>OY728130.1:805643630-806893630 GCA_963277665.1 Viscum album
GTGAACCATGGTTATACATAGAATCTAGTTGTTAATCAATAAACTCATGGAATTGAGATGTATCATATTTTTGATTTGTTTATAAATGTGTTACATCTAGGTCCAACACATTTTAGTGGTACCAATGTTATCCCATCATCCATAGAAACATCATTATTGAATATAGGAGCCTCTCATTACTTTTAATAGACTCATATATTGGATAAATAATAATTTCATTCTAACTCATTCTATTTTTTTGCAATTGGTGATATGTTTATGAATGAATAAGTACTATGGATTTTCATTTCCCTCAATTTATCTCTTAATTGAATACATAATGTTTTTATGTTATTTCATATCTCACAACATCGGTGTTTTTTGATGTAATTTTTTATGTTTAATGGTTTATTTAATACATGGATGATCATGAATTTTAACTTATGTAGTTTTATTTCATTTCATCTAGTTAGATCAGTCATTTGTTATAGAGAATCTGTAATCAAATGATTAGCTTGTTGAGGTATTTTATTATAGAATATGGACGGTTGTTTTTTATCTATGTAAATATTTGAATTATAATATTGGATTTGTATTAGTACGGTAGTATTTAATGACACTACTAAAGTGCTTCTGAATGAGTTCTCATATTTGACACTAATGTGGGAGGTGGAATTATTTGTTTAAATAGTTTTACAAACTCATATAATATTGATGTTATCATACTATATGGATTGATATAAATTAAAGGATCAGAAAATTTACATATATTATTTAAAGTAAAAGGGAGTTAAACTATAATTTATACCACCTTAGGTGGCCCATATTGGCTTTTTCAACAATATATATTTAAATATTCACTTATGTGTCAATAATTGGACAATAAATCATGTAAAAATCAATAAAAATATTTTATTTTCCATATCTATGATTTATTTTAAAGGATAATAGGGGATAATTTTTATAAGCATTAACATTATTATTATTACAACCAACTAATAATCTTTCAATAACATATTTAAATGACTATATTTATGATTATTGATGGAAATTTTGAGTACTTCCTAATTTCATTTATAATAATTAAAACTCAGTTAATACTTATGAAATATATTAACCAATTATTCCATGTGTTTCTAGAAACATATGTCATTTTGTTCATCTATAAGATCATTGTTTAATTTATGGCTGCATATGATCATGTGTGTCCATTTGGACTTGTTTTCGGAATTTTGGGGACAATCAAAATTTTGATTAAATTTTAATGTTACACTTATAGGAATAATAATGCCTATTTTTTGGTATGTTACTTTTGAATATGATGTCTCATTTGATCATAAATGGTGAAAGATATCTATTCCTGGGAAGAACCATGGAATTAATTTGAGACACATAAATGCATGGGTATGGTAGGTTACTATTACTGATTTGTAAATAATTCCCCATGTTATACAAATCCTCTGACCACATTTACTTGGATGGTGAAAAATAAAATATGGAATTAATATAGATTATTTTTATAAAAAAATTATATATATTATTAAAAATATGGAAATTAATATTAATACCACTATATTTAAAATCTAGTTTATTACAATAATTATTAAATTATTAGAATAACAATATGTCACAGTTTGTCAAATATTTGTGATGTATATGAGACACGTTATTGAAAAATTAAATTTATTTGATTAAAAATATTTCATAAAATATGGGAGGGGTCATATTCTACCCCCATAAAAAAAAATTTGTCATCAATATTTGAACATTATCTCAGTAATGAATGGGATGAAATATAAAAATTCATTTCTTAAATCCCACATTTAAAATGGATGAAAAATAACCTCTAAAAAAAGGGGAAAGTTAAATATAAAGGCCATATTGAATGACACCTAATTTGGGATCATAATTTCAATGCATTACATGAAAGATATGATATAGAATAAATATAGGTTATTTCCATAGACCATCTATCAAAAGAAAATTAGTGTCCAATAGAATGTTTACAAAAATAAAATCAAATACGAAATATGTGAGGAAAAGAACATCAATTAATCAAAAATGTTGATAAGTTGACAACATTATTTTACAATGATCCTTTATCCTAATGTTGTTGGATTTTTAAAACCATGATAGATAACAAGAGAAGATAAGAACATTTGATTTCAATCCATTCCAAATGTACAATCTTGCAATTTTATATTACTTTCATTAATTTCTCCTTAACATATTACTCAATGGAATAAAGATAAATTATTCATACCCATAGAAAATAATGGATTGTAAGATACATAAATGAATTAATTTTTATTCCTTCAATATCATGTAAATATCTATACCAAAATTGTTAAATTATTTATTGAATATGCATAAATCATTATACTGTGAAACAATACATTAATATGTAATTCTGCATTTTATTATCAAAATAAACTATTATATAAGTGGACAACATTATGTCCCACAAAAAATAAAAAGATTTATAATTGCTATTAATTTTTCCAAAATAAATATAGCATTAATAAATAAAATAAAAAAATGTGTAATTAAATTTTTACATTCTAAATATGAGAATAGTGTGGTCGTATATTTTTGGAAAACATGGTAATTTTGAAAAGTACCATAAAAATCAATTAAAACATACATGAAATATAATTAATTAAATATAACATATATTATTTAATATATTCTACAAATCCAATAATTTTTTAAACTCTAGTAATTGTAATATAAAACAATTTTCATTAAATTACTAATTAGTTCCAATATTATCAATAATGTCTAATTTACATTTTCTATTTTAATAATCACGTTATCCAATTCTTTCTCTACATACTCAGAATTGTAAACATATACATTATTATCATTCATAAATCATGAATTTTTTTAAAATGTCGTATATATATTAAATCAATATTTTTGGTCATCAATATTGTTTAACAAATTCCAAAAAATCCATAGCTCAAATTTTATTCCAAAATATCCTTATATATATTTAATAATTAATGTAACATAATTATTGATTTCTAATAAAAAACATATATCCTACTAATTAATTATTAATCATTATATAAGCTTCATAATATTAATCCTTAATATATTCTTTCTTTGATATATAATTTAATAACTCATTATCCCCAATGATAAAATAATTACTCTTTATATCTTCCAAATTCAATTAATGACATATCCCCTCATATATATATTTAATCAATGATGATACCAACCGCATTTAATACATGATAAAATTCATGATTCCTTTGGGAATCTATTTTTTTCATCAATTATAATAATTTTAATTTTCATATTCCCGTAGATATTATTTAATTTTTCCCTCTTCTACACACATTAATCATATTGTTGGTCCATTGATAAATTCCCTAGAATAAGTGTTCATAAATTATTGACTGTTATGAAACTAAATCAACATTCATCCATGACCTGGACCACTAGATAATTCAATAAACCAAATCATTCGATTATTTAGTGAGTGGGAGATTCGGTTAAGTTGTGTGTATTAATAAAATGTCAATATGTCTTATTGTGAAAAAAAATATATCCATAATTCCATTTATAATCCAATTTTATTTCTCATTTAAACATCATCTATCACATTCATTGTTCACCAAGTTCATTTCGGAGACCCCAATTTTCTAAAACCCCATATCATTTTAGGAGAATAAATTTCATAGTGGGAAACAACATATTCATGAAACATTTTAGGATGTATAAATATTCTCACCTTAATTTAAACATATGAAGCATTATACTTCAGATATATTATTCATTATCATATCTTAATTCCTTAAATGTAGTTCATTACAAGTTTCTAGTTTTCAATTTTCTCTCCCATATGCGTGTCACACTGTGTGTGCGTCAAGGCCCATTTTATTTCCCTATATGTTGATTGATTGAACCTCAATGTTCAATTTTCTGAGTTATCATCCATATTTAAAATTGTTCTATGTTAACACCCACTTTTACTATCCTACCATATAAGCAGTTCTATTGAACCCACTCAAAAAAACTATCAATAGAATATTAGTTAATTGTTTTATATACTGACATATCATTGTATTTATCATTAGAAAAAACATTATAGATCTACAAAAATATTTATATTCCAGTATTACAATGGATTGAAAATCCTCTTCCTTTATGAAAACTGAAACAACCAATACATTTAATACATAAATAATAAATGAATATAGATGGATATTTAATACATTTATGAAACACATTATTTTGTAAATTAAAACAATAATGTGTTTTAAAAAAGACTATGAATATTCTAATGTCATGAATGAGGTTAAATGCATCTAATAAATATAATTGCATTTATTAATCATCATTGAGATACCCGATATAATCCATTTTCAAAAAATTTGGGAAATGAACAATAAGAAAGTGTGATCCTGTATTCTCATTAACATTAATGATATATGATATTAAACAATTATCATATAAAATCATAAGATAAGAATAATGGTAAATAATTTGAATATAAATGAAATATTTCATAACAAATCTATCATGTAATGTAAATAAAATTTATATCAAAAAACATTATCATTTAAAAAAAACATGAACAATATAAGTCTGAAATAATCATATATAAATCATGAAATATATGATCATGTCATATATATTTGAAACAATAAAATGTATATTAACAATTTAATTTTTCATTTTTAAAAATATGGTTAATCAAATCATAGAGAATTATGGAAAAAAATTATTTCACATTTCATAACAAATCAACTATCATCATCTTTTTTCCATAGTGGATTAAGCACATTGGCATGTTATCCATTATAAATCAAGAACATCATCTTGTCTCCTAACATTATATCATGACATATAACCCATTACCTATTTAATAATAGGTTTATATAGGTCCCTCACAAATATAATTAAAATCAAACATTTGTGCACCTAAAAATCATAAATCATTCATCATTTCATAACCCATAGAAATAAAATGGATCACATAAATTATTAATTATATAATAACACAAAAAATATTGTGTTTCATAATCATATCCCAAATTCATCATAGCATAAATGAGGGAAAGGGTATTTTTCATAATCATGTATTAATCATAATAATAATAAATCAAGAGAAATAATAAAGCCATTATCTTTGGATTATTTCTCATACATCATATGTAACATAAAATTAAAAAATATTAGATTTGAAATGATTTTAAAATATCAATTGGGACATTTCATGAAGAAAATTATACATTCAGATAAAAAATAAATTTTTAAATTTAATAGATGACAATATTTAATATAAATACATTTCATTTAAAATAAAATTTGAAATATAAAATGGAGGCATTAATATATTATTCATTCATGATAGAGAAACAGAAAATTAATGTCATACACATTAATACAAATTGTCATTTCAAAATTTTAGGAAAAATTCAAATTATACCTTTTTTGTTAAATAAGAATTGGTGTAAATTTTAGAAACAAAATACAAAAAAATTATATGTAATAAATGTTTTTAACTATTTTAAGATCAGTAAAAACTTTTTATAAAACAGTTTATGTAAACATTTGAAAACAAGAAAAAAAAATTTTGATTGATGAGAGAATTAATGTCATTTTTTCTTAAAAGCATTAATTTAAAATATTGGTTACCTAAATTGTATAATATGATATAAGTCAAGTATTTTAATTAAATAAAAAATTTATAACAAATTTCATTTGATTATTGAGATTTATAACATAACATTTCATCATTGGAATCATTATAATGAACAATTGTTATAAAAATATTAATTATATCATAAAATAATTACAATTGTGGTATCTTATGAATCAAAATCTAAAAAATTGTGAAAATTATTTTGATACTAATATCCATTAATTTTCATGTTAATAATCATAAAATACATTCATGTGATGTATATACACCACACAATAGAAATAGTATTGTAAGAGGCATGTGTCCTATAGAAATAAAAGTGAGATAATATTTCCATACCATATTTCTTTAAATTTTCTATAAATTTTCAAGAATTATGTGATGTAAATATTATTTCATGGGCTTTGATCAATATCGATTTCCCCTTTTCTTGCTTTCTGAGAAATAAGTTCTCATAGGTGGCTAGAAAATGTTTGGAGATGTTTGGTAATGTAAAATTTTTAAGGAGGGGGTTATACATCATATAACAACATCACATATGGTGACATCTTATTTTGAGGGTTTTCCTAGAAGGATTTACAATATGGATAATATTCACATGGTGTTAAATATGGAATCACAACATGAAATACTTCAGGGTATGAAAAATAATATAAAGTGTTGATATGATGTGTTTTTTCAGAGGAACTCGACATTGAATCATTACAATATGTTAAAATGGATTACTAGTCCTATAATTCCCCGACGCTATTTGATTTATGTGTTTTCCCAAGAACACTTTATTTTTCAATTATAAAGTTGTAACATATCTCGAATGACCCCAAGTGACCCAAAATCCTCTATTTAGTGTTTTGGGGATTCCATCATCAAGTAATTATCCCACACTCCCTTCATTGATCCATAGAGATTCACCTTCAATATTTGTTAAAATCAAGCACTTTTTATATGTATTATTCAATCCATTTAACCTTTTTTCTATTAAATATGATGGTTCATGATATAAATGTTTCTAATTATGTTTTATTTTTTTGGTGGATGTAGTTGTTTTGTGGAATACTTGGTTGAATACTGTCATTTCGATATATTTGATCATGATATGTTGCATTGATATGTTCTCATGCTATGAATGTAAAGACCTTTTGAGGTAGTGTATTTAATGATTATCTATTTAAATTTTTGAAATCATAGAGATAGCATTATTTGTCCATTTGTATCATAATGAAATTTACCTAATAATTATTTCAACCAGTTTAATGAATTTGTATTCATCATTAATTGTTTATTTATACCATGATAATGGTTTTCATCTTGATTTTTTAGATAGTGTGATATATATGATTTCGTTTGATAGAATGTTATTCTTGATAGATAATAGTAATGAATTTATATCTATAACTAATTTATAATTAACCTGCTAAAAGAGAAATCTAAATGCTAATGAATCTTGTTGTTCTTGTTGTAATTTTATAACAATGAAATTGACATAAGTATTCAGGCATTACTAAATTGGTTAATGAACATGGACCAAGTTAATGCCTATTGATAAAGTATTAGGGGTATGTTAAATTTATTTATTAACTATTTTTTGATATCTTATGATAAATTGTTTCTTAGGTTTCCCATAGTTGGATGTTTTGAATAAAGAATAGGTTAATTTAAGACTAAATTAGAGGTGGTTGTTTGATAATGTAAATTCTTTTATCGGGCATGAGTTCGTCATCTACTTGTAAAGGCTAAGTTCCTTATTGTATGGATCCATGATGGATCATTGTGTTGGATGGAAAGATGCCATGTTTTTTTGGCTCTGAATGCATTGATGTTTTTTACACTATTTTTGATGTGCTATAGATACAAGATATGTGGTTCTAGGGACATGGAGGCCTGAATGTGTGGTGGGCCAGGGATGGATGATCCATGATGACTTTTTTGTTATATGGGGATGTTAGTCCGGTTTTATTCAAAATTTAACTCCTAGAGTGGCAAGATGAATCGGTTTAGGCATCTAGGTGTCAGGTAAAACACCAGAGATGATAGAACCTGTTGAAGATAGGATTACCCATTGATGTGAAAGTAGATGTTATTGAATATTGTTAGGTCCACAGGGCTGAATACCCTGAGAGGGGGGGGGGTGAATCAGGGTTTGACTGATTAAAAATTAACGCCCGTTCTGATCTTGTTTCGCTGTTAAGAAAACCACTCTTCTCTCTCTTTCCTGTTGCACAAAGTAAACCAAAAGTAAAGCATTCACAAGACACATCAATTTTACTTGGTTCACCGAAAAGGGCTACGTCCAAGGAGCATACGCCGACAAGTTTCTGGTCGTACCAATTCCACTAAACTTCACTAGCTGTGGATTACAATGTTTGGGCTAGATCACTTCTATGCCCAGGCTCATTGACTTTACAAAGTTTAGGGTCAGCTCACTGCTTTCCCAAGGGTCACTCCCTGTTTCTCTCTCTCTGGCTCACTGCCAGTAGAGAGGATCACCTTCTACCTCTCCCTAAGCTCACTACTCTTAGAAGGGATTCACTCACAGTTTATAGACCTGTAGGTCTCTTCATTTGCATGAATACATGCATCCTTAACTGTTGATGGATGCTCTGTTATATTCCAACATTCATCCACTGATGAATACCACTTTTCCTCTTAACCTCTGGGCAATTCCTTTGGAAACTCCTTCACAAAGCACCTTACTTCGCTAGGCTACCAATTTCGTGAAGCTCAAACAATCCTTCGCAAAGCTCCTGTCTTTTCGCGAAGCTCTCTCGCGAATCACTCTCGCGAAGAACTCTCGTGATGCTCAAGTAGTCGTAATGCAATGGCCCTTGCGAAGCTTAGTAAGCCAATGCTGAGCTCGTAGGTTTCGCAGAGCTACAATAGCTGCCGCGAAGCACCGCTTTCGTGAAGCACACTGGCTCCACGAACCACCTTCGCAAATTGAGAGCGAATGATCTTCTCTAAAAATTCTCTCTACTTCTCTCGAGGGGGTAGGCCTCTATTTATAGACGATTCCACCGACCCTCGTCCCTTCCGCCCGAATTCAATGCCAAATCATCTCAAATCGCGAAGATCTAAAGTTTCTGCTGGAATTCTATCCAAATCGCGAAGCACCGCGACAATTATCCGTCCGCGGAGCTTGACGTAGTCGCGAAGAATCACCGTCAACATACCTTCGTGACTTCTCCGCGAAGCTCCCTTGCGAAGCCCAACATTCCTTCGCAGCTTCACCGTGAAGCTCCCTAAAAAATTCCTTCACAGCCGCGATGCGCTTCAGCCTCTACAGTTCACGAAGCATGACGTAATCGCGAAGCATCAGTGCCTTCATTGTTCTGGTCTTCGCGATTTCCAAACCATGCATCCTATATTCGCGAAATTCATGCCTTTTCCATATTAAATTATGCTCTTCATGGAAATCATCTTTTCGCGATGCTCACCAAACTCCAAATTTTGGACCGCAAAAATTTGACAAACACTGGGAAATGGCACCACCTTATACTGCTATTTTGTACCTCCTCCAGATCATCCCTTCCTTTGTCATCATTCTTTGTCAACAAGGATTGTCAAAAACTTCTTGGGATCTCGACAAATATACATGAAAACCTGCTTTTTCAACAAACACAATCAACCCAAAAATACTTCAATGTTACCTTTAGGGATTTTTTCCCAACAATCTCCCCCTTTGGGTTTGTTGACAACTCTTCACAACTCTGCTCAGGATGATTTTCTGCACTTTGATACCTCACTGAGTCTTCATCAAGCCGCTACCACCATTCTCCTCTTGCGATTCTGATAGTGTTCAATGATTCACTTAACACGTACTCTAAGCCCACATGAGCAATGCTCGGCGTGAGAAACAAGAGTAGTATGAAAAGTTCATCAATGAATCACTTCATGTCAAACACCAATTGTCGATTCTAACCAGATACCAATTCATAAATTGATACCAATTGTTGAACCACACTGATACCAATTGGTGATAGCTGGACACCATCTCACACCATTCCAACATCACTGTTCTTCTTTTATCACGATACTTTGCTATCGTAATATCTATACCTTGATCTATCACTTCTAGCATCGTCAGATTTAATAATATCCCCCTTGCTCATTGCTCCCCCTTTCTAGATGCTCCACCTTTCAGCTTCTCCCCGTATCAATTATGATTTATCAAATCTCTATACTGTCTCCAACAATCACTATTTTCTCCCCCTTTAACAAACACTTTTCTCCCCCTTTGTCAATGAACCCAAAGGTCACTCCTTTGTAGTCTGTAACATAGTAGAGAACACATATCAGCACATTAGGGAAAAACACATCATACCTCGGGGAGAGGGGGGGGGGTCCCACAACCACACTATTTCAAGTGCGGTGAATCGACTGAACTCCCAGAGCCAGTCGATGCCTCTCAAAATCTTCCTTGGGTAAGGCCTTTGTCAGAAGGTCTGCAACCTATAGCTTTGTAGGCACATACTCTATCTTCACAATTCCCTGCTCAATCTTCTCCTTGATAAAATGATATTTAATCTCAAGGTGCTTTGTCCTTGAATGATGGATGGGATTTTTGCTAAGATTCATAGCACTTGAGTGGTCGCACTGGATTCCGATCAGAGACTTAACTTCAACTCCAATATCTTTAAGCTGCTGTTTCATCCATAATAATTGTGTGCATTCTTGAGTGGCCGCAATATACTCAGCATCCGCGGTGCTCAGTGAAATGAAATCATGCTTCTTGCTTAGCCATGAAATACACAATCCACCAAGATAGAAAGCACCACCTGACGTTGATTTCCTATCATCCGCTGAACCGGCCCAGTCTGCATCAGTATACCCCAATAACTCTGTCTGAGATTTTTTATTATATGTCAAGCCGAATTCCACCATGCCCTTGATATACCGAAGTATTCATTTCACTGCGAGCATGTGACTTTCCTTGGGATTACTCTGATATCTCGCTGCTTGGCATGTGGCGAAAACAATATCAGGCCTTGTTGCAATTAAGTACAACAGACTTCCAATGATTTGCCCATATTCTGTGATATTAACTGCCTTGCCATCCTCATCTTTTGATAATTTCATCCGAGTAGCCACCGAAGTCTTCATCTCCTTGTAATTTTCCCTTCCAAACCTTCTCAAGACCTCTTTGGCATATTTAGATTGATAAATGAATGTTCCATTCCTTCCTTGTGTCACCAGTAGACCAAGGAAAAACGTTAGCTCTCCAATCAGTGACATTTCAAACTCATTTTTCATTAATTCAGAAAACTGTCTGCACTGAGCTTCATCTGATCCACCAAGTATTATGTCATCGACATAAACCAAAACCATCATCCTTTGATTACTGTCATTACTGAAATAGAGATTGTAATCAACTCCTCCACGCTGAAAACCAAGCTTCTTCAAGTACTGATCAAGCCTTGAGTACCATGCCCTTGGTGCTTGTTTCAGCCCATATAATGCCTTCTTCAGCCTGAAAACATTGTTCTCATCCTCATGAATAAGAAAACCATCTGGCTACTCAATATAAACCACCTCTTCTAGAACACCATTCAAGAATGAAGATTTTACATCCATCTGGAACACTTTGAACTTCCTTTTCACTACGATGGCTAGGAATAATCTTATTGTCTCCAGCCTTGCAACCGGTGAAAATGTCTCATCAACATCTATTCCCTCGATCTGGGAGTTCCCCTTGCACACTAGATGTGATTTGTTTCGAATCACTGTGTCATCTTCATTCATCTTGTTACGATAGACCCATTTGGTCCTAATGACATTCTTGTCTACTCACCTCGAAACAATCTACCATGTCTGGATCTTCTCAATTTGATCAAGCTCTTCATTCATAGCCTGAACCCAGTTTTCATCTTCAGCTGCATTGGAAAACCATTTCGGCTCCACCTGATATAAAAACGATGTTTTCTGTAATGATTTCATTATCCGAGTCTGAACTGGAGCTGTATGATCACCAATGATATTTTGCCTACCAATTTTATCTCGACTCTTTGGCTTCCTTGCAGATACAGACATGAAACTTTCTTGTTCATCATCAGTATCTTCCTCTGAGTCAGCCTCTGGCACTTCTACTCCCCCTGTGTTGCTTACCTCATCATCACATTCATCCAGAAACTGTTCACTGGGTCGTTGTGCAGTCTGTTCATTTTCGACTATAGTGACATCATTGCTCTCAACAATTTTTCCCAGCCTCTTGTTGAAGCATTTATATGCTTTTCTTTTTCCTGAATATCCAAGGAATATCCATTCATCTCCTCGTGCCTCAAACTTCCTATGATGTTATTTGTTAGAATGAAACACTTAATTCCAAAGATTCGAAAGTATTTCAACGTTGGCTTCTTTCCGTACCACAGTTCATATGGGGTCTTCCCTTGCTTCAGACATAACAGGGACCTGTTTGAAACATAGACCAATGTCAGAACTACTTCCTTCCAAAATTTATCTGGTAGGTCCTTATCAAAAAGCATTGTTCTAGACATGTTGTTGATGATCCGATTTCTCCTTTCAACCACTCCATTATTTTGGGGGGTTCCTACTGATGAAACTTTATGCCTTATCCCATGTTTCTCGAGATAGTTTTCAACCTGACTATTTGTAAATTCTGTACCTTTATCAGTACGAAATTTCATAATTTTCTGCCCAAGCATCGTTTCTGATTCCCTCTTGTAATACTTTATGCAACTGAACACCTCTGTCTTATGGGTAATGATGAATACCCAGGCCATTCTGCTATAGTCATCAATGAAAAGAACATAGTACCTTTTCCCATCTATAGCTCGTGGTGAGATAGGTCCACATACATCAGCATGCACCAATTCGAGAACTCCAGTTTCTTTTTATTCCTTTGGCCTGTATGCCTTCTTGATGATCTTCCCTTATTGACAGGCATCACACGTATGAGTGCAATCACGTGACAGTTTGGGAAGGTCTCTAGAAGCATCACACTTTACCAGATCTTCCATAGATGGTTGACATAGATGACCAAGTCGCTTATGCCACAGATGATTTTCTTCCTCTCTGGATAAAAGGCATGAATCTTCTTCCCCACCTATCAGGTAAAGATTCCCCTTTGTTAGTTTTCCCTGTATAATGACCATTCCATCTTTTCCTTTAACAATACCCATCTTCTTAGTAAATAGGATAGAGTGCCCAGAGTCGCATAGTTGACTGATTCTAAACAAATTATTACCGAGACCCTCTACCACCAAGACATCAACATGTCTCATTTCATTACCCCCAAACATGGTTTTTCCTGAGCCAACAATCTTCAGGCCTTCATCATTTCCAAATTTGAAAACTCCTTCTTTGTCATATTTTATGCCTGTAACCAGATCCTTGTTACCTGTCAAGTGGGATGTGAAACCACTATCAAGGATCCATACACCCAAACGATCTGATACTTTAAGGGAAATTTCAGCAACTACGACCTTCTCAATTTTCTTCTTCCTGGTCCATACTTTTTCTTTCATACTCAGAATGGATTGAGGCTTCTGTTCTTTCTTAGAGTATGATGGAACAACTTCATCTTGCAAAGCTGAAAATTTGTTCTGAAATTTTAACTCACTTGTGGGTTTATAGATCTGCTGCTTGCGAACATTTTGATTCTGCTTTGGAACATTTTTTCGAATGGTCGGAGTGCAGTACCTAGCCATGTATCCAAATCCTCCGCACCAAAAATAGTGTCCTTCAACATATTTTCTGGAAAACCATTCTCTATTTGGCTGCCATCTCTGTTCTTGTTCCCTTCGATATCTTTTGGCTATGGAAAACACATACTGTGAATGTCCCATCTTTTCAAAACAATAACACATGATATAATCTTCATTCCTTCGTGTTACTTCAGCACTACGAGTTTCCCCTTGGGATCTCTGAGTATTCCGATTCTTCTTTGTGCTCAAATCCACTTTCAATATCGGGACAGGTGCTTGCGGTCTAACTTCAACTGCCATAGATTTTTGTTTCTGATTAAGCCATGAATCAGCCTTAACTTCTGAGTTCAATATATTCTTATTTCCTGTTGAACTACTAGTCTCTTATTTCTTCTTTTCAGTCTTCGTAATGACCTGATTCCCAAGAATGTGTTGGGATTCAAAGGTATTTCTTGGTCTTTAATTTTTCTCTACAGACCGACAACTTCCTCTTCAAGCTCTTTAATAAGTTTGACGTGATTTTTCACATTTTGATTCAAGAAATCGATCTCCCTTTTCTGCTCTTCAATCTTGAGCTTATGCTCATCAACCTTTTCTGTGCGATCTGGCCTGGAAGACTTAAGATTTTAAATTTCTTTCTCAAGCTCAAAATTCTCTTCTTCTTATTGTTGCATGTAGAGTTTTGCATCACATACTATCTTGTTGGCATTATTTTTTTTTACTTTCCAAACATCTATCTCTTCAAGAGCTACTTCTAATTCAGCTTCCATGTCAACTCTCCCTTAAATTTCTTCTTCTTCTTCATCATGTTCGGTTTCATTCTTTTCAATATCACTACTGGAAACAGACACCATCGCATTTTTTCCACGATCTTTGCAGTTTTCTATCTCTTCAACTTCTTCACCCTCCGAATCTGAAGCATGCTAGTGGAAGTTTCCTTTTAAACCTTCCTTTTCCTCTTTGTAGATTTGATGAAAGGAACGACATCACCTCATCTGACTCTTCTTCCTCCTGAGAATCTACAATAGTGATCCTCTTCATGGCCTTAAATGCCACCTCATTGGATTTCCCCTTTTCCACAGCATCATTGTCATCATTTCTCATTTCATATGAAACAAGAGTGATGTGTAGGTTATCCAATGTCAGCTCTTTCAGATCTTTATCTTCCAAAACAGAAACTTTCGTATTGAACCGAGGTGGAAGCTTTCTCAAGTTGTGCTTCACAATTTTTATATCTTCGATAATTTCTCCAAGTCCTCGCATGTCTTCTACCACAGCATTTACCCTGTCAAAGAATGCATCAACAGACTCATTCAGGTTCATTCTCAGATCTTCATACTTGTTCCACAACACTTGCAGCTTTGCCTCTCTGACTTTTGTATCTCCTTCATCAATATTCAAAATCTTTTCCCACATGGAATGTGACATTTTGCATTTCATCACCTTTGTATATATGGGATTGGAAAGGGCTCCCCCTAAGGCATTGATTGCTTTGGAATCAGCATCAAACTCTTTATGCTCCGCTTCTGATAATGCACCACTAGTAATATCAGATGTGATACCATGCATAGCTGCTGAAAACACATCCATTCCCAAAGATCGGAAATAGTGTTGCATTCGAATCTTCCATATCTAAAAATTACATCCGTCGAAGGATGGAATCCCTCTGTGATTAGTAACCTCCATTGAGGGAAGAACTAATATCAACCTTTCGCTCTGATACTAATTGTTAGGTCCACATGGCTGAATACCCTAAGAGGGGGGGTGAATCAGGGTATGACTGAATAAAAATTAATGCCCGTTCTGATCTTGTTTTGCTGTTAAGAAAACCACTCTTCTCTCTCTTTCCTGTTGAAAAAAGTAAACCTAAAGTAAAGCATGCACATGACACATCAATTTTACTTGGTTCACCAAAAAGGGCTACGTCCAAGGAGCATACACCAACAAGTTTTCGGTCGTACCAATTCCACTAAACATCACTAGCTGTGGATTACAATGTTCGGGGTAGATCACTTATATGCCCAGGCTCACTGCCTTTACAAAGTTTAGGGTCATCTCACTGCTTTCCTAAGGGTCACTCCCTGTTTCACTCTCTCTGGCTCACTGCCGGTGGAGAGGATCACCTTCTACCTCTCCCTAAGCTCATTGCTCTTGGAAGAGATTCACTCAAAGTTTATAGACCTGTAGGTCTCTTCATTTTCATGAATACATGCATCCTTAACTGTTGATGGATGCTCTGTTATAGTCCAACATTCATCCACTGATGAATACCACTTTTCCTCTTAACCACTGGGCAATTCCTTTGGAGACGCCTTTGCAAATCACCTTACTTCGCTAGGCTCCCAATTTCGTGAAGCTCAAACAAGCCTTCGCGAAGCTCCTGCCTTTTCGCAAAGCTCTCTCGCGAAGCACTCTCGCGAAGCACTCTCGCGATGCTCAAGCCATCGCAAAGTAACGACCCTAGAGAAGCATAGAAAGCCAACTCGGAGCTCGAAGGTTTCGCGGAGCTACAATAGCCACCGTGAAGCACCTCTTTCGCGAATCACACTGGCTCCGTGAACCACCTTCGCAAATTGAGAGCGAATTATATTCTCTGAAAATTATCTATACTTATCTCGAGGGGGTCGGCCTCTATTTATAGGCGATTACACCGACCCTCGCCCCTTCCGCGCGAAGTCAACGCCACGTCATCTCAAATCGCGAAGCTCTAAAGTTTATGCCAGAATTCTGTCCAAATTGCAAAGCACCACGGCAATTATCCGTTCGCGGAGCTTGACGTAGTCGTGAAGAATCACCAACAACTTACCTTCGCGACTTCACCACAAAGCTACCTCACGATGCCCAACATTACTTCGCGCCTTCGTCGCGAAGCTCCCTCACAAAGCCCTTCACAGCCGCGATGCGCTTCAGCCTCTGCCGTTTGCGAATCTTGACGTAATCGCAAATCATCAGTGCCTCCATTCTTCTAGTCTTCGCGATTTCCAAACCATGAATCCTATCATCACGAAATTAATGCCTTTGACATATTAAATTATTCTCTTCATGGAAATCCTCTTTTCGCGATGCTCACCAAACTCCAAATTTTGGACCCCAAAAATTTGGCAAACACTGGGAAACGGCGCCACCTTGTACTCCTCTTTTGTACCGCCTCTATATCGTCCTTTCCTTTTTCATCATTCTTTGTCAACAAAGATTGTCAACAAATTCTTGGGAACTCGACAAATATCCATGAAAACCTGCTTCGTCAACAAACACAATCAACCCAAAAATACTGCAATGTTACCTTGAGAGATTTTTTCCCAACAAATATTTTCTTTGTTTATCTACTAACATTCCCCCCTGCTTGAGGTCGATGGTCATTCTTACCCTCCATCAAATATAGATGAATATTTTTGGGGTATTAAAATTTGATTCATTATTTATAATCTTCATTATGTATAGGCATGTGCTTCTACTATATGTGGAAAAGACTTGATGGGTAGCTCATCTACCAAACGTGTTGAGACCCCTTGTGTTTGTATCGTAGAATGTTTTCCTAGAATACAAAGAAATAAAAAAATTTTAATTTTGTAAAATAAATGATTAAATGATGATTAACTGATTTTTTTTTGAGATTTCGGGGATGCAATGATGAGGTTGTACCATTGAGAATTTGTGGGATCGATTTGGTTGTGTCTCGATGGCTTGGAACTGTGTTGTGATGGTAATGAAATGTAATGTGGAAATGATAATGGTTAATTATTTTTTAGAGAAATAATTAAAATTATGTGAAATTTATGAAAATGTATAATGTAAATTAATCAATATATTTAAATGGTTGTGTTCATGCTGTATATCTAGTCTTAGCAATGGTGATCAGAAGTTTGAGAGACGTTAGCTACAGTTGAGTCTAAGACATGGTTATGCCCATATTGTGGTTGTGAGATATATTATATAATACAGTTTTTTGTTTCTATAAGCTACTACACCCTTTCAGTTATTGAAATAAATACCCAAGGAATTTTGAGCCCTAGTGGTTGTTTTCCCTAACACCGATATGGGAGGATGTATGGATGACTTCCCCCTTTGGCATTACTCTCTTATCTAGGCAATTAAATTTGATGGTATGCATGATGGTTAGTTTCCCCCATATATGTGTGAAGAAGGATATACTGGAGATTTTTTTTCATGCATATATATTATGGATATATTATCCTAAAGATTAATATATGTGTAACATGTATAATTTGTGATGGCATGAAGATATTTATTCGGTGTATGGATTGTGATGGATTTAGGTATAATATCTGATGTATGATAAATGTTATGTGATCTATACAGGATCACATAAACAACCTTCTTACATGTATTATGTGGACATGGTGGTGTGATGCACAAGGTCTATGTTGACAGCTGAGGTTCATATTGTGGTGCTTTTCCAATGTGTCCGTGGGTAACCATTTTTTGAGGGAGAAGCTTAGGACCTATGACATTATTGAAAAGAGGCTAAACCATTTTGTAATTAGAGGAGTGGTACCCTTTATATTCATTATTATGTTATATATTCTTGTATGTGATTATTTTTGAGAGTATATATGGTTAGGCTTAGAATCTAGCATAACTGTTTAGGTGACGAGGTACTTTTTCTAGTAATTTATTGTGATTAGGCATTCTTTCTCTAATTTTTATTAATAGGATTTAGGGAGTATCCTACATAGTAAACTGTTATACTCACCCTTCGTTATATAAAAAATATTTAGACCACATAGAATAGGATGGTGATCAGGATGGTCAATACAATCTTGGGGGTTTCAGAATCGCAATTTGGGATTTGTGCTCAATACTAGTTTACTTGATTTTGGTACTTATAGTTTTCCATTTTATTTGATGAACATTTTTATATCATTACATATGTGTAGTTATGATTTCATATAAATTGTAGTCTATGAATGATTTGTTTGGTTTCTATATTCTCTTTCACTTCTGAATGTTTTAACTTAGAGTGTAATTCCTTCTTTCTATGGGTTTTCTATACCCTCAATATCAGTCACCAACCCGAGGCCTACTAGAGGCGGGACTCGGGGTCATTATAACTCTTCTCACAATTTTTTCCAAGATGGGTACCCATTATGATAAGAGTACATGAATATTTTTATTATAAATATATTCTAGAACTATAATAATTTATTTATACAATTCATTATTTACAAATGAATGATTATTTTATTTTTATTAACATTTCCTTTTCAAAATCATGTTTTGGCAAATAAGTACGTTGTTTTCATTTATTTATTGATTTTTTATTATTGTAATATTTAATTTTCTCATTGATATATAATCTCATAAATGGTAACTGTGATATAAATATCATTTATATAATTACAATTTTATTTATATTGTTCAATAAATTTTAGAGATATAATTTTAATTAAATAATAAATAGATATTGTAGTTTTTACCTCCATATTAATGTAATTTCATATTTATGATTGAAAAGGTGAATAGAAAATAAATTATAGATTATAATTATAGAATCATTATTATGTTATTTATATCAGATATTTTCAATATATTTATCCTTATTAACTTCCATGTCATGTTTATGTGAAAAAATGAATCACATCCCTTCATGAGGAAGTTGACATCATTACACATAAGAAATGATATCATATTCCCATGGAATGGAATGTACAATTTAATATATGTTTTCATTATTATGAAAATATAATTATATCAAATATATAATATACTTATTTTTTATCCATAGTGATATCAATTTATGAGAGGTGGTGATGGAAAATGAAATACATCAGTAAGTGAGGTAGCAGTTCAATTTACACATGATCAATGGATTTATTTACCATTTGAGTGATGTTGAGTTTAATATAAGTTATTTAATTAAAATAATATAATATTGTTATATGTTTGATATTAGAGTTATTATATCATCCTATCTTATTAATATTTTATGGTGTTGAATGAATAAATAAATGAAAAACATAATTTTATTAATTTTACAGCATCTTTGAAAAAACAAGTTAGGTTTATACACAATTTTCAATTAATATAGTATTATAAACTAAAATAAGGAATATAAGATGTGGATATGTGTTTATGGAATTAATTTTGATATGATTTCGAAAGACATACGGGGGTTTGAATTTTTAATATGAGGAAAGATAGGCTTTGTTATATTAGTGGGGGGGCACACATTGATTTTTTGGAAATAAAAAGTCATACCAACAGTTTAGAAAATCCATGACACATCCATGAATTTTTTTAAAGGAATTATTTTATTTTATTTCAATTATTTCTTTGTTTTGGGGGTTTCCAATTCATTTTGTTGAAAATGGTGGGTTTTCAAAATTTGGTCAAAATTGTGAGCTCATTTCCATATTTAAAAATAATTTTTTTTTGATTTATAACTACTTCTTTTTTAAAACATTTTCATCTATTATACATCCAAATTGGAATCCCCTGGTATATTAAAACAATTATCTCAATTTTGACCCCATATGAATCAATAATAATGATGGATTTGGGTTTTTTATTAAAGTGTTTGGCCATTCTGAAATCCTATTTCCCCTTTTATTTTTTTTAATAATTTAATATTTATTAAATAATAAATATTATCAGTCATTACAACTATCACATGGTCCCACTAACCGACGATGCGACCCTATGCCCCCCCCCCTCTTTGGATCTCGTAATCTTCAAGATTTTGAGCAAATTTTCTCTGGATTTCTCAAATCAACTAGATTTTTAGAGGTAAAATGTATATTTCATAACTACGTATAATTTATATTCTATTCCCCTACTCTAGTTCCAACTTGACCTCGTCATCCTTATTGGAACATACCATGAATTTTTGGCTATTTATAAATTCATCTACTACTATATTTGTGACATTTTATTCAAAATTTATTCAGGTAATTGTTCCTCTCATTATCTTCTTCCCTCACATAAGGGTTTCCTCTCTCTTTAATGATGTCATAAAATGTATATACGTTATGGTTCATAGCTAGGATTTTATTTTCTGTTTTTTGGTGAAATCATGTGGTTTGGGGGTCATTTTAACTTACTTGTGGTGCATTAGTGGTGTGGTTGAAGTTTCACACCTAGATTTGGGGGTTTTGACACAAAACATAGGTGATTCCTTATGTTTGAATTTTGTTATAAGTTAGAATATTGGATTTAATTATTTTACATGTTCCTTATATGTTGTCTGTGGTGGAAAAACTATTTTTTATGGATTGGCTATGATATTAATTTTAATGTTTTGTTTTTTTATAAATTTGGTGTTTTCCATGTGTAACTCTTGTGGTAATATTGGGGGATTATTGAATAACATATATAAGTGATTTATTACATATTTTATGGGCTAAAATTTATTATTTGGTAGGTTCTTAGTGTGACTTTGTGTTTAAAATATGGTTATTGATAGGGTTTTAGGTACAAAAACAAGTCATGATTCTTGAAAGTGTTTTCTGAAAATTGTAAATCGGTTTTTTGAGTTACACAAAGTGTGCAAAGGATGTTAATGTAGCATTTTAGTGGGTATATGGTTTCAAAATGTATTTGAATAAGAAATGAGATTATATGACATTGGTGTGGGTTATTTGGTGCATGTGGAATGTATAAATGATATTTTAATTTGAAAATTTTATTTAATGGCTTGTGGAACTCATTAGGGAAGTATATGTAAAACCCATTTATCTTGGTGGGCGAACATTTACTAGTATTCTAGTGATCCTATGTGGTTTGGAAATAGTTTCACATAACAAGTTTTGTGATTAAAAGACTAATTAAACTATGATTTTGATTTTGGTGGACTACTAGGTTATGGGTTTGATCCATACTAGTAGTTGTTGTGCCCGAGAACAAATATTTGTTTTGTTACTATCAGCAAGATACAACGTTCCTAAGACCCAAATTGAGTTAGTTCCTAGGGGTTATTTCTTATTTCTTGTTCTCAATAGATACATTATTATTAACAATGGAATATGGTGTGTTTTTCTCAAAAAATCAGTAGCTTGGGAATTCTATTTAAAAGTGTTAATTCATTAAAGTACTGAAATGATAACTATTTTTATTTAATGATGCATCTCATTAAATTTCTTATTAGCATATCACGATTATGAAAATATGTGTGCTTTTTGTCCTCGAAGGTTTATCACATGGAATATTTTAGTGGTTTAATCTTTCTAAAATTTGGCTCATAACCTAATTACACACTTGGAAGTAAGTAGACAGGGTTATTTTGTCATAGGTTTTGGTAAATTTTCTAGTGCCAATGGTTTGGGTTTCTATCTATCCTTCTTGATGCAGTGTAATGAAGACGGCATGAGGGAAATGACATATTCCATGAGGTGGTTCATTGGCTATTCATTTTTTGTTTATTCATTTGTTATAGTACTTAATAATTATTTTAAATTATTTAAATCAATTCTGAATTCTTATAAAAGATGTTTTGTTTTTAATTAATTAGATATGTTATTTTGGAGTTTTTTGTTATTTTATGTTTATAAACATTGGTAAATTGTTCCAAAATTCTAGTTTTTTATACCCAGTCACTTGTGTCGGCCCATAAGGATCGTGAACTCCCTTTGATACTTTCTATTGGATAGGTCGAGTGCAAGTTTTGGTGGTGAGAATATTGAGTTTTTTATAAAATGGTATCAAAGGAGGATAGGTTTTCAGTCTTTGGGTTATGTTAACTAGGGAAGAGTCGGGATAGTCTAGATCTAGGATTGTCGGGATGTGACATTGCAGTAATGGGTAGTATGCTTGTCCAACACACATCATGATGGGATTCAAGTTTCCAGATGATGTTAGGATTTATTTGAGTCCTTTTGATTTCATGATTTGACGAAGATTATGGAAAATAAATAGAGAGTTGGGTTAATGGTTCTAGTGAGATCACAGGGTATATAAATCCATGTAGTGGGTGGGATATTTCTTAGAACACTCTATGTTATGGTGAAGAGATTGGAATATGGCCTCAAACCATATATCAATACCACCCACCAAAACTAGATTCCCCTAGCTTTGTTTCGTCTCCTTTAGTTTTGAAATCATGGATGTTGCATTTTAAAGAAAAAACTAAATGGTTTTAAGATGCACAATGTTTTTTTGAAATGATTTTTTTTAAAGGGTGAATTGTTTGATTTTTCAAATGGTGGAATGAAATTTTCAGATTTTTATGGAATTGGTAAATGGTGTGTTAAATATTATTTTGAAAGAAATAAATTATGTTAATGTTTCTTTTGAAAAATTGTTTCAAAGAGAGTTTTTTAAACGATTGAAATGTGTTCTAATGGGATGTAATGTTTTTGACATCATGTGTGGTGTTTGGAAATGGATTTTTATTTGGTAACTATTGATCATTTGAAATGATTTGTGATATTTTGTAATCCACTTTTAAAATGGAAAGATTAGAGTTCCCAATTTATAAGGGATTTCTGAAATTGAGTATTTCGTGAATTAGAATTATTTTGAAATGGGATAAAATATTTTGAAATTATGGTACATGAATTTATGGTCAGTTTTATTGAATTATTGGTGATCTTTTGTAATATTTTCTAAATCATTGTCACATTTATTAAAACAACTGGAGTTGAGTTTTTAAATGATTAGGTGATGATCAAATGGTGTTTGTTTTAAAAAAAATAAGTGTTTTTATATGGGACAAGATGTTTTGAAATTGATGTTAGTATCTTGAAAGTGATACTTCATTCGAATTATTATTCCTTACAAACAAAATTTAAGCTGTGAATTGGGATTTTGATTTCGTGTTAAATGGTATTTGGAAAACAAATTACTTATTGGTTGACTATGTTGAGTTTTGAAAAGTTTAATGAATTTTTGTTTTAACCATTGGTATTTTTATGAGTGATCAAATTCACATAGTTATACAGGATGATGGATGGTTAATGGTATGACTGGATGTGTGTCAGGATGGATATGAATAGGGTTCCCAGTGTGTCACAAAACCATGCATCTATGAGGCCTATGTGGTATCATTGGCGGATATGCTAACCACTAATCTATTTATTTTCAAAGACATGATTTTAAATGAAAACAAGATGTATTGATGATTTGTTTGGGATGGTGAGACTTATGCATTCTTGTAAATGTTTTCATTTTAGGATGTTTTGTTTCCAAGAAACTCTCTTGTTTGAAAGGTTTTTTGGGTTTTTGTTTCTTTGGTAAGATTTCTTGAAGGTCTGGATAGTGGTATACCTATGAGAATATTTTTGGGATGCCTTTAAGGTGGTTACATTAATGTTTTTGGATATGGTTTGTTTGGAGTTTTGTCCCCTGGACTAGATTGGTTTGGTCCTTGGTTTCTCACAATGGGTATGGTACACACCCAGCATGAGTTAATGAATGTATGAAGTGCAACCCATAATGATTAATCATTGGGAGATCCTCTAGTTGATCAATATAATGAATATATTCTAGACCATTGTAGATTGAGTATACACCCTTTCCTATCCTGATTTTGTGGATCCTATTGTATTGGGAGATTGCTCATGGATGGTTGAAAGAGACCATAGTTCCTAAAGATAGCTGGTTCATTGAAGTTGGACTTGGTCTGGGGTTGTTTGTGATGATGTTGAATAAGAGGGCCTCTAGGACCTTTGTAGTCTCTTCGAAGCAGGTGTTCACATTAAACCAGCAGTTTGGGAAATATGGTCATGAGAGACTATTATGGCCACTTTCTAGATTTCTGGGATTTCTGGGAACATTCCATAAGGTTCCACCCTATGTATTTTTTCTATGAGTCACAATTTTCATGTTCGTTGATGCCTTGAGATGTCATATAATAATTTGAATGTAAATTTGATGTTGCACAATCTTTTTGGAATCATTGCTTTTTATAAGTGTGTCTTATTTGATGACATATTGATAAAATTTGTTTAGAGGATGGTGTTTCTATAAATCCTTTATCCTTCTATTTCCCATAAAAATAAAAAAATGGTTGATGTATGTGCATATTTTAATCCCTTGTTTTATAAAAATGTCACTTTTTTAGTAGAGTGAGTTTTGGAGTGTGTTATGTCTTAGTGAAATCATATGGGAATGTGGTGTTGTTGATTGTAGAAACGGAAGAATACTTTCTATTCAGGAATTTCAAAAGCCTAATAGTGAGGCCAAATTTTCATCAGTACTTTGAGCTCTATCCATAGGGTCTGAAGAGAATCTAGCTTTTATTCAGCGTAAATCCCAGGATTGTTCAACCACTTGTACAATGTCCTATCCTAATTTTTAATTATGGGAGAAGTTTAAACCTCTGTGTTGTCATCCTTATGATTTAGTTCATGATCTATGGGAATATGTGGGAGTAACTCATGTCCATGTTATCGCCAAATTTCATTCCATCACCCTTATGGAGTTTTTGGAGAAATATTTGAAATTTTTTCTAGTTCGGTTAAAGCGCACAGTTTGGGTATAGTTAATAGTAACTCTGCACCAACCTAGGAAACCATGTGATAAGAGATAGTAGCCACCACAAAGTATCCACATGGTAATGCTCCTTAGAACATGTAAATATGTGATGTTTCTACATTGGAAATAATCCTATGAATGATTAGTGCATGGTTTCCCAAACCATATGGATTGACCACACAGTCATTCAAACTTGATAAGTTTTGAGGTCTTTTCGTATTGGTATAAGCATGTTGGTTAAGATTGTTGGCTCTTGTGGTTGGATTACCAACTTTTATTATCATGTAAGACCATTTGGAAAAGTATAATGAATGTATACACTTTATGTTGGGAGTCTTTTAGGTCATCCCCCTGTTAGTGCCCTAATTCTCTCTGGGAAAAAATTGAGTTTCCCCATATGGTGGGGAGTCTATTTCTGTCTCCCTATAGGAGTAACATGGTTTTTACCATTGTGTTGGTCTAGAAATAGGTAGTTTCGTTTATAGTTATTTATCATCCAACTTCCTCCTTGAGAAAATGATGGGATTGGAGTGCACCAAATGTTTTTGTTGAAGTAATATTGTGGTGTCCATGTTTATTTTTCCTTGTTATTTATAGTTATGTTGCTTCAGTCTTGTTCGTATAGTGTTTAATGTGTTTTGTTTTTGGATGTATTTTGAATATTGTTGATCATTTCAATATGTGGTTTTTTGTTTAAGGGATTATTACTTCCATTGTTTATAAACATGAGATGTTTTGGCCTTTTGGGGGTGGGTGAATCATGGAAAATGAGTCCATATCGGCATTTTGGTTAGGTTTGGTTTTTTATTTTAGTACTATTTTTGATTTCCAAGGGTCTAATGTTTTATGGTGGGAATAATTATCACATAAATTCCTTTTTTGGAGGTATATTTTTAATTAATTTTTATTGAAGCTTTGTTTTGGGGGTTTTCGACGCAATTTGGTTGGAATGGTGGGGTTTCAAAACACGGTCCAAACCGTGAGATCATTAACAGATTTATAAATTATTTTAGTTTATTTTATAACTCCTTTATTTTCTAATATTTTACACCCATTATAATTCCCAATTTTCTTCAACTGGTATATTAAAACCAGCATATCATTTAGGACCCCATTGGATCCGTTATAGTAATGATTTGGGTTTTTTATTAAGGTGTTGGGCCAACCCAAAATTCCATTTCCTGCGTTAATTTTGTACTTAACTATTTAATATATATTTTTATTTTTATTTTTTTATGTAGATTTCAACTCTAACCCATGCCCACATTCCCGAGGCTCACCCCCATTCTCTATTCCCCCCTCTTGGGAGCTCTTTTACATCACGACTTTTGGAGAATCTTCTCTTGATTTCTCAAATCACCTAGATTTGAAGATATAAATTTATTCTTTCATAATTAATTCAATTTTAATACTTTTCCCCCATTGTTGTTACTACACGACCTCCTTAGGCTTATTATAACCACTAATTTATT
Organism: Viscum album; assembly: GCA_963277665.1. NCBI lineage: Eukaryota > Viridiplantae > Streptophyta > Magnoliopsida > Santalales > Viscaceae > Viscum > Viscum album. Next base: position 805,669,832 of record OY728130.1, read on the forward strand.
TTTATTTGTTTAGAAATTCAGCTACTAGAGTATTTAGGTCGTTTTATTCAATATTTCTTCAATTAGGTGTTTTTATCTACATCTCCTTCCTTCTCCTTAGGGTTTCTTCCTCATTTCATTATGTTTTAAAATTTATACATGTTAGGGTTCATACATAGGGTTTGATTAAGTATCTTTTTGGTGAAATCATGTGGTTTACGGTTTATTTTTACTTCCTTGTGGTGTGGCGGTGGTGCGGTTGAATTTTCTCACCATGATTTTTTGGTTTTGACATAAAAAGAAATTGATTACATCTGTAATAATTTCATGATGACTTCGAATATTTGATTAAATTATTTTTCAGGTTACTAATATGTTTTTTTGTGTCACAAAAACCGTTTTTGAGGGATTTGGATAAGTTATTAACTATTTAGTTTCATTTTTTCCTTAAATTGGGTGTTTTCCATGTGTAACTCTCGTGGTAATATTCCGGATTTTTAAATAACATATGCATGTGGTGTATTAAATATTTTTTGGGTTTCCAATACTACATCAGTAGGATCCTGGTGTGATTTTGGGATTAAAAGATGGGTTTTAATCAGTTTTTGGTGCCAAACATTGTCATGCTTCTTGAATGTGTTTAATGAAAATTGTAAATTGGTTATTGAGTTAAACATATAGTTCAAAGGAAGTTTATGTACCATTAAGGTTGTATGTTTTTAGAATTTTCAATTTTTTTAGTGAATGGGATGTTATGTAAAGTTTAAAATATTGGAAAAAATATATAAATTTGCATAAAGGATTTATCGAACTGTAAAAGAGATATGAAACATGTTGTGAGTTTATTTATTGTTAGTATGGTTTCAAAATGAATTTAAATGAGAAAGGGAATTATGTGACATGTGTTTTGTATATTTGTTTAGTTTATGAAATGGAAATGATATTTGAATATTAACATGGTATTTAATGTCTATTGAATTTTTTTTGAGAACTAAAGGGAAATCCCGAGTATCATGGTGGGTGGACGTGTACTTTTATGCTACTAATCCCATGGGGTTTGGACCCAGTTTCATGTAAAAAATTTCATGATAAAAAACCAAACTAAACTATGATGATGATGTTTTGTTTACCTCTAGGTTATGTTTATGATCCCTACTACTGGATAATGTGTACGAGAATATATATTTGTTTGGTTACTTTCTCCGAGATAGGAGGTACCTGGTACCCAGACTAAGCTAGTGACTAGGTATTATTTTTCATTGCATGTCCTAATTAAATAAATTATGTAAACGGATGTCATACATGGTGTTTTTCTAGAATATCAAGTATCTTTTTAATTCAATTTAAAATTGTTTATTCTTTAATGTATCCCACTTGAAAAAAAATTATTTAAATTTGAATCTCTTTAAAATTCTTATTAGAATTTATTATTTATGAAAACATTTAATCTTTTAATCCATGAATTTTTATCACATGTAATATTTTGGAGGTTTAATCCTACTAGGCTTAGGAACACACCCTACATACACCCTTGGGTGTATTTAGGATTGGATATTTTTTCACAAGTTGTGGTATACCTTTTAGTGCCAAATTTAAATTTTTTTTGTTTATTCATGGTGAATTTTTGTGGAGATGGATTGAGGTAGAAACCACTTGAAATTAGATGGTTCATGGGAGGACCATTTTGGGTTTCTTCAATTTTTAAAATATTTTATTTTTAAAAAAAATTATATAATTCAACTCCATATTTTTGAATAAGATGTTTTGTTTTGAAAAATCAATATTTTTATATTGGATTTTTATTTTGTTTTATGTTTATAAACTCAAATAAATAGTTCCCAAATTCAATTTTGTGATACCTAGGATCTTGTGTGAGACTATGGGGATTGGGAATACCCTTCTGGCCTTGCCATGGGCCGAGTCAGGTGCCGGTTTTGATGGCAACCAGATTCGGTTCGTGACCTAAAAAATCATCAACAATGGATAATTATTTAACATTTTAGTTTAAAATGTTTATAAAATCATACTAAATGGGATTTTGACATATTTTTAGGTAATTATAACCCTTATCTTTTTAGTTTATCCCATGGTAAACACATTTAACCCTTAATCATATTAATTATATTTTTTTTGTGCTATTCGTTTTGGCCAACAATATTTTAATCATATAAATGAATGCTAATTTAAGTAATTAAAATTATTGAATATAATTTTCTAAAATGATTTACAATTAGTTTAAAATTTTATTTAAAAATTAAAATTAAACATGTGATGAAAATTTATTAAATATTTGTTTTCTTTTTTAATAAAACAACTAATTAAAAACATTCTATGCAAAATAAAATTTATTAATAAATACAAAATTAAACAAATTTACATTTAAAATCATTTTAAATAAAAAATATAAATTGAAGATTGATCAAATTAATATAAAATGATAAATAAAAATTATAATTTTCATTATTCATTAATGACATTTACATTTTAGAGAGATCAAAAATTTTTATGCCTAGCTTATTTTACATGATGATTAATAATTGATGTTAAATTTGTCATCTAATATTTTTAATTGTGTAAAATTTTAATTTAATAAGATTTGGAAAATAATAATGAAAATCATTTTTTATAAAAAAAATTATTTTCAATGATTAATATAAATTAAACAAAATTAAACATCAATATTTATATTATTTGATTAATATATTCCTTTAAAAAAAATTACAAGATTTATTATTCCTATTTATGGAAACGATATTTAATTACTAGGTTATTAACATTTTTTAATATAATAATGTCAAGACTATATTCTGGTTCAATGAAACTCGTTGTTGTGTTTAATAGAAGATATAGAGAAACTAAATTTATCTGAAAAAAATATCCCCTCAAAAAGAAAGAGAAAGAGAAATAGAAATGACATTAGGAAGGATATCTAAGGAATATTAAAAATATGGAAACCATGAAGTTAATATATGGACATGGATGAAAATGAATTTCTATTTCTTATCTATCATAGCAATGTTAATTAACCTAATAACTATGACGCCCAAAAAATAATAATCCAAAAATATGGGTTAATGACCACTAATCATCAGAAATACTAAAATATAACAATAATTTTATCTCAACAACATTTTTACTAATAATGATTAAATGATCACAATCATCACTGAAAATAAATGAATATTTAATTATATAATTTCCTTACATTTCATAACAAAAATATCTCAATTTTTCCTACATTGATCGATTTCTTCAGTGCCTCCACCTCCCTGAAATGAGGATGATATTTCTATTCTTGTATTTTGAATGAATTGTAAAATTTATAAATTTATGATATATCTATTCCCATAAAACTAGTTTCTATATAATTTTTTTTATAATAGGTTATCCAATATTCAAAGAAATTTATATATTGTGTCAATCCATTAATCTATAATACATAATCAAATATCAAACATAAACCATTCCATATGAATATAATCTTATAAACCAGCAAAGATTAAAAAAATACAATGAAGGAAAAGAAATTTTCCCAAATTGAAATTACATTAATCCCCACCATATTAAGAAGGTATCTCGTAATTCTGACATATTAGTTATGTAAATTGCATTGGCATACATTCATTGGTAACACTTTAGTACCCATAATTACAATAAAAATTTTAATAATAACTTACATGTTTCCCCATGTAATAAATAAAAAATCAAATATATGAAAAATTATATAAATCCTAAAATATTGTAAGCTCTAACAATGATATCATAATATTTTTTTAATGAAGTCATTAATTAGTTATATGGTTATTAATACAATCTAATTTACTCTATCTATATCAATCATATCTTTATCCAAACAAAGTATCATTTTCTATCAATCCGTAAAATATTTATGGTTATCCCATCTTAATCAATTGTTTTCATAAAATATCACCTAGACATAATTCAATTTTCATATGAATCAGTACAATGTAAAATTTACATAAAAATCCACAAATTAAAACGTCAATATAATAATAAAAATGTATATTTTATGATTCATGAAAAATAATTATTTAACTGCAGTACATAAATAGATTAATTAATCCACATATTTTTTAAAACATTAACTATAATATATCATCTAATTATGTAATAACTTTTTACATTCATATTTTATTTGCAGTCTATTTATAATCAATGGAATTACCATTACTCATGCAATATTACTGATCGTATTTATGAGACTCTCCCTTATGACATCGATCTACATAAAGCCAAAATTTTATACATTTAAAAACTTCAATCCTGGATGTTTTTTCAGTTAAATCATTATTCATATAAATTGTTATAGTTTTGTATTTCATATTACAATAACATGTTTTTATTACTCCCTCCCACAATAAAAATTATTAAAATTATTATTCCAATGATAAATTACTTTGAGTTCATATTCCCACGTTATTGACATATAAAAAACAAAATATTGATTCATACATTGTCTCCACCACATTAACTCTCAATAAACATTGTCTTTCTCTTCAATGGTGAGTATCTCGATTGGATAAGGTGTTTTTTTATTAATATATTTTGATACATGAGTAATAATAATCACAATATCCTTCACACCGTCCATCATAACATTTTGATTCTCTGTGAAAAAATCATATATCACTTTAAATGTTAACTATGTTTCAGCTGCATCAAACCATATTATAAAACTAAAAAATATATTAAGAGAGAAAATATCAATATTATAAAACAACAGGTTCATGGAAAATCACTTCTAGGATGTCTAAACCAGGACACATTCCTTTAAATATATAAAATATTAGGCTTTCCATAATTCATTCAATATCATTATTCGAATCCATTATAATATATTATGTAGATATTCAAAATTTATTAAGAATATCTCCCCAATATTTTCAACACCTGAGTGATAAAATGCCTATTTTCATGCACCAGGTGATGATTGAGTCCAGCTCCATTAATCCTTTTAAAATTTATTACCCCTATATATAACTATCTCAATGCCACATTATCATGTAATATTAAAAAAAGGTCATTATTTATAGAAGAATGGTGAATATATCTTTAAAATACATTATAAAAGGATATTCTATAATTATCCATAGTTTTTATCCTAAAACATATCATTACGTATATAAATAAAGTTATCTCATCCGAGTTTCTAATGGTCAACTATCCCTTTTAACAATTACATTCTATAATTATCCCTATTTTTTATTAGAAAATATTACATTTTAAATGAGTTTTCATTACATATATATAATAAATTCATGGGGAACATAAATATTTATTTTATATGGAATATAGATACACATTATATATATTAAATAAATGATTATTATCATCTCCAATATGATCATCCCATTTACTAGTTGTCTAAAATATTTAAAAAATATTCCTCAATTCGTAACCTGGGGGAAGGAAATATTTGAATATTTGAGCCTGAATTCTCAGTCATGGTAAACATTGATCATCTCATTAAATTGTATCATCCACATATTTTAAAATGAAATAATATGTCTCATATTGAACAAGATACACAATATCAATCATAAAAAAATAATATAATATTATCATTTACATAGGACCGTTATTATATTTTTATTAAACTGGTGGATATGAATAATATTAATGGCATTAATATAAATATATATTAATAATCACTAGAAAATTAAAAATTGATTCTTTATAAATATTCATTCAATGTTTTAGAAAAGTTATTCTATTATCCAAAATTGAATTTTAGTCCAAAAATAAATTTTCCTACGTTGAATGAGTGAATATTATAATAATCATTTATAAATTTTAGAATAGTTATTTAATAATATTAACATGATTTTTTAAATAGTTACATAATTACTACCATTGGTTGAAATTCAGGGATTTTTAATAAAATTCTGGGTTTTATATAAACTATGAAAAAATGATATTTTTAAAAATTTCAATTAATTTTAATAAATTAACAAATAAAAAATATCCAATACATTTGGAATTTTATTAGAAGGAAATTTTTTATATTTTTATATTTTAACCACATAAAATATTTTTAATATTATTTATATTTTATTTTAGATGATGATTGCGTTTTGGTTTAGAAATATTATTTTTTCTCAATATAATATTAATGTACACAATGTTTCAAATTTTTAATTATTTTAGATAATATATAATTGGGAATGTTTTCAGTATAATTTATAGATTATATATCAGTAAATATTAAATACATTTCATTCATGTAATACTATTTTTCATAGAGTTAATAATCATTTTATAAAAAAACTACACTTGTTTAATTCCTGCCTTTTCTTTATATCTACATGTTTTGTTTTAAATTTATATTTTCAATTATTTAGAATTTAATTCTGTAAAACTGATTCCATATTTTGAATCACAAATCCTAAATTATATACTACAATCATTTTAATTTTTGGTGATAAAATTGGTTCTGTGGTTAAATTAAGATTTAATATAGTATAAATATATAAATGAATCTATTTTATGTTGAATGGTAAAATATTAAAATAAATAAAACTAAAATATTAAATGGGTTTGTGACATTTTTTTAACAATAAACTATTTTTAATACAATATTGACAAATATTATTCATTGTAATTAAATACCCAAAATTATAGTTGGATTAAACATTAAAATAATCATTATTCAATCACTAATAACCACACCTCTTGTATAAATACAACTTCAATGACATCCCATCTTTTTTACATAACATTCCATTGCAATTTACAAATAAAAGATCTTTAAAGTTTAGTGTTTTGGAAATCTGGATCCTAAAACATGAAAAATAAAACATTCTATTAAATACCCATTAAAGGACTCTTGAAAGGTTCATCCTATATACCATTATTTAATTCCATAACCTAGAGACATAAATCAATGGAATGTATGAGAAGAAGGCCTAGTAAGGAAATCAAGAGAATCAGTTTACTTGTGATATGAATAAAAACATGATGAAAAACATAAAGAAATCTGCAATCAAAGTATAAGAATTTCATAATGAAAGTAACATGAAAAACATCTTGAATATGCATATAGAACATTTAATTTATACATTCTTGAACACATCAGCAAGGTTCATCCTGAAGGTGTCATAAACATTACCTGGGTAATTCACCAAAGTATTGTTAAACTAGTCATCTCTAGAGATTAAATTATTTACCCAACGCATTGGAGTGATATCAAAGAGGACCATTAATATGTCTCTATTTTCTTATGACACCCATATATATGAATCATTAATTTCATATTAAACCCAAAGAGATTAATGGAAAGTGTTTTCACTTTAAAACTGTGATGTTTTAAAAGTGCATAAAATAAAATCATTATGTCATTTTTAACCCATTGAATGGAATGAGGGGTAAATGTATTTATATTCTAGAATCAAGAATATATTAATTATTTCTCTATTAATACCCATATATATGAAATATCCCAGGGTATTAACATTAATGTGAAAAGAGAATTTATTGAATAATAGATAGAGAAATTTTGAGATAAAATTTCTGCAGCATAACAGCAACATAACGTGGTTTTAGAAAATAGTAAAAAGATAGAGGAAAAGGGTCTCCAATCCATAAATTAATCATTTTATAGTATAAGGATAGAATAAAATTTAAATTGTATCATGGTGTGGATTTTTGGATAACATACCACATGAAATGGAAACATGAATGAATAGAGGGAATGTGATTCATTTTACAAAAATTCGGCAACCTAGAAACATCACATAAAAATTCAAAAAATCAATTAATGACAGTGAATATTTTATATTATCATTTGGAAATGAATTGGATAGTAATAGGGATATATAATATCATACCCCAACATAATAATATTGAAACTAGAAGACATAACATAAATGAAATCCCTACTAAAAAGGGGAGGGTGAAAGGGTCCTTTACCATAAATAGTGACTTCGAAAGCTAAAACGTTAGGATCTTGGGGGCTTGAGGGAACCTTGGGAGGAAAATTTGGCAGTAAAAAACACCATAGATTCGTTGAAGAGGATTTTGGAATGACATAAATTATGGAAGGACTTGGTATTTATATGAAAAGTGAGGAATATTTAATTAATTTCAATAGGGCAATACACCCATGGTATATGCAAAACCATGGGCTTACCAATAGTATTTTTCCTTGGTATTGGCCACAGGGAACCCTCGTAAAATATTTTACTAATATAATGTCAACCTGATTTATTACATCCTGATTACATCATTAGTGATGTCATTAAACACCCATAACACAAAATTGTATTTATATTATTCATCGAAAATTTATCTGTTTCAGAAAAATCTTAAATATTTACCATAAAATAATAAATATGCTTCAAATTAAATAATGAACTCCATTTTTTGAAAATAATTTTCAAAATATTTTAAAATTTAATTATTAAATAAAATCATTATTTTATAAAAAACAAATCTAAAACTATAACATGTTTTGGAACAACATGAAAAAGTAATCAACGTCCTAGAGAATAACTGTATAAAAATAATACAATAAGGTAATAATTGATTATTAAATTTTATGAAGACAAATTATAATTTTTAAATAATTAAATTAATTATAAAATTGTAAAAAAATATTTTTGACATAAAAAAATAGCAATCTTATACTAGGATCATTTTCTCAATTTTAAGATGTATAAATTTTATTTATACATTCCAGGGGGAGGTTACTAATTTGTTTTAAAATTTACTATTCATTGATATTCATTTCTATTCATAATGGTATGATACTATTAATACATTACTATTCATTAAAAAATAATGTCGATCTTATTAGACTATATTTTTATTACGGATCAAAATTGTAGAAGACCATTTTTATTAAAATTATTTAACATTATTAATTATTTAATTTTTACATTAATATTATGAAATACCATTTTTGTATCAAAATTCATTAGAAATATGGAACTATAAATTCATCATACAATTATCTGGATATTTGAAATTCCCCAAATTTTCCACAATAAGAAATATAAATTTTACTTATATAAAAGGTTTACACATGTAACTAAGGTCGTGTGACATATCCCCTTATAACACCTATATAGGACATATGCTTAAGGTGTGCAATGGTGCTATAATCATGGGGTGGCTCAGAATAAATTTCCCTAGTGGTGATTTTTATCACCTTGAACTTGTCCCTTAGGTGATTCCATTCACACTTCACATGTTAAAGTTCTTCTTGGGCATCATCCATAGAAAAGCCCAGTGTAGCCACCTCCTTCCCATGCACCGATAGATGGGCTTCGTACGGCCTGATTCTACTAGATGAGTCCATCGACACTTTTTTGGTATTACATAACCATGATCACTTGTATTAATAAACAATAATCGTAACATTATGAGTTTAGTTTCTGTTGGTCATATTGACCAATGGTAGTATAAAAGTAAAAACCCAACGGTATCATTTTAATAATACTCACTTCATTACATTAAGGAATTTTTTTGTTGAGAAAAAAATTAAATAACACAGAAATGTAGGAGACAAAATTTATTCAAATGATCAGGTCATTAAATTCTTCTCCCCTTATGAAATATCATCCCCAAAATTTTAACTCATACCTTCATAAGAGAAAAGGTGCTGCTACTTTTGACTCATTTACTCCTAAGGTTCCCACGTGGCTTCTTCACATTAGTGGTTCCTCCACAACACCCTAACATGGTGTGTCATCTTGTTGTGTAGAACCTTTTCTATATGATGCAAGATCCTCCCCAGCTGCTCCTTATATGAGAAGTCATGTTCCAGTTGTACGACATCTAGATTTATTAAATGTGAAGGATCATGTATACAAGGGATACATGGAAGACATCATGAACTTATTATATATTTGGAGAGAGTGAAAGCCAATAGGGCACTTCTCCTATGTAATCAAGGATTTCATAAAGGCCAATATACCATGGGATGAGCATCCCTTTCTTCCCAAACCTCACAAAAATCTTCCAAGGTGAAATTCATAGAATTTCATTGTCATTAACATCAAAAATAAAGTCCCTTTGATGGTTTTCGACATATCTCTTTTACTGACTCTAAGCAGCATTAATGTTTTGCTGGATGTCCTGGACCTTTTTGATCTTCTCTTTCCCAAGATGAGGCCCAAGAAGTATTTTCTTAGTAGATTCATGTCAACAAGTATGAATTTTGCATCGAATACCATATAAATCTTCACTGGATGCCATTTTTAATTCTAGAGTGGAATCTATTGTTGTACGTGAACTCAACTAAAGGGAGATGTTGAACCCACCTACCTTTAAATTCAATTGAGCATGTTCTCACCATGTCCTCATTTGTTTTAATTATCCTTTCAGAATGGCCATCTGTTTGGGAGTGATTGGACATACTTAAATTCAATTCAGTGCTTAGAGAATGTTGAAGACATCTCTAGAATTTTTATTTTATCCTTGGATCATGATTAGATAGGAATGTAATTACAACTCCATGTAGCCTTCCATCATTCTTCATGTAAATACTGGATTGTTGATCAAGAGGTAAATATTATCGAATGATGATAAAATGGGAAGTCTATGTGAGACAGTCCATAATAACCCATAATGAATTGTTTCGATTGGATGTTCTTGGGAGAATAATAAAGAATTCCATTGTGATATTGTCAGACTTCTTTTCAGGTTTGTGTTGTTGTTGGAATACCCCTTTAGTAATTTGTTACTCTGCCTTCACATACTGACAAACTGGGCACCATTATGTGTACTCAACAATCTCTTATATCATATTATCCCACCAATAACTATCATGAAGTCCCCTATACCTTTTTGTGCTTCTAGGATCTATATAGAAAGTAGATCTATAAAACTCATCCATAAGCCCCTTCTTTTTTTGTAATAGATGAAACACATAATATAGTATGAAGTTTATGTACCCCTTCTTGATCTTTATTGAACTCATGAAACTTCCAGTCCTTCATAGACTCATACTTCTTATGTAACAAATGATCCTCTTTTTGAGCATTCTATATCTTCTCTAGTAATTACGGTTGATAAATAATTTGGGTTAGTATTGATGATGTCCCTTCCCTTATAATTCCCTAGTTTATCATTAGTAGGTAATTTATCAAAGGATCTATTTGAATCTTTATCATGGAAAGAACAAATGGGTCATTCCTACTTAATTCATCAGTGGCATTGTTTTCTCTTTAATAATGATAATGAATTAAACAATCATAGTCATTGAGAAATTCCAACCATACTAGTTGTATCATGTTAAATTCTTTTTGTATACAAATATACATCAAACATTGGTTGTCTGTGTATATATCACATTTCTCCCCATAATGATAGTTCCTCTATATCAGTAGAGGTAGAATGACCTCATCCATTTCCAAATCATGTATATGATAGTCCTACTCAGGTGTCTTGAACTATAGAGATGCATAAGAAATGACATTTTCATTTAGCATGATGACAGACCAATTCCCTTTTAGATATGTATCAATAAAAATAACAAATCCTTCTCCACATGAGGACAGAGTTAATATGGGTGAAGTAACCAATATATTCTTCATCTTATGGAAACATTCCTCACACTCATTTTCCCTAATTAACTTGACCCTTTTTCTAGTTAACATTGGTTAATTAATTTGAAATATGTGAATTTATTTACACAATCCTTCTATAATATCCTGATAAGCCTTGAAAACTAGGAATCCCAGTTATTGTAGAAGGCTGAGGCCCCTCCTATGAAAAATTTGTCTATGTTTGTTCAACTATGATTCCTTCATTGGTTACAATTTACCCCAAGAAATATACTTTATGCTACCAAAATTCACAATTTCTATACTTCCCAAAAATCATCTCCTTCTGTAGTGTTTTCAAATTAACCCTTTGATGATAAGCATCCTCCCCAAAAAAATTGCAATATATCAGAATATAATCAATAAAAACTACCATAATGTTATCAAGGTATTCCTTAAAAACTCAATTCATCATCTCCATCAAAATAGAAGATTTATTAGTTATTATGAAGGGCATAACAAAAAACTCATTGTGCCCATATCTTGGTCAGATGTCATTTTTTGGAATATTTTCTCTCTCTACCCTCAATTGATGATAACTAAATCAATGATCAATATTATAGTATAATTGATCTCATTGAAGTTGGTCAGATATGTCATCAATTTTTTGAATAGGGTATTTGTTTTTCCTTGTGATCCCATTCAGCCCACTATTACAAATACTTAACTACATTGATCATTCCTTCTTCTTCACAAAGAGATCTGGTTCTCCGCAAGGAGACACACTTGGTCCAATAAATCCCTTCTCCAAAATATCCTTGAGTGGATTCAATGGATAATTCTACCTCTCTTTCGGGGGAGGTCTCGATAACTGCTCAGTAAATACATCGATCTATTCATGGATGATGGGGACATTATCTATCCTAAAACTCTAATTTAGTTATTCTTATACACTTATACAATACATAAAGAAAGATATAAGAGGTCCTTCTAGACAAAGAGCATGTTGAGATATCTCTCCTTGGAAGATAACTATAAGTTTTCCATTCTAGACTACTGAGATTTCCTTGCTTATGCATTTGACCATAGAATTGTAGATTGAGATCTCGTCCATCCCTAGTACAATGTCTAATTCCATATTGGGAATGACTACTATATTTGTGATATGCTTATGCCCACTAATTTAAATGATATAATTTCTAAAAAATGATGATTCTTGGAAAATCCCAGCATGAGTGTTGACTTATAACTTTACATTTAGAAATTCAGGTGTTTATTCTAAATTCTATCAAAACATGGAGGCAATAAAGGAAAATGTAGAAACATAATCAAATAATGTACTCTCTGTAATTGAGGGAAAAACAAGAGTACCTACCACCACATACTTTGGTGGTTCAACTTCAGCCGTAGGGATGAAAAAAGAATGACCTTGCTCCCATGGCTGATGCCGAGGCTGATGGTGATTCCCCTCTGTTACCCTCATATTTGGACAATTATTTCCAATGTGCCCAAGTTTTCCACACTTATTGAATTGGACATCATGCATGGAATGAACCATCATACCTTTTTCATTAGTGTTTGGGAGTTGAGGCTTCACCTCACTACTAAAATTCCACGCAATATAGCCATCTCTTCAACACTTGTATCACTTCGTGAATCAAAGAAAAAAGTTCCATGAATACTCCTTTCCACATTTATTATACATGGGCTATTTCACTTTCTTGCTGCCTCATCCTTGATCAAATATCCTCCCTTATATGGGCTCCATTGATCTCTTATTGTCATTGGATTTATGATAATTAGGTTTCTCGCCAAACACAAGTTCGACATTCATCACACTTTGCACAATCTCCTCATATCTATCACAGTGTCGGTTAGCTAGATTCTTCTACAGATGTGCACATGTTCCACTGAAGTATCAATCAGCCATATGATTTGGATCCATGAAAAATCTAGATTTGTAACGTAAAATCTTTGTGAATTTAATCTTGTAACTTCCCATATATCCATTCTCCTTTTACTTCAGTTTAAGAAGCTCCTTCTTCATTATTGTAAACATCGATCGAGGGAAATACTTATTGAAGAATATCCCTATGAACTCTTACCACTCCATAGAATAAAAATAGACTCATGGCCATGTGTTTTTATTTATTTAACACAACTTATTAGCTTCTCCCTACAAGAGATAAACAAACCAAGTTATCCTTATCTTGTTCAGAATAGTAGAGCACATAAAAGATCTTCTCGATAGAGCTGATCCGCTCTTCAGTAATCAATAAGCCAGTAGATCCGCTGATGGTTGGTGGTTGTTGACACATACATGACTCAACATAATGTTGTAACATTCAAGGTTTGATCAGTCTCTTCGCTTGATTCATGTTATTTTTCATTACATGAGTTGGTTGGTTCATCATTCGCATGAAAGTCTCCATTCATGCTTTCATTGGAGGGTCGTCAGCGCATAGCCTATTGTGGTCGCCATTTGCACAGTTCTTCCTATTTCCCACCATTTATTAAATAATTAAAAGAATATTGTGAATATTATTTCATTTATGAATCTTTTAACTATTATTAATTTTATGGATTAAAATCTTTATGCTTTAAACAATTACATTTCTCTATAAATCCATCATAATGATTCATAAAAAGATTATGAATAAAAAAACATATCCCCTAGGTGTGTCATAATCTAGAGTACAACAAGGCAAATTGTGGTTAACCAGGATACCTCGGGTCAATATCAAAACTCCATTTCTATGATTTCACTTATAGGTACATCTGTGCCAGAGACGCCTCTACCTGCTCGTATCCAGATAGGGTTGTATTTTCTTGATATACCACTTATTCAGTACTCACCAAAATACCAGGAAATATTTTTTTATTTAAAATTTTCCTATATGGTTATTCATAAATATTTCATAGCCTAATTTCCATAACTAACTATTCTATCTTTTGATACCATCTACGGTATCCCAATTATTTGTTACATAACATTCCATTACATTTTACAAATAGTGTATCATTAATGTTTAGTGTCTTGGAAATCATGAAAATAAAAACTAGAACCATGAAAACATTATTTAAAATCCCCTTTTAATGCTTCTTGAAAAGCTCACCCTATGTAAAATTAATGAAAATCCTAACTTGGAGACATACTTAAAAGGAGAGGGTTTACAGAACGCCCAGTAAGGAAATCAAGATAATTAGTTTACTTGTGATATCAATAATAACATGATGAAAAACACAAAGACATGAGAGATCATTGTACACACATCTCATAATGAGATGAACATAAACCCTAACATTAATATGTGGCTACAAAGTTCAATTTTTACATTCATGAACATATCACCAGTGGTCATCCCCACGGTGTCATAAAAATTTCAAAGGTAATTTACCAAGGTTTCATGAAACATGTCATCTCTAGATATTGAATTTTTTACCCAATGCATTAAAGCACTATCATAGATCACCCTTAATATGTCTTTATTTTCATTTTAGCCACATAGTTCATTTTCATACATTTCATAAATAGACCAAAGAGAGTAAAATAAACAGATTTCACTTCAAAATTGTGACATTTTAAACGTGCTTATAAATAAGATCATTACGTCTTTTATAACCAATGGAAGGGAATTAGGGTTATTGGTATGTAAATTAAATAATCAAGAATATAATTATTATATATTTAGGAACACCCATATCCACGAAATATGTATGTGTATTCACATTAATAAGATAAGAGAATTTATCAAGATAAATGGAGAGAAATTTTGAGAAGAAATATCTACAGCATAAAAACTATAAAACATGGTGTTAGAAAATAGTAAAAAGGGAATGGAAAAGAGTCTCACATCCATAAATGAATCATTATAAAATATAGGTATAGAATAAAATTTAAATAAGATCATGGTTTGGATATTTAAAAAAATACCATAGGAAAAGGAAACTTGATAGAAAAGAGGGAATGTGAATTATTGTACAAAAATTCAATAGCCTAACGACATCACTTAAAAATTCATAAATTCAATTGGTGAGATTGGATAGGGTATCTCATAATTTTTAAATGAAATGGAAATTAATTTGGATATATAAGAACATACCCCAATATAATAAGACGGAAATTAGAATACACAACATAATGGAAGTCAAGATTTAAAAAGGGATGGTGAAATATTCCCTTACCTTGAAGTGTGACATCGAAAGCTAGATGGTTGGGACCTTAGGGGATTGAGGGAACCTTAGGAAGAATCCTTGTGAGGAAAGAAGACCTGATATTCGTTGAGTATGATTTTGGAATGAAACGAATGAGGGAATGGTTTGTATTTATAGGACATGAGAGGGAATATTTAATTAATTTCTATGGCACACCTCATTAGTGGAATTTTGAAAACCATGGCCTTCCCATGGTATTTTACCATGGTATTGAACAAGTGGGACACCTCATAACATATCATAATATTAATAAGTAAAACTGATTTATAACATAATGATTAGATCTTAAATGATGTCATTAAACACCCGAAACTCAAAACAGTATTTTTTCTATTCACAAAAAATTCGACTATTTCAAAAAAATCCCAAAACATTACCCTAACCTAATACAGACGATCTAAATACAAAAAAGAAACTCATTTTATGAAAATAATTTTATGAGTATTTTTAATTTAATTTTTAAATAAAATCATTATTTATTAAAAAATCAACTCTAAAACAATAACTTGTTTTGTAACACCTTTAAAAAGTAATCAATGTCCCGTAAAATTATCGTATCACTATAATAAAATAAAGTAAAAATTTATTATTATGTTTTATAAATATTATATTTTCATTTTAAATTATTAAATTACTTATAAAATTGTAACTAAATTATTCATGACATAAAAAAATACCTAAATTTATACATTGACCATTTTTTTCACATTTATGATATCTAAATTGAAATGATACATTCATGGGTGAAGTTTCTAATTTTTTTTCGATTTACTATTAATTAATATTCATAAGGGTATGTTACTATTAATTCATTATAGTTCATTAAAAAATTAACTTGATCTTATTAGACTATAAATATCTTACTTATCACAACTGTAGAAAACCATTTTTTGAAAATCATTTCACATTATTGATTATATATAGTTACATTAATTTTTTAAAATACCATTTTTCTTCAAAAATTAATTAGTAATATGGAACTATAAATTCATCCAACATATATTCATATATAAGAAATTCACCAACATTTCCATAATAATAAATAACAATTTTACTTGTACAAAAAGTTTACACATGTAACTATGGTAGCGCTACATAGCACCTTATAACACTTTCATGTGACCTAAGTGTATGGTGCGCTATAGTGATAGATTCCAAGGGCGTCTCCGAAAAAATTTCCAGAGTAGATATTTCTATTAGTTTGAACTTCTCCCTTAGGAATTTCTATTCAATCTTCACATATAGAATTTAGGCTTGGCATTGGTCCATAGAAAATCCCATGAAAGCCACCTCCTTCACAAGGTCGAATAGATGGGCTTCGTACAACTCGAGTCTATTGGATGAGGCCATAGAATCATCTTTCTATATTAATTATCAAAAATAACTTGTATTTATAAACTATAATCATAACATTAAAAGTTTAGTTTCTAATGGGAATATTGACCAATTGTTATATAACAGTCGAAACCCAATAGTATCATTCTAATTATACTCACTTCATTACTTGAAGGATATAGTTTTTTTGAGTATAAAAAAAATAACACACAAATGTAGGAAACAAATTTTATTCTAAATTTTAGGTCATTACAACTTCTCACCTACCAATTTATTCTAAGAAGCTATGAATTGCCCAATATTTATAAAACAACCCACTAAACAATCTCCCCATATCCATGTTTGGATAGACTTACAAAAACTATTATTCTAATATCATTATGGGGTCTTTCAATGTTGATACATTTTTGAGGTGACTTTCTCAAACCACCTATCTATCTTTATTTTCATAGTATACATTGTAAAAAAATCATTAGTCCATCAATAAATTATAAATCAAGTATTTTTTATATGTTTTAATTAAACATTTTAATATAATATCCTACAAAAATCCTTCAATTATCCCATCATATCTACTAAGAAAAATCCATTGGCCAAATTATGGGGGTTAACCCTCTTTGTTGACAAACAATTTCCATTATCTGTTACCTTCATCAAGGATGGTCATAAAAATGACATTATGGTTACAAGATATTTTAATTTGTATAAAATAACTACCATCGTGTTCTAGAACTAATATATGTGAATAATATAATATAAAATTAAACTAGTTTTTGATATATGAAAAATCAGCAAAATAAAAAGAAATTTTATAATTAAAATTTTTATCAAATGAGTCATCCTCATAAAAGAAATAATAATTATATATGTGATATTTTATAATTATTAATTTTTACAAAATTAACTTCATTACCCTTATTTATTTTAATTAACATCATATAGGAATATCCATTATTATTCTCACGTGAACCATCTATGAAACATAAAAAAGAATGCTCCTGAAACGATTAAATTATTCATTATAACTCATCAGAATGGCTATAAATGAAATTAATAATATTATAACAAATAAAATAAAAATTAATCTTTTTATGAGTTATTTAATTAATTAATTTAATTTTATTATCCACATCATTAGGAGAAATTGAAAAACATTGTGACATAATTAAAGGGTCTATTTATCTAAAAAATTTAATAAATGTTATCAATATTTATTTTCAAATTCATACACTTTCATTTTCATAATTTTAAAAAGAATTTTATGAATATATGAAAATGAAAATTACTTCTTTAAAAAATATAATCTTATAATTTATATTATTATTTAAAAAAACATTATCCATTTATATCTTTATGTAATGTACTTAAATTAAAATAATATTCTTTTACTTTTTCTGTTTATAAAATTCAATAGAATTTTATTTATTATTATTATATCCTGAAAACAAATTCCCACACCTTGTGACCAAAATAATTTATTATTAAATTATATTTTTATATGGGAAAAGTAAAAGAAAATGGTTTCCATTGTATACATATTGATTTTAAAAATAAATTATTTAGAAATGTAATAATAATTTTCATCAACTAGTGTTCTATGTTAAATTATTTCAAGATTTTTGACTATATAATGATTATTGTAAATTTTTATATTGATATTTGGTTCTTTAATAATTCAATAATGACTTATTATATGATAATCCAAGGAAAAAAATTTAATTATTAACTATGAATAGGTGGTTCAACGATAAATCATGGACCTATAGTTACATTATATCCTCCAATGAATTGAGTACTCTAGGGAACGTGGTTCTCATATTTTTAATAAATTTGGTAAATTTATATATTAAATGATGATCCAAGTTACTGACATATATATTATTGTCTTTCTTATGAGTTTTCATGGAAATGAATATATTTTCAAAATGTAAGTTAATGGTATTTTTGAAAAGTTGATCCCATTTTTTGGCATATTGGAATGTTTTTATGAAATTTTTTTTATGTATTTTCAGTTATAAGGCCCCATCCTTAAACCTTACATAATCTTGAGTTTTTACAAGATTACACATTGAAGATCTTTACAGGTTTAGATTTTTAGACAATTAGATCATAAAACTTGAATTACATTCCACATTTAAACAAAGTGGTTACATAAAAGATAATATTCATTTTTTTCCATCAATGGAAACATATTCAAAATAAAACATAGATTCTTTCTTGACACTTCCTTGAAACTATCATCATATCATGTACCATTCCCTTGACCTGTGAAAAACATTTCAAAAACATTGGATGAGCATAAAAAGCTCAGTAAGGGTTATAAAAATATTCAAAGGAAACATGAGTTCATATATACATAAGAATGAAATCATAATTTAACCATAAAACATAGGAACATTAACATACCTCATCAAATCATGAAGAAATCATAGAAATCATAAGACATAAACGTAACTTGAGGCATTCATAACATTCTTACGTAGGGAGTAACCCTCTTTGTTACATTTGGAATACCGATCATAGTATATTCCCTAAATCTCTTCAGAGAAACCTTAATGTTTCAATCCTTCACGTTACCCAATGAATTTGTGATCTATATCAGGCTCACCTGCCCTTAGTTTATCACGGAACCACCCATCTTCATAAACAATTCCCAAGAACCAAAACATAAATCATATGAAATAAAACATGCATAAAGGAAACATAACATTTCCACATTTTAATCAAAAGATATCAATAACACATTGATATAATAAAAACATTATCAAAACCATTTTAAATACCATAACAAAAGAAAAGTAAAACATGGTATTTATTTTTCATTTAAAAAAAGTTATGTATTTAGGAGGAAGCTGAAACTCAAATAATGATCACGGCGACAGATAAATCATTGTTGCCGCATAAGTATGACAAAAAACAATAATTTTGTCATTTATTAAACAATTCATATAAAGAACTTCCTTTTTAGTAAGAATAAAAGTCAAAGGGGATTATACACCGTATAAAATAAGGTGGTGTATAAAATAAAATATGCCTCAATGAAAGGAGATTGAGACGATGTCCCTTACATCGGGCCTGACTTGACTCGATCGTTCTTTCACCTCCTGAATAATAAACATGAGTTAATTTCTAATTTCTTAAGAACCTTTTTCAAGTTCATTATTCCTTTTATATCACTTATTACCTTTTCATGAACACTATGTAATTATTTAAGTTAATAATTGTCATTTTAACGATCATTGGTAATTGAGTCAAAAATAAACTCTTTATAATTACAAGTTGAACATGTATCCATTATATCCAGAGTTATACTCATGATTCAGATATCATATAAATCATATATATCCGTTATATACATGCATTTATAATATTACATAACGTTTTGAGGTAATAAATGAAATGCACCGTTCATGGAGATGGTAAGTCGTACGTACGCATGAACGCTACTTTCATTTCTATTTCTTATTTTATGGAATGGAATCATAATGATATAAAGGTATATTATATTTACAGTATAATATCTTATACAATATAATAACTCCATCCTTTATACTTCCCACATATGGTATTAATGAATCAAATCACTTTGAGGGGGCGGTAGTCCGCACTTCCTTAAATGAAGATATCGTGTTTACCCATAATGGAAACCATAAAGGTATGAACAAAATAAATAATAAATATAATTAGGGAAAAAATAATCATATTATATATCATATATTAATATAGTGTCACCTTAATGGCCTCATTTGAAGGTGTTAAATGCATGTTGAACAATCATTGTTTCGGGAGGCAGAAATTCACCATCCACAGAAACAGTATGTTCTTTAACCATTAGATGTAGGTGTGTGTAAGTGCAGCTCGAATCCTTCTTTAAAAAACATCCTAGTATATTTAAGATACTATATCTGTTACAAAAGAAAAAAATAAAAGAGTTTATGGGGGTGGAGAAGCAAAATAAAACAAAAGAACACAAGTGAAGATATTACCTTAAAATCGGGTAGCTCTCTTTGATTTTAGCTCAAAGGCTTCCTTGGGAAGACTTATACCCAATGTGAGGCTTCTAGGAGTAATATATGGATGTGGAGAGACAAAATTTTCAGGGTTTGTCCGGGCCAAAGGCTTGGGAAGTGTGGGTAAGGTGGTAGAGGTGGGGGCCTTTTATAAGAGAAGAGGAGGGGCACTCTTGGAAAGTAAGGAAATGTTACTTTATTTTAGAATGAGTTTCGGATTTTAATGGTTTCACATTGATGTGTTTCGAGGATAAGGTCATAAGGGTTCGAACTCCACCCATACAATAGGTTTTTGACATGTGTAGGTCTTAGATTTTACATTAATTTCCATTTTATTTAAATCGTTAAATAATGAGGTAATCGATGCATCATCATGATGTTGTAAATAATTTAATTTATTTAATGTCTAAAAAATATAAAAAAAATACTATGATGTAGGAAATAGGTTTATATTTCCAATTACTATTTATAGTCAAAAATCGTACTGGTATATCCCTATTTAAAAATTTTTGTCGTAAAACAACTCATGTTTGTGTCATTTTAATTTTAACATTAAATAAAAAGATATTAATGGAATTTTCCAACCAAAGTGGCTCCATGGGGTCCCCATGTTGACCCATGTATTTTATTGGTCGGCCATGACACATCCAATATGGGTAGGACATGTTTCTAGGTATTTTAATTTTATTATAATAGCATTTTCTCCTTAAATTGCACTAATTACCTATAATCGTGATTAAAAACATAAAAGTTACTATTTACCAAAAACAATAATCCCATTGAACCAAATTTTACTTATTAATGACAACCATGTATGTTGGATTTTTGAAATTCAAAACACAGAGGTGGTAAAAATTCATTTAAACGAAAAATCAGCTTTTATAAGTACCACTTAGTGTTTTTACTATTCATCAAAAATTGAAGTTTTTCAGAAAAATACCAAAACTTCACTCTAAGCTATATTTGATATTACGAATTCAAAAATGATTTCTATTTTAAAAAATTCAAAACATATTAGTTAAATTAATTAATTTAATAATTAATTCCCACTGTCATGACAAATAGTGTGTTTTTATGATACAATATATATCAAAAGATTGATAGTAATTTAAATCCAATTTCAAAGTGAAATTAATTCCAATGTCCACCATTGGATTAAATTGTACAAATATATTATATTTACACTTTAAAACCAATTAAAAAGATAATCTAACTATATAAATAAATTAGATTAAAAAGTGGTTTTGAATTAAAATACAACACTTTTATTCATTAAAAAATGAACATTATCAGAAAAATACACAAAATTTATCCAAAGTAAATTTCAATGTCCAAATCATAAATTTATTTTGACAAATATATCTTATAAAAATGAGAAAAGATATATTTAAAAATGGTTCTCCATCAAAAGTCAGTAAAACAATCATTTAAAAATACTAGAGTATTCCATGCTTTAGGTTGGGTTTATTCTCATTTTAAGCTTCAAAAACACTATCTAATTCATAAATAAGAATAGATAAAAATATTTATTATTCATTACTTACTTGGGATGTTACATCCTTCCCCCCTTTAGAAAATTGCTTCCTGGAAATTTATTTACATATCGAATAAGTGGGGGTATTTATCCCTCAATGCATTTTCAGATTCCCATGTTCCCTCTTCAATCAGGTGGTTTTTCCAGAAAACCTTTACCTGATGAATCACCTTATTCCGTAACACTTGCTCCCTGTGGTCTAGAATCTGGACCGGTTGTTCCTCATAAGAGAGGTTCTCTTCAAGATGAACTATCTCTGGACTCAAAACATGAGATGGATCTGGCATGTACTTTCTTAGCATCGAAACGTGAAAAACATTGTGTACCTGAGATAAGCATGGAGGTAAAGACACTCGGTATGCAACTAATCCAACTCTCTCCAGAATTTCATATGGTCCAATGACCCTTGGACTCAACTTTCCTTTCCTACCAAATCGCATCACACTCTTCCACGGTGAAACTTTGAAAAAAAACATGATCACCTACCTCAAAAGAGAGATCCTTATTCCTATTGTCTGCATAACTCTTATGCCTGCTTTGAGCTGTTCTCATGTGTTTCTGTATCAGCTGAACTTTTTCTTCCAAATCTTCTACCAATTCTGGTCCCATCAACTTCCTTTCACCCACTTCATCCCAGAAAGCTGGAGTTCGACCCTGCTTCCCATATAATGCCTCAAATAGTTCCATCTGTATATTGGAATGAAAAATGTTATTATAAGAAAACTCATCCAAAGAAATATGTTAGTCCCAAATTCCCTGATAATCCATAGAACAAGAATGTAGCATATCTTACAAAGTCTGAATTTTTCGTTCTGACTACCCATTTGATTGAGGATGAAAAGCTGTACTAAATTTTAATTTTGTACCCAACGACTTTTTAAGGCCCTTCCAAAAGTTAGAAGTAAACCTGGGATCATGATCAGATACAATGGATAGAGGAACTCCATGCAACCTGACTATATCATCAAGGTACAATCGAGAAAGTTGATCTAGAAAGAAAGTATCTCAAATAGGATGGAAATCAGCAGATTTTTTCAAGCGATCAACAATAACCCAGATTGCATTATTACCTCGATATGTCTTCGGTAATACCACAACAAAGTCCATGGATATATTCTCCTATTTCCACTCTGGAAGTGGTAAAGGATGAATCATCTCATTCAGTAACTGCCACTCTGCTTTTACCTGTTGACAAGTCAAACACTTCACATTAAAATCAGCAATATCCCTTTTCATTCCGTCCCACCAGTAATACTCTTGAAGATCTCTATACATCTTAGTACTTCCTGGATGAACTAAAATTAGAGAACTATGAGCTTCACATAACAACTCTATCTTCAACTGTGAATCACAAGGCACATACATTCTCTTCCCAAATCTCAAAACACAATCATTATCAATGTTATATTCATGCAACATACCCTTCTGAACCAGCTCTACCTTTTTCTCCAACTCACTGTCTTCCTTCTGTGCTTTCTTGATTCTGTCTGATAGAGAAGATTTCACTGATACCTGAAATAAAACAGAAGGATATCCGGACCAACAACATCTATTCCAATGTTCATAAATTCTTTAACCAAAGGATCACGTTCCAAACACAACATTGTTAATGAAGTATTACTTTTTCGACTCAAAGCATTAGCCACATTATTTTCTTTTCTTGAATGGTAATGAATTGTACAATAATAATCCTTTATTATTTCTAGCCATCTCCTCTGTCTCATGTTCAATTATTTCTAAGTGAATATATACTTTAAACTTTTGAGATCGGTATATATTTCACACTATACTTCATACAAATGATGCCTCCAAATTTTTAAAGAAAAAACAACATCAGCTAATTCCAAATCACGTGTAGGTTAATTTACCACATGAGTTCAAAACTGACGTGAAACATAAGCAATTACCTGATCATTCTGCATTATGATGCAACGAAGTCCTTTCAATGATATGTCGCTATATATAACAAACTCGCTATTTCTGGAAGGTAGTTCCAAAACTGGAGCATTCACCAATCTTTTTTTCAATTCCTGAAAACAATCATCACATTATTTTGTCCAGATAAACTTAACACCCTTCCAAGTTAGCTTAGTCATTGGACTAGAAAACCGTGAAAAATTTCTAACAAACCTTCGGTAATTTCCTGCCAAACCAAGGAAGCTACAAATATCAGTTACATTTGTGGGTATTGGACATTCCTCAACATGCATTGTTTTTACAGGATCAACAGTTATCCGATCTTTAGAAACAATGCAACCAAGGAAAGAAATTTGTTTCAACCAAAACTCACACTTTCTAAATGTCGCATACAATTTCTTTTCTTTTATGGTTTGCAAAATAACCCTTAATTGTCTTTCATGCTCCTCTTTACTATTAGAAAACACCAAAATATCATCATTTAAAACAACCACAAACTTATCCAAGAACTCATGGAAAATTCTATTTAATAAGTCCATGAATAAATCAGGTGCATTGGTTAGCCCAAAAGGCATTACTAAAAATTCATAATGGTCATATCTTGTACGGAACTCAGTCTTTGGAACATCAACATCCTTTACCTTCAACTGATTGTACCCCGATATCAGGTCAATATTTGAAAAATACTGAGCTCCCTGGAGCTGATCAAACAATCCATCGATATGAGGAAAATGATATTTTTTCTTAACAGTGATGTTATTCAAGGCTCTATAATCAATGCAAAGTCTTATAGAACCATCTTTCTTTTTAAAGAAATAAAACAAAATCACCCCATGGTGATGTGCTTGGTCAAATGAAACCTTTCTCTAAAAAATCTTGCAATTGCTCCTTAAAATCTAAAAGTTCAATTTGAGCCATTCGATAAGGGGGTTTTTCAAATTTGATTAACATTAGGAACTAAGCCAACAATAAATTTAACTTCCCGATCTGATATTATTCTAGACAACCTATCAGGAAAAACATCAGGATACTCATTTACCACTGGCACATCATTATTCTGAACAGTTCCCTTGTTTTCAACAATGTGTGCAAGGTAACATTCATTTCCATCATTTATAAGTTTCTAGGCCTCTTGATATATTGTCAACAGTAAGGGTTCATTCTTGTACACAAACTGAAAGCCTTTCTGAAAATAAACTTCTTTAGCTCTACAGTCTATCTTAGCATGATAAATAGATAGCCAATCCATACCCAGGATAACATCAAATTCTACTAGAGGTAAATCAATAAGGTTCTCAAGTAGGTTTTTTCCATGGATAAGGATAGGAAGATTCTTATAAATTCTTTTTTCCACAACATTTCCCCCAGGTGTTTTTACCACACGTTCAAGAGTCATTTCTTGAGATGGTATTCCCATTTTACTAGACAAATTTTCAGAGATGAAAGAATGTGTAGACCCCGAATCAAACAACACACTGACATGATCTAAAAAAATAAACAAAGTACCTGATACAACATCATTTGATGGCCCGACATTTGCCGAAGTAGTTGCAAAGGATATCACCACCCATTTCTACTTGTAGTCTAACAGATTCCCTATTTCCTCTTCAGAAAGCCATTCAGAATAAACATGTCTTAGATGAAGCAACATGGTAATCTTCAAATGCTATATCATTTCAATTTGACAATAAAAAAATATATTTGGATAATCATTTAATTAGAATTATAACTCCTAATGTTATCTAAAACGTCCTCTAATACCAAATATAAGGCCCCAGCTTTAAACCTTACATAATCTTGAGTTATTCCAAGATTACACATTGAGTATTATTTCAGGTATGGAGTTTTAGAGAATTAGATCATAAAACATGCATTACATTCCACATTTAAACAAAGTGGTTACTTAAAAGATAGTATTCATTTTTTTCCATCAACGGAAACATATTCAAAATAAAACATGGATTCTTTCTTGACACTTCCTTGACACTATCATCATATCATGTACCATTCCATTGACCTGTGAAAAACATTTCAAAAATGTGGGATAAGAATAAAAAGATTAGTAAGGGTTATAGAAATATGTTAAGGAAACCTCAGTTCATATATACATAAGAATGAAAGCATACATTACCCATAAAACATAGACACTTTAACATATCTCATCAAATCATGAATAAATCATAGAAATCATAAGACACAAAAGTAACTTGAGGCATTCATAACATTCCTACGCAGGGAGTGACCCTATTGGTTCCGTTTGGAATACCCATCACAATATATTCCCTAAATCGTTTCAGAGAAACCTTAACATTTCACTACTTCGGGTTACCCAATGCATTGGAGATCAATATCGGGCTCACCCGCCCTTAGTTTATCACGGAACCACCCATATTCATAAACAATTCCCAAGAACCATATCATAAATCGTATGACATAAAACATGCAAAAAAACATAACATCTCTACATATCAATCACAATATATCGATAACACATTGATATAATAAAAACATTATCAAAAACATTTTCAATAACAAAACAAAAAAAAAGTAAAACATTGTATTTATTATTCATTTAAAAAAAGTTTTGGCTTGTAGAGGAAGCCGAAACTCAAATAATGTTCATGGCGGCGGAGAAGTCGTTGTCGCCACATACATACGACAAAAAACATTCCTTTTGTCGTTTAGTAAATACTTCGTATAAAAACATTTCCTTTTGAGTAAGAATAAAAGTCAAAGGGGTTTATACACTGTATAGAAGAAGGCTGTGTATAAAATATAATATGCCTCAATGAAAGGAGATTGAGACCAAGTCCCATACCTCGGGTCTGACTTCACTCGATCATTCTTTAACCTTCAGAATAATAAACTTGAGTTAATTTCTACTTTATTAAGAACCTTTTTCAAGTTCATTATTCCTTTAATATCACTTATTACAAGGTTATGAACACTATGTAATTATTTATGTTAATAACTGTCATTTTAACGATCATTGGTAATTGAGTCAAAAATAAACTCTTTATAATTAAAAGTTGTTCATGTATACAGTATATAAAGAGTTATAATAATGATTTATATATCATATATATCATATATATCCATTATATACATGCATTTAAAATATTACATAACTTTAAGAGGTAAGAAATGAAATGCACCATTCATGGAGACGGTAAGCCGTACGTACGCATGAACGCTACATTCATTTCTACATCGTATTTTATGGAATGGAATAATAATTATATAATGTTATATTATATTTCCAGTATAATATCATATACAATATTATAACTCCATATTTTATACGTCCCACATATGGTATTAACGAATCAAATCACTTTTAGGGGGTGGTAGTCCGCACTTCCTTAAATGAAGATATCACATTAACCATAATGGAAACCATAAAGGTATAACCAAAATGAAAAATACATAAGCATAATGAAAACATAGAAATATTATATATCATATATTAATATATTGTAATCTTAATGGCCACCTTTGAAGGTGTTAAAAGAATGTTGAACAATCATCGTTTTGGGAGGCAGAAATTCACAATCCACGGAAACAGTATGTTCTTTAAACATTAGATGTAGGTGTGTGTAAGTGAAGCTAGAATCCATATTATAACAACATCCTAGTATATTTAATATATTGGAGATCTTAAAAATTTTAATAATAAAATGATTTTAGGTGGGTGGAGAAGCAAAATAAAACAAAAGAACACAAGTGAAGATATTACCGTAAAATCGGGTAGCTCTCTTTGATTTTAGCTCAGAGGCTTCCTTGGGAAGAATTATGCCCAAAATGAGGCTTCTAGGAGTAAGAGAGGAATTTGGAGAGACAAAATGAGTAGGTTTTGGTAGAGCCAAAGGCTTTGGATGTGTGGGTAAGGTGGTAGAGGTGTGGGCCTTTTATAAGAGGAGATGAGGGGAACTCTTTGAAAGTAAGGAAATGTTACTTTATTTTAGAATGCGTTTTGGATTTTAATGGTCCCACATTGATGTGTTTCGTGGATAAGGTAATAAGGGTTCTAAATCCACCCATCCAATATTTTTTTGACATGATTAGGTCTTATATGTTTCATTATCTTTCCATTTTATTTGAATTGTTAAATATTGAGGTAATTGCTGCATCACCATGATGTCATAAATAATTTAATTTATTTAATGTCTAAAAAATATGAAAAAAATAATATGATGTAGGAAATATTTTTATATTTCTAATTACTATTTATAGTCAACAATATAACCTGTATACCCCTATTTAAAAATTGTTTTACTAAAACAACTCACATTTGTATCATTTTAATTTTAACATTAAATAAAAAGATATTAATGTCATTTTCCTACCAAAGTGGCTCCATGGTGTCCCCAAGTTGACCCATGGATTGTATTGGTCTGAAATGACACATCAAATAAGGGTAGGAAATGTGTCTAAGTATTTTCATTTTATTATAATATCATTTTTCACATTAAACTGCACTAATTACCTCTAATCGCGATTAAAAACTTAAAAGTTACTATTCAACAAATATTATTTTTAATCCCATTGAACAACATTTTACTTCTTAATGACTACCATGTATGTTGGATTTTTGAAATTCAAAACACAGAGGTGGTAAAATTTCATTTAAACGAAAAATCAGCTTTTATAAGTACCACTTAGTGGTTTCACTATTCATCAAAAATAGAAGTTTTTCAGAAAAATACCAAAACATCACCCTAAGATATATTTGATATTTCAAATTAAAAAATGATGTCTATTTTACAAAATTAAAAACATATTAGTTGCATTAATTAATTTAATAATTAATTACCGCTGTTACGACAAATAGCGTGTTTTTATGAAACAATATATATCAAAAGATTGACATTATTTTAAGTCCAATTTTAAAGTATAATTAATTCCAATGTCCACCATTGTATGACATGGTAAAAATATATTCTATTTACACATTAAAACCAATTAAAAAGATAATCTAAATATATAAATAAATTAGATTAAAAAGTGTTTTTGAATTAAAATACAACACTTTTAACAATTCATTAAAAAAGTGAACATTATCAGAAAAATACCAGAAATTTATCTAATGTAAATAACAATGTCCCAATAATAAGTTTATTTTAAAAAATATAGCTTATAAAATTATCAAAAGAAAGATTTAAAGTTGGTTTTCCATCAAAAGGCGGTAAAACAATCTTTTAAAAATACTAGAGTATTCCATGCTTTAGGTTGGGTTTATTCTCATTTTAAGCTTAAAAAACACTATCTAATTCATAAATAGACATTGATAAAAATATTTATTATTCAATACTTACATGGGATGTTAAATTAGTAGAATAATATTTTCCTTTGTTTTTCCCCTTACTGTAATTTTATTCTCATTGCATGTTTTAAAGTTATTTTCATTGGATATATAAGAATATATAGGAAAGGGTGATATCAATGGTAATATTGGAAATATTGATCTTGAAAAAAACCAATGTTTTATTTTATTGAGTTTTAATTGGTGGAAAAATTGATACATGGTATAGGTGACCACATGAAATGCATGGGATTACTATGTTAGATTAACCCCTTATTCAATACAACTATAAAATTAAAAGATGATCGTGAATGTTATAATACGAAACCCAGTTATAAATGATGATAATGTAAAATATTTAATGTTAAATTCTTATATCAACATCCATAAAATTTCATAATATATGAATAAGGTTATGATATTATGAATATAGTTTTCAATATACATATCCAATATATCATTTATTGTAAACATGATTCATTGAATAACATGTTATCATGTGATAATAAATGAACCAAATTAGTATGAAATAATTATAAATCAATCCTGAAACATATGTAAATTCGATATACGTGTATAACTATCATAAATATATATAACATTTCATTTTTCAATGTTAAAAAATGAGGACCTAAAATAATAACAGTCCATGTATAAAAATATGTACCCATTTTCATAATAGGTCTCATAAACATTTTTAATATAGCATAATTCATGGAATGGAGCTGGAAGTCATTATATTCTCATTAATTTATTATAGGCTAACCGTTAAAAAAGTAATGTGATTAGTAAACTCTTATTAATCATAATCATATACCTTCCAATGAAATAAATAGGATGTAAACCTTTTATATCATTCTTAGTAAATATTTACAAATGTGAAAGATCATTATGGAAGATAGAAAATTATTTTAAATGATCATTTGGAACATTTTTTGGGGAAGAAATATTTTCACATTTAAAATCAGGAATATAAGAAAAAATTTCAAATAACATAGTATGCATAATTTTTTTATAAATAATATTATATATATATAATGGAATCTTTTAAACAATGTGCGGTCTTAATGATGTAAAATATTATTCATCTTTTATATGTTAAAACAGATACTCCTTTCATATTTTCAGTACAATTTCATAAATTACCTAGATAGGAAAAAACAAGATGATTTCTTTTAAACAACACTCTAAAAATTCTGACATAGTCAGAAATTTATTAAATAAATCATTGGATATATTTAATGAATTTATTTTTAATATTTATAGACTATATTGACATTGTTCAAAAATAATTTTCGTTGAAGAGAGAAATAAAGTAAAATTTCCATTAAAATGTTATTTTAGATTATTGAGAACATAGTGAGAGAAAAAGGAAATGAAAATAAATTTATGATATTGAACTAACTAGAGGGGAAAAGTTATTTTGTTTCATGGTCGGTATATGATAAGATCTCATCATTGTAAGCATAGTCATCAACAATCCCAATAATGAAATACATTGTAACCTAAGGGAGTTAACTCATTGAAATATCTTGAATCATAAGTTCCTTGAATGAAATAAAATGATATGGATATTTACATAAAATAATTTTCTTTAAAATAACCATAAAATATATTCATGGGAATTATAAACAGAATAAAAAGGAATAACGGTGTATAATGGAATTGTCATACTAAAATTCATGTTAGATGAGAATTTCTTACCATATGATTTTTCATAAATTGTACACATTAAAAAAATTATATCTTATGTAGTTTTATTATGTTTTTTTTAAAGAAATATAATTTTATATTTTTCTCTATATATTAATTTCTTATGGAATTTTTTACAAATTTATTGAGAATTCCTTGTTAAAATAACATTTTAGGTTATAACTGCTTTCTTTTTCATCTATGTTTTCATTTTGTAATTTCTATCATATAAATTGATCATGGTAAAATAATATAAATTTTTTTTCCATAATATTAATGTAATACATAATCATTACATATTTTTTTATTTTAATATATATATATTTTGAGATAGAAATTGAATTACACCATTTATGGAGATAATAGGTCATAAATATACAATAACATTCTTTCTGTTTTCTTGAAGGATGGAATGAAAGAAAAATGAGTAATACAAAAAATTTATTGATAATTTATTATGTCATATATATAAGATATTTTTTTTCACTTTTACCATACAACCATACATGTAATGTGTGTATGAAAATAGTATCACATCACTTTGTGAGACGATAGTCTTCTGTACACATGAGTGACATTGTTGTTTTCCCTTGAAGTGTAATGTAAGAGGGTGTATGTGATGTAATAAATCTATAACTATAATTATTCTATGATTATAATAACTACAAGTTAAATAAGTTATTATATCCATTTTTAATAGGTGGGGACGGAATAAAATACATTTGTTTGTGAGGAGGTTGTCCACCATACACGTGTTCAACAATTATGATTCCCATTTAATAGAATACGAGATGGGTATTAGTTATACCCTGAAAATAATAATTTCTCTATATATGGTATATAATAATATTATTATATACTTATATAATAATAATATTTTAATGATGTTGAAGAAAAAACACATGTTTAATAATTTTACCGCTTCATTGAAGAACCTCACTTAGTTTCTATAGATATCCCTATATGAGGGTATCCTAATTAAAATATCTCTTCAATGATATGATAATTGAATTATGTATGTTATTACATACGGTATTTAATTTTCCATAGTGTTTTGGTGGTTTTATGTGCTGATGATATTGACATCCATTTTATATGTGGTTCATAAGACACACTTGGAATTTATGAAAAAGATGGTGTAACCACATTTTAATCATTAAACAACACCTCATAATGGTACATTATATATCCTTATAGTGTATAATAATATAATATGTACATATAACAGGACTATTAAATGTTTATGGTAATTTTAACCCTAATTATATAATTTTATCCCTAATTTAACATATAATAACATTATCTACACTAATTAATTATTATTTCTATCACTATTAATTTTGATCAATAAAATATTTTCAAATTATATATAATTTAAATTATTGCACATAAAAAATTGGAATATTTTTTTCATAATTATATTCATAGAAGTATCTAAATATAATTTCTGTTTATAATCATAGATATTATGAAAATGTGGTGTCACGACCCGTCCCTCGGGGCCCGCTTCATGACTACCCCTAGCCCGCCTTCCATAGGCCAGGGGCTGTCGACTAGCACCAATGGCATAATTTATGAGAACTGGGAAGGTATTGCATTTATAAAACATAAACACACACAACCAGAGAACAAGTAGAAGAAAACACTTAGTAAAGCAGTATAAAAAGTGTGCTGAATGTACTAAGGGGATAGATATACAATCCAAACAGAAAGGTACAGCTACAACTGAAATATAGTACAACTGAAAAGACAAACAGCTGAATTGTGAAGCAGCTCTTGGATCATCCTCTGGGTTCCTAACTAAATTGTAGGAAAAAATATCCTCCACAGCACTCCATGTCTATCAGTCCGCTCCGTGTGCCGTCACACTGAGTGTCCACATCCAGGTATCGTCCAGTCCTCATACACTCGGCCTCGATCAAAGTTGTTCATCCACTACATCCAACACAACAAGGTGCGGGCATATCCCGTGCAGGGGTGAGTATGACAATACTCAGTAAGGACCAAGATACCCTCATGGTCTCACTAAATCCAACATATATAACCCATAGAGAAAGATCTCATTAGATAACATTTACTTAGGTATATGCCCATACATATACCTAAGTTATCATATAACTCATCTCAATCATTAGGAAAATACAAAGGTCATTGACTCAGATCAAACAAAGATTTTCATTTTCAAATCCAGGATTTTTGGAGAAATCCTCCTTTTTCGAGTACAGCGGCCCTATCGCGACTCTTTGGAGCTTCTCACTAACCTTAGACTACTGAGGTACTCCTCCAGTCGAGTACGGCGGGTCTGCTGCCAAACCGTGTGCTACGTCCGCTGTGGGTCTGACAGCAAATAGGGCACTCCCCCTAATAGCCATAACAGGTGCTCCTCTTATCGAGTACCACGGGTCAGCGGGCAAACTAGTTGATCCATCCTCCAAGGGTCTAACACCAAACTGGGTGCTCCGTCCACAGGGATGGTAGAATCAATCCAAGTCGAATCGGTCAACCGGTCATCAGGTCTATAGCTACTAGGTCTCCATACTTTGTCTGCTCTTTACTGGGAGGATATACTACAAAATATACTGGTTTATACAACAAGTATCACTAAATTGTAGATGGAAGTATCTCAAAGGACCACCACGACAATGGGGTCTCAACGCAAAAGACAGCGCGTCAATCAGATGCACAATCTATGAGTTATAATCTTTTCCATTCCAGGGGCCCGGTTGGATTTTAGGTGCTATCCAACCTGGAAATACTCCAAACTCATTTTAACCCAATGTGGAGTATTCCAAAAGGAACATCTCATCAAGAGGAATCCAACATAGTTTATGACACATCAATCGGACGTCCGGTCCTTATGTTATAAGTGTTTCCGCTTCGAGGGCCCAGATGGTTTCCGGTTCGAACCATCCCAGTCATACCAAAAATTCTCCAAAACCTTGAATCTAATAAATAGTAGTTTTCGACCCATTCCGAGGAATCCTATGCAACCGACGGTGCTTCGATCGGAGGTCTGTAGCTCATGTTATGGGAAATTAAATGAAAAAAGGTCTGAAGAGGGGGGTCTGGGCCCGGTGCGACCCAACCAAACCCACCCTAGGTCAGCATTAACCAAGTCGACCAGACCTGAGTCCGGGTCCGGCCTGGTTGGGCGTGGTCTGGTTCGGCTGGAACGTCCCACCCGACAGTAGGCTGTAGCTTGGCTAGGCTGGCCGAGCGGGGGGGGGGGGGGGGGGGACGCAGCTCCCCAGTTCATCGAACCGGCGACGCCATGCTGGCTACGCCAGGTCTTCCAGAATCCCGCATGACGCGGGATCCGCTCCATCTCCACCATATCTAGTGCCAGGGAGGACATCCACCAGTGGCGCGCCGCTGCCGCCGGTCGTCTGCACTGCCACGCCGACAACCCGCATCGCCGCTGTCTTCCACGAGCCACCGGATTCATTTCGGTGGTCCATTTTAGATCTTGTCTGCGACTATGATCTCTTAATGTCCCGCTATTAACTACAACGGCCTCAAATCAATGTTTCTCTTCCATTCATCAATCTCCAAACAAAACACTAATAACAAAAAAGATGGAGGTGGGTCCAGACTTTTCGTTATCTCGTACCCACCGTATTAGTGGTTCAAATTATTACCCAACAAATAAATTCTCAATTTAAAGGGTATATATCACAAAAATGAAATTATACAATATCCCCCTACCTTATAAACGGTCGGGTCTTCATTCATCATGGGAAAGATGAGGTTCTCATTCGTTGCCATAGGCTTCCTCTTTTGAGCTCGTGCGTGAGTCCGTTGACAACGTAGAGGAAGACATAAGGGTTATTAGAGAAGTGCCATGTCGGATGGGGGTTCTAAGGAAGAAGATGAGGAAGAAGCATCTTCGAGGGCATCAATGCATACTTCATCGGAGTTGTTCTTCATTGAAGAACGGTGTTCTTCGTCGGAGAGGAACACCTTATTCTAATTCTCCAGAGCATTCCCATGTTTTCCCCAACACAACAAATGCCTCCCAAAATAACAGCTAATGCAATTATTTTAGTCACACACCAATTAAAAAATTCAAACACTCTAATTAATTAATTGGAGAATGCCATTTAATTATTTATAATGTGTTGGCAATCTTAATGAGAGGAATGTGGAGAGGCTTCTCTTATTAAATGAGGGGGAGTTGTCAAAGAAATAAATGTTGGAAAGTGTTAATGGAGGGTTCAAGGGAGTTGAAGGACCAGGGCTCGTGTGGGCCCCACAACACTAAATCCCCACATGGGTGGTTATGTGAGATGTGGGCCCCACACCTAACTTCCTCATGGAGGAAATAACTAACATCCATAAATAAAATTTTGTTCCACAAATTTTATTTAATTCGTTCTAAATACCAATATAATAAATCTCAACCCACATAAAACACAACTGTAGTAAAGGTCCCTCTAAGAGAATATCGGCGCTGTGAGTTTTTCGGTGTCCTCAGATTTCAATTCTGAGCAATGGTTCAATTGATATTAAAACCCGCAAATATTTTTACTAAAAGTACCCGAACAAAACTTCAGAAATTGAATTTGGGAACACTATGCCTCGGAATCAGGTGCCGTCAGAAACTGTGGACTCGTAAAATTCCAATGAATTCATGAAAATAATTTCCTTGAAATTTCCAGGTCATTATATTACCCCCTCCTAAGTTCTTTACATCCCCGTAAAGCTATAACACACACTAGGAAACAAAAAGGGGTACCGAGCATGTATTTGAGCCTCCTGCTCCCACGTTCTCTCCTGGAGGTTCCTTTGATGCCAGAAAATGCACACCAAAGGAATCAACTACCCACATAGGACTTGCTTCTGTAGATCATTGATCTCTACCAGGACCTCTGTGAATGTCTCTGTTTCATCGATTTTCTGCTCCCCGTGATCCATGATGTCGGACGGGTTGTGGACATATCTCCTCAGCTCAGATACTTGGAAGACGACATTCACTCGTTGCTACTAAGGTAGAAGGGTCAGGCGGTAAGACACCTCACCTACTGTGCTAAAGAATTGGAGGAGTGACTATAGATAGGCTGCACCATCCCTATCCCCAAAAGATATCAGCAACACGGCCAGCTTCTTCGTTGCCTCTCCTAGGAGCTGAATGCCTAAACTCCTGCAGAGATCATCCACACCAACATTCCTCTTCCTAGGAGTAGAGGCAATTTCAAAGTCATTGTTCCAGAGAAACTCAAGCCATCGCCTCTGTCTCAGGGTCAGGTCCTTCTGAGAGAAGATACACATGCAACTAAGGATATTAGATTAAACCATAAATCGTTCGGTGGACAAAATATGGGTGAGAATATCCAATTGTAAGGTCTCAAATTCACCCTTCTTCGACTACATTCTCCAAGAACCGCAAAGAGTTCTCCGTTTCCAAAAAGGGAAATCTAGTCTCATCCCAAGAATTAACCATGACATTTTCCTGATACAGTCAATCCTGACATGAATAGTACTAATTCAATCCATGGACGACGTTGTAAGGCCTCGACGCTACTACTAAGAGATCCAACAATTACTCTCGCTTCCCAAGGATGATTCACACTGTCGGCATCAGTGTGTGGTCACTGGGTCTCCTCTAGTATAAATCTATAATGTGAGGGTCAAGTAAATAGGTTTAACCGGAGACTCTTAATATTAACCACACAAAAAGGCAGGAAAGAAAATGTCACAAGGAAAAGTGTCTTTTAATACTACAGCTCAACATAAAAAGACACAAAACAACCACAAAAACAACATTAATGAACCAAGAAGCATCATGAAAAAAGGCCTCTATGCCTGAAACTAGTCCCAATCTTATCCACCTGCTTCTGAAACTCCATAGTTATATTATTCAGCTGTCTAAAGTTGTGATATACCCTTTCCACCCATTCCCTACGGTAGGGGTGGACCTCCTAGTGGTGGTGGTGGAAACACCTCCAAGTGTCTTCCACCACCAGCTGCACGGCCAGCTCCTTGCGGTATATCAGGATAGAACCTCTGCCTTTTCCTGGGAGGTCGTTCATCTATCTGCTGATCGTTTACATGGCGGGTCAGACAGTCACGTGCCATTTGACCAAGGCCACCGTAAGAGTAACATTTTTTTTCATGGTAAGCCCGGCTCTATCTCCACCCTGGGTTCGCCACACAACCAATCCTGAGTCATGTAGTCGACCACCTGTAGTTCCGGTCATCTTAGACTTGTGCTTCATCTTTCTACTACCAGCTGCAGAAGACTCCACTACAAATCAGTTAGTGGTGGTTCCCACTGCTGGAGACTGCTTAGCAAGGAAACTCTCCACTAGGAGGGCCTGCCCCAACACCACTGTCTGCATCAGGAAGCTGTGAGAAACAACTAAAGCTCTAATCTCTCGCCTGTACCCCTACTCGAAGGTCTGGGTAATGAAAAATGGGTCATGTACTATATCAGTGGAGTAGCGTGAGAGGATGGTGAACCTCACTAAATATTTCTTCACCTTCATGCTACCCAACATTAGATGCATGAGCTCCTGTATGTGCACTTCTCGAATTGTTTCTGGTACAAACCCCACCAAGAACAGGCTCTCGAAGTCTACCCAGATAAGTTTCAACTCATCATGCATCTGGAGCATCAGGCTCCACCATCTGCCTATTATTGCCTGAAAGAGGTTGGAAGCAAGGATCACCATAAAGTCTGATGGCATCCCTACTAGCATGATGTCTCTCACCACAGCCTCCATCCATTCCTTAACCGCCTGCGGGTCCATCTCTCACCTGAACCTGGGTGTTATCTTGCGCTGGTACTCATGTAGTGTGCTCAAGCGGCATGCATCGCCTAATGCTGGGGCTAGTGGAATTGGTGGCCCAACGAGAAGTAGTACTGCTGGTGCCTCAACTTGAAGAGGGTCATATAATAAGGTCTCATCGCTCGGCGGGCTTCCTGTACGTACTACTCTTGGGGATCTAGTTGGTCGTCTACGGGGAGGCATCCTGAAAGAAACATATGCGACATGGTAAAATACTATACCTGATAGCTGACATAGTTTGAGATAACTTTAATAAATATTTTGATAACACACATGCAATCTGTGTTTTCGTGATCTAAGATAGAAATCAAAAGTGAGGGTCCTGGTGTATGGATATGTCGGCCGCCGCACCAACATTGGACTCCCTGAACTAAAAACCACACTCGGTAATCTTAACAATATTGTTTCAAAGAAAGAAAAATTAGAGTCTTCAGTTCGGTGGTAGGATCGACTCCTATAATAACAATTAGTCATGACCCATCCCTCAGGGCCTACATCAGAACTACCCCAAGCCCGCCTTCCATAGGCCAGGGGCTTGTGACAAGCACCAAAGGCGTAATTCCCAAGAACTGGGAGGGAATTTCCTTTATAAAATTCAATCACACACAACCAGAGAACAAGAGAATGTAAACAATAAGTACATTTTTATAACAATTGTGATGAAAGTACAAAGGGACTAGAAATACATGCCCAATAGAACGGTACAGCTACAACTGAAAGAAAGAAAAAATAAAAAGACAAATAGCTGAATGGTGAAGCAATCCCTAGATCGTCCTCTCGGTTCCTACCTGAAGGGTAGGTACAGATGTCCTTCTCATCACACATCGTCTATCCGACCGCCCTGTGTATTGTCACACTGAGTGTCTACATCCGGGTACCATCCAGTCCTCATACACTCTGCCTTGGTTACTACTGTTCGTCCTCTACATCCAACGCAATGAGGTGCAGGCATAGCCCGTGCAGGGGTGAGTATAACGATACTCAATAGGGACCCTGAGACCCTCATGGTCTCAATGAATTAAACAAATATAGACCACAAAAGAAATATCTCAACAGATAAACTTTACTTAGATATATTCCCATACATATACCTATGTTATCAAATAACCCATCTCAATCATGAGGAAAACACAAAGGTCACTGACTCAGCTCAAACCAATATTTTCGTTATCAAAACCAAAGCTATGGGAGAACTCCTCCTTTTTCAAGTATAGTGGCTCTGTTTCGATGTCGATGTGCTACTCACTATACTTAGACTGCAGAGGTACTCCTCCTGTTGAGTATTGTGGGTATGCTACCAAACCGGGAGCTCCGTCCACTGTGGGTCTGCTACCAAACCGGGAGCTCCCCCAAATAGCTGTCAAAGGTAATCTTCATGTTTATTACCATGGGTTTGATTCCAAACTATGCACTCTGTCTACCTTGGGCCTTTTTACAAACTAGGTGCTCCGTCCATTGGGCGAGTCGAATCACTCCGAGTCGAATCGGGCAGGATGTCGTCAGGTCTACAACTACTAGGTCTCTGCACTCTGTCTGCTCGTCACCGGGAGGATCTACTCCACGAGCTACTATTCGATACTCCAAGTGTCATGAAATCGTAGATGGAAGTATCTCAAAAGACCTCAACGTCAAAGGGGTCTTAAGGAAACAAATGGCATGTCAGTTGGACACCCGGTCTATGATTTATTTTCTTTTCCGTTCTAGGGGCCCGGTTGGATTACGGGTGAAATCCAACCTCTATGTACTCCAAACACAAATGAACCCTATGTGGAGTATTCCAAAAGGACCCTCTCATCAAGAGGAATCCAACATAGTTGACAGAACGTCAATCGGACGCCTGGTCCTTATGTTATTAGTGTTTCCGCTCCGAGGGCTTGGTTGGTTTTGGGTTTGAATCAACTCGGACATACCCAAACATCGCCAAAACATTGAGTGTAATATACCAAAAAAATGTATCGATCTGAAGAATCCTACACAACTGAAGGTGCATCGATCAAAGGTCCGTAGCATAAGTTATAATAAATTGACCAAAATTGGTCTGAATAGGGGGGTTTGGGCCCGGTTCCACCCGGCCCAACCCACTCGGGGTCACCCCGAACCGGTTCGACCCAAACCGGGTCTAGGTCCGGACCGGTTGGGCGCGGCCTGGCACTTGGCCAAGCTGGCACAGCGTAGGGGGGGTGGTGTGCGTTGTGGCCCCCCCGGTTCATCGAAATGGCGGTGTCAGGCTAGAGCTGCCTGATCTTCCCAGATCCCATGGGGCACGAGATCTACTCCATTGCCACTCTGGCATGTTTCAGCCATCGCCTCCGGTCTCTGGTGCCGCCCTTGTCTTCCACATGCCACTAGAGTCATTCTAGTGGTCCGTTTTAGCTCTCGTCTGCACCTACGGCCTCCTCTGGTCCCGTTCTTCACTGCTATGGCGTCAAACAAATGATTCCCTTCGGTTCATCTGTCGCCAAACAAAAAATGCATCATGAAAAAGTTGGCAGTGGGTCTGCAATTTTTCGTTATCCCATACCCACCGCGTTATTGGTTCAAATAATCTCCCAAAAAATAAACGCTCATGTTCGAGTGTCTAAATCACATAAATGAAATTATAAATCATTGTGATGTGGGATAAAGCTATCCCCGCAAAATTTAACATTCTTTCATGGAGAATCTGTCACATAGAACTTCCTACCAATGAGAACATCAAAAGTTGTGCGGTGATCATGGAATCAAAATTCTTTTTCTAAAAGCATCACAAGACGGAAGCTTTGGATCATTTTTTCTTTGAAAGTGATTGGTCGTGCGATGTGTGGAATTTATTTGGTGAATTCACTAGTTTTTCTATTCCTGCCATGGAAGATCAGTCATTCTTTATTTGATGGTTTCACCACTTGGTTGCTGAGGGTCTGGAGAGAAGTGTGCGCACATTGGTGATTCACGCTGGATGCTGGAGTTTGTGGCAGGCTCAGAACGTGTACATGCACGAAGGGGTGGCCTCCTCTGTTCGATCCATCATCTTCCGCATTACGAGCCTACTTCTTGATATGGAATTTGTTCTCAATGCTTGGAGGGAGCCTCCCACTATGCATCGTCTTCTTCCCACCACGCGTAATACCTCTCCGGCCCCTACTCCGCACTCCGGTCACTAGGACCGATGGACCCCCCATGTCCCAGATTCAAGATAAATATTGACGAATCCTATCTTGAAGGTACCATTAGTGGTCGGGGAATCATTCATGATCACACTGGCTCTATTCTGTTTCATTTCGCCATTTAGTTGGGCCAGGGCACACATCTTCATGTAGAGGCAAAGACCATGTTGGAAGGTCTCTAGGAATGCTGTAAAAGGATTGTGGTTGTAGTGGAGGTGGAAACTGATTCAATGGACCTTTTTAATAATTTCTAGGTCATCGGAAGCATCCCTTAGGATATCATGTATATCATCTAGAAAGGTCAGGGACTCCTTGGAAAAACACAAATGTCTCTCATACCTGGCATGAGGGAGACAAAGATGTTGACTGCCTTGATTCAATAGTCTCTGCCGGTCTGGAGGCTTTCCATTTTAACACCCCTCAATATCTGAAAACAATGGGGATCAGCATTATTAGAGGGGATTACCTCAGTCATCACTATTTCAGACAATCTTAGTCTCTTTTCCGTGGATGTATGTGGTTCTTTTTCCTTCATTTAATAAAAATGGAAATAGAAATTATAAAATATCCCCCTACCTTTTAGACTGTCAGGCATTCATTCATCGTGGAGAAAGACGAGGTTGTCTTTGTTCGTCGTATACCTACTCTTCTGAGCTCGTGCGTCGGTATGTTGATGATGATGAGGAAGATAGAAGAGTCATCGAATAATTCCCATGTCAAAAGGGGTTTCTCAAGAAGAAGATATGGAAGATGCTCCGTCGACGGTGTCTCCACATTCTCTGTCGGAGTTGTTCTTTTTTGAACAACGGTGTTCTTCGTCAGAGAGGAACACCTTATACTAATTCTCTAGATATTTCCCATGTTTTCCCCAACACAATAAATGCCTCCCAAAATAATATCTACTGCTATTATTTTATTCACACACCAAATACTAAATTCAAAGACTCAAATTAATTAATTGGAGAATCCCATTTAATTAATTAGAATTTCATGGAAATTTTAATGGGAG
Organism: Viscum album; assembly: GCA_963277665.1. NCBI lineage: Eukaryota > Viridiplantae > Streptophyta > Magnoliopsida > Santalales > Viscaceae > Viscum > Viscum album. The sequence continues at coordinate 805,712,263 of OY728130.1, forward strand.
GAAGGTGGAGAGGAACCTCATATTAAATGAGGGGCAGTTTTCAAAGAATCAAATAAAGTGGAGTGTTAATGGGGGGTTCTAGGGAGTCGAAGGGTTAGGGATCATGTGGGCCCCACCACACTAAATCCTCACAAGAGAGGTTATGTGAGATGTGGGCCCCATCACTAACTTCCTCATGGGGGAAATAACTAACATCCATAAATAAAATTGTGTTTCACAAAATTTATTTATTTCATGCTAAATCCCCAAATAATAACTCTCAACCCGCATAAAACGCAACTGCGGTAAAGGTCCCCTTAAGAGAATACTGACGTTGAGAGTTCATCGGTGTCCTCATATATCAATTCTTAGAACTGTTTCAAAAGATAGAAAAACCCGCATGTGCGTTTACTGAACGTACCTGAACAAAACTTCAGAAATTAATTATGGGCACACTAGGCCTTGGAATTAGGTGACGTAAAAAATTGAAGACTCGTAAAATTCAAAAGAATTTATGAAGAAATTTTCCTTGAAATTTTCAGGTCATTAAATTACCCCCACCTCAAATATTTACGTCCACGTAAAGCTACAACACACACTAGTGAAACAAAAGGGGATACTGAGCATGCATTTGAGCTTCCCTTTCCCACTTTCTCTTCAAGAGGTTCCCGTGCTTCCAACGAATGCGCACTAGAGTAATCAACCACCCACGTAGAACATGCTCATGTCGATCATCAATCACCACTGGGACCTCTGTGAATGTCACCCCGTCATCAATGTCCCGCTCCCTATGATCGATGATGTGGGATGTGTCATCCACATATCTCTTTAGCTGAGATATGTTGAAGATGTCATGAAACCGGTGCAACTGAGGTGGATGGGCTAGGTGGTAATCCACCTCGCCTACTATCCTGAAGAATTGGATGAGTGACTGCAGATAGGTTGCTCCATCCCTATCCAAAAAGGATATCAGCAATGCATCCAGCTACATCGTCATATCTCCTAGTAGCTGAATGCTCGAACTCCTGCTGAGAGCATCGAGAACAACGTCCCTCATCCAATAAGTATAGACTATATCGAAGTCATAGTTCAGGAGGAACTCAATCCATCGTTGTTGTCTCAGGTTCAGGTCCTTCTGAGAGAAGATACACCTTAAACTAAGGATATTAGATTAAACTTTAAACCATTCGCTCGATGAACTATGGGTGAGACTATCCAATGGTAAGAACTCTAATTCACCCTTCTTCGTATATGTTCTCCAAGAGCTGCTAAGATTTCTCCTTTTCCGAAAATGGAAATCCGGTATCATGCCCTGGATGAACCACATCCATTGCCTAATACGGTCAATCCAGATATGAAAAATACAAATTCATGCCCTAGACAATGTCTTAAGGCCTCTATGCTACTACAAATAAATCCAACTATTACTCTCACCTCAAAAGGTTGAGTCACACTATCGGCATCAGTGTGTGATAACAAGGTCTGCTCTAGTAGAAATATCAAAAGTGAATTTCAAGTCAACAGTTTTAACTGGAACCTCTTAGTATTAACCACACAATAAGGTAGGAATGAAAATGTCATAAGGACAAGTGCCTTTTATTACTGAATCTTGATGTACAAAGACTCAAATCAACCACACCAGCTACATTAATGAAGATGTAAGAATCATGAACAAAGGCCTCTATGCCAATAACTAGTCCTGCTCCTGTCCACCTACATCTGAAACTCCGCAGTTGTATTATTCAGCTACTAGATGCTATGCTCTCCCATGTCCACATGTTCCCTACCGTCGGGGTGGACCTCCTGGTGGTGGTGGTGGAAACACCTCGAGGCATCATCCACCACCAGCTGCATGACCATCTCCTTGTAGACTGTCACGATCGAATAACTGCCTCTTCTTGGGAAGTCGTTCATATATCTGATGATCTTCTACAAGGCGGGTCGGATAGTCACGTGCAATGTCACCAAACCCACCATAGGAGTAACAATGTCTGTTACTAGTAAGCCTTGCTCTGTCTCCACCCAGGGTGCCCCGCACTACTGATCCTGAGTCATGTGGTCGACCACATATAGTTCTGGTCCTCTTGGAACTCTGCATCATCTATCTACTACCAATTGCAGAAGACTCTGCTGCATGTCATCTTGTGGTGGGTCCCGCTACTGGAGACTACTCAACATGTAAACTCCCACCTAGAAGGGCTCACTCCAACACCCATGTCTACACCGGGATGGTGTGAGAAACAAATGAAGCTCTAATCTCTCGCCTGAGCCCCTGCTCGAAGGTCCGGGCCCTGAAGAACGGGTCTCTTACCATATCATTGGATTAGCATGACAGATCGGTGAAACTTTTTGAGTATTGTTCCACCATCATGCTACCCTGCTATAGATTCAGTAGCTCTCGAATACACACCACTTGAAGGGCGGCTGGCACAAACTCTGCCCGGAACAGGCTCTCGAAGTCTGCCCAGAGAAGTGTCACCTCGTTATGCATCTGAAGCATTAGGCTCCACCATCTGACTGCTGCTTCCTGAAGGAGGATGGTAGTAAGGATCACCATAAATTCTACGGGGGTCCCTAATAGCATGAAGACTCTCACCATTTCCTCCATACAATCCTCATCCCCATACAGGTCTATCTCTCCCCTGAAGCTGGGTGGCCTCAGGTGCTTGAACTTGTGCAGCGCGCTTAAGTGGAATACATCGCCTACTGCTAAGGATGGGGCCATCAGTGGCCTAATAAGAAGTAGTATCGATGGTGCCTCAACGGGAAGAGGGCCCTATACTGAGGCCTCGTCGCTTGGTGGGCTGTCACTATGTACTACTCTCGGGGCTCTATCTAGTCGTCTACAGGGAGGCATCTTTAAATAAACAGATGCAACATGGTCAAAGACTATACCTGGTTAGCTAACATGGTTTGAGATGAATTTAAGAAATCTTTTGAAAACACACACGTAATCAATGTTTTCATGCACTGAGTCAGAAATCAGAAGTCAGGGTCCTTGTGTATGGATACGTCGTCTGCCACACCAACACTGGATTCCCAAGAATGAAATCAACATTCGGTACTCTTAAAACTATTTATTCACAGAAAGAATTATCATAGTCCCGAGGTCTATGGTAGATTCGACTCCTCTGACACCAATTTCTCATGACCCATCCCCTGGTACCCGCATCGTGACTAACCCATGCCCTCCTTCCATAGGTTAGGGGCTGGTGAATAGCACCAAAGGTGTAATTTCAAAGAACAAGGAATGCATTTCCATTATAAAATGTAGACACACACAACCAGAGAACAAGCAGATGAAAACACTAAGTAAAGTAGTATAACAAGTGTGCTGAAGGTATAAAGGGGTAGGAAATACAATCCCAACAGAAAGGTATAGCTACAACTAAAAGAAAGTACAACCCAAAATACAAAAATCTGAATAGTGAAGCATCCCCTTAATCTTCCTTCAGGTTCCTACATGAAGGGTAGGTACATATTTCCTCCACCGCACTCCACGTCTATCGGTCCTCTCCATGTGATATCACACTGAGTGTCCACATCCGAGTACCGTTGAGTCCTCATACACTCTTCCTTTATTAGAACAGTCCGTCCTCTACCTCCAACACAATGAGGTGCGGGCATAGCCCGTACAGGGGTGAGTATAAGGTTAATCTGCAGGAACCCCAAGACCCTCAAGGTCTCACTAAATCTAACAAATACAAACCACAAATAAATATCTCAACAGATAACCTTTACTTAGTTATATTCCCATACATATACTTAAGCTATCAAGTTACCCATCCCAATCATGAGGAAAAAACAAAGGTCATTGACTCAACTCAAACCAGGATTTTCATTTTCGAAACCACGACGGCTGGAGAAGTCCTCCTTTTTCGAGTACATAGGCTCCCTCGCGACTCTGAGGCGCTACTCAATAACCATAGACTGCTGAGGTACTCCTCCTATTGAGTATCGCGAGTCTGCTGCCCAACCGGGCGCTCCGTCTACTGTGGGTCTGGCGCCAAACCGGGGGCTCCCCCTAATAGCCGTCAGAGGTACTCCTATTGTCGAGTATCGCTAGTCTGCTGCCAAACTGGGAACTCCACCTTCCATGGGTCAATTGCAAAACTGGGTGCTCCATCCATTGAGCTAGTTGAATCACTCTGAGTAAAATAGGTCAAGTAGTCGTCTGGTCTACAACTACTAGGTCTACGCACTCTGTCTGCTCGTCACAGGAAGGATCCACTCCACGATCTAATGTTCAATACTCCAAGTGTTATGAAATTGTAGATGGAATTATCTCAATGTACCGCCATGACAATGGGGTCTCAACGCAACAGACGACATGTCAATTGGACGCCCGGTCTGTGAGTTATTAGCTTTTCTGTTCTAGGGTTCCGGTTGGATTTGGGGTGCAATCCAACCTGGCCATAATACAAACTCATCTGAAACCTGTGGTTGAGTTTCCAATAGGACCGCCTCATCAAGAAGAATAGAACATAGTTGACAACACGTCAATCAGACTTCCGATCATTATGTTATAAGTGTTTCTACTTTGAGGGCCCAGTTGGGTTCGGGTTCAAACCAACCCGAACACACCCAAAAATCACCAAACCCATGAGTATAATATACCAAAACAACTTTCTCGATCTTTGGAATCCTAAACAACTGACGGTTTGTCGATCGGAGGTTTGTAGCTCATGTTATGGGCAATTGACCGAAAACGGTCTGAAGAGGGGGGTCTAGGCCCGGTATGACCCGACCCCACCCACCCAGGCTGGCGCCACCCGGTCATCCCAGATCCCACGTGGAATGCGATCTGCTAAATTGCTGATGTGTCTAGTATGGTGGCGGACTTCTTTCGGTGGCGCGCTTGGGTGTCACCGTGTTGGCGAGCTGCGCCGCTGTAGTCTTCCGCGGGCCTTCGTAGTCATTTCAGTGGTCCGTTTTAGCTCTCGTTTGTGCCTACATCCTCCTCAGGTCCCGATCTTCACTGTGACAGCCTCAAATCAACGTTCCCCTTCCTTTCAACCATCTCCATACAAAAAATGAATCACAAACAAGTTGGCAGTGGGTCTGGACTTGTTCGTTATCCCATACCCACTGCATTAGTGGTTCAAATATTCACCCAACAAATAAATGCTCAAGATTGATGATATAAATCACATAAATGAAATTATAAAATATTCCCCTTCCTTTTAAACTTTCAGGTGTTTGTTCATCATGGGGAAAGACGAGGTTTTCGTCGTTCACCGTATGTTTCCTCTTCCCATCTCCTGCATCGGACCATTGACAACAATGTGGAAGATAGAAGAGTCGTCAGAGAAGTCCCATGTCGGAAGGAGGTTCCAAGGAAGACGCTGAGGAAGAATCGTCATCGCCAGCGTCTCCGCGTTCTTTGTCGTATTTGTTCTTCATTGATGAATGATGTTCTTCATCAGATAGGAACATCTTCATCTAATTCTACAGCGCATTCCCATGCTTTCCCCAACACAACAAATGCCTCCCAAAATGATATCTACTGATATTGTTTTCATTAATCAACAATTACAAAATTCAAACACTCTAATTAATTAATTGGAGAATCCCATTTAATTAATTAAAATGTGTTGTAAATCATAATTTGAAGGAAGGTGGAGAGGCTCCTCTTATTAAATGAGGGGGGGTTTTCAAAGAAAAAAATAAAGGGAAGTGTTATTGGGGGGTTCAAGGTAGTTGAATGGTTAGGGCTCGTGTGGGCCCTACCACACTAAATCCTCACTTGGGAGGATGTGTGAGATGTGGGCCCTATTATGTACCAGGAACAGGAACCAGAAGCCAATGGGCTGGGAAATTAAATTTTTTGCATCACCGGAGTGATGTAACATCATTGACTCTGGTGATATAATCCTTTTACAGTCTGAGGACCACACGTGATTTAAACAGAGCACAAAATTAAATAGAATGTTTACCTTGTTCGGATCTGACGTGTAGAACCTTGTCATGAAAAGCCGGCTACCGTTGCTCGAAGACTCTAATGTCGAAGCTCTCTAGATCATCCACACATGCCTCTTGAATCTACTCATGAGTCATACGTCGGAATCTAGGTCCTAGCACGGTACTCTGACAATCACTTCGACATAGTGATGATCACCACAAACTAGCATCTTCGATCTGTGAAGGAGGAACTTGAAGAACATTCTATTTTGAGAGAGTCTCTCTCTATAACTCAGGAGGAGAGAGAGGCTTTCAATTCCAATAGATAAATAGTACACATGGGAGAGCCTCTATGTTACTATATATATGAAATATATAAAATACACGGTAAGGGTTCCCGACCCCCGTGTATTAAACATTCACTATATAGATATTATAAATAATTATTTATGACAAATTAAATTATTCCATAATTAATATTTATTATTTATCACTGAACTACAATATATATATATATATATATATATATTACGTGATAAACATGAGTATAACTCAACCCGCACCTCCTGATAATATCAAACGAACAAAGGATATAAATACCTATCTGATTAATATTTATCTATGTATTTACTTAATCACTCATAAATACATGTTTCAACTAAATTCAATGAATTATTCCAAACTTTAATTATAAAACAATTTATTTATTACTCGGTGATCCATAGTACTTGGGCAATACCCGGACCCCGTGGTGGGCCCCACCAAGTCCTATAATACTATTCATCAGAATAGGGAAAATTCTCAAAGCGCTGTTGTGTGTGACCCTCTAGGACCTTCTCTCAATAGCAGTGAATAACATTCACTGACCACAATTGGGGTCTAGCAACCCATCGAGGCCCCCTAAAGAGATATGGTAAAAGTCAATGCAACGACTACCTTCTTAAGCACATTGTCCGTGTAATATAATCTCTTCGTCATCCATATCTCAATAAAGTAGAATGCATACTAGTGTCATCATTCATTATTTTCTTTATTTTTTTTGTTGATTTTTCCATACGGTCTTACCTTCAACTACTATAGACATGGATTTATTGAATATACCACCATCCTAATCAACCAGGCCCAAGATATATCTTCCTGAACTCAGAAGAGAAAAATCCATTCTCGATCATTTAATCAATGCCATGTCATTAATGACGTACCCGATAAAAAATACCTCACCATGACTTTGTCACCATGGTTTTCGACTTATATCAAATGTACCTTATTAAATGACATACATTTATAATGATCTCATGTAATGATACCATTACCCTTGTCAATAGATCAGAACTACCAACGACACCCAAGACATGTGGTGTTCCTATTGGCGGGTATGTCCTCATTATCTTAATACTATAGATCACCAAGTGCGAACTTCATGAGAGAAAGTCTCAATGCTTATGAGCCCGCAGCTCTTGATAGTCATACATTTACTCTGTCCAGTCAGTAATATGTATCTAGATTATAGAATATATATTTATGATCAATGTCCATGTATCTCGAGGTTTTCATTATATCATGGGATCTACTATATCCTCTCGACACAACAACTAACCTGTGGACATTAACATTATTATAGTGGACCCAGGAAATTCTGCACTATAATAGTAATATATGATCATGTATATCAAACTGTACACATGATATGGTAATCAAAAGTACTACATAGATAGGTCTTGGGCACCCACTATTTTAACACTCCCACTTGCACTAGATCCAACTTTCTAACTAATCTCGCTAGCTACTAACATGATAAATACCATGCTTCTTCTAAGTAATGGCCTTAACTACTAGGCCTTCCACGTTTTTTCCGTGTGGAATATCTTCTATATGCAACCTCATCGACATGAGTATAACTTTTCAAGATAAGGTATCTTCGAGTAGATTACTTTTTTTCCATTGTCATAACATGACAACATGCCTAGAAAGAATATCATAATTCTAATTATGATAATATTTTTCTCACTAGGTGTGAATCCAAGAACTGGGAAAAAACATTGTGATCTATAACTGCTTCTTAGCTTCCTTAGAAGCTACAAAATACTCGTTATTTGTAGGTATGGCTACCACAAGCTTTTATGATCTTGACTCTCTCATCTCCATTTCCTAACTGCGATACAAGATCTAATTGATCTAAGGACTACTAGTATGTGTCCTACAAAAACTATTATACCTTCCTCTCCATATTCTAGGTACATATCATTTATACTTGTTGAAGTAGAAGATGATAGTTCTGACCGCATCACTTGCAATGCTCCTGGAAATAATTGATATCTGCATATAATAAATTTTATCCTGGCAATATCAATTTTGTACATATTGTGGAATATGTGATTCATCCATCAATAAATAATATGGTATCATTTCTGTTGCGCAAAAATCCCTCAAGATATCATTGAATCATTTTTGAGGTGATTGGGTTTGTTGACAAAGTGGACATCTGAGTAGTGATTGTTGACAAAGCAAAACAATGACATACGAATTTGTTGACAAAGAGGATTTCATGATGGAATGTTGAGTTCAAGAGCTGAGTTCAACGATCCATGATTTATTCAAGAACATCGATAAAAGTAATGGTTGATCTGGAGGCGGTTCAAAAGAACAAATACAAGGTGGCACCATTTTCCAGTGTTTGCCAAATTATTGGGCCTAAAAATCGGCAAATGAAGAAAAGTGTTTTTGGCAAAGGGACTTGCGTTCCGCGAGCTTGGAGTAAAGGAAACTTGCTCTCCATATGTTTTTGAAGATCATAAGATCAAAATATTGCTAAGGAAAAAGGTTCTTGCAAGTTTGGGAGATGGTCGCGCAGTGTCTAAATGATAAGAGACTTGCACGCCGAAACTGGGTCGTGCAGGTGACTTGAGCGGCGTTGCGCAGGGTGGTCAGATTGCCTATAAATACTAGACCACCCCTCCTCATTCTCACCGGAGTTCAACACTTTGAGAATAAGAGCTCCCGTCATGCAGGTGTGGTGGTCGCGCAAGTGGTGAGTGTGGGTCGCGCAGGTGAATTTGTGCGCTAGTAGGTGAAGTTGTGCGCCGGTGTTAGAAGATGCGCGTCAGTTGGTAGTTGTGTGCCAATATTGTTTTGGGCGTAAAAGGAAGAGAGTCACCCAAGTTTGGAGTTGAGGAATCTTGAGTCACACAAGTGTTTGAGGAGGACTTGCGTGCCTGTTGTGACTTGCGCACTGATACATGAGCGCTGAGTTTGACTTGCGCACCAAGTAAAGATTATTTCCAGCAGTGATTTTCGGGCTGTGTGGAAGTTGGATGTTTGCCCGATACCTTCGGTGAAAAGAGAGATTCATCTACGTATGAATGTTGAACTTCAATAGAGCATTTATAGACAGGAGAAGATGCATTCCTTCATTCAAATGAAGAGTCCTACCGGTCTATAAACTGTGAGTGGATTCCCTTCCAGAGTAGTGAGCTTAGGAAGAGGAAGAAGGTGATCCTCTCCACCGGCAGTGAGCCAGAGAGAGAGAAACAAGGAGTAACCCTTGGGAAAGCAGGGAGCTGACCCTAAACATGTAAAGGCAGTGATCCTAGGCATAGAAGTGATCTAGCCCGAACTTTATATCCACAACTAGTGAAGATTAGTGGAATGTGGTATGACTGGAAACCTGTCGGCGTATGCTTCTTGGACGTAGCCCTTAGCGGTGAACCAAGTAAAATTGTTGTGTCATGTGATTGCTTTACTTTCAGTTTATATTGTGCAGCTGGAAAGAGAGAGAATATAGTTTTTCTTAACATAAAAACAAGATCAGAACGGGCGTTAATTTTTAATTAGTCATACCCTGATTCACCCCCCCCCCCTCAGGGTATTCAGCCTAGTGGACCTAAAAAATGGTATCAGAGGGAAAGGATGACAATTGTTCTTATCTCAAATGGAGGTCACTAATCAAAGAGGGATTCTGATCTTTGACAGATGTAATTTTCAGATATGGAAGAATCGAATGCAACACTATTTCCGATATTTGGGAATGGATGTGTTTTCAGCAGCTATGCATGGTATCACATCTGATATTAATAGTGGAGCATTATCAGAAGCTGAACACAGAGAATTGGATGTTGATTCCAAAGCAATCAATGCCTTAGGGGATTCCTCTCCAATCCCATCTATACAAAGGTGATGTCATGCATAACGTCGCATGCCATGTGGGAAAAGATTTTGAATATATTTGAAGGGCATAAAAAGGTGAGAGAGGCAAAGCTGCAAGTGTTGTGGAATAAGTATGAAGATCTGAGAATGAACCCGAATGAGTGTGTTGATTCATTCTTTGATAGGGTAAATGCTGTGGTAGAAGACATGTGGGGTCTTGGTGAAATTATCGAAGATATAAAAATTGTAAAGTGCATATTGAGAAAACTTCCACCTCGGTTCAATCCGAATGTTTCTGTTTTGGAAGATAAAGACCCAAAAGAACTGACATTGGATAACCTTCACATCACTCTTGTTGCATTTGAAATGAGAAACAATGATAACGAGACTATGGAAAAGGGTAAATCCAAAGAGTTGGCATTCAAGGCCATGAAGAAGCTCACCATTGAAGATTCTAATGAAGAAGAAGAGAAAGATGAGGTGATGTCATTTCTTTTTTCAAATATACAAAGAGGAAGAGGAAAATTTAAAGGTAAACTTCCACTAGCATGTTTTTGATGTGGAAACGTTGGTCATCGTGCGACAAGATGACCAATGAAGTTTCAAGATGATGATGATGATGATGAATTTGAAATTCCCACGAAGAAGACTTCATCTTTTGTGAAAGGGAAGAAGCAATTCAAGAGAAATTTCTTCAAGAAAAATAATCTTCTCTCACAAGAATTTGAAAGTTCAGATGAGTCTGAAGATGAAGAGGTTGAGGAAGTTAAAAATTGAAGAGATCGTGGGGTAAATGCCTCAGTGGCGATTGTTGGTAGTTCTCAAAATGGAGAAGAAGATGATGCTAAAGAAGAAGAAGAAATTTAATGGAGAGTTGATATAGAAGCCGAATTGGAAGCATCTCTTGAGGAGATAGACGTTTGGAGAGCCAAAACGAAGAAAGCCAATAAAGTGGTTCGTGATGCAAAACTCTATATATTAAAACAGGATGAAGAAAATTCTGAGATGTTAGAAGAAATTGAAAGACTAAAATACTCAGCACCAGAGAACTCAGAAAATATTGTTGAGTATAAGCTTAAAATTGAGGAACAAAAGAAGAAAATTGATTGTTTGACTAACACAGGAAAAGATCAGGTTAGACGTATCAATGAGCTTGAATAAGAAGTGGTCAGTTTGTGACAAAAACATAAGGATCATGATAAACTCTTGACTCCCAATGTGATATCTGAAAAGCAGGCCCTTCAGAAGACAGAGAAGATGAAAGTGGAGACTAGCTGTTCTGTAGGGAAGAAGCAGCAATTGAGCTCAGATGTTAATGTCGTTTCTGGGCATAGTCAAGAACAAAAATTTGTGACAATTGCAGTCAGACCGCAAGTACTCATCCCGAAAGTGAAGGTTGATTTGGTCCAAAACAGAATCAGAATATTCATAGATCTCAAAGGGAAAATCATAGTGCTGAAATATCATGAGGGAATGCATCCTATATCAGGTGTTATTGCTGTGGGAAAATGGGACATTCACAGTATGTGTGTTCCATAGAAAAGAGATATAAAATGGAACATGAACAGAGATGGCAGCCAAACAGAGAACGGTTTTCCAGAACATATTTTGAAGGACACTATTTTTGGTGCGGAGGATTTGGACACATGGCTGGGTATTGCACTTCAACCATTCAGAGAAATGTGCCAAAGCAGAATCAAAATGTTCGCAAGCAGCAGATCAACAAACCAACAAGTGAGTTAAAAGTTCATAACAGATTTGAAACTCTACAAGATGAGGGTGGTCCATCATAATCTGTGAAAGAACATACGTCTCAATCCATGCCAAGTGTGAAAGAAAATGTATGGACCAAGAAGAAGAAAAATGAGAAGGCTGTGGTGGCGGAGATTGCCTTAAAAGCATCAGATCGATCTGGTGTTTGGATCCTTGATAGTGGTTGCACATCCCACATGATAGGTAATAAGGATCCTGTTACAGGCATCAAATATGACAAAGAAGGAGTTGTCAAATTTGGAAATGATGAAGGCCTGAAGATTGTTGGCTCAGGGAAAGCCAAGTTTGGGGGCAAAGATATGAGACATTTTGATGTCTTGGTAGTAGAGGGTCTCAGTCATAACTTACATAGTGTCAGTCAACTATGTGACTCTTGGTACTCTATCCAATTTACCAAGAAGATGTTTGTTGTGAAAGGAAAAGATGGAGAAGCTGTTCTGCAGGGAATAAGGTCAAAGGGAAATCTCTACCTTGTAGGTGGGGAAGAAGATACTTGTCTTTTATCCAGAGAGGAAGAAAACCAGCTGTGGCATAAGTGACTTGGTCATCTATGCCAACCATCTATGGAGGATCTCGTAAAATGTGATGTTGCTAGAGACCTTCCCAAACTATCACGCGATCACACTCATATGTGTGGTGCTTGACAACAAGGGAAGATCATCAGAAAGAAATACAGGCCAAAAGAACATAAATTAAATAGAGTGCTCGAATTGGTTCATGTTGATGTATGTGGACCTATTTCACCACGAGCTATAAATGGGCAAGGGTACTATGTTCTTTTCATTGATCATTATATCAGAATGTCCTGGGTATTCGTCATTACCCATAAGAGAGAGGTGTTCAGTTGTATAAACCAGTATAAGAGAGAATCAAGAAAAAATGCTTGGGTGGAAAAATCTGAAATTTCATATTGATAATGGTACAAAATTTACAAACATTCAGTTTGAAAACTATCTCAAGAAACACGGGATAAGGCATCAAGTTTCATCAGTATGAACTCCCCAACAGAATGGAGTGGTTGAAAGGAGAAATTGGTTTACCAACAACCTGGCTAGAACGATGCTTATTGATAATGACCTGCTAGAGAAATTTTGGAAGGAAGCAGTTTTGACATCAGTCTATGTTTCGAACAGGTCCCTATTGTGTTTGAAGTAGGGGAAGACTTCGTATGAACTGTGGTACGGAAAGAATCCAACATTGAAATACTTTCTAATCTTTGGAAGTAATTGTTTCATTCTCAACAAAGAATATCACAGGAAGTTTGAGGCAATAGGAGTTGAGGGGATATTCCTTGGATACTCAGGGAAAAGCAAAGCATATAAATGTTTCATCAAAAGGATGGGAAAAATCATTGAGAGTAATGATGTCACTATAGTTGAAAATGAACAGAATACTCAACGGTCCAGTGAACAGTTCCTGGATGAAAGTGATGATGAGTTAAGTAACTTAGGGGGAGTAGAAGCGGCAGAAGCTAACTCAGAAGAAGATACTGATAATGAAGAAGAAAGGGTCAAGTCTGTGTCTGTGAGGAAGCCAAAGAGTCGAGCTAAAATTGATAGTCATAATATCATTGGTGATCAAACAGCTCTATTTCAGACTCGAAGAATGAAATCATTACAGCATACATCATTTTTATCTCACGTCGAGCCGAAACGTTTTTCCGATGCAGCTGAAGATGAAAACCGGGTTCAGGCTATGAACGAAGAGCTTGATCAGATTGAGAAGAACCAGACTTGGGAGATTGTTTCGAGGCTAGAAGACAAGAATGTCATCGGGACTAAATGGGTCTATCGCAACAAGATGAATGAAGATGGCACAGTGATTCAGAATAAAGAACGACTAGTGTGCAAGGGGTACTCCCAGATTGAGGGAATAGATGTAGATGATAAATTTGCACCGGTTGCAAGGCTGGAGACAATCTGATTATTTTTTTCCATAGCAGTGAAACGAAAGTTCAAACTGATCCAGATGGATGTCAAATCCACATTCTTGAATGGGGTTCTGGAAGAAGAGGTGTATATTGAGCAGCCAGATGGTTTTCTCATTCATGAGGATGAGAACAAAGTTTTCAGGCTGAAGAAGGCATTGTATGGACTGAAAGAAGCACCAAGGGCATGGTACTCAAGACTTGATCAGTACATGAAGAAGATTGGTTTCCAGCGCGGAGGAGTTGATTACAACATCTATTTCATCAATGACAGTAATCAAAGGATGATGGTCCTAGTGTATGTCGATGACATAATTTTTGGCAGATTAGATGAAGCTCAGTGAAGACAGTTTTCCGAATTCATGAAAAAGGAGTTTGGGATGTCAATGATTGGAGTGCTAACAATTTTCCTTGGTCTACAGGTGACACAAGGAAGGAATAGAACTTTCATTTCTCAATCCAAATATTCCAAGGAGGTTCTAAGAAGGTTTGGAATGGATAATTCCAATGAGATGAAGACTCAGGTTGCTACCCAGATGAAATTATCAAAAGTTTAGGATGGAAAGGAAGTTAATATCACAGAATATAGGCAAATTATTGGAAGTTTATTGTACTTGACCACCACAAGGCCTGATATTGTTTTCACCACATGCCAAGCAGTGAGATATCAAAGTAATCCCAAGGAAAGGCAATGATCGCAGTGAAAATAATACTTCGATATATTAAGGGAACATTGGACTTCGGACTGACATATACTGACAAATCTCAGACATAATTATTGGGATATACTGATGCAGACTAGGCCGGTTCAGTAGATGATAGAAAATCAACGTCAGGTGGCGCATTCTATCTTAGTGGATTGTATATTTCTTGGCTAAGCAAGAAGCAATATTGCATTTCATTAAGCACCGCAGAAGCTGAGTATATTGCGGCCACTCAAGCATGCACAAAGTTATTTTGGATGAAGCTGCAGCTTGAAGATATGGGAGTTGAAGTGAAGTCTCTGATTGGAATCCAGTGTGACAACTCAAGTGCTATAAATCTTAGCAAAAATCTTGTCCATCATTCAAGGACAAAGAACAATGAGATCAAGTATCATTTCATCAAGGAGAGGTTGAGCAGGAAATCGTGAAGTTGGAGTATGTGCCTATAGAGCTACAGGTTGCAGACATTCTACCAAAGGCCTTACTCAAGGAAGCATTCGAAAGGCATTGACTGACTCTGGGAGTTCCGTCGATTCCCCACACATAAAAGCATGTGGATGTGTAAATCTACCCTCCCCCTCTCCCCGAGGTATGATGTGTTTTTACCTAATGTTCTGATTTGTTCTCTAATATATTACAGAATATAAAGGAGTGACCTTTGGGTTCATTGACAAAGGGGGAGAAAATAGTGTGTGTTCAAGGGGGAGACAATGTGGAGATTTGATAAATCATGAAGAGGAAAAGTGATGAAGCTGTGAACGGAAAGGGGGAGCGTATTAAATCTGACGATGCTAGAAGTGATCGATCAAAGAATAGATATCACGACAGCAGAGGATTGTGATAAAAGCATAAGGGTGGTCTTGGAAAGTATTAAGAATATTTCCAAACCAAACATTGGTCTTCCAACAAGCCCATCAACAATTGGTATTATTTTAGTACAAATTGGTATCAGTTTGGTGTCAATAGTGGATGTTAGAGATGAAGTTATTCATTTATGAACTTTTCATTTACTCTTGTTTCTCACGCCGAGCATTGCTCATGTGGGCTTAGAGTATGTGTTGAGTAAATCCTTGATTTCTATCAGAATCTCAAGGAGGCGAATGGAGGCTGAAGAATCAACGATGTATCTTTTTCGGAATAGTTGTCAACAAACCCAAAGTGGGAGATTGTTGGGAAAAAAATCCCTCAAGGTATCATTGAATCCTTTTTGAGGTGATTGTGTTTGTTGACAAAGAGGACATCTGAGTAGTGATTGTTGACAAAGCAAAACAATGACATACAAATTTGTTGACAAAGAGGATTTCATGATAGAATTTGGAGTACAAGAGCTGAGGTCAATGATACATGTTTGATTCAAGAAAGTCAATAAAAGGAATGGATGATCTGGAGGCTGTTCAAAAGAACAGATACAAGGTGGTGCTGTTTTCTAGTGTTTACAAAATTTTTGGCCCTGAAAATCGGCAAATGAAGAAAAGTGTTTTTGGCAAAGGAAATTGCATGCCGCGGACTTGGAGTATAAGAAACTTGCGCGCCATATGTTTTTCAAGATCATAAGATCAAAATATGGCTAATGAAAAAGGTTCGTGCATGTTTGGGAGATGGTCGCGCAAGTGTCTAAATGACAGGAGACATGTGCGCCGAAACAGGGTCAAGCAGGTGACTTGCGCGCCATTGCACAGGGTGGTCATATTGCCTATAAATACTGCACCACCCCTCCACATTCTCACCAGAGTTCAACACTTTGAGAAATCAATTCTCTGGTCACGCAGGTGTGGTGGTCGCGCAAGTGGTGAGTGTGGGTCTCACAGGTGAATTTGTGCGCCAGTAGGTGAAGTTGTGCGCCAGTGTTAGAAGATACGCTCTGGTTGGCAGTTGCGTGCCAATATTGGTTTGGGTGTAAAAGGAAGAGAGTCATGCAAGTTTGTAGTTGAGGAAGCTTGAGTCATTCATGTGTCTGAGGAGGACTTGTGCACCCGTTGTGACTTACGCACCGATAATTGTGCACCGAGTTTGACTTGCGCGCCAAGTAAGGATTATTTCCAGTAGTGACATTCGGGCTACGTGGAAGTTGTAAGTTTACTAGATACCTTCGGTTCAAAGAGAGATTCATCTATGGATGAAAGTTGAACTTCAACAGAGCATCTACAGATAGGATAAGATGTATTAATTCATTCAAATGAAGAGACCTACAGGTCTATAAACTGTGAGTGGATTCCCTTCCAAAGTAGTGAGCTTAGGAAGAGGAATAAGGTGATCCTCTCCACTGGCAGTGAGCCAGAGAGAGAGAAACAGGGAGTGACCCTTGGGAAAGTAGTGATCTGACCCTAAACTTATAAAGGCAATGAGCCTGGGAATAAGAAGTGGTCTATCCTGAACTTTTTATCCACAACTAGTGAAGATTAGTGGAATTTTTTATGACCGGCAACCTGTCGGCGTATGCTCCTTGGACGTAGCCCTTAGTGGTGAACCAAGTAAAATTGATGTGTCATGTTCTTGCTTTAATTTCTGTTTATATTGTGCAGCTGGAATGAGAGAGAAGAGTGTTTTTCTTAACAGCAAATCAAGATCAGAACGGGTGTTAATTTTTAATTAGTCATACCCTGATTCACCCCCCTCTCAGGGTATTCAGCCTAGTGGACCTAACAAATTCACAACATTAATCTCTACACATGCTCCGAACATGCTAACCTGGAGAGATTAAGCCATGTGACATAAGAAACAATTCTAAACTTGAATTGTTCCAACATGTATTTTTCAATACAATTTCATTATATGAACAATTGACTACGACCAATCAACCTTTGTATCAACCTTAGTGAATCATGTTCCCTATAAATTAGGTTGCTACTCGATGTCAATCATTGGAGAATTGTTTTTAACCTGATCTTATCTAACTGTATGATCACAATCAGTTTTCCATATGTTACTGAACATATTTCATTTGGAAAGAATTGACGCTCCTACTGTCCTTTGGTAGACACAAGGTAAAGATTCTTTTATAACGAATACACTATGTTCGTATTGCTTACTTTAATCCAAAACTAGATATCAGTAACTTGCAACCCTTATTGGAAACATTTGATGTCATCATCTCTTTCTGGTTACGTCTTATAGACACTTTCCATGAAAAATGATCTTGGCATCCAATGACCAATAAAGGGATCATAGATGTTTTTCTATGACAGGTAAAATTCTAAAAGATTTAGGCATATTAATGTGGTATAACCAATTGTTCCTTATTGGTTCCATACTTGTACCATCCCTCTATCATTTCATTTGAATACCCACCGTAGTATTCAATTTATAATCCCTCCTGTAATTTGATACATGGAATCTATTATTGAATTTTAGTTGATCTTGTCAATCTTAGCTTGTTTCCATATATTGTTTACTTGTAGGATTTATTATTCTTAATAAATAATATATCACTTTTCGCGGGGAATATAAAACCATCACCATGGTTCCATTCTTCCTACACAGTATGTGTCTCTGGATCATGCCTATTCTATATGTACTTGTGGAACATGTTCCCTATGCCAACCATTTGTTCATCTCGATCACTGACTAAATCTAGATAAATTCATCTCCCACTATCTATAATAGAGATGTGCACCCTTGTGTAGAAATTTCGTCTAATACTTGACTACATATTTTCTATCATAGGGATTTAGGTAATATCTTTATCAACTATTAGGATAATTACCTTAGTTGCACAACGTGTTTAATTTTATGCATGTTTGTTTAAATCCTAACAAATGCTTTGCATCAAAACATGTCCTATGATGTAATGGGTTTCCATCATACTATGAATTGTATGATATGTATTTGTCATTTTAGTTGGCATATTGGTTATGGTAAATCACCATTATTTGTAACAAATGTCATGAATTATAATGAATGTTTCTGCCTATTGTAACATTGATACTATTTACATCAAACCAATGATGTATAAAATGTGCGTTTAGAAATTAATCCACGATACTTTTTGATCAATGTTAACATGTAAGACTTCATCATAAATCCTCATCATTTACATCAATGTCCCGATGTTGATAAGGTAATGTGAATTTAGGAATTACTCCACGCTAAATTATCATGATTGATGAATGCTTGGTAAAGATATTCTTCGGTTTGTCGACTTGAAGAAACTCATATCTTCTGACCATGCACTCACATCACTTTATCATTACTTAAATACTTTAAAGGAATATTAGGAAGTTTATGTAAATACCTCTAGGCTATTATTCGAATAGTTCATGATAACTTGTTGAACTAACTCCAAAAACGTTGTGACTTACCTTTTATTTCTAATGGTTTTTTTCCAAACTAAAGACATTGATAATACCAATGGTGTTTAGATTTAGGGAGCCTAAATACCATACTAGGTATAATCATGATGTTTAAATTTATTTTTACTTGACAAAGAATTAACTTTCCACATCTTCGTATAAAAATGTTATATTTATATTCATCTCATATTGCCGATGATTCATGTAGTAGGGAAATATTGGTTGAAGTATCACATACCAAAGACAAAATTAATTCCTAAACCTGGAATAATGTCAATGTATGTTAAAGGAAACATGAGATTAATGTTTCTGGTTATCCTCAATAATAGTTCTACAAGAATCATTTACTTTGCAATATTGAAGTTCTGTGCTTCTCACATCTGGCCTAGGCATCACCCTTTCTCTGCCACATAGTGAATACACCTAACTTCCTGTAACATTTCTATAATTGGTTGGTTGTAGAATTTAAACACACATATGTCAGTTTTAATACCCAATTAATATTGAATGATTACTTTTATGTGATGAATATTTCTGAAGGAGAATCGATAACTTGCTTCTTAAAATCAGTTTATTATATTTAAACTTCCATAATCTTCATTTCATGTTATGCAATATAAAATATAACCTCATATTAATACCTCTTTTATAGAAATATATTGCGAATGTGCCTTTGGCGAAACATACCATTGACCTTTTCATAATGAATTCCAATTTATTTTCCATAATAATTAAATATGAAACAATCTTTGATATTCTTATTTACATGGTGATCTTTACCAAAATTGGTAATTTATGTGTTTACTCAATACTTGTTCATTTTGTAACATTAATCGAGACTTGAGTAAAGGGGTGAAATTGATATCAAAGTAGGATGTATTGAAAGATCACAATTTGCCATTCAATTTACACATATTGAGTGTAATAATTTCCTATTCATATCATTGCTTCACTTTCTCCTTGTAAACTACTTGGAGATGAGACATCATGTGATATTATCCATGTTCTGATGTACAGACTCTAACACCCCGAGATTTTATCAGATATATTCCTTTTAATTTCCTTAATATCTTCTATTTTACGCCACACCAAGATTATCTTGCATTATACGCAACACCGTATTAGTTTGCAGTATACGCAACACTAATCTTGGATCGTGTTACACACAATTTCCAATTTGTTTGATAGTAGTTATTCTACGCAACATTGAGTGTGTGTGTATATATATATATATTAAATTTATAAATGAAATATGGATTGGATTTTGTTATAAACAACAACAAAGGAGTCTATCACTACACGTCACCCGGACTTTGCTTGCATTACACGCAATCGCGACCTTCCTCTATAGCGTGTGTTGTACGCAATACCGAGTTCCACTAAGCAACAATATATTAATGTAATATTATAAAATATCCATTATCAATAGTATTAAGTGAATTTTAAATTTTATAACATTATTATTCATCTTACATATTTTGTTGAACATGTTATGAGAACAAATCAAATTTTTCGCGTAAAATAAGTATTTTTATAAAAACGTAGTTTTGCCTCCTATTAATGGAACACCCAAATTAAATATAGTTTTCGACATGTTTATAAGTTCAATTTGACAATATAAAATTCTTCTTTTTAATCAGGATATAAAAATTTACATTGGATAATGTTTTGATATTTTTCCGATAACTTTTATATTTTAATGAATAGTAAAAACACGCTATATTTTAATTAAAATCAACTTTTTTCATCATAATAATTTATATGGTTAAATTATAATATTTAATGTCTTTTAAGTATAAATAGAATATATTTTTACCATTTAATATAATTTATTTCATTTGCATTGATTTTACCTTGAATTCGTATGTTAAATCAGTTCAATATTTTGCAATGTTTTAAACAAAAAACCTGTTTTCTTTCGACAACGAGATTAATTATAATTTAATTTATACAACTTTTGTGTATTGAATTTGGAAAAATGGATTCCATATTTGGAATCAATGGGTTCAAATTATGTTAACAATCTACTTTTTATTTTTGGGCATTATATATAGTAACTACGTTAAATTATATTTACCATAGTTATAGGTAAATCATGTAATTAAGGGTAAATATACGATTATAAAATTACCCTAACACCTATCAAAATCCTATTGGATAACTAAAGGTCGACCCATATCACCTAAGGGTCATATTAGAATCTTTTAATGGACTTTTGTCCATGAAAATAACATAATTATTTTTAAAACCAAAGAAAGTGACAACATGTCACTCTCTTAAATTTTATAAGAATATGAATTTTAATTTAGTGATAAACTTCATGAAACATCGAACATGAATATTATCCAAAAAGATAATGAAATTATCTATATCATATGAATTTATTTATAAGTTTTAGGGAATAAATAACTATCATTAATTGTGACACAATAGTGATACAAAAAATTGTTTATCTTGTGAAAAATCAAGAATATAGTTTTTATTAAACTAATAGTGTCCAAAAAAGGCACAAAACCCTGACCAAATCATATTGGTCATGTAAATGTAAACCATATTCATCCAATGGTTGAATATATGACCATTTGGAGCCTTATAAAAGCGATTATGACACTAATATTATTTTATTTTAAATGATGACAAAGTTTTCACCTTCATAAATTAATAAATATAACATTTTTAAAATTGTTATTTTAAAACGATAAATTTGAGTAAAAGTATTATTGTGAAATTTAATATAATTATTTTAATTATAGGATTTTATTTTTAATTTTTCTGAAACAGATATGTATATTAAATAATTATACAAAAATGAGGTAGTAATTATTTTATTAAGAGATAATCCAAAAAAATGGTTTTAAAAATAATAAACTAAATATTATATGAACTATTTAATATGCTCTGCTTATTTTCTAGATACATATGACCTTTTTTGAATCTATTAAAACTTTTAGTTTGAACATATATTCTGTATATATATTATTTAAATTCAAATAAATGAATAGTGTCAAAATTAACACTTGTTTTTTTATAAAAATAACATATTATTGAATTGTTTAAAAATCACAAAAATATTATAAAATTATAAATTGAAATTTATATAGTAGAAACTATTATAAAGTATCCAATTATGGAAAATTAACAACATGTAAGTGATTATTTTTAACCATTTAAAATTTATAATTTTATTACCACAAATAAAATTATATAGATTAAATAAGGATAAACCAAAATGATAGGGTTTAAAACAAAATAAAAAATGTATAAATTTAATTGGTTGATGAGATTATAACCCTATATCATTTAATATTCTAATATTAGTCATTTTTTGGGGTTTTTAAGTGGGGATAGATTTATTATAAATTAATATATTTATGATTTACAAAGGTGCCCCTCTCCTCCCTTATAAAAGGGCACCTCCTTCCTCTCTTCCTCACATCACATTGAGCCTTAAATCACGGCCAAAACCTGAAAATATATCCTCTCAACTTCCTTAGGAACATGCTAGAGGTTCTGGAGTTCTTCAAAGACCAATCTTAGTGCCCTAAGAGGATGTTTCAAAAGTCGTGTCGAAAGAAGAGGTAATATCTGTTACAGATTCTTTCAACTTTATTTCTTCTTATAATTCTTCATCGTTAGTTGTTTAATTATTAGGTAATAACATCATTATCCCTCATATATTGATATGTTATTATGAATATGAGACAACCCTATTTCACCTCTTATTCATCCTATGAAAAACAAAATCAACGCGCGTGCGTACGTACGGAATACCGTCTCTACGTAGTGGTGTAATCTATTTTCCACCAAAACCATAATTGGATGGGTATAATGGTGTAAAGAATGAATATATATGATTATTATAAAGTTATATTGATTATTAAATAGTATACATACACTTCAATACTGTTCTATGATCATGGGAACGATATCATCGCTCGTGCATACGTACGGCCTACCGTCTCCATGATGTGATGCGACTCATTCTATATGATATTCATTGAATAATGATTATATAAATGAATTGAATGAATGAATATGATATATATTACAGTAATAAATTCTATAAATGATTTATCTATATCCCTTAAAGAGTAATAAGAGTTTATTCTACAAAACATGCATAAGAACATAAAGCAATAAACACCCAAATAACAAGTAGCAATGAAATATTACTAATAAGAAGCTAAGAATATGACCATATATGATATCATAAAAATATGTATGATTCTGTAATAAGTCAATGAAATTTTTTAAATCATTATACAGGAGGTTCAGACACTTACGAAGCAAATCAGACCTAAGGTAAGGGATAATTTTGCAAATCTCATTTTTATCCGAGATTGCTTATTCGTAAGTATTTACTGGGGTTATTTCTATCATCCATGTAAATGTTTTATAAAAGTGTTTTCATGTATGTTTAAATTCCATTTTAACCATTTTTTTAATTTTACTACATGGTATGTAAGGAATCTTTCTTTTGTTTACATTACGAGGTACATTTTGACTTTTCTGGCAAAAGTACGGGAAGAATGTTTTTTTAACATATACGGCATGAAAGGATTTTTACAGTATTATAAAGCCTTATTTAAATGAAGCTTCCTCCAAAGTATTTCATTAATATTTACAACAAAATATGTTTCTTTTAAAATTCCAGGTCATTTTATGAAAAGAAAATGATTTTCAAGAAGGATATTTTCCTCAATAATTAATTTCAAATGCTTTATCAAAAACATTTTCCATATAAGATGACATTATTTGATATGTTTATTTTTAAAGAATAATGTCTCAATGATTTACATGGTTTCACTTTTCTTATTATGAAATGATATCTATTTCTTTTATATGGATTATGTTATGATGGGATGATGTTTATGAAACCCATTTTATTTATTGGGTTATTATGAATGATGTATGTTTATTTTGTGGCACAAGTAAGAATGAATTCATTATGAGATCGGTGGTTCCTATATCTCCCTCCAATGAATTGGTTAATGACTTATATATCATGAGATATACACGGCTAGAATGGAATGTTAAACCAATTCAGTAATACAGTACTGGAACGAGGAGTGAACTCGATTCAAAAAGGGACTTTGTCCACTAAGATGGTCTTGGCAGCAATGCCTTGGCTACTATGGAAATCATAACTTGTGCTTAATGGTTTCCAAAATTACATGTTTTATACCCATGCTATTTTATCATTCATAATGTTTCTTTGTGATCTATTCCATATGTACTTCCATGTTTTATGTCATTGTTCAATATTTTGATATTTAAACATTATGTTCATGTTTTTTTCAAATGTATATGGTATGTTTTATTTTATCCATGATTACCCTTACTGAGCATTTGTGATAACCCTTTTTATGTTTTCATTTCCCCAGGATATAAAGAAAGGTTTTAGGTAAGAAAAAAAGGGAAGATCTTTATGGGAGATGTTGAAGATCTTTCACCACGATTAGAAGATTATGTTCCATGTTTCCAAAGACACTAAACTATTAAGGTCCTTGTGTGTCTATGTCTGTTATGTATTAAGTATTCCCCAAAAGTAATGTAATTTCGATGTATTTGAAGCTTTGGGTCTCTACAGTTGGTATCAGAGGAAAGGTTTAGTCATCCTCTGGAAACTAGGATGCGAAAATGATAGTGGGATCCCTAGAGATATTTCTATGGTATGTCTAGGGATGTCCCTATGGTTAAGTATACGTATAGGATATAGTACTAGAACTACGATAAAGATCTTAGAATTTAACCCAATATGTTATATATTGAGGGTACTCCCCCTTTACTATGTTGTTTTCCCTAGCATGGTATTTGCCTCTCACACTATTATATTTTTGGGTTTTAGACGATGGCTGGAACCCGAAGGAACCGTGTTGATCAATGTAATGGACAATGCAATGATTGTCCCCCTGACCAAACCAATGTCATGGGAGATGGAGTGCACAATATTATTTCTATACTTGCACAATCTTTGAATCATTCTGGACTTCAATTTGAGCAGAGAAAGGAGCAACATTCTATTGAATCCTTCATGAGGCAGTGCCCCCTTCAATCTGTGGGTCTTCTGATCCCTTAGTGGCTGAATAATGGATCAGTACTACTGAAAAGATATTTTCAGTTCTTCAATGTTATGAACATGATAAAGTCATCTTAGAAGTATATCATTTGGAAAGTGATGCTGATCAATGGTGTAATCTTATCAAAAATATGAGGCAATGAGATGAAATTGATTCCATGGAATGGGACGAGTCCAAGAACTTGTTTTTAAGTAATTACTTCCCTCGTATTCTTAAAACATAGATGGAAAAGGACTTTATTGAGATTAAGAAGACGGATGATGAATCTGTTGGTCTATACGAAGTGAATTTTACAAGACTTTCAAGGTATGCATCTGGTTTTATTATCCAACCTGAAAGTAATGTTAATCGATTTTTCAGTTTCTTAAAACCAAGTCTTCGAAGGTCATTAGCTATAAGAGACTTCAGCAGCTGTGAAGAAATTGTGCGTTGTGCATTCAAGGTAGAACTGGAAGTTGGTGTAACAAATCGATCTCATGGTTTTGACAAGAAATGAAAGATGGAGGTCAAGGAGAAATCTCAAAATAATGGTGAAAAGAATATGAATGTTTCCCTATTCTCAATGTTTGGAAAGAATCATGGTGGAGATTGTCTTAAAGGGACTAGAAAATGTTTTAAGTGTGGAATAAGAAGGTCATCAAGCAGTTGAGTGTCAAAGTAATAGAAAAAGGGATTATAATGATATGAATGAAGAAAATTCTGCAGAGAACATGTGACCAACACTTCAATGCTTCAAGTGCAAGGAAATGGGGCATTATGCTAATAAATTCCCTAATACACAGCTCAATGATGAACAATGTGAGAAACCTCTTATGGAAAAGGATAAACGGAAGTTTCATGCGATCACTATTTCTGATGTTGAGTATGAAAATGATGTTGTAAAATGATTAAGTGTTTATGTAATGGGATTCTAAAATAATGTTGTATACAGTATCGTGGAATATTGGAATATTTATGTATTGGTCTATTGTGGTTTTCAATAATTTTATGGTACTGATAACCATGGAAATTTACTTTGATATTTTTAGAAAGAAGATGATATGAGCATAATGAAGGGATATGGAGAAAATGAAATGTTTGAGAGTATTCATGAGCTCATGACTGATATAAGGAAATAGTTATATCAGGGTTTGAGTATATAAAATTTGGGGTTTTGGTATGTGGAAAGAGTTATCTTTTGACCGCACTCATATTATCACTATGATTCAATGGGTATTCAATTTTCAAAAGAATACATGATTAAGGCCTTTGAATGTTTGGAATATCTTATGATATATGGGGATCAACGATGGTATTAACATGATTGTTATATGAAAACTCTGTTAATCATCTTCACTATAATATGAGAATAGACTACAATATTATGGATAAGCCTAAAGATTGGAATGGATTATGGTGTACATAAGTTATTATTGTTTAAGGAAAAAACGTTTTTCGATATTATTGATGGGTTGTTATAGTAATGTAGTTTTAGAAATAGGACAACCTGCAGGACGGGCGACAACCCATCGTGTCAGATAATTCTGTGGAAATTGAACCCACAACCGAAGTGCGACATGCCTTTATCGCCTACCACTGGCCTTCAGGAAGTCCCTAGATAGTGGAAAGTAGTTTTATTTTATTAAGAATTATGATAAATAAAGTATAAGTCCATTTTTGTAACCATATACGATTAATCTCACCATAAGATGGACTTATAAATTTTGCTAAACTTTTGTTCGAAACAGATGGAATGACCCATCATTCTATCACATGATTTTCTAACGCTTCACGAATAACAAATTCAACTACATTTATTTAAGAGTTGAAGTGGAAATTTTTTAATTCACATACAATAGTTAGATTGTACCAAAATCATGTAAGTATTTCTTTTAATTCATCAACTTTAGGGATATGATCTTGAAAACCAAAAATGTTGTCCAAGTGCCCTTATATCCGATTAATCAGATGGTACCTTAGATTATCACAAAATTATGGTTGTGTGATTATTGGCTTTTTCATATCCCTGTTCTCTACCACTATCCATCAGAACATGATGGTTAGATTTCTCTTCCATATCCATATCTTCACCTATGTTCTCCTATATAGAAACCCAATGATGAGTTACTTTGGGTAATCATTACATTTCATACTTTAGTTTTTAATGTTATGTTTTGGTATTTCATTTTATGATGTGGGTTTCAATTAAAGAAACATTCAAGTAGAAAACCATGTATAATCCCGACGAATTTCGAGGGAAAAAATCATTTTAAGGGGGGTAGAATGAAACACCCCGAGATTTTATAAAATATATTCCTTTTAATTTTTTTAATATCTTCTATTGTACGCCACACCAAGATTATCTGGCATTATACACAACACCATATTAGTTTGCAATATACGCAACACTAATCTTGGATCGTGTTACACACAATTTCAAATTTGTTTGATAGTAGCTATTCTACGCAACATTGAGTGTATATATATATATATATATTCAATTTATAAATGAAATATGGACTAGATTTTGTTATACACAACAACAGTGGAGTCTTGCACTACACGTCACACTGACTTTTCTTTCATTACACGCAATCACGACCTTCCTCGATAGCGTGTGTTGTACGCAATACCGAGTTCCACTAAACAACAATATATTAATGTAATATTTTAATATAGCCGTTATCAATTGTATTAACTGAATTTTAAATTTTATAACATTATTATTCGTCTTACTTATTTTATAGAACATGTTATGAGAACAAAAAAAAAATTTCAGGTAAAATAATTATTTTTCAAAAAATGCAGTTTTGTCACCTTTTAACGGCGCACCCACATTAAATCTAGTTTTTGACATGTTTATAAGTTCAATACGAAAAAATAAATTTCTTATTTTTAATCAGGATAAAAATATTTACAATGGATAATGTTTTGATATTTTTCTGATAACTTTCATATTTTATTGAATAGTAAAAACACTCTATATTTAAATTAAAAACAACTTTTTTCATAGTAATAATTTATATGGTTAAATTATAATATTGAATGGTTTTAAAGTATAAATAGAATATATTTTTACAATTTAATATAATTTATGTCATTATCATTGATTTTACCATGAATTCGTAGGTTAAATCAATTCAATCTTTTGCAATGTTTTAAACAAAAACTCATTTTATTTCGACAACGAGATTAAATTTCATTTAAATTCTGAAACTTTTGTTAATTGAATTTGGAAAAATGGATTCAATATTTGGAATCAGTGGGTCCAAGTTATGTAAATAAGCTACTTTTTATTTTTGGGCATTATTGATAGTAACTACGAGAAATTTTATTTACCATTGTTAAAGGTAAATCATGTAATTAAGGGTAAATATATGATTATAAAATTACCCTAACTCCTGTCAAAATCATATTGGATGACTAAAAGTCCACCCATATCACCTATGGGTCGGATTAGAATCATATAATGGTCTTCTGTCCATGAAAATAACTTAATTATTATTAAAACCAATGAAAGTGACAACATGTCACTCTCTTAAATCTTATAAGAATATTAATTTCAATTTAGTGATAAACTTCATGAAACTTAAAACATGAATAGTCTCCAGAAATCTAATGAAATTATCTACATCTTATGAATTTATTTATAATTTTTAGGGATTAAATAATTATCATTAATTGTGACACAATAGTGATGCATGAAATTGTTTATCTAGTGAAAAATCAGGAATATAGTTTTTATTAAACTAATAGTGACCATAAAAGGCACAAAACTCTAACCAAAACATATTAGTCATGTAAAAGTAAACCATAAACATCCAATGGTCAAATATTTGACCATTTGGATCCTTATAAAAGCGATTATGACACTTATATTATTTTATTTTAAGTGATGCCAAAGTTGTCACCTTCAAAAATTAATAAATATAACAATTTAAATATTGTGATTTTCAGATGATAAATTCGAGTAAAAGTATTATTGTGAAAGGTAATAGATTTATCTTCTTTATAGTAGTTTATTTTAATTTTTCTGCAACGAATAAGTATATTAAATATTTATACAAAAAATGTTTTAGTAATTATTTTATTAAGAGATAAACCAAATAAATGGTTTTAAAAATAATAAACTAAATACTATATGAACTATTTATTTTTCTCCACTAATTTTATAGATACATATGACATTTTATGAATCAATTAAATATTTTAGTTCAAACATATCTTCTATATATATTTTATTTAAATTGAAATAAATGAAAAGTGTCAAAATTGACACTATTGTTATTTTATAAACTTAACATATTATTAAATTGTTTAAAAATCACAAAAATATTTAAAAATTATAAATTTCAAATTATATAGTCGAAAATATTATAAAGTATCCAATTATGGAAAATTAACAACATATAAGTGATTATTTTTAAACATTTAAAATTTATAATTTTATTACCACAAATAAAATTAAATAGATTAAATAAGGATAAATCAAAATGATAAGGTTTAAAATAAAATCAAAACACGTCTAAATTTAATTTTTTGATGAGATCACAACCCTATATCATCTAATATTTGAATATGAGTAATTTTTGGAGGATTTTATGTTGGGTTATATTTATTATAAATTAATATTTTTAGTATTTCCAAAGGTGTCCCTCTCCTCCCTTATAATAGAGAACCTCCTCCCTCTCTTCCTCACACCACTTTGAGCATTCATGCTCGGAAAAACACTGCCAATTTCTCCTCTCCACCTTTTTAAAAACATCCTAGAGGTTCTGGTCTTCCTCAAAGACCAATATTAGTTCCCTAAGAGGAGGTTTCAAAAGGCGTGTCGAAAGAAGAGGTAATATCCATTACCGATTCATTCAACTTTATTTCTTCTTCTACTTATTAATCATTAATTGTTTCATTATGAGGTAATAGAATCAGTATCCTTCATATACAGATATTTTATTATAAATATAAGACAACCCTATTTCATCTCTTATCCAATCTATGGAAAACAAAATCACTGCGCGTGCGTACATACGGAATACCGTCTCCACACCGTGGTGTAATCTATTTTCCACCACCACCTTACTTGGATGGGTATAATGGTGTGATGAATGAATATATATGATTATTATAAAGTTATATAGATTCTTAAATAGTATACATATACTTCAATACATTTCCATGATCATGGGAACGATATCATTGCTCGTGCGTACGTACGGCCTACCGTCTCCACGATGTGATGTAACTCGTTCTATATGATCTTCATTGAATAATGATTATATAAAATAATTGAATTAATTAATATGATAGATATTACACTAATAAAATTATCTAAATGATGTATCTATATCCTATAAAGAGGAATAAGAATTTATTCGACAACACACACATAAGAACATAAAGCAATAAACACCCGAATAACAAGTAGCAATGAAATATTACTAATAAGAAGCTAAGAATATGACAATATATGATATAATAAAAATAAGTATGATTCTAGAAAAATCCAATGACATTATTTAAATCATTATACAGGAGGTTCGGGCACTTACAAAGCAAATTGGATCTAAGGTAAGGGATAATTTTGCAAATCACATTTTTATCCGAGATTGTTTATTCGTAAGTATTTACTGAGGTTATTTCTATCATCTGTGTCTATGTTTTATAAAAGTGTTTTCATGTATGTTTAAATTCCTTTTTACATATTTTTTTACTTTTACTACATGGTATCTAAGGAATCTTTCTTTTGTTTACATTATGAGATACATTTTGGCTTTTCTGGAAAATGTACAAGAAGAATGTTTTTTTAAATTATACGACATGAAAGAATTTTTATTGTTTTATAAAGGGTTATTTACATGAAGCTTCCTCCAAAAGATTTCATGACTATTTACAACACAATATCGTTCTTTTAAAATTGCATTTCATTTTGTGAAAAGAAAATGATTTTCAATAAGAAATGATATTTTCCTCAAGAATTCATTTCAAAATCTTTTATCAAAACCATTTTCCATCTAAGATGAAATTATTTCATATGTATATTTCCAAGTATAATGACTAAATGAATTACATGGTTTCAATTTTATTATTATGAAATTATATCCATTTCTTTTTTATGGATTATATAAGGCCCCAGCCTTAAACCTTACTTAATATTGAATTAAAAGAATAATTCACGTTGAGGATCTTTTCAGGTTTAGAGTTTTAGAGAATTAGAACATAACTATTACATCTCAAAAGATTACAAAGTAGACACTTCTACTAAGTTTACATAATAACAATAAAAAAATCTTAAAAAGAAACGTGTCTAGTTCCATGTTTTATAAAGGATGACATTCCCTTGATTCCATCCTTGACCTTATTCCACATTAAGTCCTGTGAAAAACATTTCAAAAAAAATTGGGGTGAGCATAAAAAGCTCAGTAAGGGATACAAAAAGAATGAAAACTGTTAGTTTTTCAAACATCAAGTAAACCATGTATACCATATCAAAGTAATACCTTCACCTTCATGAAGTAGTAAAAACAATCTTCACTGAATAAAGTATCATTACTTACCTTTTTGTAACCAAAGGATTACCATAAAACCCATATAAAGAACACATAGAATATATAAAGGTAACTTGGGACATAAACATACTTAAGTGGAATAACCATACGGTTGACTTCCACACATATCACTTAATGGAATAGCCATACAACCAATTTCCATACATACTTAATGGAATAGCCATACAACTGACTTCCATACCCAATGCATTGGAGGTTATAACGTAACCACCCGTCCTGGTATTCACGGCACCACCCGTCATATGGTTTATAACGTAACCACCCGTTAAAATGTCCAGGTACCAATATAAAATCATAAAACATAAAACCAATATAAAGGAATGATAACATTTCCACAATTCAATCACAATATATCATAAATATATTGACATAATAGAATCAATTATCAAAACCATTTTCAATACCAAAATATATAAAAGAGTATATGGTATTTATTTTATTTTAAAAACATTACGGCTTGTTGAGGAAGCCAAAGATCAAATAATACTCGCGGCGGCGGAAAAAGGTCGTTGTCACCGCGTACATTAAAAAAACATTCCTTTTTGTCGTTTAGTAAAACGCTTCGTAGAAAAAGATTCCTTTTGTATAAAATTAAAAGTCAAAGGAGTTTATACACCATATAAAAGAAAGTTGTGTATAAAACGAAATATGCCTCAATGAAAGGAGATTGAGACGAAGTCCCTTACCTTGGGTCTGACTTGACTCGATCGTTCTTTAACGTCCTGAATAATAAACTTGAGTTAATTTATACTTGATTAAGAACCTTTTTAAAGTTCATTATTCTTTTTATATCACTTATTGCCATGTTATAAACATTATGTAACCATTTAAGTTAATAATGTTTGTTTTGTCAATATTTGGTTCTTAATTCGAAAGTTGACTTCTTATAATTACATGTTGTTCATGTGGTCAAAAGTTCTTTATATCCAGAATGAAATTCCCAATTTGGATATAATATGTATCATATATATCCAGCATATACATGTATTTATAATATTACATAATCATGAAATGCACCGTTCATGGAGACGGTAAGCCGTACGTACGCATGAACGCAACATTCAATTCTTTTTCATATTAATGGAATTAAAACTAAATGGGAGGTATGTATATTTTAATTCCAGAATTATATTCATCATTTAGATATATCATTAATTATATATATACATTATATACATGTAATTTTAATAGTACATTACATTTGGGGATAAGAAATTAAATGCACCGTTCATGGAGACGGTAAGCCGTACGTACGCATGAACGCTACTTTCATTTCTATCTCATACTTTAATGGAAAGAAATAATAATGATATAGAGGTATATTATAATTCCAGTATAACATCATATATAATAACTTTAAATCCATCCTTTACACGTCCCACATATGGCATTAACGGATCACATCACTTTTAGGGGGCGGTAGTCCGCACTTCCTTAAATGAAGATATCGTGTTTACCCATAATGGAAACCATAAAGGTATTCCAAAAATGAAAAATACAGAAGCTTAAAGAAAACATAAACATATTATATATCATATATAAAAATAGTGACATCATAATGGCCACCCTTGAAG
The DNA here is from genome assembly GCA_963277665.1 of Viscum album. Classification (NCBI taxonomy): domain Eukaryota; kingdom Viridiplantae; phylum Streptophyta; class Magnoliopsida; order Santalales; family Viscaceae; genus Viscum; species Viscum album. The sequence continues at coordinate 805,745,178 of OY728130.1, forward strand.
GTGTTAAATGAGTATTGAACAATCATCATTTCGGGAGGCAGAATTTCGCCATCCACGGAAACTGTATGTTCATTAACCATTTTATGTAGTTGTGTGAGAGTGTAGATAAAATAAATATTATAACAACATCCTAATATATTGAAGATACTTTTGATGTTAAAAAATATGTAAATAAAAAGATTATAGAGGGTTGGAGAAGCAAAATAAAACAAATGAACAAGAGAGAATGAATTACCTTTAAAAGTGTAACTCCCTTTTCATTTGAGCCTAAAGGCTTCCTTTGAAATGATTCTGCCCAAAAGGAATCCACTAGGATGAGGAGAGGGATGTGGAGAGAGTAATTGGGCAGGGGTTGGCCGAGCCAAAGGCTTGAGAAGTGTGTGAAATGAGGTAGAGGTGGGGGCCTTTTATAAGAGGAGAGGAGGGGCACTTTTGGAAAGTAAAGAAATATTACTTTATTAGAAAATGTGTTTCGGTTTCAAAAGGTCCCACATTGATATAATTAGTGGATAAGGTGATACGGGTTCGAAATACACTCATCCAATATGTTTTGGACATGTGTAGTTCATAGATTTTACATTATCTTTCCATTTTATTTAAATCGTCAAATAATGATGTCATCGCTGCATCATTATTATGTCATAAATAATTTAATTTATTTAATGTCTAAAAATCATAAAAAAAATACTATGATGTAAGAAATATTTTTATCTTTCCAATGACTATTTATAATCAAAATTTGGACTTGTATAACCCCACTCAAAATTATTTTAGTAAAACAATTTATGTTAGTGTCATTTTCACTTTAACATTAAATAAAAATATATTAATGTCATTTTCCAACTAAAGTGGCTCCATGGGGTCCCCAAGTTGGCCCATGGATTGTCTTGGTCGTCCATGACTCACCCAATAGGTGTAGGACAAGTGTCATGGTGTTTTCACATTCTTATAATACCATTTTTACCTTAAACTACACTAATTACCTCTAATCGCGATTAAGAACTTAATAAGTTACTATTCACCAAAAATTATTATAATCTAATTGAACCAAATTTTACTTCTTTATGACAACCATGTATGTAGGATTTTCAAAATTCAATACGCATTAGTGGTAAACTTTCATTTAACTAAAAAATCAGTTTGCTTGATTACCACTTAGTGGTTTCACTATTCATCAAAAATTGAAGTTTTTCAGAAAATTACCAAAAATTCACCCTAAGCTATATTTGATATTCCGAATTCAAAAATGAAGTCCATTTTACAAAATTCAAAACATATAAGTAAAATTAATTAATTTAATAATTAATTCCCGCTGTCCTGACAAATAGCGTGTTTTTGTGAAACAATAAGTGTCAAAAGATTGACACCAGTTTAAGTCCAATTTAAAAGTGAAATTAATTCCAACGACCACTATTGGATTTAATGGTAAAAATATTTTCTAATTTCACTTTAAAACCAATTCAAATGATAATCTAATCATATAAATAAATTAGATTAAAAAGAGGTTTTGAATTAAAATAAAACATTTTACACTATTCATTAAAAAAAGAACTTTATCAGAAAGGTACAAAAAATTTACACAATGTAAATTTTGATGTCCCAATTCTAAAGAAGAGTTATATTTGGTCCAATAGAATTTATAAGATCGATCAAAACAATATTTAATGGCGGTTCTCCGTCAAAAGGTGATAAATGAACTTTTCGTGAAAATTAGGGTATAAATGCCTAAAATTGAACTCTTTCCGTATTTTAAGCCTTTATCTTTTATTGGGTAAATGTATAAACATTTAAAAACATATCTAATCATATTTTAGTTATTTCTATCCATTTCCTCTAGTACAATGGCTACTTGTTAACTAACATTTAAAATAATATTATTTTATTACTAGTGTGCTACGTAAGTTTCAAAGAAACTCATCATTGCGTATCGGGTACGCTATCGAACATAGAAACCCCTTTAAAATAAAATTAATATTTAATTCGTAAATATTAATAAATATGAAAATTCTTTATTCTTTATTTACCTGGGATGTTACATCCTTCCCCCCTTTTGGGAATTGCGTCCTCACAATTTTATTCACTTATCAAAATAAGTGGGGGTATTTATCCCTCATAGCATTTTTAGATTTCCACGTTGCCTCTTCAATCACATGGTTTTTTCACAAAACCTTTACCTGATGAATCACCTTATTCCGTAACTCTTGCTCCCTCTGGTCAAGAATCTGGACCGGTTGTTCCTCATAAGATAGGTTCTCTTCCAACTGAACTACCTCTGGACTCAAAACATGAGATGGATCTGGAATATACCTTCTCAACATTGAAACATGAAAAACATTGTGTACCTGAGATAAACTCGGAGGTAAAGCCACTCGGTATGCAACTAATCCAACTCTTTCCAGAATTTCGTATGGTCCAACGAACCTTGGACTCAACTTTCCTTTCTTACCAAATCTCATCACACTTTTCCAAAGAGAATCCTTGAAAAAAACATGATCACCTACCTCAAAAGATAGATCCTTCCTCCGGTTATCCGAGTAACTCTTCTTCCTGCTCTGAGCTATTCTCATGTGTTTTCTGAATCAACTGAACTTTTTTTGCCATCTCTTCTACCAATTCTGGTCCCATCAGCTTCCTTTAACCCACTTCATTCCAAAATTCTGGAGTTCGACACCGCTTCCCATATAATGCCTCAAATAGTGCCATCTGTATACTGGAATGACAGCTGTTATTATAAGAAAATTCAACCAAAGAAAGATGTTGGTCCCAACTTCCCTGATAATCCATCGAACAAACTCGTAGCATATCCTCCCAGGTCCGAATTGTTTGTTCTGACTGCCCATCTGATTGAGGATGAAAATCTCTACTAAAATTTAATTCAGTACCCAACGACTTCTGAAGGCCTTTCCAAAACTTAGAAGTAAACCTGGGATCACGATCCGATACAATGGAGAGAGGAACTCCATGTAACCTAACTATCTCTTTAAGATACAAACGGGAAAGTTGATCAAGAGAGAAAGTATCTCGTATAGCAATGAAATGAGAAGATTTGGTCAAGCGATCAACAATAACCCATATTGCATTATTACCTCGAGATGTCTTCGGTAATCCCACAACAAAGTCCATGGATATGTTTTCCCATTTCCACTCTGGCACTGGTAAAGGCTGAAGCATCCATGCCGCTCTGCTTTAACCTGTTGACATGTCAAACACTTCACAGTAAAATCAGCAATGTCTCTTTTCATTCCATCCCACCAGTAATACTCCCGCAGATCTCTGTACATCTTAGTACTGCCAGGATGAACTGAAAACAGGGAACTATGAGCCTCACATAACAACTCATTCTTCAACTGTGAATCACAAGGCACACATAACCTCTTCACAAACCTCAAAACACAAACACAAACTTATCCAAGAACTCATGGAAAATTTTATTCATAAGGTCCATGAATGCAGCAGGTGCATTGGTTAACCCAAAAGGCATAACTACAAATTCATAATGGCCATATCTAGTATGGAACACAGTCTTCAGAACGTCTTCTTATTTTACTTTCAACTGATGGTACCCCGACCTCAAGTCAATCTTCGAAAAATACTGAGCTCCCTGGAGCTGATACCACTTCATTCGATGGCTCAACATCTGCTAAAGTTGTTGCAAAGGATTTTACCACCCCTTTCTGCTTGTAGTCTAACTGCTTCCCATCACTCAAGCTCCTTGTCGAATACTCGTCTGCATAATGACCCATTTCATTACACTTAAAACATCTTACCGTTGGCTTTTCATTTCCTTCTTGATCATCTTCCTTACAGTTACGAGCAATATGACCAGACTTACCACACCTAAAGCACTTACCAGACTTGGATAAACATTCTCCAGGATGCATTTTACCACACTTCTCACAGGATGGATATTTGGTTTTCTTACCTCCTTTCTTCTTTGATGAATTCTTCACCTTTTCCTGCCAACTAGACCTCTTATTCTGTTGTTTGTCATAGAAGACCTGATCATCGGCAAACTCCATTTCCACCTTCTCCGCACATCGAACAAGTTTTTCATAACTTCTGAACTCAAGAGAAGCTAAATCCCTTCGATACTTTGGCTTTAACACTGAGTAAAAACGGTTTATTTTACTATCAAGATCTCGTATGAAGTTTGGAGCATACCTTGCCAATTGAGTGAACTTTTCTTCATAAGCAGCCACTGAATCATCCTCCTGCCTCAATTCTAGGAACTGTTTTTCCATCCTAAGACAAACCACCTTAGGAAAATATTTCTCAAGAAACATAAATTTGAATTCGTCCCAGTGAAGATCCTCAATCTCATCACTATCCCTTATATTTTTCACCATCGACCACCACTGATCAGCTTCACCTTCAAAACGGTAAACAGCAAGACTAACCTTTTGATGTTATGAACACCCCATGACATCAAAAATCTTCTCCAGTGCTTTAATCCACCCTTCAGCTTGCACATGGTCAGATGATCCTCTAAATGTTGGGGGATGTTGCCTCATGAAATGTTCCACCACTGACATGTTCCTCTGTGGTTGATCTGCCTGATCTCGTGCATGGATACCACCACCATTTATAGCCTGAGTCAACTGTTCCATCACTGCAACAAACTGTTCATTTCCGATTCCAACCATCTCAGGTTGCTGATTTGGAAGGTTATCTTCCTCCTGATGTCGTCCTAACATAGCTGCTTTGTTTCCTCGGCGGAAAACCATTCTGAACACAGAAATATCTTAGGCGAAGTAACATGGTAATCTGTAAATGCTATATCATTTCAATCATATTATAATTTAAAACTTTTCTAACTCCTAAAGTTGTCTAAACCGTCCTCTGATACCAACTATAAGGCCCCAACCTTAAACCTTACTTAATATTGAATTAAAAGAATAATTCACGTTGAGGATCTTTTCAGGTTTAGAGTTTTAGAGAATTAGAACATAACTATTACATCTCAGAAGATTACAAAGTAGAAACTTCTACTAAGTTTCCATAATAATAATAAAAAACTCTTAAAAAGAAACGTGTCTAGTTCCATGTTTTATATAGGATGACATTCCCTTGATTCCATCCTTGACCTTATTCCACATTAAGTCCTGTGAAAAACATTTCAAAAAAAATTGGGGTGAGCATAAAAAGCTCAGTAAGGGATACAAAAAGAATGAAAACTGTTAGTTTTTCAAACATCATGTAAACCATGTATACTATATCAAAGTAATACCTTCACCTTCATGAAGTAGTAAAAAAAATCTTCACTGAATAAAGTATCATTACTTACCTTTTTTTAACCAAAGGATTACCATAAAACCCATATAAAGAACACATAGAATATATAAAGGTAACTTGGGACATAAACATACATAAGTGGAATAACCATACAGTTGACTTCCACACATATCACTTAATGGAATAGCCATACGGACAATTTCCATACATACTTAATGGAATAGCCATACGGCCGACTTCCATACCCAATGCATTGGAGGTTATAACGTAACCACCCGTCCTGGTATTCACGGCACCACCCGTCATATGGTTTATAACGTAACCACCCGTTAAAATGTCCAAGTACCAATATAAAATCATAAATCATAAAACCAATATAAAGGAATGATAACATTTAAACAATTCAATCACAATATATCCTAAATATATTGACATAATAGAATCATTTATCAAAACCATTTTCAATACCAAAATACATAAAAGAGTATATGGTATTTATTTTATTTTAAAAACATTACGGCTTGTTGAGGAAGCCAAAGATCAAATAATACTCGCGGTGGCGGAAAAAGGTCGTTGTCACCGCGTACGTTAAAAAAAACATTCCTTTTTGTCATTTAGTAAAAGACTTCATAGAAAAAGATTCCTTTTTTATTAAAGTAAAAGTCAAAGGAGTTTATACACCGTATAAAAGAATGTTGTGTATAAAACGAAATATGCCTCAATGAAAGGAGATTGAGACGAAGTCCCTTACCTTGGGTCCGACTTGACTCGATCGTTCTTTAACGTCCTGAATAATAAACTTGAGTTAATTTATACTTGATTAAGAACCTTTTTAAAGTTAATTATTCTTTTTATATCACTTATTGCTATTTTATAAACATTATGTAAACATTTAAGTTAATAATGTTTGTTTTGTCAATATTTGGTTCTTAAGTCGAAAGTTGACTTCTTATAATTACATGTTGTTCATGTGGTCAAAAGTTCTTTATATCCAGAATGAAATTCTCGATTTGGATATAATATGTATCATATATATCCATCATATACATGTATTTATAATATTACATAATCATGAAATGCACCGTTCATGGAGACGGTAAGCCGTACGTACGCATGAACGCAACTTTCAATTCATTGTCATATTAATGGAATTAAAACTAAATGGGAGGTATGTATATTTTAATTCCAGAATTATATTCATCATTTAGATATATCATTAATTATATATATACAATATATACATGTAATTTTAATAGTACATTACATTTGGGGATAAGAAATGAAATGCACCGTTCATGGAGACGGTAAGCCGTACGTACGCATGAATGCTACTTTCATTTCTATCTCATACTTTAATGGAAAGAAATAATAATTATATAGAGGTATATTATAATTCTAGTATATCATCATATATAATAACTTTAAATCCATCCTTTACACGTCCCACATATGGCATTAACGGATCACATCACTTTTAGGGGGCGGTAGTCCGCACTTCCTTAAATGAAGATATCGTGTTTACCCATAATGGAAACCATAAAGGTATGACAAAAATGAAAAATACAGAATCTTAAATGAAAAGTAAACATATTATATATCATATATAAAAATAGTGACATCATAATGGCCACCTTTGAAGGTGTTAAATGAGTATTGAACAATCATCATTTCGGGAGGCAGAATTTCGCCATCCACGGAAACCGTATGTTCTTTAACCATTTGATGTAGTTGTGTGAGAGTGTTGCTCAAATAAATATTATAACAACATCCTAGTATATTGAATATAATGGTTTTGTTACAAAAGAAGTAAATAAAAAGTGTTTAGAGGGTTGGAGAAGAAAAATAAAACAAATGAACAAGAGAAGAATGAATTACCTTTAAAAGTGTAACTCCCTTTTAATTTGAGCCTAAAGGCTTCCTCTGAAATGATTCTGCCCATAGGGAATCCTCTAGGATGAGGCTAGGGATGTGGAGAGAGTAATTGGGCAGGGGTTGGCCGAGCCAAAGGCTTGAGATGTGTGTGAAATGAGGTAGAGGTGGGGGCCTTTTATAAGAGGAGAGGAGGGGAACTTTTGGAAAGTAAAGAAATATTACTTTATTTGAAAATGTGTTTCGGTTTCAAAAGGTCCCACATTGATATATTTCGTGGATAAGGTAATAATGGTTCGAAATCCACTCATCAAATAAGTTTTGGACATGTGTAGTTCATAGATTTTACATTATCTTTCCATTTTATTTAAATCGTCAAATAATGATGTCATCACTGCATCATTATTATGTCAAAACTAATTTAATTTATTTAATGACTAAAAATCATAAAAAAAATACTATGATGTAGGATATCTTTTTATATTTCCAATGACTATTTATAATCAAAATTTGGACTTTTATAACCCCACTCAAAAATTATTTTAGTAAAACAATTTATGTTAGTGTCATTTTCACTTTAACATTAAATAAAAATATATTAATGTCATTTTCCAAATAAAGTGGCTCCATGGGGTCCCCAAGTTGGCCCATGTCTTGTCTTGGTCGGCCATGACTCACCCAATAGGTTTAGGACAAGTGTCATGGTGTTTTCACATTCTTATAATACCATTTTTACCTTAAACTACACTAATTACCTCTAATCGCGATTAAGAACTTAATAGGTTACTATTCACCGAAAATTATTATAATCTCATTGAACCACATTTTACTTCTTAATGACAACCATGTATGTTGGATTTTCAAAATTCAATACGCATTAGTGGTAAACTTTCATTTAACTGAAAAATCAGTTTGCTTGATTACCACTTAGTGGTTTCACTATTCATCAAAAATTGATGTTTTTCATAAAATTACCAAAAATTCACCCTAAGCTATATTTGATATTCCGAATTCAAAAATGAAGTCCATTTTACAATATTCAAAACATATAAGTCAAATTAATTAATTTAATAATTAATTCCTGCTGTCATGACAAATAGCGTGTTTTTGTGAAACAATAAGTATCAAAAGATTGACACCAGTTTAAGTCCAATTTCAAAGTGAAATTAATTCCAATGACCACTATTGGATTTAATGGTAAAAATATTTTATAATTTCACTTTAAAACCAATTCAAAAGATAATCTAATCATATAAATAAATTAGATTCAAAATAGGTTTTGAATTAAAATACATCATTTTACACTATTCATTAAAAAAAGAACTTTATCAGAAAGGTACCAAAAATTTACACAAAGTAAATTTTGATGTCCCCATTCTAAAGAAAAGTTATATTTGGTCCAATAGAATTTATAAGATCTATCAAAACTATATTTAATGGCGGTTCTCCGTCAAAAGGTGATAAGTGAACCTTTCGTGAAAATTAGGGTATAAATGCCTAAAATTGAACTCTTTCCGTATTTTAAGCCTTTATCTTTTATTGGGTAAATGTATAAACATTTAAAAACATATCTAATAATATTTTAGTTATTTCTATCCATTCCCGCCAGTACAATGGTTACTTGTTAACTAACATTTAAAATAATATTATTTTATTACTAGTACGCTACGTAAGTTTCAAAGAAACTCATCGTTGCGTATCGGGTACGCTATCGAACATAGCAACCCCTTTAAATAAAATTAATATTTATTTCGTAAATATTAATAAATATGAAAATTCTTTATTCTTTATTTACCTGGGATGTTACAGATTATGTGATGATGGGATGATGTTTATGAAACCCATTTTATTTATTGGGTTATTATGAATGATGTATGTTTATTTTGTGGGACAAGTAAGAATGATTTCATTATGAGATGGATGGGACCTATATCTCCCTCAAATGCATTGGGTAAAGATTTATATATCATGAGATAGACATGGCTGGAATGGAATGATAAACCGGTTTAGTAATATAGGACTGGAACGAGGAGTGAACTCGATTAAGAAAGGGACTTTGTCCACTAAGATGGTCTTGGCAGCAATGCCTTGGATACTATGGAAATCATAACATCTGATTAATGGTTGCCACAATTACATGTTTTATTCCCATGCAATTTTATCATTCTTAATGTTTTATTATGATCAATTCCTTATGCACTTCCAGGTTTTATGTAATTTCTCAATCTTTTGATGTTTAAACATTATGTTCATGTTTTTAAGTTCAAATATATATGGTATGTTTTATTTTATCCATGCTTACCATTACTGAGCATTTGAGCTCACCATTTTTATGTTTTCTTTTCCCCAGGATATAAATAAACGTTTTAGGTACGAAAAAATGGGATGATCATTATGGGAGATGTTGAAGATCTTTCACCGCGATTAAAAGATTACGTTCCAATTTTCCAAAGACCCTAAACTATTACGGTCCCTGTGTGTCTATTTTTGTTATGTATTAAGTATTCCACAAAAGTAATTTAATGTCCGTGTACGTCAAGGTTCGAATCTCTACAAAGACCGCAACTAACATCATACATTGATTAATGCATAATAGCGTTACTATCATATGCATTGAGAATTATTCTCCTATAATCTATTTCACCTTCACTAAGTGAGGTAGTTTAACCGATGTAAGGACAATGGCACCTTGAGTCTCATATATTATAATACAATGTTCGAGCACCCGTACTATAATTAGATACTCGTTCTAGGGTGGACATTTTCTTTATACATTATTTATCGCAATCATGTATTGTGGTATATCTTGAGATTTTTTCTACAAAATTAATTTAAGCAGATTAATACTTCTTATCTGATTATAATTTAGACATTCATGATTAATTAATTATTATATCATAGTAATGTCTCCCACTATTTTAGCTAACCTTAATATCCCTCACTATTAGATTCAGAATAATCTGTCGCTTGAGTACTCTGGTGGAAAGGTTCCTTGAAACCTCCCTCGTAGACTACAAGCTAGGGCTACGACACTACTTGGAGGGTTTCAAGGTAGGCTCTATACTGGCCAACCACTAGTTCTTGTGCTTCCTTATGTTGTTGAGTAAAGTCCCATATTTTGGAATCTGAACTTGATTCCCTCAACTTCATTCCTCTAAAGTGATACAAAGTTAGCTAATTCTAATCCATGACAACTCACTTCAGTTATATCGACCCATTTCTCACATGGAAATTCCCCATAAGTAAGAGGCACCCTCAACTGAGGCTAATGAGCACCCAAACAGCTGGTTTTGTTTAGATGTGACTAATGGAAGGCATTTTGGACTTAATATATCTTTGAGGGATTTTTAATATTGATTGACGAATATAACCATTTTCTATTTATTATGTTCAAACATAGTTGTCGTGCTCACAACTGAACATGCAATAGAAAATTATTAGTCACAACTTTATGCATTTTATCTTGTTTACTATCCTATGTGATCACGCAATAATCGTGAAATCGCATAAAACAATAAACCATGCATAATGGTAAAGAATGCAATCCGACTGATCTTGAGCATTAAACTATGATTGATCCATATTGGATCAATCTTGACCTAGGGGTTTTCCATACCTGAGTCAACACCTGACTCGTATCGGAAATTTCTTTCAGTGCATGTAGTTCGGATCCAGTATGGATTTCAACCTCAACATGGTGGGGTCCTTATCTAGGAACATCATCGTCCTTTAATAAATATACTTTCTCACAGGCAAGGGGGTCTCGAGGTCAAATTTAAAGAAGGTTCATTGGATGAACATTCCCTTATACATATGTGAATTTAAAGGACGATTCATAAGCCGTCATTTATCTAATTATTTATTACAATCAGCGCACACATTGAATAAATAATTAAATAATTAATTAACTTAGATATGAACAGGTCGGTCACTAGCTCAAGATCAGTCGGTATATGCAATGCGCAATAAAAATGAACTGTGATAAATTTAACTGTATGTGGTGCTCTAATAAATTAAATGAATTTAATAAATTCAAATAATTTATTTATCGGTTCCTTTTGTTTAATTTATTTTTAATTCCAAAAATTAACTTAATCCATTATATTAATTTTTAATTCAAAAAAATATATTTATTTTTATTTTAATTTAATAATAAATTAAATTAATGTTTCAGATTTAATTAAATCATAAATCCCTAAATTAATTATAATTAATTTAATTCAAAATAAATTAATTTTAAGGGTTACCTCCCGCTGTTAGAGGGAATCTGGAGGGACTGCAAACTGCACATAAAAACAGCAAACCCATGGCAACACGCGGTAACCCTGCGTAAACCATATCTGAGTGGCAGGTGGCCAGATCTGAATGCCAGGGGTCGGGCGTTCTCCGGTGGCTGGGACGGGAGGGAAATCACAACTAGGCACGACATCAGCCTCAGGACAAGACATCACGGCTCGGGTGAGGCACTACATCCTTTTGCTTTGTCTGGGACAGCGAAGGGTGAGCATGGCACCTGGACGGTGAGGGCGGCAGCAAGCCATGAACTTGCGTAGCCCCAGTTCGGTCTCGACGGGGCTCGTTCAAGCTCTACCTGATATGGTTTCTTCACAGGGCGACAAAGGAGGAGGGATCACATGGTTTCTTCTTGTGGCCCTGCACGAGCTGGCAACGACGAGCTCCTCGAGCAGGCTGAGCGACAGTGATAGATCCAAGAAGTGGCAACCATGCAGTGGGGCTGGACGGGGGTCGGCGGAGGACTCAAGGGGTGGTGGTGCTCCAGCGGAAAAGGGCTGTGAGGACCTTTCTCAGGGCAGTGTGCATGGACGACGTTGGTTCAGAGGGCGACAACGCGACCCTGAGGGAGGCGAGCGGGCTTGACCGAGGGGCTGAGGGAGTGGGTGGCTTCAGGGAGGAGTGCCCTGGTTTGGCCGCTCGGGGTCTGGCATGAAGCAGGAGGCAGCTGCGGGGTCGGATCGGCGGAGGCCAACGCGGAGGAGGTCCAGTGGGGGGGAGGTGCTTCGGGCAGCCTGGTTCGGGATGCGGCGGGATCCCGCGGTGGCGCTCCCTGGTTCGGTGGCGTGGGGAAAGAGGAGACCCCTCGGGGGTCTCCTTAATTTTTTTTACTTTTTTTCTATGTTGAATCCTTTTTTCCCTTTTTTTAATATGTATGCCGCGTCTTGACCAAAAAAGAAAGGGTATTGCCCCCCCCCCCTTTTGTTTTACTATGTGGAAGATACCCCCACACAAGGTCTTCTTCATTTTTTTATAAATAAATAGTCAAATAATCAAATATATTATTTTATTTTATATCCTAATTATTGGATACAACCGGATATATTTCGGTGACCAGATTCCAGCCGAAACATGGCCGGATTCCGGTACATTGAAGAAAATAAGTCTGAAAACATTAATCTGTTTAAAAAATTTTAAAAGGTCATTACTTGGTCATTGTGAAATGGAACGACACACGGTCGGATTCTTTGGAACCGTATTAGCAACCCATACTTAAAATACATGAAATATAATTTTTTATTTGATCAGGAAAAATCACTCATCACTCTGATACCATTTTTAGGTACCGGGAATGGCCAGCGGATGCAGATGGGCTAGGAAATGAAAATTTTTGCGTCACCGAAGCGACGCAACATCTTCGACTCTGATTATCTAATCCGGGTACTGTCCGAGGACCACATGTGATTTAAATAGAGAACAAAATTAAATCGAACGTTTACCTCGTTCAGATCGGACATGTAGAAGCTTGTCGTAAGAAGCCGACAACCATTGCTTAAAGACTCCGATGTCAAAGCTCTCTAGATTGTCCACACGCACCTCTTTAATCTGCTCTCCCATCGTACTTCGGAATCCGGGTGCTAGCGCAGTACTCTGACGATCACTTCAACGTAACGATGATCACCACAAACTAGCATCTTTAATCTGTAAAGGAAGAACTTAATGAACATGCTAGTTTGAGAGATTCTATCTCTAGAACTCTGGAGGAGAGAGAGGCTCTCAATTCCAACGGATGAATAGTATATAGGGGAGAGCCTCTCTCTTACTATATATAGGGAATATCTAAAATACGCGGTAAGGGTTCCCTTTCCCCCATGTATTAAACATTCAATATATATATTATATATAATTATTTATGACAAATTAAATTATGCCATAAATAATATTTATTATTTATCACTGAACTGCAATATATATAAATATATATTATGTGATAAACATGAGTCTAACTCGAATCGCACGTCCGGATAATATTAAACGAACCCAGTATATAAATATTTTTCCAATTAATATTTATAAATGTATTTACTTAGTCACTCATAAATATATATTATAAATAACATTATTAAATTATTCCAAAAATGAATAATAAAAGAATTTATTTATTACTTGGTGATCCATAGTACTTGGATAATACCCAGACCTCATGTTGGGGCCCACCAAGTCATATAATCCTATTCACCAGAATAGGGCAGATTCTCAAAGTGCTGTTGTGTGTGACCCTCTAGGACCTTATCTCAATGGCAGTGAATAACATTCACCGACCAAGAACGGGGTCTAGCATCACATCAAGGCCCCCAAAAGAGATAAGGTAAAAGTTAATGCAATGACTACCTTCCTATGCACATTGTCTATGTAATATAATCTCTTCGTCATCAATATCTCAATAAAGCAGAATGCATAATAGTGTCATCATTCTTTATTTGTTTATTGTGTTTGAAGATTTGTCCGAACGGTCTTACCTTCGAATTCCATGTCCATGTATTTATTGAAGGTGCAAACATCCTAATCAACTAGGATCGAAATATCTATTCCTGAACTAGAAATCCTCAAATACTTTCTCGATCATTCAATCAATGCCATGTCATTAATGACATACCCGATACAAACTACCTCACCACGGCATTGTCGCCATGGTTTTTGCCTTATATCAAATATAAATAATTAAATGACATACATTGATAATGATCTCAAGTCAAGATACCATTACACATGTCCATAGATAGGAACTGCTAATGACACCAAGACATGTGGTGTTCCTATTGGTGGGTCTGTCCTCATCATCTAAATACAGTAGATCACCAAGTGTGATCTATATGAGAGGAAGTCTCAATGCTTATGATCCCCATCACCTGATAGTCAGATGTCTATTATGTCCAGTTAGTAATATGTATCTAGACTATAGAACATATATTTAAGATCAATGTCATTCTATATCGAGTTTGTCATTATATCCTGGGATCTACTATAACCTCTCGACACGACAACTAACCTTTGGACATAACCATTATTATAGTGGATGTAGAAATTTCTTCACTATAATGGTAAGATATCACCATGCATATCTAAATGTACACATGATATTGTAATCAAAATTACTACATAGTTGGGTCTAGGGCACCAACTATTTTAACAATAAATAGTGGGTTACATCTCATGTGGGCCCCACGACACAAAATCCTCACATGGGATGTTATGCGAGATGTGGGCCCCACCCCTAACTTCCTCATTGAAGAAATAACTATCATCCATCAATAAAATTGTGTTCCACAAATCTTATTTATTTTATTCTCAATCCTCAAATAATAACTCTCAACCAGCATAAAACACAACTGCGGTAAAGGTCCCCTTGAGCGAATACCAGTGCTGTGAGTTCATCAGTGTCCTCAGATTTCAATTCTGAGCACCGGTTCAAAAGATTGAAAAACCCGCACGTACTTTTACTGAACGTACCAGAAAAAACATCAGAAATTGATTCTGGGCACACCAGGCCTCAGAATAAGGTTCCGTCAGAAACTGCAGACTCATAAAATTCCAAATAATTTAAGAAAACAATTTCCTTGAAATGTCCAAGTCTTTAAAGTTGGGTTTTTATTGATAAATTTTTCTATTGTATAGAAAGGACTAATATTTAAATTCAATATGAAATTGATTGAAATTAAATAAATATAATTAATAAATATATTTATGAAAAAAAATTATTTTTAGAAAATTATTAAAAAAATATATCTTGTGAATTATTTAAACTAATTGTGGGTTGTTTATAAAAATATTCATTTTCACTAATTAATTAAAAAAATTAATCTTTCTATAATATTTTGAATAATTATACAAATGATAATTTTTTCATTTTGATTCAATAATAAAGTTAAATTTTTGAAATTAGTTTTCTAAAAATCTCAATAATAATTTTTTTGTAATTTTTTCTAGATAGTAATTCAACAGAATCTTTATGGAAAATGTATATTGAAAACATATAGTGTAAATACAAATAATTTTGTACTTGTTTCTAAATATAGATTTCATTGAATAACATTTATAAATAATTTTAAATATTATTTTATTCATATATATTTATATATATTTAAAAAATAAATTATTATATTCATTATTATATATTAATATTGATAATATTTCATGGTTTTTTAAAACTCAACAATCCATGTGATGCATGATATCAAAATATTCAATTCATTTAAATAAAATTTCCTAGAAAAATAATTTGGTGCTAAACCATTTATCATTTGAAATAAAAAACTTATTTTTCTCTCATAATTGAAAATATGTTTTATAACACTATTAAATTAATTTCAACATCTATGTATATAAATTATAGAATTTGGCGAGGTAACATGCTTGAATTTTTTTTCATAATTTCACATTAGATTAAACAAATATAAAATGGGTTAGGTTCTGAAATATGGTCATGTGAAATTCACTATGCTTTAAATAATTCCATATAAACATCAGCATGTTCAATATTTCAATAGTACTAGAAATTATCTATAATATTGGGAGGCCATCGATGAAGGGAATGTTTCCTCTTATGGTATCCTTTTATTCTGTGGTCAATATGATTTTACTTATAATATAATTTTGTTTTTCCTTGATTTTTGTCACTGCATTTTATGGGCTTTCATCCATGGAACCCTGATGATGTTCTAGGGTATGAAACATAATTTTATAGCTCTATATGAAAAAAATTATGTCTATCTTTCTATATTTTTGATATACATTCAAATAGATAATGTCTTCAAACCAAACTTATTCAAATTTTTTCTAACCATTTATTCTGATAACATGGATTTGGACTGAGATTTACACAATGTAATTTTTTTTAAAACCATGAACTGCATAGATTATCAATTCTTTATTAGTTTAACCATATGTCACCTTCTTATATATGATATTTCTATGTGTACGTATGTTGTATGTGAATAAAATTATATAGTTACATAGGATTCCAAAAACAATCGTGGATAGGTTTCACTAGTTTTTGTCATTAACATTTGAAGAATATCTCGAAAGTAGTGGCTAACTATGTTATATTAAAAAAATATCATCCTCTTGTTAATGGGAAGAGGGATGGTACTAATACAATTCTGGAGGATATTCTCAGTGATTGTGCCTCGATCATCGATTTCCCTTTCGATATCTTCTTGTGGATGATTACAAATTATTATGAGAATAGTTTCTATTAATAAATTAGACTATAACCCTTCGAATCATTATATTGTTATCATTATTGCTCCAAATTTTAGTACACAATGATTATAAGAAAGTATTTAGTTGGATAGAATTTATGTAATGAGAAAAAAATGAATATTTCATTGGTTCATTATGATTTTTTGATATATCAATTATGGTTCAAAAAATATTTTGATATGAGTCATCATTGATGGAATTTATATATTTGATATTATGTGTTATTGATATTCTATCCCTTTGTGGGTCACTGATTGTTCATAATGAAGGGAATGATCAATCCTATTTTTAGGGTACCAATTTAGATCATTGTGTTGTTCCCTATTGGGGATTATAAGATGGATATATGACATCATTTGTCTACTATGAATAAATGTTATCTATTTATATCAAATTAATTAATATCATCCAGACATATATCATGTTATCAATTGGGAATACCTATTTATAGAAAATAATATAAATATACATGAATTATTGTTTCAAATTATTCAGTCACATGTGATGGTTGTATGTGTGATTTAAAAATAATTGGTGTTAGGGGGACAAAATAATGGTTTGAAATAACTAGGGAAAGGGTAACAATTTTCATTAATAAATTTTTAATGGCATCATCTTTTTTATTTCAATCCTTCATTAACTATTCTTTATGGTTTAATCTATCAATATGGTGGGGAATATACATATACATATATATATATATCCAATGTCTGAGATACTAAAATAATCATGTTTTATTTCAATTTCACAATTTTTGGTTCTAGTATTCCCCATAAGCGCTTAAATGATTTTAGATACAAAGGGTAACAGGTGTCGATCCGTAGGATTATGTGTATCCATGGAAATGAATCTATAATAATATTTCCTACGAGTAATTCATGTGTTCAATGGTGAGGGCCATTGGACATTCAGTTGAATTCTAGTAGATAAGGTTCCCAATGGGAACCCCACTAGCTAGATAGTGGAATCCTAACATATATCCTTACGTTTTTATATAGGAGTATTCATGCTAACTAATGTAACAGCAAGCATAAAGCCTACACCATCTCATTCATTGTTGGATTTTGGATGATGATGTGAGGAGTATTGTTGAATTATCCATACCTAAAATATTCATTTATATCACATTTTATTCTCTTCAATCATCATTAGATTCATTTAAATTAGATAGTCGAATTGGTTAATCACGGTTAATAGAATTTCATTTCATGGAAAATAGATTTGTTGATCTAATATATAGACTAATATTACATGTTGGTCTTTTTTAAATAATTAACCATCTTTTTTATAAAATTTATCATTAATTTCCCTATAGAGTATATTCATAAATTTTGCAATTGGTTGGGTTCGTAATTAAAAAAATCTTCACATATATGTTATAGAAATTAGGAGTCTATAGTAGATAATCTATCCCCATGTTAAGGTGATATAAAATTATATCCTTATTTGTTTCATTTGATTTATCTTTATTCTAGAAAATGACAATTTAAAGACTCATAATAAATATTTCAGGTATTATAATCCATTATCGATTCATGGGACCCTCATATCATCTTAGACGATTGGGTTTTATGGGTATTGTTAAATACATGTTTTTCATGGTGGGTGGTTTCATAACATGGATCTCTTCTATGAACTATTATTTTTTTCAATTTGTAATTATTTTCCCAAATATTTACCAGAAAAAATAATTTGTTTTTATAAATTTATAGTTTTTAATGTTAATAAAATCAATTTCCCCAAAAAATTAATCAATTTTTTTCAAAAATTTGTACGATTAATTTCAAATATATAATTATTTTTTTTGATATTATAGTTATAAGTTGATATATGATTATTGATAACATTGAAATTTATCCATCAATATGAAATGATCCCCTTATAAAAACTCCGTTATGGCCATGTATTCCCCATGTTGCCTATTTTTGGTCGTGATATAAAACCAAAGAAATTTCTTTTTATTATTACTTTTTTTAACTTCCATATAAAATAATATAAAAATGTATAGATAACAGTATTTTGATTTGAATAATATGTATATAAAAAATTAAAATTAAAATAAAAAATCATTGTTTTAATCCAAAAAATAGGTTAAAACCCCATTTTTGATCTTAAAGATAAATTAGATAACATGGGGATTACATAGAAAAAATGTGGTCAAATAAAAACCCAATAAATGTATAATATTTACGGGGAAACGTGACATTTTATTTTAATACAAAACATTATATAATAATTACTAATTCTTATGCATAATCATAGTGGACTGAAACATAAAAAACATGTTGTCATAATATTTAGAAATAATTAAGAAATGTGGTAGAATAGAAAAAATGGAAGATGAATAAGTTATGGTTTAATTCCTATAAGGAATCATATTGAGGACTAAGTACCATTGTGAAATAACACTACATCATAATCTAGTACAAAATTCTATATGAGGAAGAAGAGGTTCAATTGAAGAAAAAATAATATATTTTTTCTTAAAAATAATATTTTGAACTATTTAGTACAAAGTGTGAAAACAATTAACTTTAAACACACATTTTTATTTATCAACCGAAGGGGAATACAATTTCTTAGTTTCATGAGGTATATATCCTAATATTTCATTGATGGAATCATAATTGTAATAAATCTTGATACATGATGAGATTATATCATAAAAAATTACCAATATTGCGACATTGAATCATAAGACATGTAAAATAGAGATCAACAAGTAGATATGAAAATCCTCATAAAATAATTTCATGGATATTATGAAAAGAAAACATAAAATAAATATGTCATGAATATGGAATGTTTCTAATAGAAGTTAAAAACAGAACATACATACCCCAACATCTTTCTTGGAATACTTACTAATTGATCATACATAATTTTAAATAAGTATAATAGTTAATTATATTTAAATTAAAAACCTTAATTTTATATATTAGAGCATATAAGATTTACTTATAAACTTATTTTATCCATTTGTTAACATTTCCATTTTAAATAAATATTTCAGTCCATAACGGATTTTAATTTTAATGTCTATTTTTATTTGATACATTCATTACTAATTCCTTTATAATTGTTACATAATATAAATAATGTTAATAATGATATAAATATCATATATATTATGTATCTATGTATTTATTTTAGTCCATATAAGTTAGATAGATAGATATTTGCACTGTTTATGTAGAATAAGCTTTGTAAATTCACATAAACATTGTTTATATTTTCTAAACAAATTGAAATAAATAAATATAAATAATATAACATGATTCAAAAATAATTTTTTATTAAATTATATATAATATTTTCCACCAAAACAACATTACTAAATTCCAGGTAAATTGTGAGTTTATCAAATTGATTTAGGAGGGGTAGTCCGTCAAACACCCAAACAACATTATCATATACACATGTAATGGAATGTAAACATAAAAGTTTTACATAAATCCTAAAAAAAGAAATAATTTTAAAAATAAAATTATTATAAAAAACATCTACAATTATCTCCTTCCGTGAAAGGTGGTGATGGAAAATGAATCACGTTGGTTAATATGTTGGAATTTTCTATACACATGGATGGTGATTTAATAATCTAATATATAGAATTGGATAGGGATTAAGTTATTATATAAAATAATAAAAAAATTATATGGATGATTCTGAAGTTATTATATAATAAGTTTTTAATAATTATTTGATGAGTTGGATAAATAAAAAAAATATAATAATTTGTTAAAGTCATTCCATCTTTTTTGGAAATATTTATTTAGTTCGCTCTAAAATGATTCACAAGATGGATTTGTAATCAAACTAATGATTTTAAGATGAGAGGATAAAATTAATTATGTGATATATAGGTGTTATTTTACAAATAATAGGTTTTTATGTGTGAAGATGAAACGATAAGGTGTTTCATTTAATATGTTACATCAGTAGAACACTGATAATGTTTGAAAATAAAATGGAAATCACACATTTAAAATATTATAAAATTATCAAAAAACTAATAATTGGCAATAATATATGTCATATGGTATAAATATATCCATTAAATGATATTATAATTTTTTTTATTTTTACCAATTATTATTATAGTTAAACCACCAATATAACAATTGGTATATTAACTAGTATAAATAATTTTTTAATATGATTTCTATTACATATAGTCACAAATTAATTTTTCAGTATTATATAATACCTATTACTCTTATTTGAAATATTAAATTCTTTTTTTTTCAAATTCCATTCAATCTTGTGGAAACATACAATTTAAAATCAAACTTATAGACACGATGATAAATCAATATTATAATGAGAAAATGTTCTAATGACAACGTTGCATTGAATGAAATTTATATTTTTAAATGAATGATTGAATTTATTTTTTCTTATTCCTAGAAAACAAAAAAGATGAATATGAAATTATATATTGATTATATATATTTTCCAATTTTCATTAATAAAATTCATAAAATGTTTTTTTTTAATTTATTGATGTGGAACATGATTTTGATGATAATTGTTTTTCTAGAAATTGATTTAATTTCTTTTTTTTTTGTAGTTATTATTTTAATTTCTAATTTATTTGAAATTAAATAATTATTATTATATGCATGTGTATTTGATATATATTTATATTATATTTAACATTTTTCATACTCAACATTCTAATGTCAAGGTAATAAATATTGTATTATATAATAATACATTAATAGTATGTCATGTTTTATTTGAACACATTGTCATGTGTAATGAAAGATAAACACCGTATGGTGTGTAATTGAAACCAAAATCATTTTTGTGTTTAATATAATATTAATGTAGTGTTTAATGTCAATAAATCTATCTAAATTATTAATTTTATTTAAAAGAAACATTTCTCATAATCTCAAAATGTTATAGTGTTAGTCTAGTGTGCACAAGAATGAAAGATTCATTTCTAAATTGATGGAAGATGATATAGGTGTAGGTAATACAATTTAAATGAAAAACTATAATTATATATTAGATACATATGTAATTATATCATGATTTTGGAATAATATTTTTTATAGGTTGATGTACATATAAGAAGAATGATCAATTAAGAATTATACATCTTCTTCAAACACCCTCTTTTTGTTTAGACCAATATCATTTCTTAAAAGGTTTTCCAATCATATAATGAATTTATGAATTTGGGATGGGTGCATGAAAGTCAATAACTATAGGATATGAAGATATAAAAGGATTTCTAAGAGTGAAAATATAGAGAATGAGGTGCCATTTCATAAATGAGGTGAGGGGTACTCTTGGAATTACAAAAAATATTAAATTATTATAAATTTTATTCGACTAAAAAATAAATCCAAAGTAATGTTAATATAATTTAGTATTGGTATGGGACTAAATAACATGATCCAGTAATTTTTGGACATGTTTAGGTGATGTTATCTCCCATATAAATTGAGTTTAATATGTGTTAACACATTTTGATGATTTTCATGATATGAGTGTTTTATTTACTAGTAAAATAACATAACAAAAACAATAAAAGTAAAACAGATTTATGGATCGAAAATAGTGGATATATTTATTAATATACCAATCACATGATAAAATATAGTATCTTTATGACATTTAAATAATCTAATAAAATATTATTTATTATTAAATGACATTAATTTCATTAAAGAAACATGTCATTTAATTTCAATTTGTAAACAACATGACAGGAAAGAAATATAAATATATTCCATACAAACCTATATATCAATTTTTACTATTCTACGAACTCATAGAAATAAAAAATTATTTAAATTATATAACTTTTCAAATATTTAGTTTTATTTATTATTGTATTAAATTAATTGAATAAATACTGGGTTAGATTTATATAATTATTTAGAAAATAAATTCAATACTAAATAATATAAATTTATAAAAATTATAAAATGAAAATTTTGATTTATAATAATTATTTATAATAGAAATTATATTTCATTAATCACTTTTATAAAATATATATTTAAATAAAATATTGAAAGTGACATTTTTTCATTATCTTATACTCAAATAATACCATTCCGAAAAGATAATAAATATGTATCTGAGTGGTATTATATTATGTAATTTGATGTAAATGGATGAATTATAATCATATATTAATATGGATATATGTTTTTTGTTCGACTTTTATTCCTTATCATCTTATTTTTAACAATAGTTACCTAATTTACCCTTTCTATCGTGATAATTATTTACAATAGTTACAATTCATACTGAATAAAAACAACATGTGACTATTTTCAAAGTATAGATCACATGTAACAAAATATCAAATATTTTTACACAATTAAATTCAACGAGCATGTAGAATTTAATTATAATATAAACAAATAATAAGGGGTTATTTTGCTTTCTAGAAATCATCCTTTTGATGTATAAAATGATTTTATATAATAACCAAATATAATAATAATTCCAAAAAGAATAAATATATTATTTTCCATAAAAGGGAAAATAAAGAATATTTAAAACTACTGAAAATATTTTTTTTACATTGCAAATTCATTAAAATGAAATGAAATTTTAAATAAAAATATCTATGTTTCAATATATATTAAAGAATCAATATTTTTAGAAAAACCATGGAATATAATCATTCAATAATTTTGTATTGAATATTTATAAAATGATATAATTTTTATCAAATAACATTTCTTTATGTTCTCTAAATCATTTATAACATTTTATACTTAAATTAAGAAAAACCAACTTGATGAAAATGTATTATTTAATATTTAAATGAATAAGAAATAGATATTTATTATTTTGAATGAATTTATATTGATTATGATAGTATTATTATTTTAAATTAATTAATCATATTTCTTGCTGTCATATATAACAAATATATAATAAATTTCATATATAAATAAAACTATTTCATAGTTCAATTGGGTTTAGTTATGTGTCTCAAATATGTTGTCGAACATAGTCTTATTTTGACAATTCATGGAGTTATATTCTCCCAAAATCAGATCCATTAAATACATTTCATCCTTATTGTTTTTTATTTTATATTTATGGTGATAATGCATGGGGGTACATCAGATCATGCTTTCATATTGTTCTGATGTTACTTATTTGAAGTTTTTCTGAGATAATACTTTGACTATGTATGTTATCTTTGACTGTATCATATAATATCTATGGTCAAATAAATTCATCATCTACACATCATACGGGACATAGTATTCCAAATATACAACCTATGAGATCTATACATGTGATTGATATGGAATGTACTTTTTGAATATGAATACCTGAAATAAGTCATGTACTTAATAAAGGGTTTTGGGAATTGCTAGAATATAAATTCCAACATTGATATGATTTATAATCACAATGGATATGATTTTTCTATGAATTTTGATACCCTTATTCCCAAATCTAAAGGCTCACATCTATTTGGATGTTTAGATAAACACATTATTTTCTACGTCAAACTGTATACATTTTCACCAATTTTTAGTATAACAATTATACAGTCTTTAAGAAAAACTAATTTAGTTTTTAATGGTCTTGATAATTTATATAAAATATAAAACAAATTAGGGTACATCATCCTCTATTCAATGAATTTATCCAAAAAGGTCAGTGTTCTACATCTCTTCCCATAAAGTGATCCATATGGATATATATGGATACATTACTAGATTATATAATTATATGATAATTGAATCGATGAAATATTTTGTTCACGTCCACATTTAAAGTGCATGGATCATTATCTCAATGTTAATTTTGATTTCCTGAATTCATACATAGATTAGAAATAATTTTTTGGATGTTAACCCATACTACAGACTGACATAGTATTTATATCATGTGGTAGACTCTACCGAATCATGTATTTAAATATAAGTTTATTTTTAGATATAGTTAAAATTAGCGTTCCCTGTATCCTCATGAATTATATATTTTATATCCTATAATTTAGATCTAGTGAGACGTCCTCTCAAATTTTAATAATCTAAGAAGTATTTACAAGATGATCCACCCCAATATAGAAATCAATATAAACAGTTAACATCATTGTAAAACCCATGAAATATTCCATAGCGATTATTCCATTTTCCATATATGTATGATAATGGTTGAATCAAACCCTTCTACGTTTTTTAACATTAACTTCCTACCATTTCATTTAAATTGATGTATGTTATAAGATCTCATTCATCATTTTGGCTTACCAAATATTCATTCAAATATCCAGAATTTTTATGGGAATTATATGGTTGTTAAAATATGTAAATTTTTCAAAAAAACCATTTATATTTTAGGATATGATGTTTCAAATAGTCTTGGAAAAGGTTTACAACACTTTCTTCACCGAACAAGCCCTCTAAGGATTGTACTTTTCTTATTCCTTCGAACTACTTCTAAATTGAAAAAATCATTAACATGAAAATCATTTATCTTCTAAAAATCGGATTTTTTATATATAAATTGTTAATGGTGTGATTATATTCCATTATTCACAATAATTATTTTCATATCATAAATGATATGATATTTTCTTATTCATGTCAATGGTAAAGCTATTTGATCCACACTCTATAGAGAATCAATCACCTCACTTTCTTTCCTGCTATAGTAGTGGATTGTAAAGTAATGGCCCCAAATTAACTCTATCAATATTCAAATTGACATATTATGTTATGTTTTGTTGAATATATGTTTTAGGATCTTATGATCCATATATATTTTTATCTTCTCCCCCTATTGATTATTCTGCCAGATTTTTATCATTGTAAAAAATACAACCAAAATTAGATCATGTGCGGGAAATTTATTCTCCTGTACAGTCTACATCCAGAAGACGTATTCCATCAAATTTACATTTTTTAACTACAAATCCCAAACCATTTTAAAAAAAAAATTATATATACCAAAAAATAACCCCTCATAAGGGCAGTGTTATAACTTCTATAATGATAAATAAATTATTCAATTCTGTAATGGCCTCTTTAAATTTACTAGTAATAAAATAAATTACTCTTATCAGTGTTATATTGTTTGGTGGGATATAGAGTCATGATATGATTCTCAAAAATCAACGGTAATACATTACTAGTCTAACAAAACTATAGATATAAATTACATATAGTTCTTCTGCCACACCTCAGTTTGTTAATTTTAGGAATATTCTATAATTATTCTTTTACTAGTGATATCATACCTAAGAATAATTCTTTATTCATTACCAATTTTTATAAATTTCACATAGCTTCTGTAAATATAAAACCATTAGTATGGTATTCAAATTCATCTAATTCTCCACATCTATTTGTTTTTCTCAGAATATATTTAATAATTGTTGCCAGAATATTATTTAGGTAATCTATATTAGTTCTATTAATTATGTCAATAATTATTTCTATATCACCAGTTATTTAAACCAGAATTACTATGAAGACAT
Source organism: Viscum album (assembly GCA_963277665.1). Classification (NCBI taxonomy): domain Eukaryota; kingdom Viridiplantae; phylum Streptophyta; class Magnoliopsida; order Santalales; family Viscaceae; genus Viscum; species Viscum album. Next base: position 805,771,252 of record OY728130.1, read on the forward strand.
TGTGTCTATAAATTTTTTAAAATGTAATCTTTGTGATATAATTCCTAATCAACATTAATTGGGGTTATCATATTCGAAGGACCATCAGAGAGAAATATTGGGCCCAATAAATGATTGAATAATTTTTATTTCTATAGTAGCAGTCACTTGTTCATTATTATGATTTTTTAGAGTTCATGATACTAGATACGTTGGCTTATTGAAAATTCCTTCATATTGAAACAGATGAACAACACAAACATTGGTGAAGGACCCGAGAATATAAAACCCTTTTCCAAAATCTCTTGTTATTAATTTTATGTTGTATCTAGTACTTAATGGTAATTATATAAAGAGACTTGGATATGGGTTCATATCTAGGTATATGTTAAATTGAGATCTCAAACTTCTAGTAATAACGAAATATAATACAAATCATAATGGAATATATTAGAATAATAACTCAGAATGTGCATGTGTTCATGGAATATTATCATTATTTTATTAACTATTTGTGATTAAAATTCATCCTCATTGGTTAATAACATCCATTAATTATTAGGTTATTTGAGGAGAGGTTTATAAATATATGTACACTTTTATAAAATCATAGGATGGTGTAAAATGTGACAAGAGATCTTCCTATACCAAATATTGTTGTCATAATTATATAATGAAATCTTATCCTTTCACAATAAATCATAAGACTCCAAAACAAAAGTAAGATGTGAATTTATAGAATATTTAAACCATAATAGTTTTCTTAGCATGACATATATTATAGAGATACAATAATTACCCCGTTTTAAATTCCCACTAACACCATAACCCTAATGTTTTTATGAGGTGTTTGATTAGTTTTACTAATAAATAAATATATTAATGAATGTAAAGAAATGAAATCAAAAATTAAATTTGTTATTCTTTAATGAGTAACCACCATACATATCACACTATAATTATGATAATCTACCACGTATGTTTCTGTAAAATATTCTATATAGTCATCCATATATATCAAACATTTAACTCACATGTTTATAGATGAAAATAATATAAAAAAATTCAAAAAATAATAATAAAATTATATAAACCATGAAATTAACAATATATAAATGAAATTTTCATCATTACAAGAAACTATTATATAAGTATAATGTTTAAAATCATTCTTTATAACCTGGGGATATGAAAAAAATAAAGTGTGAGATTATATTCTTATTAATGGGAAAAAGGGATATTTAAAAATAATTTGATTTTTTTTTGATAATATGATAATAAAATTTTAATACCATCCATGAATTTAATATATTATAAACAAGATTCGTGGTGGTAATCATGAAATTCCATATTACATGTATGAAAATGGAATCAATGAACATAAACCATGAGAGAATAATAATGGAATAAGAAGAAAGGTTTTTTTATAAACACATGTAGATAAAATTATTTCTCCATTCATGAAGTATAATTTAAAATATTGTTATGGAATAATGGGTTAACTCCAAAAAATAGTTTAATATTCATCATCCACTCCAAGGACTATCATAGTAGACAATGTCCCTTACAGATTGGGTTCACGTAGAATTATTTACCTGTTTATCTCAATATATATCCATAATTACCCAATTATTTGGGTAAAAGTATAATTTTAGTCCAAAAAATAACATTATTAATATCATACATATGTGTTTCACATGAATAAAAAATAGTCATCATATCATAACCCATGAAAAGGAAACATGTTTGATAAATTGTTAATCATATTATAACCTATAGAAATGTAATGAGTTTGAAAAATATTTCATCACTTCATCATAGTATCTTACATTGAAAAGAAATAGGTATTTATAACATATTTTCATCTTATTCATATGTCATCAGGATAAATAAACATGATGGTAACATATGAACATATCCCTTATAAAGCATAAGGGGAATCTTGTGTTTTTGTATTTGATGAATAAATATACCCATTAAAAATCATTAAAACCTACATGGGTATAATACTCATGATATTTTTAGAATAAAAAAAATAAATAGTTACAAATAATTTATGAAAACATTATTTTAAAAGAGAATTTCATAACTGTAAATGGAGCTTTTAATAATTGTGGGGACATGATTTTGTAATTATTTTTTCATTTTTAGTAGATTTAAATATGTATTAACTTATCATTTTTAGTAATACATGAAAAGTAAAACATATTTTAAACAATATGAAGATTAATTAAAACAATTAATGTGCAATTCAAGGATAGTAATGACTGTGAAAATAAATGAATAATAGTAAAAAAAATTTGAAAAGGTTGACATTGAAGAGAATTGATATTCATCCAAAGACATAAATATTTCCCATTTTTAAAAAATATTATTCATGTACATTTAGTACATAATGAGAGAAAAATGAAATAAAATCATTTAATATAATGAAATAAATGTACTATATGAAAATTCATGATATTCTTTATGGATATATTATATGATTTCACCATCGAAAAAATAACAATAAACATACCCAATAACAACAAATCTTATAACATTAAACTCTAATAAAATTTGTATATTTTCAATATTAATCCACATGAAATAAAAAACCACAAGTACAAATTTATATCTCATAATATTTTTCTAATAATTATTGATTTTATTTATGGGTATTATATGTAACATAGAAAGAATAAAATGGTGAATATGATATGTGTCCCATGGAAATAATAGTGAGATGAAAATAACTTACAAATATCATATCATTAGAGGAAGAATGAATCAATAATTTTATTATGTGTAACGTGTTTCTTTAAATAACCATTTAAAATAAAAAATAATACAATTATAGTTTATTTTTCACATAATCATATAATTATATAGTCAATTAAGTTGAAGTGTATCCAAATGATTGGAGACTTACTTGAGAAACTATTTACCATGAATCCTAATTTTTTTACATTTTAAAATAACATCTATAATTAATATATATTTTTTATAAATATATTCAATAAATATACATATATATATATGATATCATATATAATTTTGTTTAAATATTTTCCCACTGGGTTATTAAAAAATCATTATTAAATAAATATTCTATGGGATAATTGATTCTTTTCAAATGTATGTTTTAGTAAAATAGTTTTCCTCCAATTATATTTATTATGGATAAATAATTGAAAAAATATTAATAATTATAAATATTGATTATATTTATATTTATATTAACCAATCGATGTTTGAAAAAGAAAAACAAATTACCATATTCATTGTGATGGATGGTCTTATATAACCACACTCATTTTTTACATTTTATAGAATGAATGGAATAAAAGAAAATTAAATATTAATTATTATTAAAATTATATATATATATATATATATTATATTAATTATATATATCTTAATTTTCAAATATGTTAAAAATGAACTGAAAAATGTATTTCATCACGTCATAGATGTGGTAGTCCACTGAATGGAATGAGTGACATTAACCTCTTCTAGTGGATTGGAATATTAGATGGAATATGTGATATTATAATTAAATATGTATATTTATGTCCTAAATATCATATATATATATATATATATATATTAAATATGGCATTATTACTAGTAGTGCGAGGTCGTTATGGAAAATTAATTAAATCGTTCCACAATGTGGTTGTCTACACATACACATGATATGTGGGTTAGTTTCTAAATATATGGAATATGATATGGAAAAAGGTTATTATATAAAAATAATACAATCAAATTATATTTAAGATAGTATTATTATTAGTTCATCATACTTTATGAAGATTTTATGTAAGTTCAATTAGAAATAAAATGAAAACATTGGTTTAAAAAAATTCCACTTCTTCAGACTACCTATTAAAGATTTCGACAAAATCCATCAAAAGATGGTTTACTAATTAAATTGTCTTATATTTCATGTTATATAATGCAATTAAGGTATTTTGGTTTTTAATCTCTAGAAAAAAGCATTTTGAAGTGTGAATTAGTAAGGAGAGGATATTTTTTTATTAGTTGGAAGGAATGTAATTTTTATAAATACTTTAAAATTATCAATTATAAGAATAAAATATCAATAGATTTCCTAACACATTTTTGAATAATATATAACTAGAAATATTAATTTTATCTACACCTCTAGCACGAAAAAAACATGTTTCAAACATATTGTTTACTTAAAATATAAGATTAATTAGGTTTATAATCTTAGTTTGGTCTATGTTAACTACTTTTTATCTTTGTAATTAATCCACAAATCATAAAACAAATTTAAGACTTATTAGATATATTCTAAAAATTTAATATAAATATTAAATAAAATGTATCGACTAAATATAAAATGTGATTGAAATTTAATTTTTTTAGTCAACTATATTTAATGAACAAAACATCATTTTATCCATAACTGTTGAAAATAATTCATAACTATTTTTAAAATTAAATACACATAAAAATGTAAAACTAATTAAAAGACATTAATTATAATTAGTCTAATTATAGAAAAAATTTATTAAAAGTAATTCATTATATTTCATTAATATAATTTCATATTAAACATCTAATCACAATGAAAACGAAATTATATGAAGAATTTTTTTTATTAAGTATAAATTGATTTACTCTCTAAATTTAATATTAAAATAATTCCAGTGAAATAAATTCAATTAATGAAAATATATTTGGATAAATAATGTTTTAAAATATTTTTGAAAAAATTATACTTTTTAAATTCTTTATTTAAAAAGGATTATCATTAATAAAAATATTAATTTTTTCTTTATATACAAAAAAATTATTATTTTTATAATAATATTATGAAATTTTGGCAATAAAATAGTTTTTATATATATTTGTAATAGGATATCATTTTTATTATTGTTTAAAAATATATATTAATTAAACCATTATAAATTCATTGAAATCTCTATTTTGAAAAACAAAAATTTCTAGCATTTAACATGATTTATATTATAAGATTACTAGGCGTAAAATATGGTATGAATGATAAATAAATTTATTTAATATATAATATATAAATATCATTAAAAAATAATAAATAGTGATTAATTTAATTCACCACCGTTAGAACACATTGAAAAAATAATAGAAGTCTTTTATAGAAATCATTACTTTTGAATTAAAATGACATTCATTTTCATGTATAATCAGTTAATAGCTAATATATTTATATAATAATTATACAAATAAAAATAAATTCATTATATATTTAGTAAACTTCGTAAAATATAATTTAACAAATTGGTAATAACTATACCATAAAATTATAATATTTTTGATGTATACGTTGGTTTATTTAAATATTGTGTAGTGGGTAACTCAAGATATCGAACACATTAAAATTATTTAAAGGCAATTATATCATAAATAATAAGGTTATAACTGTAAAAAAATACCATAAAATAATTTTAAACTCTATTAAATCATGATCCTTAAAAAGTTAAAGAAACCATTAAATCATTATATTAATATGCAACAATGTAGCTTTCATATATTATTGGGTTTATCATAAAACTTTGTTCATGTGACTGGTTTTGTATCATAGAATTTTTTTCATAAAAAATTTCAATAGGTTTATCTTCATAAAAGCTATATTAATATTGTTGTAAAATATTTGAGTTTAGTACATGAGAATTACTTGGTATGTACTTCTTGATGAGAGATGCATGTAAATTTTCTAAGTCTTTAATGAGGATCAATAGAATCACCAAAAATTAAGTTACCATCACATATCGATCATGAATCTAAAGTGTTCTGATATACAGTTTTATTACCACACCTTCCTTTTTTTATATCATTACCATATGACATGGAAATATATTTATACAATTTTCTTAATAATCTCAATTTGTAGATCATGTCGATGATTTTTAAAATAAGTAACATGTCGACAATTAGATATCATGATCTTGTGGTAAAATTTTATTACATTCTATACAATTTCCGAAGGCATCAATTGTCCCAATATCTTTCGTTCTAAATCCTTGTCCTAGAACTATGGATTTCGTCACATATTTCTATAGATTACTACATAATGATCAAATTGAATATTCATGTTAAATATGTCATTCTAATAAATAAATAATAGATTATTATTTTGATAACATCAACCATTTAAATCCACAGATATTAGTCTCAATATATCATCTATGGATTTAATTGTCTTCCCAAACTAAATATATTACGGTAGATAATAACCTGTGTAAAATCCCTTATATAAATTTAGATCGTTCAAAATGATTCAACATAAAATTGAGGAAATCCTTAGATGAAGATCAGTAACAATAGAATTTTTTAATCAATGTAACCTTACCACTTCTTTAGTTTGTTTCATGGAATTTTAATCTAATATGAAGTATTATATGATGGAAATAAAGATATTTTACCCTTAATAGTGATCAACTAAAAACCAAATATAATTAATTCCTTTATTAGTTTTCGGGGTTTGATAAAACAATCCATTGTGATGTTTACGTTTTCTATTCTGGTATGAGTACTGATATTAATATATCCATACAATTATAGCATTCATCATTAATATTATTTAATACCAATCACTAATATACATAATCTTAAAAGTGTCCCATCATGTTTTCCACTAGAATTTTTCTTTTGAAATATCTATACATTATAATGTTTATTGGATGAGTTGAGAATAATGAACTATAAGCCTCTTCTATAATCTTTTTATATAATTATATCATGGAAGGAACAAATACACATTTCATGGACCATATCAATCCAACACAAACAAATTTACACCTATGAACAATTCCAAACATATTTATTATTTCTATATCTTTATCTTGTTCCCCTATAATCCTCATATATGAAGACGTTTGGACACTTTATTTAGTAGGATATGATTTACCCCCCTTCAATAAATGTTTCAAGATCCTTCCTTTGAAAATATTGAAATATTGTTTTTTTAGATTCTTTTACAATATATACTATCTTGATCCCTTCAACATAATACATCATCCACATTTTCACTTTCCCATGGTATTAATTCTTTTAGTAGAACTAATATGTATCCGTCTTTATCAATATTCTCATGATAATATTACACTCTTCATTTCTGAAAAAATAAATTAAAATTTTATGATTAGTATATAAATTATATAAGTCACTATAATTGTATCTACCAAAAATTATTAACACATTAATTATTTCAACTAAATAAAAATCTATATTTGATTAGTTTTTTACATGAAATATCAATTTTTATGAGGAATATGTTATAATTTTATCATTCACATGTGAACTCATCATAACACCTTCATGGACACATCATTATTTATTAAATACTCTTCTATAGTATTGGGAACTATAAAATTTATCACCTGGATAATTTATATGATATTTATGTTAAATAATTCTTATTTTAGTTATATATTATGTAACATGATACAATGCTTTTAAACAAACCTCTATATAGTATTAACATATTATTATTTAAATGTGAATGATATAACCTAGATGGTAAATTATAATTTAGGAATAGTATTAAATAAATATTTTATGAATATATAAAGATCATGCACAATATATGTTTTTTAAATCTTAAAAAATAATCACTCCACTTTAATGAAGTTATTTTTTTCTATTATGAAATATGATTCGTTCAAAAATGAACATCAATTTTATTTTATGAAAAAAAAATATATTAATTTTTTTGAACATTTATATATTTTGACATATAAAATTATAATAATTTTTGAACTCAGTGTATTGATATTATCATGAGGTGATATTTTAGAAATTTCAAAAAATAATTAATTTTTCAATAAATTGTGAAAAATAATGATTTTTTATAAAATTCACATTCTTATTTAATATAATAAGAAATATTAATGTACCATTAATAATTAATATTAATTATAATTATAATATGTATTATTTATCAATATCTTATTCCTCAATTATATTTATATATTTTTATATTTAATTTTAACAAATGTCTATCTTTATCCTTTAAATAACATTTTCTTCTAGAAAACTATTTTATGATGTATAATATTTCACTATTTTAAATAAATAATATAAACCCTAAGGTTGATTTTTAAATTAAATTTATATCTTATTTTAATTAATAGGAATTTAATCTCATATAATTATGATTTCTTTTTATATATTTATTGTACGATCATGTTATGGTTGAAAAATTCATTTCTTGAAAAACATTTTTCTCAACACACCTACATGATAAAAATAAAATTAATTTATTAAACTACTATGAAATAAATTTGATAAAAAAGATTAAATATTTTAAATTTTTATAAATTACATTATTTAATCTGGTCAATATTTTTATTGGTCAAAATGAATTTTAAATAAATTTCAAAATAGAAATCATATGTAAATATTTAAAGGGACAAAGGGAGTAATTTATGAGATAAATGAAGTGACATGTTTAATAGTTGTTTAATTTGAATGGGGATTTATTTTATAGAATTATATATATTCAAATAAAAATTTCAAATTTAGATGTATTTTTATTGAGAGATTCTTCCCATTATTAAATAGTTTTTGGTATTTATAAGAATGATATTCCCCCTCAATTATAAAATCAATCACACTACCCTAACTTATTCACAATTATCATGATATTTACCTTAAAACCCATTCTATCCACCCAATATACTAAAAACATTTAATATATAAATATATAATCCGAGAATAACATCTTTAGAGTCTTTAATAAATAATCTATAAGTGGATCTTCTAAGAGAAGGTTATCCTCAACACTTAACTCTTTCATTATTCTTCCACTTGTTCAACATTAAACTAAGACATAAATTATGTAATGTAAAAACACCATCATGTAATACATACTACAATGTTAATATATTTATTTAATTTTATCAATTTATATACTCTTCCACCAAATGGAAAACAAAACCATAATTCATGTGTACAACAGACTACCATCTAGCACACCGATGCAATTTGGTTTCCCTCAATCACTATCACGGATGTTTATAATCATGTATATTTTATTTATATTTGATTTTTATTAAATAATTATCTATATTATAAATTAATATTTCTAATAATTTATTACTATAACAATAGTTTAAAATTAATAAAACTATTTTTATATATAGTTGACTACCACCACCTGAAGTTATATGATTAATTTTTCTAATTACTGCATCACATGGGTGGTATATTTAAGAGTATTATAAAAATAAAGTGATATTTATGATAAATTTATAATTATTGAATCATAAAATAACTGTTATGTTCATTATATAATGATCGTTGAAAATATAATCGTTACCAATATGTATGTACAACCAACCATTTCGTTGATTATAATTTATATGTTTTTTCATAACCATAATTAATTGTCCATTTTAATATTATAACTTATGAAATAAATTTATAATCATTAAAATATTATTATTCAATAAATTATGGAATAATGAAACATTTGGCCATATTAAACACAGTGACCCCATTTTTTAAATTATGAACTACGAATCCTCTATAAGCCCGACCTAGTTATAAATGGTTAGGTTATTAAATCATTTTATAAAAAATTAATTATTTAATTTAATTAAATTTATGGTATTACACAAGGAAATATTTAAATTTAGGAAAATTATATAAATATGTTTATTATGTCTAAAATAAAATACATACATGACACACCTACGCACCATGTAAGGGTTTGGGAGTCAAAAAATCCTTCTATGGGAATTATATTCTTTTATATATTTATATATCATATATATTATTTTTTATAATAAATTAACATATTATATATTTAATTTTTAATAAAACATGTGATTTTATGTCACAATTATCTTAAATAATTTAAGGGGTTTATGAATCAAAATTTACCAAAGTGAAAAGGGATTCTGATTTAATCACATTTTAATAGGGAGTAATTGTTATATAATTTTTATTTTAGTAAATCCATAGATATAAGATTAATAAAAAAACATATATTATTCTCTAATGGTTATTCATGAAATTCTCTAGTATTTGTACCTTTATCAGGAATTATGTACTTAAAATCTCATGAAATTTTTATTCAAAAAATCTATCATAATTTCTCTGACAATCAAAAATCCATTTTCCCTCATAATCTGTATTTAATAAATAATTATATAATGTATATAATATTATCCAATGAATTATTAAATAAATTCTGAAAAAAAATTACATTAAAATTAAAATGTTTAAAACATATTAGCTCCTCATTTTTTGAACAATTATATTTTTTCCATTTCTAACATAATGTGAAATGATTTTTTTTATAACCAATATCGATTTTTTATAATACATAATATCATAAAAAAATTACTGAATGTATTCCCAATTTTCTCAATTTTTTGTTTAAAAATGTAATTTTCATAGTGAAAATGTAATGTTTCTAATTATTTATTTTTTTTATTTATATTTGTATTCCAATTCTTTAACAGAAATAAACATTGATGTTATCAGTTTGTTCTAAAATATATATACATTTCTCATATAAATATATATATACTTTTCTCATAGTTTTTTACTTCATTGGGGAATTACTATACTAAATATCATTTTCCAATTTCATTCTAAATCCAATTTCAATTGTTTATGAAATAAGGAAATGTTATATAAATAATTTTCTCTGGGATAATTGCAAAATTAATGCCTCATTATTTACATACATTTGTGGAAGACATGTTCATGAACATGAAATAATTGTTTCTTGTAGTGCAAAGTCCCAGAATTTCTATGGAATATGTTCTAAATTCATGGAAATTTTACAAGTCAGCAAAAAATTACAGTTCTTGATTCCGAGGCCCGGTGTTCCAGGAATCGATTTTTTTATTTTTATCAGGTACGTTCAGCAAATGTCCGAGTGGGTTTTTTTTAACTATTTAGCCGGTGCTCGAAATTGAAATCTAAGGGAACCGTTGAACTTATTTAACTGGTATTCACTTAATAAGACTGTCACCTCGACGGTAGTATGTTGAGAATAAACGTTATTTTTTCGGTTTTCATTAAAAATTAATAAAATAAATTGAGCTATAATTTATTTTATTGAGTATTCATTGAGTGTTAGTGGTTAAAATCTTCTCATGGGAGTTGGAGGTGGGACCACCACACCTTAACATCCCATGAGAGGTTATAGTGGTGGGGCCCACCTGAACATAACCTCCCATGAGAGGTTACAATGTTGGGACCACATGAGACCACATAACCACCCATTTGAATAATAAGGGTGGAGACCACCCGACCCATATTAATCGGATGAGAGTATAACCACTCAACACTCCCTCAATAATGACGGAGAGCCTCTTGACATTCCCTAATTAATTTGTGACAACTCTTATGCATTAATTTGGTGGAGACTTTAATTTAATTCCCCAATTTGAATTTGTGCCATCATCTAAAAAAATAGAAAACTTATTTTTATTGGCATTGTTCATTCAGTTGAAACCTAGAGTGTTTTGGAAGGAGGATTATTCAGAGAATAGGTAAAATGAGTTCTCTATCGAAGAATGCTCTTCCCAACGAAGAACGATGAATGCGAGTGACAATATTTTTTCTGACTTCTTCTCTGGACAACTACCAACGTCGAGCGACTTCCACGAGCCGAAATAGCTCAGGATTGGAAGTGTGCATCGGATGTAATGAAAAATGATTATCCTTGTCTATATTTTGCAACTCAATCAACGAAAGATGAATAAAAGGTAGGGGAATTAATTTTGTTTGAGTGCCTTGTTCTTCACTCCTTTTGGATTATGAATTTTGTTGATATTCGTTCTTATGAATCATTTTCTATCACCATAAACGCGAAGGATACGTGCTAACCAAACATGGTCTGACACCCTCTGTCGATTTTTCCTTCTTGTGGTGTTCTTCGGCATGAAGACATAAAAACGATGAGGTGGTGATGGCAGAAACGACAAAGGCTCCATTAACAATGGCCTCTGCAAACCACACCGCTCCCACGGCACACCGGTGCTCCTGGAAGAACATTGCAGGCTCGCGCCGGCCTGCGCTGTGCCGAACTGGCCCGCCCAGCCACCTACCGGCTACCGACCTGCCTAGCCACGCTCCATCGGCCTGCCTGCGGCCTCCCGTGCGCCACGCCTGGCCTGCCTGCGGCCTCCCGTGCGCCCCTCCAGATAGCCCCTAACCTGCCCATTTGCCACACCGGCTTGCTCGCGCCAAACCGGCTGCCCTGGCTGCCTCCAGGCCACTGACCTGGCTGCGCGCACCCTGCCGGCCTTTCGAAAGACTATCGTGACCCCCTGTGGGCTTTCTGGAGGCCTGCCCATGCGCCCCGCCGGCCAGACATCACCCCTCCGTCCTGCTCGAGCCCCGCCAGCCTGCTCACAACCTTCTTGGTGCCCTCCCTGCCGCCCTTAGGCCTACCCTCCCCCCCCCCCCCCCCCCCCGCGACCTGCCTGGACACCCCGCCGGCCTACCCGGGATGCGCCCCAACTCCCGACTGAATCGGCCGAGACGCACCCCTTAAATCCGGCCGGCAGTGTCCCCCACAACATCGGTGGCAGAACCAGCTCAGCTTTCTTGGACGAGTTGCATGAGCTGTTCCCCTCGCAGTGCGGGCCGAAACCTCCCTCGCTATCAGTCCAAGCGACCTACGTGGTGACCTCCGAGCCGAACCACCCCCCCAGTCCATTGGGCCAGGCCAAGGGGACTGGGCCGAACGTAGCGGGATGACCAGGTAATTTCAGACCAGGTCGGCCCAGACTAGGTTGGGCCGATATGGTCCGACCGGGTCGTACTGGACCCAGGCACACAACCGATCCCTTTACTACTTTTGGCAATATCATTGGCACCAGACATCTGATTGATGATCTTCCAGAGGTGCTGGAAATATTACAGCATAGTAGTCCCTTTGATTATTATAAATGGGAGTTAGGGGTTTAGTTGAGGTACATTCAGGTTGGATCGTACACGAATCCAACTAGGCCTAGGGACTAAAAGTCCAATAACTCATAGATCGTTTGTCTGATTGACACGTCGTCTATTGCATTGAGGCCCCTATGATGAGACGAACCATTAAGATGCTTCTTAGTTGGACTTTGTAGTAGTTGACATATAGAATATTGGATTGAGAAGTGGACCCCACCAAAATCAATAATGCTCTATGGAAATATTGTGGCTTGCAATGCTCTGACTATTATTCTTGGATCCAGTTTGGGTTTGACAGTTCAGACTTTTCTTCCTGGATCCTATGTGGGTTCGACAGAATAGCTAGTCCTGAATCCTGTGTGGGTCCGACTGCACTAACTACTGTTCTTGGATCCATTGTGGGTCTGAAATCCCTGACTACTACTCCTGGATCATGTGTTGGTCTGATAGTACTAATAGTTATTCCTAGAAACTATGTGGGAATGACAGCACTGACTAATGTTCCATGATCATATTTGGGTTTCACTATTCTAACTACTGGTCTTGGATCCTATCTGGGCCAGACAACACTGGCTACTGTTCCTAGATCCTGTGTGGGTCCAACAGTTCTAACAGCTGGTCCTCGGTCTTGTGTGGATATGTCGGCCTCCACACCAACAATGGAATCCCTAGACTGAAAAACGACACTCAGTACTCTTAACACTATTGATTTTAAGAAACAAAGATTAGAGTCTTATGTTCTGTGGTAGTACTGACTCATTTGATACCAATATTTCACAACCCTTCCCCTGGGTCCCTTTCTGTAACTACCCCAAGCTCGCCTTCTATAGGTCGGAGGATGAAGACTAGCACCAAAGGCGTAATTCCCTAAAACAGTGAAGGAATTGCCTTTATAAATTGAAAACACATACTACATTGTATGATCTCAAAAGAAAACACTAAGTAAAACTGTATTCAAAAGACTTCTAAAGAGTAAATATGCTGAAAATACAAGCCCAATAAGAATGTACAAGTACAACTGAAAATCAAGTACAACTGATGAAAAGAGAAACAGCTACTGGTTCATCCTCCGGGGTTCCCACCTGAATGGTAGGTACAGATGGCCTCCTCAGTACTCCACGTCCTTTTGTTTCTTCCGTGTGCCGACTTGTTGTATGGTCCACCTCCGGGTACCGTCCAGTCATGCTATTTAGCCTCAGTCATTGATGTCTGTCGTCTGCAACCAACATAACGTGGTTCAGGCATAGCTCGTGCCTGGGAGAGTATAAAAATAGTCAGTAGGTTCCCCGAGACACTCATGGTCTCACAAAATACAACAAGGATAAACCAAAAAGTATGAAATCGATAGATAACACCCTTAGTTATATGCCCATACATATACTTAATTAATCAATTAATCCATATAGATCATGAGGAAACACAAGAGATGATGACTCAGCTCCCACATGTATACAAATTCAGTAGAGAGATAGAGATGATCAGATGTGGTCAATGAATCATCTAAGTTATCAGATCCCCACAACATACTGGACCAGCTGTTAGAACTATCAGACCCACACATTATCCATGAAAAGTAGTCAGTTTTGTTGGACCCACACAGGATCCAGCACCAACAGTTAGAACTGTCAGACCCACATAGGATTCTGGAATAGTATTTAGTGTTGTTGGACCCACATAAGATCCAGGACCTGCTATTATAACTATCGGAAACTAAAAGGATCTAGGAATAGTAGTTAGTGAAGTCGTACCCACAAAAGACCCACGACTATCTATTAAATCTGTCGGACCCACACATGATCCAGGATAAGTAGTCAGTGTTGTCGAACCCACACACTGTCTTGTACCTACTATTATGTCAAACCCACACAAGATCTAGGAATAGATGTCAGAACTGTCAGACCCACATAGGATCTAAGAACAGTAGTCAGTGGACATCAATCCACAGGGTTTCCACGAAGCATTGTTGATTCTGGGAGGGTCATCTCCTCAAGCCATGAGTCGATTTATCCACTGTCCCAAATTCCCACTAATAGGTATCATAAATTTCTTCCTCTTTATAGGTGTCTCAATTCAATACGAAGCGCTTCAATCTGACAACTGGTCTATGATTTGTTAGCTTTTGAGTCTTGTGGGGCTGGCTGGATTCGTGTACGATCCAACCTAAATGTAAATCAACTAAACCCAAAACTCCCATTGGATATACTCAAAGGGGAGACTATGCTCCATGATTTCTAGTGCCATAGGTGAATCTTCAATCAGATATCAGTGACAAAGATATGGCCAGAGGAAGTTAAGGGGTCGGTAGTGGGCATGGGTCTGGTCCGACCTGGTCTAGGTCGAACCGGTTAGCCTGCTAGGTTCGGTCCTGTCCACTAGTCTCAGCCTAGTAGAATGCAGGAGAGTTTCATCAAGGAGGTCACTGTATTGGAAGCTCAGCACAGAAGTTGGGGCTGAGTCACCTAAGCAATGCCCCTCGTGGCGCTGGTCGAACCACACCCGTAGTCGATACGGGAGGTTGTGGCCAGCGATACCACGGGTCGACTCGTGAGGGTTGTGGCTCGGCCAGTTCGGCGGGGTGCGCCCTTGTCGGCGGGATGAGGGTAGGCAGTTAGAAAGCCAGTGGGGCACGCGGGCAGGTAGCGGGCAGGTCGTCGGGGCATGCAGGAGGCCCCAGGTAGGCCGGTTAGGGTAGGCAGGAGGCCACAGGAAGGCCAGATAGGGCATGGGGGGGCTGTAGGTTGGCTGGCGGGGCACGACCTGGAGGGATGTCTAGTTCAGCATGGGGAGGCCACGTTCAGGATGGAAGGATCACAGGAAGGCCGATGGGGACCACAGAAGACCACGGGCAGGCCGGGAAGGGCACTCGGTAGGATGCAGGCTGGCTAGGGAGGGAATTCAGGAGGTCGTGGGAAGGAAAGCGGGGTGTTTCCAGGTTGGCCGGCGGCTGGGCCGGCTGGTTCGGCATGGCTCAGGCCAACGCGGGCCAGCGGTTTTCGGCCTGGAGCACCGGTGCGCCGCGGTGGTGGTGCGGTTTATGGAGGCAGCGAGTAGCATGACCTTTGTCATTGCCACCATCATGTCCTCATCTTTGTTATGTCACCATGCCGAATAATTCCACATGAAGGAAAAATTGACTAAGGATGTTGAGCAATGTTAAGTTGTCTTGTATCCTTAGTGTTTATGGTGATAGAAAAGGGTTCATTAGAAAAAATCTCAACAAACATCATTATCAAAAATCAAGGGAAGATCAAGGAACTCAAATGACATCAATCCCTATACCTTTTATTCTTATTTCAGTGATACATTCTTGGAACGTATATGAAGAGAATCATCATTCATTGTGTCTGCTGCATGCTTCCAATCCCGAGCACCGTTGGCTTGTGGAAGTCACTCCATGTCGGTAAGTGTCCGGGGAAGAATTCGAAGAATGATCATCACTAACGTTCTTCATTCTTCATTGGGAGGATATTTCATTGTATGTGAACTCCTTTTATCTCTTCTCACAATAATACTCCTTCCAAAACACTCAAGGATTCAACTAAATGAATAATTCTAATAAAATAAGTTGACTATTATTTTAGATGTTGGCACAAATTCAAATTGGTGAATTAAATTAAAGTATCCAACAAATTAATGCTTGAGATTTGTCACCAATAAATTAGGGGATGTTAAGAGGTTCTCCCTCATTAATGATGGATAGTGGGGAGGTTATACTCTCATTCCATTTATAGGGGTCGGGTGGTCTCCATCCGTATTATTCAAATGGGAGGTTATGTGGTCTCAGGTGGTCCCCAAGTTGTAACCTCTGACGGGAGGTTGTGTTTGGGTGGGACCCACCACCATAACCTCTCATGGGAGGTTAAGGTGTGGTGTCCCAATATCCAAGTCCCATGAGGAGGTTTTAACCACCAACACTCACATGGTGGCTCAATAAAACAATGTGTAGCTCACTTTTTTTAAGAAAACCCATAAACTAACGTTTATTCTCGACCAAATACAGTAGAGGAGAAAGTATTGTTAATAGAATACTTGTGCTGCGAGTTCAACGTTCCATCAGACGTTAATTCCGAGCACAAGTTCAAAAGTTATAAATACCCTCATGTACATTTATTGAACATACCCAAAAAAAACTTCATAAATTTATTCTGGGAACACCGGGGCTCGGAAACAAGCACCCTAAATTTTCACGAACTCATAAAATTACTATGAAATTAAGATAAATAATTTACACATAAATTCTAGGTCTTTTATGTTCTCCCCACTTTAGAGATCTACATCGTCATAAGCTACAACACGAAAAAAGTGAACATATGGTGGTACTGAGCATGAATATGAGCCTCTCGCTCCCATGTCCTCTCATGGAGGTTCTCATGCTGACAGCGTATGCGCACCAGTGGTATCAATCGTCTGTGTATGACCCACTCCTATAAATCCTCCATCTCCACTAGAACCTCTATAAATGTCTCCCCATCATTGATGTCCAGCTCTCCATGGTCAATGATGTGGGAAGGGTCATGCACGTATCTCCTCAGCTGAGATACGTGTAAGATGTCGTGCACCCTATGCAACCGAGTTGGTAGATCTATGTAGTAATCCACCTCTCTAACCCTACTGAGGACCAGGTATAGTCCGATTAATCTCAGAGATAACTTTCCTCATCGACCAAATATTTGTATACCTCTTCGAGATGAAACATGTAGAAACATGGGGTCCCGATCCTCAAACTGAGGAGGTCTCCATCTCCAGTCGACATATGAAGTTTTACTGCTCTATGCAGTCTTCAGCTGCTCCTAGAAGATCATCACCTTCTCTGTGGTAGGCTGTACCATCTTGGGTCCCACCAGTACTGACTCCCCAGGGTTTGTCCAGCCAATCCTCAGCCGCATGCGGGTCTGTCTCACCCCAAATCCCTGGTGGCCTCTGGTGCTGAAACTCGTACAATGAGCACAATTGGAGTTCACTCTCTACTGCTGAGGATGGTGCTATTTGTGACCCAATGGGTAGTAGTACCACTGGTGTCTCCGCTATTATAGGGCCCTGCACTGAGGCCTCATCACATGGTTGGTTTCCATCTCGTACATCTCTCAGAACCCTGGCTGTCTGACTGCATGGGGCCATCCTAAAAAGATACAGGTCTGCCATGGTCAATTTGTTATATCGGGTGAGCTTCCTCATAGATATCACAAAGAAAAATCATGAAACACACACGTAATCTGACTATTCCAGTTTCTCTACAGGGTTGGTATGGTGGCTTACTGCATAGCTCTTCAAACTCAATTGCACAGGGTGCATGATGACTTACACGCAACTAAGCTGGGGATAACATGCATTACCCTTCCCACATAATAGAACATGGAGATCTTGACATCGACGATGGGGAGACATTTATGGAGGTTCCAGTGGAGACTATGGATTTTCTAGAGCAGGTACAACGCGAATGGTCGATACCACTTGTGCGTGTACGCTGGCAGCATAGAAACCTCCAGGAGAGCACATGGGAGCAGGAGGCTCAGATTCGTGCTCAGTACCACCATTTGTTCCATTAGTTTGAGTTGAAGATTAATATAATGCAGAGCACTATGGTGGGGCAATCGTAACGACCTGTAATTTCCTTGGTAAATTTTTTCCTTAAATACATTGTAATTTTATGAGTCTACGAAGATTTACGTCGCTTGATTCTGAGCCCATCTGTTCCCAGAATCAATTTCTAATGTTTTTCTCGGGTACGTTCAGTAAATGAATGAGTTGATTATTATAACTTTTGAATCGGTGCTCGAAATTGAAATATGAGGGCACCGTTGAGCTCTCAGCACTGGTATTCACTTAAGAAGACTTTCACCATCATGACAGTTGGTCGAGAATAAAATTTATTTTTTTGGTTTTCTTAAAAAAAATAAAGTGATCTACACATTATTTTATTGAGCCTCCATGTGAGTGTTGGTGGTTAAAACCTCCTCATGGGAGTTAGAGGTGGGACCACCAAACGTTAACCTCTCATGATAGTTTATGGTCATGGGGCCCACCCGAACACAACCTCCTACAAGAGGTTACGACTTGGGGACCTCTTGATACCACATAACCTCCCATTTGAATAATAGGGATGGGGACCAACTGACCCCTATTAATGGAAGGAGAGTATAACCTCTAAACTATCCCTCATTAATGAAGGAGGGGATCTTGAAATCCTCTAATTAATTTGTAACAACTCTCAAGAATTAATTTGTTGGAGCCATTAATTTAATTCACCAATTTCAATATGTTCCAACATTTAAAATAATGGGCATCTTATTTTACTGGCATTGTTCATTTGGTGTATTCCTTGAGTGTTTTGGAAGGAGGATTATTGGTAGAAGAGAGAAAAAGAGTTCTCCAATCAATAACGCATCTCCCAACAAAGAATGATGAACGTTAGTGACGATCCTTCTTCATCTTCTTCCCCAAACACTTATCGATGGGGAGTGACTTCCACGAGCCGATGCTTCTCGGGATTAAAGCTATAGCGAATGCAACGAATGACGATTCTCTTTATATACATTCCACGAGTCATTCAACGAATGAAGAATCAAAGGGTGGTTGATTAATTTCATTTGAGTTCCTAGTTCATTCCTCATTTTTTGATAATGAAGTTTTTTGAGGTTCATTCTTTTGAAACATTTGCTATCACCATAAACACTAAAGATACATGACAACCTAACTTTCTCCAACATCCTCTGTCAATTTTTCCTTCTTATGGAATTATTAATCATGGTGACATAACAATGTTGAGTCCACAATGTTGGAGACGACAATGTTCATGCTACTCATGGCCTCCACAAACCGCGCCACCCCCACAGCGCACAGGTGCTCCGGGCCGAACACTGCCAGCCCGCGCCTGCCCGAGCCATGCCGAACTGGCCAGCCTGGCCGTCGTCTTGCCTGGTCGCGCCCCACTGACATACCCGCGGCCTCCTGCATACCTTACCCGGCCTGTTGGTGGCCTCCCGCATGCCCTGCCCAGCTTGCCTGCGGTCTGCCACGGGCCCCACTGGCCAGCCCGTGTGCCCCGCCGTCTTGCACGCGGCCTGCCCGCACCGAACCTTCCGGCCCTCTAGGTCACGCCCAACCGGACTACATGCGGCCTCCTGCGGGCCCTTCTCTGCCTAGCTGCGGCCTCTCTCCCTCCCTACTAGACCTTCCAAGGTCCTCTAGGGCACCCTACTAGGTAAGTCCATTAGTCTCTTGATTAATTCTCTAATTTATTTCTTAGTTCAACAAAGCTTCAATAAATCCTTTGGTCAGTCTTATTATCCCAATTCAAGAGGATCAATTTATAAATGAATATATCAGTTATATAATTTTTAAAATACATATGCATTTCAAATCTATGGGAATATTATTTATACCAACTACTATGATTCGTTGAATGATGTTTTCTCTTCGAAATTCCCAAAACCCGAGCAGAACAATGATAATGATAAATGTTTCTGATCTAAATACCTAAACAGAAATATTCATCAAAGACTTCATGATATTGTAAATATTGATATAGAAAAACAATTCAATATCTATATCTCAACACATGGATTTATATCCATAGAAACAATTGAGATATATCCATGAAAAAATAATGGAATGATATAATAATGAACGGGAGAAGCTTCGGTATGAAATCCATATGTCAGTAGAATAGATGATCTTTAATTCAGGATTCTGATATCAATGAATGGTGTTTATAATGACTTGGAATCCCTACTGGTTGATGGGATAATCGTTTTTACCATTAGGAATCTAAAATCTAGAGTTTGGGCCATATAAGGGTTGAAATAGGTCATCAAACTTTTAAAAAAATTTAGATTTACAATTTTAGGATCCCACTATTGGACCCTAAATGGTTTAGTAACAATGTAAGACAATCCATGCGCTAACCATTGGTTATCCACTAATTTAAGTGGGAACTTCTCATGACTAACTCACATAGCATCTCAACCCATGCGTTGACCATGTGAATGCTACTGCCTCAAAATAAAATATAGCTCACAATTTCACTCAGGCATCCACATGGTTTCTACAAACCATTCGTGAACCCTGAACAACCACTATGATGAAATATTTTCTTATACATCACCCAAATTCGCCGCAATCCATACTTCCCATCAAGGTTACATATGTAAAAACAATAATAACCCTATATACGGCATGAGATAACACTATAAAATGTCATGACTTTACAATCTCCCTCCCTTATAACAGCACGTCCTCGAGCTACACCTCTAAGCATTCATAAGATTCAGAGAAAAAATGATATTTCCATTGAGCCCTCACTTTGGATTATTTATCCCATGATTCCTCTTTGACACATAAATGTTTCCATCATAGAAGAACTATAAGCAAATTCATTCCATGAAAAAAATTCTCACTTCGATCCATCACATGTATGGGACACTCCAAAAGGACGCATCTATGTCAAGGTCAACCACATTTTCATCTATCACATGAGAATGGTTGTGGTGATTCCAACAATGTTTTGATACATTTAAAGAATCATTAATGGTGATTTATCTCTATGAGAGAGCTAATTGATAGGCCACCATCCTGATTCTCACTATTATCTCAAAATTTCCAATAACCTAGAAACCAACTCGCACTGCCTCTATATACAATGATAAAACAATTTAGGTGACACTTTGAGGAATACATGATCACCCACTGCAAACTTTAGGGGATTTCTATGTTTTCCAGCTTATGAATTCTACCTAATCTGAGTTATAGCCATAAATTTATGAATCATCTATTTCTACTCTATTATATCCTCCAATAGACTCGGTCCCAAGATCTTTGATCCACAAGCCAGATTCACTAATGTAATGTGATATTATGAAGATTCACCAAATTCACGAACACATTTTCATAAAATATCATCAAGCACCTATATAGTACATTCTTACTTCCAATATTCTTATAGGAGGAATGTCATAAAAATAAATATTTGTGTGCTAATAACTTTTTGAAAGCCTTTCCAGAATCATCCTATAAAGCATGAATCATGATATTAATCTATAGTCCATTGATCTCCATTCATAAATATATATCACATTTATACAGTTCTACCAAATATTCTACATTAAATGTTTCCTTAAAAGGTAGTAAATGAGCTACCTTTGTTTGTAAATCCATAGTGACACAAATAGATTGTTTCTTCCAAATCATCACAGAGAGACACACCAAAAAATACAAGGTCAAGTCATCCAACATCTATTTCCGAATCAACAATAGATATAGTAAACCTCTATGTCATCACTGATTTTTCTTCACCTACTGTATGGTGAAGAATATTTCCATGAACCCTACTATCTCCATTTTCATGATGGGCCACCAAAAATATAATTGTAGGTCATGGTATATTTTGTTTACTCTTGGATGCACCAACCACTTTGAGGCATGAAATTATAACATGATCTCCTCTCACATGCTTCTAGAAAAAAAACAAAGATTCTTCCCATATATGAACTCATACTATCCAAATTTTTTTTTATTATGCTATTTTAGGAAAAATGGAAAAACTAGCTAACACAAATAGATTTCCACAAAGTGCTGAATGTACATAAAAAATGGATAAAAAAAATCCTTTTATTACATGACGCAGCTACTCTGTAGAGTTCCCAGTACAGTATTCCAACCTGGATGTAAGGATCCTCTCGAATAAGATCATCATGGTGTGTAATCATCCATTTCATTATCTGAATAAATTACTCTGAGTTGATTTTATCCTGATTTAGTCCTTGAGAAAAATCCTATCTTGTTTATATAGCCACACATCTTGCTCCATTGTGGTATCAACTTGTACCCTTCATTCATAAATTCTATTGAGCTATTCATTTGAATCATTGGGTCATATGGATTTCTCAATAATTTCTTCCTTGGAGTGAAAGATAAGGTTAAAGCACTCCCCATCCTTATATTCTTTGTCTCTCGTAAGCCAACATGGTTCATTACATTACCCCTCCTAAAGGACTAGGATTACATTGTTCCATTCCTTCTTGGATGTCCTAGTTTCCATTGGTTTTGGAAGGTGAGAATAATCTTTGCATCCCTTAGTCTTTTTCCCCTGAACCACAAAACATTTCCCTAGATCTCTAGTGACTTTGTCCCTTTCCTTCGTCATGGGCTATGGGGACCTTTTCCATTACATCGGTCCATGCTATCCACAGATAGAGGAATATTGTTGTCATCACATGAAGAATCGTCCTACTGAGACAATGGATGTTCATGGACATCCAAGCCATCAAAGTGATTCCCTATCTTTAACAGAGTGCCTTCATTGTAGGGCCTCGTCTTACAAAGGCGTTTCTCTTGATCTACCTTACTCTCTAAGACTTTTTCCTCCCCCCAGATAGATCCTTCAGATGGGTATCAGCATGGGTGATTGAATCTACGGTCCTCAAGACATTCACATTGGAAAATTTCTCTTGTCTTCTGAAAGATGATGCACTAAAAAAGAATTATTTACCATGAACCTAGGATGATCCTGTGGATTTCTCATATCCATGACCCATGAACTGTGGATGCTTGTTATATTCCTTCCAGCCTCTCCTAAGGGAGCCACTGGGACCATGACCCCACTTTCTAACAAGCTACCCTCACCTTCCATTGTTGGGAAGGGTGAGACTGGTGGATTCCTTATAGCCACGACTATAGACCTCACCACGGCATCTCACTTGACAACCAAAACCTTCTCTGGGCCCACTGAAAAAACATCATCTAATATTATGTTCCCCAATAAGTGTACCAGTTAAATCGAAAAAACAACACTTTGAAAGCATGGCATATAAATGATTCTATATTTAGGTTCCAAAGATGATGTCAAGATGTTGGTCATAAACATAATGAGTCTCCATGTACACTAAGATGTCATAAAAAAAATCACCACAAACTAATCTAGATATGGATGAATGATCATGTTCATCAATTAAACAAACACTACCGGTTCATTTTTTAACCCAAATGGTAACATGAAAAACTCATAAATACCATACCTTCTTTTAAAAGAATTCATTTTTATATCATAATTTCATTATCCCATCTAATGATACCCAGATCTCAAATTGATCGTTGATAACACACAAGCTCAATTATATTTTCCCAATAGATAATTGATACACAATAGAGAATATCGTTTATTCACATTAATTATTTTCCACTTCCAGTAATATTCATATAAGTGTAAACTTCGATCATCATTATTTGAGAAAAAATTGATGACCACCAAAGTGATGTAATTTGAGAGAAAAATCCATTATCCATCAAGTCATCTAAATGAGACTTAAGCTCTTGATGTTTAGTTGTTTCCATTATATATGGTAGAATAGATACTGGCTCAACCCCCAACATGACCTGAATAGTTAATTCCACATATCTCTCATGTGGTAACCTTGAGAGTTATTCAGGTAATAAATTCTAAAATAGTTCCACTACTATTTGAAGGACATATTTACTAACTCCCACCCCCCTAATCTAATAAAATACTATAATCTTGGGATGTGACCCATTTGAGTTTCCAGGTAATTTTCCCTACTCGGCCTTCCTATATATCCCACTCACCATGATGAATATAATGACCATCAATTGTGAGAGCTACAATTATAGTATCTTTTACATTAGTTTGTTCCTTTTTTGATAATAGTTCCTCGTATTCCATATATATTCAAAATAAATTAATTTTTTGCGCTTATTGGAGGATTTTTTGAGCGGGGTTATGAATATATATACAGTGTTGGGCATGCGGTCCAGAGATGTCTATCTAAGAAAGGGAAAATCACTTCAGATTGGGGAATATCAATTCATATGGTATCTATATGTTCTCAATATAATGGAATTTGTAATAATTATAGGTATTGAACATATATTCAAAAGCTGATCCCACATCGATTGTTAATTTTGGAGAGAGAAAAAACTATCCATGATTATAGGTAGTAATGCATGTATATATACTTACCCTCTTCCATTTAATGTTTTCTCACTTCCCTAAGAATCACCAAATTGAATATACGAGTTCTCAATAAAAGAAACACAACATTAACTACCTATGCATCTTCATCCAATTGAACTCACACTTATAGCTTGATATGGTGTAGAATATTGTCTTCCCACACTATAAATCTACTCATCTTATCCTATATTACTAGATTTTTGGTGTGACATGAATATTGGATATATATATCCCATCATTCTCTATGATTGACACAGTACTGGTAGTCAGGAGCAATGTAAATGATATTTTCCCGGACTACCACAATGATGAAATCTCTCCCATATAAGGCCTTTTCCAAATGACCCTCCAGTCTGCGTACACTTTTACTCAATTATTTGGTTAAATTTGACGTAACAACTCTTCAATCTCTAATAAATTTCTCTTCCTGATAATCCAGTAAATAATTACAATAAATCACTGGAATCCTCCCTTAGGTTCCCATCAACTATGATATCCTAATATATCACTTATATAAACTATTTCATCCTGAAGATATTACTATTAGACTTAATCTCAATGTTAATTCCATCAATAATTTTTTTTGTTATTGGTTCCACATCTCATACAACCATTTGAGAAATGCATATCAGAAATGTGTAGAGTCAAGCATGGACCATCATCGAAATTTTTTCTTAGGTCAGATTCATGAAATCTGTATAATTTTCATTCCTCTACATCTCTAGAAAATAGTTTTCCCAGAAACTCTCCATGATGTCCTTCGGTAACATATTGTCAGTCTGTTTAGTTCGTGCCTGAATGTCCCACAAGATATTTCTCGATCCCTGTAACATATATGTGGCCAACGTGACCATATTTTAATCTGGATTCTCCATGTGGTAATTTATTGAATATATGGGCTCCACCAAGAATTTATCGGCCTTAGGTCCACCCTCTCCATCAAAATTTGGATGGTGGTGCAACTGAAACTCTCGTGTCAACTCAGACATACTTTTCACAACATGCTATATGACAACCCTATTCTTTGTTACATACATGTACATGATTTATTACATAAACAATTCACTTGATACGGCATGGATGATCATGAGTTCTATTGTCTTTGTGTCTAATGAAATATTACATAACAACATAAAACTTGAATACCAACATCATTATAAAAAACATACTTTACAAGACCATTATATTCCCTTGTTCATAGCATTGTATGGGATAACCCGAGGATAAGAATAAGAAAAGGGTGAGCTATAAATCCCAGCAAGGGAATTATCATGGAATAACATGAGGAATAAAATACATGTTATACAGTAGGCATATCAATGTATATCAATTGAAGCATAGAAATAATGGCATGATAAATCATGATAATCATAACATGGAAATGTTGAAACAACACTTAACATGGATTTATCATGATCCATGTATCATTTCACATGGAGCATGTATATACCCTCATTTCACATGAATATTGAGTAAAAATTCACTGAACATGAGTTAGCACAAGTCAAGACCCATTTCACATGAATTATCAAGATATTATACTTTACCCAATGCACTGAGGCGCTATTAGGACACACCCTTCTCAAACATTTCATTTCATGGAATGGTGTTCCACAAGGATCATATAACATGGAATCAATCAATATAATATGTTATTACATAAATAATCAATTGGGTATAAATATATCAAAGTATCATTAAATATTTATATGTGCATAAATGTGAATACACTTGATAGAGACATGAGTATGGTATTCACTAGACAATGATCTTGGCTTGGAAAAACATGGTGCAATTTCTACAGCATAACGATGTTACATAAAGATTCATAAAAATGGTTGATGAGATAGATAATGGTATCTCATTATATGTACATTAAATGGACAGTAAGTGGTTCATATAGATACATTTCCCAACAAACATAAAGGAATTTAGATTCATAATACAAAAGAATTACTTGGATGTAATGGAGGAGAGAAAAATCCCTCATGAAATTTCAGCATGGTAACTGGCTTACATGGGAGGCATTAATGAGAGAGAAAGGGGTCTCCGATCATCCAAAAATAAATAGGGAAGTATGGGAGAGGTGAAAAATAATACCCCAAAAATTTTATTTGTAAACAAAAAGTCATAACAACTTAATGAAAATTGGACCAAAATGAGAAAGGAAGAAATATCTTACATGGAAGTGTGATCCCATAGGATTGGGAGAGGACTGAGAGAGGCTTTTTCGGATCTAGGAGAACCTTCCTAGGATTATAGAGAGAGGTGGGTTGGTGTTGGTCTAACTCCAAAGGCTATGAGTGAAGAGTGATTGAGAGATTGGGTGGGTTTATATAGGAAAGGAGAGAGAATTCTTCATTATTTAGGTTTGTGACACCTCACATTAAACTAATCAAAACCAAAAACCAGCCCATGGGGTTTTACCATGATATTTTCTAAAGTGGAGTCAAAAACAATATTTTATGATTCCAATGTCCTAACTTCGTAAAATAATAGGATTGATTATTTGGAGGTGAGTCACACTCTCAAGGAAAACAATTTAAAAATACCAAATGTTTAACAAGCCTTAGAGTTTCAACTAATGCTTTGTAAAATAAATAAAACTAATATAAAATCACATTATTTTAATTCTTAAAAATATATTGCCCAAAAATAATGTTTATAGTACTTTATTACATCATTATTGGGTAATTATGATGTCATAAAACACATTCTATACATATACATTATTTAATTTTATCCAAAAAAATTGAATGTCTCAGAAAATAATGAAAAATTCAGAATTGGATAATTTTTACGTCATCATTACAAAATCAATATTCATTTTACCTGAATAACATTCTAATTATCTAAATTATTACTTTTAAAATAAAAAACCAACATTTATCTAAAATTCATTATTTTTGACAAAAACAACTTTCAAAACATAATAAAAATTACAATTGCATTCATCAAATTATACCATAATTTAAATTTAATAAAAAATAATTTAGTAATAAAAACAATAATTTATTAAAATATTATTTAAATAAACAATCCATTAATTCATCAAAATAGATTTCTTTGTTAAATATTATCTAAAAAACTATTGTTTTTTAAATACTATTTACAAAGTAACAATAATAAAATGAATGCGCATTAATTATACAAATATAATCTACAAAGTCATAGTAATAGGGTCTTGTTACATAACCCCTTATAACATCCTCATAAGACTGATGTGTAAGGTGTGTGATGGTGACTGTCTCTTGGGCTTGGTCAATAGAAACGCCCAATGATGCCTCTTCCCTAACGAGTTCCGACAAATGGTCTTCTTAAGAGGCACTTCTACTAGATGAGGCCTTCACTTCCTTCATCTATGTTAATTATATTTGATAAGTCCCTATATTAATGCTAATAGTGTGAGCACTGTTCAATGACTATATTATCAATGGTCCCAATTCATAATGGTATTTTAAAATCACAAAACAAAAAACCATTGAAGTTTACATTTAATATAACCATAATAAGATATTTTATTAGATTAAGAGGAATTTCAATTAATGAATGTTTGGGTCGTTATAATCTTCCCCCCTTAAGAAATTTCTCCCTTGAAATTTTCTTTTCCCACACTAAAACAGGTGGGGGGTAACTCTGCTTCATCATTTCCTTTGACTCGCACATCGCTTCTTCAATCTTGGGGATTTTCCACAACTCCTTGACGAGGGGAATTTCCTTATTTCATATAATTGTTTCCCTAATATCAAATAACTTCATTGGTTGATCTTCATAAGAAAGGTCATCCACTAACTATACCACCTCTAAATATAGTACATATGATGGGTCTGGAATGTACTTCATTAAGAGGGACACATGAAAGACATGATGTACATTGGCCATGGAAGGTGGAAGTGATAGTCGATACGCCACAACCCCAACATGATCAAAAATCTCAAAGGGGCTGATGTACCTAGGAAATAACTTCCATTTCATTCAGAAACTCATGATCTTATACCATAGGGATATACGTAGAAACTCCATGTATCAAAATTTCATTTCATGTTCTTGTTGATGGTTATCTTCATAACTCTTCTTTCGATTCTAGTCCTAGCATCTTACACTCACTGATTTTATCCAAACATTTTGTGTTCTTCACCTCTTCCCAGACAAGAAATCATATGGTGCCATTCAAATACTCAAGTAGAAACTGCTATTTTTGGATAATTCAACCAGTGGAAGATGTTGATCCCACCCTCCATTGAAGTCCATAGACCATGATATTATCATATCCTCTGGTGTCGGAATAGTTTTCTCAGATTGGCCATCAGTTGGAGGATAATAGGTTATACTGATGTTTAGTTCAGAATCCAGAGAATGTTTAGGACTCTTCCTATACAAATATGTGAATCATGGATCTGGATCAGATATAATAGATAGTGGTACCCCATGAATCCTTACATCTTCCCTAATATATATCTATTACTGTTGATCCAATGAGAAGTCCACTTGAATTGCAATAATGTGTGCAAACATTGTATGAAGTTCCACAAAAACCCTGATTGCATTGTTTCCTATGGATTTCTTCAGAAGTATGGTGATAATGTCCATTGTGATGTTCTCCCATTTACACGCTGGTATTTGAAATTGTTACATCATCCCATTAGACTTATGCATCTCTAACTTCACATGCTGACACACGAGGCACATTGATGTATAATTAGTTATATTCTTCTTCATATTATCCCACTAATAATGCTCTTGGATATCTTGATACATCGATTTGATTCCTGAGTGAATAGAGAAATTTGAACTATGTGCATCATCAAAATGTTTCTTTTTCAGCTATGGACTATATGGAACACATATTATTTTCTGAAATATCACAACTCCATCATCATTGACATTGAAATCCAAGGATTTCTCTTTTCTGATAGCTTTGATTTTTTTTTCTGAATTCCCACATCATCCTTTTGAGAAACCCTTAACCATTTCAAAAGAGATTGTAGAGAAATAATTTGGGAAAATATTAATGATATTCCCTTATTTATGATTCCCATTTCTATCTTCATCAATTCTATTAATGTTGGAACCTTCTCAATTCACATCAATTATTGAATTGTTGGGTCCTTTAAACTTAGAGGATTTTCCATCTTGTTCACTTTTTTAGGGTTGTAATGGATCGAGAAATCATAGTCATTGATCATCTCTAACCATCTTCGATGGTTTATGTTCAACTATTTATGTGTGAATATATACTTGAGGCATTTTTGTTATATATATATTTCACACTTCTCCCCAAAGAGATAATGCCACAAAATATTTAAAGCGATGATCACTACAGCTAACTCCAAATCATGTGCTGGATAATTCTACTAATGAAAAATCAATTGCCTTGAAGCGTGGGGAATGACTTTGTCATTTGGCATCACCACACAACCCATTCTCTTCTTCAATGCATTACTGTATACCACAATTATTTATCCACATGTGGGTAATGTGAGCACGTGCGCCGTGATAAGCATCATTTTTACCTCTTTGAATTTTTTTCACATTCATAACTACAAGAAAACATTACTTTCATCCGAGTTATCTAGTTAGGATGGCTTGATAATCATGATAAATTTATCATAAATCGTCAATAATAGCCTTCTAACCCCATGATACTAAGGATATCTATTCCCGATGTTGGCCTCGGCCATCCCTCAATTGAATATGATTTGGATGGATCCTTAAATATCCCATTCCTTTTGATGATATGGACAAATAATGAGACATAATTCATCCAGAACTCACACTTGCTGAAATATTCCTAGAGATTATCCATTCACAGGGTCTCTAGTATAGTTCTTAGAATATCATAATGATTAACCATTTTTTTGAATTATATCATAATATCATCTATAAAGACTACCAAAAATTATTCAAGGTAATTCATATAAACTCTATTCGTAAAGTACATGTAGATTATTAGAGAATTAGTGAGTCTGAATAGAATTACAATGAATTCATAGTACCTATATCTTATTCGAAGAGCAGCCTTGGGGGTATCTTCCTTCCTCAACCATAACTGATCATATCTTAAACAGAAATCCACCTTGGAGAAATATTTTTATCAATGAAGCATATCAAAAAGGTCATCCATTTGGGGGAGAGGAAACAATTTCTTCAGATTGATTTTGTTAAGCTCACAATAATTGATGCAAAGGTGCATTGACTCATCTTTCTTCTTGATGAATAAGACTGATGCACCACAAGGTGAAGCACATTGGCATATAAACCCACTATCCAAATTATCCTATAGTTGTTTCTTAAGCTCCTAAAGCTCCACAATATCCATTCTATATGGAGTCTTGGATATTGGAAATTCCCCAGGTATAAGATCAATTGATAATTCAACATCTCTTCAAGGAGTAAGACTATGCAATCCCCCAAGAAGCAATTCAACGAATTCCCTCACAATAGGCATGTCTTCAAGGATGGATGCCTCCTTAGAATCAACCATCATAGCTAGATACTCAAGATCATAGGGCATTAATATCCACACATGAAATGATGGTTCTATATAATATTCATCTTCCTCCTTGCACTTGTATATAATCAGGGGTCGATTCTCCACATGGAGATTGATTTCCCTCTCATTGCAATTTTTTTGGATCTATATAAAGAAAGCTAATCCATGCCAATAATCACATCAAATTATAGAAGAGGGAGTATGATAAGGTTCACTAGGAAATTCAATCCATAGATTATGACAAGGGAGGAGTTATATTCATTGGATGCAATGATTTCCCCATTTTTCATACTCACTGACATCTTTAGTTCCATAATTTGTGGTGGTGTAGGGATTTTTCTACTAAACATTTGGAATATAAAAGAATAATTAGAACCTAAATAAAAAATCACATTCACAATACTTGAATGAATAACAAGATTTTATGTCACCATTTCGTTTTGAGTGTTCACTTTGGCAGTAGTGATGGAAAAAAAATTTCCTTGCTTCCTTGGAGGTAATTGGTTGCCTCCGAATACCCTTGGATTCGGAAACTAATTTTCAAGATGCCTTTGTTCTTTACAGTTTTTGCAGTGAACAAATTGTTGAGGTTCTAATAGAGTTTTTATCTCCTCTATTACACATGTGGGTTTTTCTTATGGCCATTAATATCAAGGGGGACTTCTCTTCCACAACTAAAGCATTTCTTCACCCCCTTTAGGAATTTTCTGGGGTGCTTCTTTATGAACCATTGGAAAGTGGGGTGCTAGATCTTTATAGAACCATTGGATTTATCCATTGGACATCTAAATTTGAAGTCCACATTTCTTATCCCCAAGTTACTCTTGAGATTCTCTGATCTCCATTTTGACCATTAGGGGATGTTGTAAAATTTTCTCATAGCTATCAAAGTCATGGATCTACCGTGCATTCCATAGGCTAGGTTTCATATCACCAAAGAAGTGGTCAACCATGTAGTTTTGTGTAATGACAAAGCTATAGGCGTATTGTGCCAACATTTTGATGTTTTCCTCGTACGCTCTGACAAATGTATTGTCTTTTGTATTGAGGGAAATGAAGTCCCATTCCATCATAATTCAGTGGGTTCACATAAAATATTTATCAAAAAACATATTCCATAAATACTTCCATTCAAACACCTCGATATCCTCCAAAATCATCATTTCTATAAACATCCACCATTGGTCAACATCAACCTCCATATGATAAGCAACGAAGAGAACCTTAACTTGTTCAGAACATTAATGTATGGAGAATATCTTTTAAATGGAGTTGATCTATTGTTAGATGATTGAGGGATCTGATGATCCATTAAATGTAGGAGACCTTTGTATCATTCAGCTCTCTATAGTGTCTTTTTCTTTCTTTCGGGGGAGGTGGGTTGAACGTTCCTCTTGACCCATGATTCTATTCAAATCACGAGTTAACAGAGAGTGAATCTTGACAAAGATCACGATTCCCACTTTCATCGGATTGGGCATATCATTAGAACATTCATCACAATGATCTTCACATTGTTTGCTAGTCCGAGTCCTCCTAATAGCAGCCATTGGCTGGAATAAAATGAAATTTAGGGATAACACAGAAAGGTTAATTGAAAGATAAAACTAATCACTTATAAATAACTTTTATTTCCTTAACTTATGAATCTATTCGCTTCAATCTATGTTACCCATGATCTAATTTCTATCATATTTTCTTAAATTATATTTTTTTATTCCCTTAATAATGGTTCATACTAAGCTTGTGAATTTACCAAAGCATATCCTCTGAGAGTGTCGTAACCAAGAGTGCACCAATGCCCATTGTCAGGCACCCATTCCCATTCGATTGTAGCTCAAAAAGGTGTTTTTGGGTTTTACCCTGTGGATACACTTGTGCCAAATCCTCCTATAACTGCTCATATCCAGACAGGGATATATTTTCTTGATAATTCACATAATCAATACCCAAAAATACATAGGTTTTTTATTATTATTCATATTCTTGTCTCTATGTCATCACTTGGGTTTTCTAATCCTAATACCAAAAATAACTAAACTTGTCCTCTGATACCAACAATAACAACACTATTATTTATTACAAATATAACCATGATTTATTACATAAACTCTTCAGTTGATACAACATGGAACATCCAAAGGTCTAGGGTATTCAGATCTTAGGAAAATTACATAAAAATAATAAACATGAAACCCAATGTCATTTTGAAAACATCCTTTACAAGACCACTATATTCCCTCATACGTAGAATTTCATGGGTTATCTTGAGGACATGCATAGGAAAAGGGTGAGCTATAAAGCCTTGTAAGGGAATAAAAATGGAATAACATGAGGAATACAATAATGTTAAAAAATAAACATAATAATGGATCACAATAGAAACCTAAACAAAAAGGCTTGATAAAGCATGATAATCATAACATGGAAATGTGCCAAAAACATATAACATGGAATTAGAATGAGAAAATGATCATTCCACATAGAGCTTTAGTAAACCCTCATTGCACAAGAAGCATGATTATACCCTCAGTGCACTTTATTTAGCCTGATTAAAAACCCATTGGACATGGAATATCAAGATAATATACATTTCCCAATGCATTGGAATTCTATCAGGGCACACCCTTCTTAAAAATTTCAATTTCATGCATAAGTGTGACACAAGGATCATATTACATAAAATAAATCAAAATCATACATTTTTCCACGATTATTTAATGTAGAATAAATACTTGAATGTATAATTCAATATGTATATGTGCATAAAGGTGAATACCCATGACAGATACATGGTTATGGTATTCACTACACAATGATCTTGGCATGAAAAAACGTAGTGCAAATTCGATAGCATAACGGGTTGACATATGGAACCATAAAAATAGTTGATGGGAGGGAAAATGGTGTATCATTATTTTTACATGAAATGGAATGTAATTGGTTCATATATACACATTCCTCAACAAACATAAAGGAATTTAGATACATAATACAAAATAATTACATGGATGTAAAAGAGGAGACACAAATCCCTCACAGAATTTCACTAGGGTAATGGGCATATTGGGAGACAATAATCAGCGTGAAAGAGGTCTCCCATCATCCAAGAATTAATAATGAAGTATTGGGGATGTGAAAAATCATACCCCAACATTTTTAATTTAAAACAAAAGGTCATAACACCTTAAAGAAAAATTGGAAAAAAATGGGAAAGGAAGAAATCCATTACATGTAATTGTTATACCAATGGATTGTGAGAGGCTTGAGAGAGGATTATTGGGATATTATGGAAACATGGGAGGATTATAGAGAGAGTATTGTAGGGGTTGGTCGAGATCCAAAGGCTTTTAGTGAAGAGGAAGTGGGAGATTGGCAGGGTTTATATTAGAAAGGAGAGGGAATTATTTATTATTTAGGTTTGGGACACCATACATTAAACTTATAGAAACCAAAATCTAAACCATGGTTTTTTCCTAGGGTTTTTTTAAAGGGAGTGAAATAAAATATTACATGAGGACAATGGACGAAAATCTTAAAATAATAGGTTTTCTTATGTGTAGGAGAGTCACAATCTCAAGGAAATCAATTTAAAAAGTCAAAATGTTTTATAAGTCATGAAGGGTCCACTAAAGCATTGTAAAATAAATAAAATAAATATAAAAGAACATTATATTAATTATAAAACATATATTGGAATATCATATTGTTTACAGTATTTTAATACATCACTATTGGGTATTTATATTGTCATAAAATACATTATATATTTAAACAACATTTAATTTTTATCCAAAAATTCGACTGTCTTAAAAAATGTTCAAAATTTTACGTTCAAATAATCTCGATAGCCTGATTCCAGAAATAATATTAATTTTATTCAATAAAACATGCTTTTAATAAAAAATAGATATCTTTGATGAATATGAACTTAAAATAAAATTTTCACTTTAAAAACTATTTACAAAGTAACAATAATAAAATGAATGCACATTTTTTATAAAACTATAATGTTCATAGTAATAGTGATAGGGTATTGTTAAATAATCCCTTATAAAACCTACATATGACTGAAGGGTAAGGTGTGAGATGGTGAAATAACTCTTGGGGTGGCTTGGATAACATCGCTCGAGAGGTAATATATATTAGCATTCACTTCTCCTGTAGTCAGTTCCGCTCCAGCTAAATGTGTTCATGCTTGGATTGGGCTTGGTCAAGAACAAAGCCCAATGATGCCACTTCCTTTTCGAGCTATACAAAATAGGCTTTGTATGGAGAAAGCCTACTAAATGATTTAATCTCTTAAATTATCTATGTAAATTGGAGTTTTTAAGGCCCTATATTTATACTAATCACGTGATCACTATTCAACAACTATATTAGCAATGGTCGCAATTCATAAACGTATTTTAAAATCCAAAATCCTAAAACCTAAGATGTTGATATTATATATAACTATAATAAAACATCTATAGAGATAAAGAAGAATTTCTATTAATGAAGGTTTGGGTCATTACATGACATGGGGCTCTTTACATGAATTGTATGAAGTGTATGGAATTCTCTCAAAATTTATCAGTTTCATATTCAGATGGAATAATTGGTGCAACATGTTCCCTATATTTGAAAATATTCTAAGGTACACCCCTCAATCATCCTATCAACATGAATCTTGGCTTCATACTATCTACAAATCCCAAAACATGTCTTAGGTCTCATAGCATAAACATATATGCTTTAAATATGATAAAAATAAGCACAATATATATTTTCCACCACCATTACACACAGTCAAAATCGAGGTCCATAACTAGCCTTAACCATCCGTCTCGTAGGTGTTGGTTAATAAGGTAAAAAACCTATCATAAACATGCAACTCATTTAGACACACAATAATTTTCTTTTCGAAAATTTTTACAAACTTTTTCAATTTTTATTAGGAACTATTTTTCATTTTAACAACAAAACAAGTAAAATATTTCATGTTTAACAACATAACCATAACTAAATTCCCCTTCTGTGCCTAAAATTATGCATGTCGAAATTACCATGATTTATTAGAATGATTCATGCAGAATAAACTCTATTTCCATTATGGGAAATGAATTAATAGAAAAAAATTATCTAAATAAATAGTCACATCACACCAAAAGTGTGTCACTAAAGGTGAAATTATAATCAATTCTAAACAAAACCAATAATAATAGCAATCTCAGCCTTAGTACATGGGTTTTTGCACTAAAAATGTATTCATAAATCCCATTCATGAGCTCATTACCCATCATTGAATCTTAATATTCTCATGTATACCATTCCAATAATAGTGAGAAACAAAATAACAATGAAAACTAATCTGATACCACATTGTAATGTACTAACCTGGGATCCACACGATGGTTCTCCGAGCCAACTCACCGAATCACATATGGTGCCCCTCCTCGTATGCGAATGGTAGCGTACTGGCATTGCTGTTATGATAAGTCATTCATGGTGATAGTATACCCTCATTTATCAAATTTTCATTCTATCATAATTAAATAAAAAATGTAGATGAATATTTTACTATAAAAAGAATCATCCCATTATATAACCAAATATGAAATAAAATACTCAACTGAATGGGAAAACATGTTATGTCAATATATGTGTCATTTATCTATAATGAAACATAAAATGAAGACACTACAACTCCCCAAGAAAGTCCCAAACAATTTATAGTTCCCTCCTCTATGCTCTCTCCCCAGTCATCCACCTATCCTAAGGCCATTCACCTTATCCATTCCCGCAATAAATTAATCTATTTAGGTACCGCATAGGAAGCCTGAATGTGGTTTGATTACTACTCAGTAGGACACCAAAAATGATGTACAAAACAACTCACTTCAAAAGATAGATCTTGGAGTTCTATAAGGAAATAAGTACAATGTATAAATAATTAGTTATTAAATTATCATTTATTCGTATCTTACTACATTAACCCCAGGGTTCCCAATGATAGTCGTACTTCAATACTAAATTCAGGTCATACTTGATACCATATTTATCCCTAGGAAATATCATATATAAATACTTACTTCTTTCCAAATATAGAAGTATTGAAAGGTGATATGATATCTTAGTACCTGATTTGACTCATACTAGAGTTTGAATATTCTATTGTGAGGCCATAACACAGAGTGTCATTATTTATGTTAATTAATTTAACATTTATAAGACACATATGTAATGTTACCAATATCAAAAACATAATTAAGATGAACTTTTTACCATGATTACTACTCAATATAATGACCGTGTTCCCATTATCATTACTCATAATCATTATGGCCATGTTACTATGTATATATATCAATTTAGATTGAATTTGTTCCCATTCTCTTTAATAATTAGTATGATGACCGAATTTCCATTTTACTGATCTATTTAGAATTACCATGTTCATATTATTTATCTTATAATTAATTAACCAATTAATTATCCACTCCAATCCCATTACTAATTGAACAATTTTTTAAACACATCATTCCATTAGTTAACTCGATAATAAACATAACGCTTCAAACCATTAATTAATTAATTTATTAAATAAGATCAGAATTTATATTCCATAAATAGTTTCCCATTATTAATAATATCATTTTAATAACATCATTTCATAATTTATGAATAATTAATTATCTAAATAATATTACCAATGGCTAATAAATAATCCAAAATTAATTATATAAACATAGTAGTTTAAAAAAACCATAATTAATCCCCTGATTAATTATTTAGATTATAAACCAAACCAAATATAATCAATTCAACAACTTAATTATCTAATATTGAATTCCATTAGTCTAATGATTAATTCCAAAATTAATCTCATATTTCAACTGAGTTTCTATAAATCATTTGGTCAATCTAAGAAACCCAACTCAAGAAGATCAATTTGATAAAGGATACTAGAATTTATAACATTTTTCATATATGTATAAAATATAATTTTTTTTGAATTATAATTATACCACATACCACGATATAGTTAAGTATGTTTTATTAATGGATGTTCCCAAAATTTGAGTAGCACAATGACGTTGATAAAAGTTATGGATGTAAATACAAGAACCAAAATCAAAATTAAAAAAATAAAAATCTCATAAATCTAGATATAGATCCACTATCATAGATCGAGACCTCAATACATAGGTGAATCTACAAGTAAAAAATGTTATATTCCATGAAAAGTTCAAGAAATGTTAGACGATGGAATGAGAGAAACATCAGGATGAAATCCACTTACTGGTAGATGAGAGTATCTTCAATTTTAGCATTCAATCTTGAAGAAAGTTCTATTTTAGGACATTGAATCACTTCGTTGTAATGGTAGAACCATTAATTATTGTTAAGAAAGTTATATCCTGAGTTAGGGTTGCATAGGAGGTGAAACAGATCACTAAAAGTTGAAAATGAGTGAGATCCACAATTTTAGGATCTCACTTCTAGCATGTGCATGGATAAGTATCATGGTTAGAAAGACCTTATGCTAACCATGTTTTAAAAACAACATAAAGGGGATCATTTCACAACAACAACACATATAATCTCAAACCCTATGTTGACCATGCCAAATCTATTAGCTCCAAAGACTAGATGGTGCTCGATTTCTCTAAGGCAACCATATAGTTTGTAGAAATTGACCAAAAACTTTTGAAAACATATTTTATCAATGATTTTCAATAAATTAAAAAAAAACAAAAAAATCCATTACTCTGATCATGTTTAATTATGTAATAACCCGACATTCATGAAATCACACCAGTGATAACTCTAGAAAGGTTCAGGATCATACAAGTAATGTTTCCATTTATTAATGACCATTATATAAATAAACTATGTGACATATGGAACTTATATAATAATATTTATATCATTAACTTTATATTATGTATTTATATAATCTTATATATACCATCCATGTGATGCAGAGGTCTTGAAAGAATCACATTGCTTAAAAAATATAGTAATCCGCTCATACAAATAGATTTGGTTTTCATTTTTCTATGAAAGGGAAAATTAGAAATTAAATGAAATATTATAATTTATGGATAATTACTATGTAATTAATATCTTTTATATACTTTAATCCTATAATTACTCCCATCTATATACTGAGGTGGTAGAAAACTAATTACATTTTATTATGAGGTAGTAGTCTGTCATACATACAAACAATATTTTGATTCCCCAGTTGTAGGAATAAAAGATTGATATAGTTTATTCCATTAAAATAATAACATATAATCATATGTGAAGTAAATTTTTTTTATTTCAATTTTATGATTAATATTCACAGGAGGTCAAAAAAATGTTAACTCTTGATTAATAACTATACCTCAACTTTCGGGAACATCAAATGGTTTACAAAAAAAATCCTATATATATTGGTTATTGTATCCCCTTAGGCCTCTATAACTTGGGTAGGGATATAACTAAGGTATTTATTTAATTATCTACTATTAAAAAAATGTCTTTTTCTTTGTGAAAACAAGAGGACATGAAATTTCATTTTATTAGATTGGGGAGGGTCACTCATAGATTTTCATAGTGTATTAATTTATTATAAATTAGTTTTCTAATTTAAATGTATAAAAGATGAGTCAAATATTTATTACTTGTTAAAATATCATTTAATAGTAATTGGATAATATGGATAAATATTTTCAACCATTATCATTTGTTATCACATTTTTACCATATTGACTATTACATTTTTAATATTGATTTAATAATTTATAGGTAATAAATGATAAAATAAATGGAATATCTGATAATTAATATAACATTGTTTATATTTTGATTTATATAATAATAATATATTTGATGAAAATATGAGTTATATTAAATTTTAAACCATATAATAAAATAAATTTTATTTTAAAATAACATTATCTCATTGGTGGAACTATTAATATATATTAAATTTTAAAACTACCATAGAATAATGAAATTTGAATATATGGAATTAAAATATAATTAAATGGTAATGTTTATAAAAAACGTTACATAATAATTAATTTAAATTATTTTACCTTTACATTTATTAAATTCATTTATTTTGATATTTTATTAATTGATTAAATATCGCATCAATGTTTCTTATAAATTTGGAAGAATTATATTCTCAATAAAATTTATAAATAAATTTAAAATAAAAATAATATTCATTATAATTTAATATGAATATTTATAAGTGAGAATAATTTTTTCGATCCATATTTAATAAAATAAAAATTTAATAAATCAAATAGAATTCCAAATTAAATTATCTTTATTGAAAATATTAAAATGTTCATAATAATGGACATATAAGAAAAAATATCAAACATTCAAATTATGAATGTTTATTGAAGAAATGTAGTCATAAAATAATGTAAACTAATGTGTTATGTTAAAATTAAAGTCATTTCCATATTATTTTAACTTTTAATTAATGAATTATTTTCTTTTATCATTTTAATAAAATTTATTATGATTACAATTCATTATCACTTAATGTTAATGGTTTTTTTTACAAAAAATAGAACTCCTCATTCCAGAAAAATAATCCATTTATATTTATTCAAAATGAAGAAGTGACAAATTTAATTTAAAATTTATCATATAAAATGTGATGAAAGTTTTTTTTATAAAAATTGTTTTTATGAATGAAAAATGTTTTAATACTAAATTCAGGTTTAAAATTGAATTAAATGTCTACAATTAATTTAGTTTTAATAAATTATTTTTTTAATAAAATAAAAAATATTAAATTTTAACAAATTAAATCAATATAATGAAATAATTTTTTCATGAAAAATCTTAATTATTCAAAATTCATCAAAAAATAAAACATTCCCCAAAAATATAAAATATCCACCATCAGATAATATTAAAATACTATTTTATAAAATTACATATTTTTATCAGATAATTTTCATAAATGTTCTAGAGACTAATTAAAATATTTTATCATTGAATATAATAAAAATAAATTGTAAAAGAACATAATTGTGAAGTATAAAAGACATTAATACAAATTTTAGTAACTATTTCATATAAGTTAAATAAAATAATTTTATTATTTTTTACCATTATATATATATATATATTTCATATATTTCTTAATCAAACACAAATATTATTGTTGAATGGATAGAATATAACTTTAATAATTAAAAATAATATATCATAGTAAATTTCAACTTAGTGTTATATATCGTATAGGCTATCGAGTATAATGTTATTCTATTTAGATATACAGTTGTTGCATTATTCCATCCTTAAAAATTTCATCCTTCTAAAATGATCATAAAATCGGTACTAAATCATTTTTTATCTGATATAGGTCTTTGATCATAATAATGCAAAGGACCATGAAAAATTTTATAACCACAAAACCATAAACAAAAATGTTTTTAAGAAGTCCACATATTCATAAAAAATGGATGTAATGATATAAACTATTTTTAGTCAAGTTCCATTTCTTATTATTTAATAATTACATTACCATCATAATGAATAACATAATAAAATATACTTTATATGTATAATTTAATACTGTAGGTAATTTTCAAAATAGCCTCGTTTTCTTCCTCCGAATGATGATTACTCATGACACATTTTTTTATTCCTGATGTTTTAAAATCAAACTCCATTATACCATATAATTATATAATAAGGAAAAACTATTTCTTTGATCCATATAATAACCAAAATTTTGGTTTCTACTATTTAAGATTATTTCAAAAAGGAATAACCCCTTATAGAAAGACATAATAAATTAATCCTCAAAATAAAAATGAAATATAAATTGTAAAAACAATATAATTTTTAAAATATCAATCCATTATAATATATGATATATTGATATGTTTGTCTGAAAACTAAATATTTTAATGATAAAATTAAACTGATTAACATGATAAATTTACATTTATCAAAAAATTATATAAATCACTATAAAATTCAAATACCAACAATGTATATACAATATTTATATAATCTTGTATATATGAAAATAATTTTCA
This sequence comes from Viscum album, assembly GCA_963277665.1. Classification (NCBI taxonomy): domain Eukaryota; kingdom Viridiplantae; phylum Streptophyta; class Magnoliopsida; order Santalales; family Viscaceae; genus Viscum; species Viscum album. Next base: position 805,813,652 of record OY728130.1, read on the forward strand.
TAAATGACCTCAATAACCATAAATGAGGAGTAATATAAAATATTTCTAAATTGTAATTCAATATTAAATCATCAAATAAAACCCGATAAAATTCTATTTACCGTAATCACATAAAAATCCCCAATGTAGTGGACTACAACTAAAATAATGTTATTTACTTAATAGAAAAATCAAAATTAAATATGATAATTATTATTATGATAAAATACAGGTTCCCAAAATTAAAATATTATTTATGTATCGAGTATTTTCAATTAAAATTGATAGTGTCATACAAAAAAAAAGATAAAAGGTAATCCAGTGGTAGGCATTGAACCCTTGTAGGTATTCCATTATGGGTTCAAGCCCAACAGCCAGGATAAAAGTGTTGATTTGTTTCATGGTTTTTCAGTTGCATTTTTAATAATTAAATACTATTATTATTCATATATAGATTCTAGATATATAATTAAATACCTATGAATACCATTAATAATGAATGATCCTAAAAAAACATATGTCTATAAATAAATTTAATCTTATTTAATGGGAATTCATCCTCAATTTATACATAGTGTTTAACCTAATTGTTTTGTATAACTCAAACTAGTAAAACACATCAATAAATTTCAAAAATTAAAATTAAAATAAAATAACAAGAAAAATTAAAATTTGTATATGATACTTTGAAATAATGATCATTTGTAAACTTATAAAGTCATTATGGTATAAATTACTTAAAAGGTAGCCTCACAAAAATACAGATTAATTTATAATATAAATTAAACCATTATCGGATACCAAATCTATAGTTTTATTCTATTTTCATATTTCATTAAAATAATCATATAAAAAGAAACATGATTTATTTTCTCAAAAAATAATCATGGAATTCAAATTTACTAATTATTTATTGATTACACATCCTAAAATAGTATGAAAAACATTTTACAGTGCATGATTTAAAAAAATATTAATAAGGGACATAAAAGTAATATAGAAACTCATTATTCCAATTTAATTCCCTAAGACCAAGAATGAATTTTTTTCCTTCAGATAATGTTCATTGATTACAAATAACCTTTTACTTAAACATTAAAATTTCATTAATTAAAAAATTATTTAATTTTCAACCTTACACAAAAAATTTAATGAAAAAATAATCAATATGTGGGATTCATTTAAAAATTGAGATCTAATGAAATTTTTTTATAAAAACATAAATTTTTACACAAAAAGTTAATAATAAATTCAATAAAAATAGAATAATTACATAACTTTTGAAATTAACAGATTTAAATGTTAAAAATAATAAATCATATAATTTACATGTTGTTTCCTAGTTAAACAATCCACATGTAATGTAACGACCCAAAGTTTCATTAATGGAAAATCCCTCTTGATCCTGCTAATTGTTTCTTTATGAAAAATGTTTTTATAAGATGTCAACTTATTTAGTATTACGTTAAGATTTGTGACCGTTACTTTTTAGCCGTTGAGCAGTGATTATCTGAGTAGTATAAATATAAGGCTTTAACGAACCCATTTCTACTCAGACAAAGGAAGCGATGGCCTCATCCAGTAGAATTTCCCCTTACGAATCCCATTTGTCAGATATCAGAAAAGAGGTGGCATCTTTGGGCTTTGCCCTTGACCAAGACCAAGATGAGCTTCATCAAGTCAAGCTCGAATGTGATCGTCTACGGGAAAAGTGGAAGTCGATTGAAATTACCACTCGTGCGATGTTATCCGAGCTTCCCCAAGAGTCTGTCACCATCGCACACCTTACCCTTAGGTCTTATGCGGCTATTTTAAGGGGTTATGTAACAAATAAGTAGCACCATTTTCATGTACATTATTTTTGTATATAATAATGAATATAATTTCTAGTCATTTTTGATACATTGTAATTAGTTTTTAAATTACAAATGGTGTTTTTAGTTACTATTTAATTAAAAATTATATTTTATTAAATTAAAGGATTTTTTATTTAAATAATATTTTAATAAAATATTATTATTAATATTAAATTAATTTTTTATTATATATAAATGATCTTATAATTTTATGAATGCAATTAAAATTTTTATTAAGGTTTGAAAGCCATTTCTGTCAAAACCCGTGAATTTTTTTATAGATGTTGGTTTTTATTTTAAAAGTGAAAATTCACTTATTTAGAAAATTATTTAGATAAAATAAATATTATTTTTGGAATCAGGACGTCAAAATTATCCAACGGTGAATTTTTCATAATTTTCTGAGACAGTCAAATTTTTGGGTAAAAATTAAATACCATTTAAATATATTATGTGTTTTATGACATCATAATGACCCAATGGTGATGTACTAAAATAAAATAATACTTATGTTCGGCCAATATGTGTTTTATCATTAAAATAATGAGGTTTTGGGTTTGTTTGACTTACTTTTCAAAGCATGAATGGAGCCCTCAAGACTTATTCAACACTTTTCTTTTTAAATTAATTTCCATGGGAGTGTAACTCATCTCCACATAAGCAACCCTAATTTTTTAATAAGATAGGACCCTGGCCTTGTAAAATATTTTTTTCCTCTTTCCTTTTCCCGAAACCATGGGCAAATACCATGGGATGGTTTTTGGTTTGGATTATTTTAATATAAGGGGTCCCAAACCTAAATAATAAATAATTATCTCACCTTTCCAATATAAACCCACCCAATCTCCCACTTCCTCCTCACTAAAATCCCTTATAGTTCGTCCAACCTCGGCCCTACTCTCTCTAGAATCCTCCCAAGGTGCCCCAAGCTCCCAAGAATCCTCTCACAAGCCTCTCTCTAGCCTTTGGAAGCACACTTCCAAGTAAGGGTTTTTTCTTCTTTTCTCATTTTTGTCAATTTTCTTTAAGTTGTATTTCCCTTTTAATTTCAATTATGAATGTTGGGGTATGGTTTCACACCTCTCCCATACTTCCCTCTTATTGTTTGATTCATGGTAGAACCCTTTCTCTCTCATTATATGCATCCCATGTACATCCGTTACTATGCCGAAATTCTGAAAGGAACTTCACTCTCTTCTTTTACATTCAAGAAATACTTTAGTATCATGAATCTAAATTCCTTTTAAATTGTTGGGACATTTTTATATATGACCTCCTTACTTTCCATTACATATAAATATGATGAGGAACCCCTTTCTCTCTCATCAACCTTTTTTATGAGTTCTTTTGTCACACCGTTACGCTGCCGAAATCGCACCGATTTTCTAAGCCAATGTCATTGTGTAGTGAATACCATGACCATTTCTCCGTCAAGGGTATTAACCTTTATGCACATTTACTTATTGATTGTAATGTTTCATGTATGAATTCCACATTACATTATCGTGGAATAAATGATTATGTTTTATGAATCCATGTTTTATGATCCATGTGGCACACTTATGCATGAAATGAAATGGTTAAGAAGGGTGCGTCCTGATAGCGCTCCAATGCATTGGGTAAAGTATAGTATCATGATATGTCATGTGCAATGAGTGTTGACTCATGATAATTCAAGTGCAATGAGGGTTTACTCGTGCTTCAAATGCAATGAGGGTTTACTCATGCTCCATGTGCAATGAGCCTTGGCTCATGCTAATTCATTGTTAAGTGTTGTTGTCACATTTCCATGTTATGGTTATCATGATTTATCATGACTTTATGTTCATGTTACTCTAATGCTCTATTGATGTTCCTATTGCCTAACATGTATTGTACTCCTCATGTTATTCATTGTGTACTCCCTTACTGGGCATTATAGCTCACCCTTTTCTTATGCATGTCCTCAGGTTATCCCATGCAATGATAAGTACGAAGGAATGTAGTGGTCATGTAAAGGATGTTTTCAATAAAGATGTTGTATTTCAAGTTTAAAGTTTTTATTTAATGATCCTAATACCCAAATACACTAATCCTCTCGATCTTCTTTGTTGTATCAAGTGATGTTTCATGTAATAAAGCATGCTTAAGTTGTATTAAAAAGCAGGGCTGTCATAGTTGGTATCAAAGGATAGGTTTAGTTATTTTTGGGATTAGGAAACCATAGTAAAGCCTTAGATACAAGACTAAGCATAATAAAAACATCCCTAAGTTTTGGTAAATACTAAGTAAGTGGTTTATCAAACAAATACATCCCTGTCTGGATACGAGCAGGTAGAGGCGGCTCTGGCACAGATGTATCCCAGGGGTAAAACCCAAAAACACCGCTTTGAGCTAGACTCGAACGGGAACTGGTGCATGACAATGGGCATTGCTGCACTCTTGGTTACGATACTCCCGGGGGATATTTTTTGATAAATTCACAATCTTAGTATGAACCCTTATTAAGAGAAATATGCCCCTAAGAATATATGTTAGAAGGAAGATAATGAAAATCCTAGATTGAATCCTATAGACTCATGAGTTAAAGAGATTAAAGTTTATTTATAAGTCATCAACTTTTGTATTTGTATTACCCTTTATGTGTTACCCCTAACTTTCCTTTTATTCTAGACAATGGCCGGTAATAGGAGAACTCGGGATAACAACCATTGTGAACATCATTGTTATGATTGTAATTATGAGATGCCCAATCCAATGGGAGTAGGAATCGCGAACTTTGTCACGCTTCTCTCTCAGCTAACTCAAGTTTTGAATAGAAACACTGGGAAAGAGGAACATTCAACCCCCCCGAAGAAAGAACAAGTCGCTATTGAAAGCTTCATGAGACAAAGGCCTCTTAATTTTAGTGGATCATCCGATCCCACGATCGCTGAAAAATGGATCAAATCCATTGAAAAGATATTCTCCATACTCCAATGCTTTGAAAAAGAGAAGGTTCTCCTGGCGGCTTATCGTATGGAGGGTGAAGCTGATCAATGGTGGACGTTGATCAAAAATACGAAGCATGAGGAGGATATCGAGGCTTTGGAATGGAAGGAATTCTAGAAGATGTTTTTCGATAAATATTTTCCACGCACCCTCCATCTTATGATGGAAAGGGACTTCCTTTCCCTCAAACAGAAAATGAAGAATCTGTGGGAGCCTATGAGGAAAACATCACAAGTCTTGCACAATATGCTTCTGGCTTTGTCGTTACCCCTGAATGCAAGGTTGAACACTTATTTGGTGGGAAGAATCATAACTTGCGGAAAGCATTAGCGATCCGTGACTTCGACAACTATGAGGAAATTGTCCGATGTGCCCTCATGGTTGAAATGGAGATCGGAGAATCACAGGGGTATCATGGGGACAAGAATCGTAAGGTGGACTTAAATGCTGGTGGTCCGATGGATAAATCCAATGGCGCTAAGAAATTCCAGCACCCCACTTGCCAAAAGTGTTGAAAGAAGCACCCTGGAAATTGCCTTAGGGGGACAAGAAAATGCTTCAAGTGTGGAAGAGAAGGGAACCTAGCTATTAACTATCAGTAAGAAGGACCTGCGGCTGCGACAGAGGATAGGAACACTCCGTTCGAAACTCAATTCCTTTTTCAATGCTACAAATGCAAAGAACTTGGTCATTTTGCAAATCGGTGCCCTAATCCAAGGGTTATCGGAGGCAACCAGCAACCTCCAAGACAGCAAGGAAGAACTTTTGCCATCACTTCTGCCTAAATGAACCCCGACAATGAAGTGGTGATAGGTACGCTAGTTATTCATTAAAGAATAGCGAACTAACTTTTTTATTCAGGTTATACGCATTCTTTTATATCTCAAAAGTTTAGTAGAACAATCCCTGAACCACCACAAATCATGGATGTAAAGATGTCGGTGAGTACGGAAAATGGGGAAATCATTGAATCCCATGAGTATAAGTCATCCCCTGTTATAATATGTGGATTTAATTACCCGGAGAACCTCGTCATACTCCCTTTGGTGGAATTTGATGCAATTCTTGGCATGGATTGGCTTTCCTTATATAGATCCAACATAAATTGTCGGGAGAGGGAAATCACACTCCATATGGAGAATCGACCCCCGATTCATTACAAGTGTCAGGAGGAAGATGAATCTCCATTAGCTCCATCATCTCAAGCATGGATATTACTATCTTATGAGCATGCATATCAGGCTCAGATGATTGAGTCCAAGGAAGAAACCACCCTTGAATAAATGCCTATTGTGAGGGAATTCGCTGAAGTATTTCCCGAGGAACTTCCTGGTCTTCCTTGAAGAAGAGATGTTGAGTTCTCAATTGAACTTATACCTGGGGCGCTACCAATATCCAAGACTCCATATAGAATGGCTGTTGTTGAGCTTGAAGAGCTGAAGAAACAACTACAGGAGAATCTGGATAAAGGGTTTATACGCCCAAGTGCATCACCATGGGGTGCACCAGTCCTCTTCGTCAAGAAGAAGGATGGGTCAATGCGGCTTTGCATCGATTATCGTGAACTTAACAAAATCACAATAAAGAACAAGTATCCTATCCCAAGAATCGATGACTTGTTTGATCAGCTATGTGGATCACAATACTTCTCCAAGGTGGACTTGCGGTCGGGATATTATCAAGTAATGGTGAAGAAGGAAGATATCCCCAAGACTGATTTTCGTACAAGGTACAGGCACTATGAATTCATAGTAATGACTTTCGGAATCACCAATGCTCTAGGAATATTCATGGACTTGATGAATAGAGTCTTCAGAGATTACCTAGACAAATTTGTGGTAGTCTTTATAGATGATATTCTTAGATACTCCAAAACCAAGGAGGACCATGAGGAGCATTTTAGAACTGTACTGGAGACTTTGCGCAAAGAGAAGCTCTATGCCAAGTACAGAAAGTGTGAGTTCTGGTTGAAGGAGGTCTCATTTTTGGGCCATATAATCACAAGCAATGGGATATTTGTGGACCCCTCCAAAAAAGATGAAATTGAGGGATGGCTGAGGCCAACATCGGTAATGGATATCCGTAGCTTCTTGGGGTTAGCTGGATATTATTGAATATTTGTGAGAAATTTATCATGATTGTCCAACCCACATACCAAGCTAACTCGAAAGGGAGTAAAATTTTCATGGGGTGATGAATGCGAAGAAATCTTCAAGGAGTTGAAAATGAGGCTTATCACTACACCCGTGCTCACTTTACCCACAAGTGGGGAGATATTTGTGGTATTCAGTGATGCTTCGAAGAAGGGCTTAGGATGTGTGCTGATGTAGAATGATAAAGTGATATCTTTTGCCTCAAGGCAGTTGAAAATCCATGAGACAAACAATCCAACGCATGATTTGGAGTTGGTGGCGGTGATCTTTGCCTTGAAAATCTAGCGGCATTATCTCTATGGAGAGAAATGTTAGATATATACTGACCACAAGAGTCTTAAATATATATTCACACAGAAATATCTTAATATGCGCCAGATAATATGGATAGATCTCATCAAGGATTATGACTATTCAATACATTACCACCCTGGGAAAGCGAACAAGGTGGCAGATGCCCTAAGTAGAAAGGATCCAGCTATTCTATCAATGATGTGAATTGAGAAGGATCCAGTCTTCTTAGACTTGATGAAGATGGATGTGGGAATCATAAATAAGGGAACATCATCAATCCTTTCACTAATGATTGCTCAACCATCTCTTTTGGAAAGGATAAAGGATGCTCAAAAGGATGATGCAGGAATCCAAGAAAAAGTGGATGCTATCAAAAAGGGAAAATCCTCAGATTTTAATGTTAATGTAGAATGAATTGTGCGGTTTGGGAAAAGACTATGTGTTCCATCAAGTTCGTAGCTGAAGAAGGAACTTTCGGATGATGGACATAGTTCAAATTCCTCTATTCACCCAGGGAGCACAAAGATTTATCGAGATCTTCGAGAAAACTTTTGGTGGGATAATATGAAGAAGGAGATCGCTGAATATAGATCCAAGTGTCTGGTGTGTCAGCAAGTGAAGGTAGAGAGGCAGAAGTCTAAGGGGATGATGCAACCATTGCCCATACTAGAATGGAAATGGGAGAACATCACGATGGGCTTCGTCACTGGACTTCCAAGGACATCCAAAGGCAACAATGCAATCCGGGTTGTTGTGGATCGTCTTACAAAGACTGCACACTTCATTGCTATTCGAGAGGATTTCTATTTGGATCAACTGGAACAGATATATATCAGAGAAGTGGTACTGTTTCATGGAGTACCACTATCTATTGTGTCTGTCCGATATCCAAGATTTACCTCTATGTTTTGGAAGATTCTTCAACATACTCTGAATACTGAACTGAACTTCAGTACAACCTATCATCCTCAAACTAATGGCCAATCCGAGCGGACTATCCAAACACTTGAGGATATGTTGAGAGCGTACTCAATGGACTTTAAAGGAGGATGGGATCAACATCTTCCTCTAGTTGAGTTCTCTTATAATAATAGATTCCACTCGAGCATCCAAATGGCACCATATGAAGCCCTATATGGGAAAAGGTGTAAAACACTGGCATGTTGGGATGAGGTCGGTGAACGTAAGCTGCTTGGACCAGAAATGGTCAAAGAAATGGTGGAGAAGGTGAAAACCATTCCGCAGCATATCAAGGAAGCCCAAAGTCTATAGAAGAGTTATGAAGATAATCGTCGAAAAGACCTTGAGTTTAAAGTCGGAGACATGGTTTTTTTACGCATATCTCCGTGGAAGAAGGTCATGAGGTTTGGCAAGAAAGGGAAGTTAAGTCCATGGTACATCGGCCCCTTTGAGATTCTTGATCATGTTGGGGCTGTGGCCTATCGACTAGAACTTCCACCTACTATGGCCAAGGTGCATGATGTCTTCCATGTATCCCTCTTAAGGAAGTACATACCAGACCCTTCACATGTACTCTCTTCCGAGGTGGTACAATTAGAAGACGATGATTCTTATGAGGAGCAACCAGTGAAGATCTTAAATCGTAGAGAAAAATTCTACGAAATAAGACAATGCCGCTCATCAAGGTTTTGTGGAGAAACCACAAGTTTGAAGAAGCAACTTGGGAGTCAAAGGATATGATGAAGCTAAGTTACCCACATTTGTTTTAGTGTGGGAAAAGGAAAATTTCGAGGGAAAAATTTCTTAAGGAGGGAATGTTGTAACGACCCAAAGTTTCATTAATGGAAAATACCTCTTCATCCAGTTAAATGTTTCTTTATGAAAAATGTTTTTATAAGATGTCAACATATTTAGTTTTATGTTAAGATTTGTGACCGTTACTTTTTAGCCGTTGAGCAGTGATCATCTGAGTAGTATAAATATAAGGCTTTAACGAACCCATTTCTACTCAGACAAAGGAAGCGATGGCCTCATCCAGTAGAATTCCCCCTTACGAAGCCCATTTGTCAGAGCTAGGAACAGAGGTGGCGTCTTTGGGCTTTTCCCTTGACCAATCCCATGCTGAGCTTCATCAAGTCAAGATCGAACGTGATCGTCTATGCTAAAAGTGGAAGTCGATTGAAATTACCACTCGAGCGATGTTATCCGAGCCGCCCCAAGAGTCTGTCACCATCGCGCACCTTACCCTTAGGTCTTATACGGCTATTTTATGGAGTTATGTAACAAATAAGTAGCACCATGTTCATGTACATTATTTTTTATATAATAATTAATATAATTTCTAGTCATTTTTGATACATTGTAATTAGTTTTTAAAGTACAAATGGTGTTTTTAGACATTATTTAATTAAGAATTATATTTTATTAAATTAAAGGATTTTTGAATTAAATAATATTTTAATAAAATATTATTATTAATATTAAATTAATTTTTTATTAAGTATAAATGATCTTATAATTTTATGAATGCAATTAAAGTTTTTATTAAGGTTTGAAATCCATTTCTGTCAAAACCCGTGAATTTTTTTAAATAAATGTCAGTTTTTATTTTAAAAGTGAAAATTCACATATTGAGAAAATTATTTCTATAAAATAAATATTATTTTTGGAATTAGGATGTCGAAATTATCCAACGGTGAATTTTTCATAATTTTCTGAGACAGTCAAATTTTTGGGTAAAAATTAAATACCATTTAAATATATAATTTGTTTTATGACATAATAATGACCCAATGGTGATGTATTAAAATAAAATAATCATTATGTTCGGCCAATATGTGTTTTATCATTAAAATAATGAGGTTATGGGTTTGTTTGACTTACTTTTCAAAGCATTAATGGAGCCCTCAAGACTTATTCAACACTTTGCCTTTTTAAATTAATTTCCATGGGAGTGTGACTCACCTCCACATAAGAAACCCAATTTTTTTAATAAGTTCGGACCTTTTCCATGTAAAATATTTTTTTCCTATTTACTTTTCCAGAAACCATGGGCAAATACCATGGGATGGTTTGTGGTTTGGATTATTTTAATATAAGGGGTCCCAAACCTCAATAATAAAGAATTCTCTCACCTTTCCTATATATACCCACACAATCTCCCACTTAATCCTCACTAAAATCCCTTGGAGTTCGTCCAAACTCTGCCCTACTATCTCTATAATCCTCCCAAGGTGACCTAAGCTCCCAAGAAGCCTCTCACAAGCTTCTCTCTAGCCTTTGGAAGCACACTTCCAAGTAAGGGTTTTTCTTCCTTTCTCATTTTTGTCAATTTTCGTTAAGTTGTATTGCCCTTTCAATTTCAATTATGAATGTTGGGGTACGGTTTCTCACCTCTCCCATACTGCCCTCTTATTGTTTGAATGATGGGAGAACCCTTTCTCTCTCATTATATGCCTCCCATGTACACTCGTTACTATGCCGAAATTCCGAAAGGAACTTCTCTCTCTTATTTTACATTCAAGAAATACTTTTGTATCATGAATCTAAATTCCTTTTAAATTGTTGGGACATGTTTATATATGACCTCTTTACTTTCAATTGCATTTAAATATGATTAGGAAACCCTTTCTCTCTCATCATCCTTTTTTATGAGTTCTTATGTCACGCCGTTACGCTGCTGAAATCGCACCGATTTTCTAAGCCAATGTCATTGTGTAGTGAATACCATGCCCATTTCTCCATCAAGTGTATTCACCTTTATGAACATTTACTTATTGATTTTAAAGTTTCATGTATGAATTCCACATTCCTTTATCGTGGAATAAATTATTATATTTTATGAATCCATGTTTTATGATCCATGTTGCACACTTATGCATGAAATGAAATGTTTAAGAAGGGTGCGCCCTGATAGCACTCCAATGCATTGGGTAAAGTATAGTATAATGATACGTCATGTGAAATGAGTTTTGACTCATGATAATTCAAGTGCAACGAGGGTTTACTCGTGCTTCAAGTGCAATGAGGTTTTACTCATGCTCCATTTGCAATGACCCTTGGCTCATGCTAATTCAATGTTAAGTATTGTTGCCACATTTCCATTTTATGGTTATCATGCTTTATCATACCTTTATGTTCATGTTACTCTAATGCTCTATTGATGTTCCTATTGCCTAAAATGTATTGTACTCCTCATTTTATTCATTGTTTACTCCCTTACTGGGCTTTATAGCTCACCCTTTTCTTATGCATGTCCTCAGGTTATCCCATGAAATGGTAAGTACGAAGGAATGTAGAGGTCATGTAAAGGATGTTTTCAATAAGGATGTTGTATTTCATGTTTAATGTTTTTATGTAATGATTCTAAGACCCAAATACACTAAACCTCTCAATCTTCTTTGTTTTATCAAGTGAAGTTCTATGTAATAAAGCATGCTTAAGTTGTATTAAAAAGCAGGGTTGTCATATGTAAACCCAATAGTGCCCCAAAAATATCAATAACCACATGGTTGACATCAAACATAACATTATAGATTACATGATCATTACAAAATACAATATATAATTCAATGTGATCGCACTTCATATAATATATATCGACGTCCTCAATATTTATGAACATTATCAAGATCACACATTACTATAAATAATTTTCATGTTTAAAATTCTGAAAATAATGTTTTTATCTTATGTTGTTCCACAATAAAAAACTTAATTAATTCTAAAAAACTCATGGTAATAACACTTTGAACATTGGAATTCATATTCTTCTCAAAAGAATAATAAAAAATAAAATATATTGAATGAAGGGATTAACTATTGTTGATTTATGAAAACATAAATCTTTTAATGGAATCAAAAGATAATATAATGGTTTTGGTGGTGGGAAATTTGGTTATCTCTATACATATTAAAATAAAGATCACGTTTTTTGTTTCGTAAAGAATGTAAAAATATTCTGTAAACATTTTACCTCATGAATGATATTATAGTCATTAAAAATAGATATAAAATGAACATAAAATTTTATAAACATCCTTATAAATACAACAATAAATTAATATTAAAAATATCATCATTGATGAAAAATATTTGTAAGGGAATATTTAACATATTAATTATATATGAAATTCCATTAATATAAGTTTTATTCTTTAAATTCTTTTTATATATTCCTAATAAAAAATATTCAATTATTTAAATTTATATAAAAGTTTACATATTTGTATATAATTCTATATTATATGGAATTACATAATTAGTTATGTTCATATCTGATTTTTTATGAAATTAATGGTCATATGTCCAAAATATCATTGGTATATTGAGAATGGTCAAAGTTTTCATTGTTCCAAAATATAGACATTGAAAATCTGGTTATAATTATAATTTATATATATATATTATCATCTTAAAATGAACCTTGATAGATTCCTATGATAAAATTAACTACATTTAAATTATTATTATAATTAGTCTTAATTTTTCACGAGTTACATTACAATTATATCCGATAAAATTTATGAAATTTAGCTAATTATTAAAATATAATTCTCTAATGATAATCATATCATCAATGAAAAATTATAAATTATAACTCAATATATATATATATTCGATTTTATTTAGGGATGTAAATAATCACAAAAAAATATGGAGTTGGTAGGCATCACACACACTTGAAAAATGTTATCATTTCTATGTGAATAAAATTACGGGAAAATATATCACATTTCATTATTTCATAATTTTAAAAATGTCAACTATATAACATGTATGTATATTAAATACACCATTAAAACAATGTGTATATGTAGGTTTTGGAAAAAATATTTCATTGGCTTGGGATAAGGTAACTCCCTATACACAAGAGAGATGGGTTGATCACTATTTTGATGGATGATGACATTGATATTGTTAACTACATTATCATATTAAGAGCATATTATATTTATGATACAATTTTTTATATATTACAGTGTTTGAATTATATTTTAAGTAGGAATACTATTTAAAAATGAAAATATATGATTAAGAACAATACCCCTTCATTGGAAAAAAGCATTCGGTTTTCAAAAAAAATCATTCATAGATTTCTATTCTAAAAAATAAAATTGCTTTTGGACAATGGATGTCTGGAAGGTGTTTGGACATTTATTTTCAAAAAAACAAATATGTGTTGAAATGGGAGGAGATGAGGTGCAATTTTATGTGAGAGGGGATGTATATTCGTGGAATTTCATAACTTATTAAATTAATATAAATTATAATTACAAATAAAATATATAAAAATCATAATAATTCAAAATAGTATTTTATTCAAAAAAAAACATATAATAAAATGTTTACTAGTTTAGGTGATGTGATAAATCATATCATTATGTTTTTAACCATTTAACCCTTTTGTACAATTAATGTGATATTAATGATTTTACTATTTAGGGGTTAATAATATTACTATAAAAGTATAAATAGAAAAAATGAAAAAAATTTGATATATAAAACAACATCCAAATCACATGATAGTAGATATGATTTTTTTGAACATTAAATCATCCAATAAAAGGATATTTATTAGAAAACATTAATGTCACTTTGAGAACAATTCATTAATATTACATTTATAAATGAAATCCAATAATGTATTATTATTAAATGTTATTCATAACTTTATAATATTTCATGTGTATCTACAGAATTCAAAAAAACACAATAATTCAATTCTATAAAAATATTTTATTAAATCCATAATTTTTTCTTTTAATTATTAAAATATTAAATTTGAATTACATAGGAATGTATGTTAATTACATCATCACTAAAAATTATAAATTAATTAACGTGATAAAGAAAAATAATTTATACTTCATATGATTATTTATAATTAAACATAAATTAAAATATTCCATATATAAAAAATTTAAATATATTAATATAAAGATAATTAGATTATTAAATTATCATTACAACAAAAGTTATAAATATCAAAATCCTAATCATATAAAAAAGGCCATATAATCTAATTATGTTTTACTATTGATGAAAATAATCATTCAAAAAATGAATTCATTTTCATTATATCATAATAGTATTTAATAAAATAGTTCAATGCTTAATTAAACAATTTTAATATTTTATTGGTACCAAATATAATATGATTAAAATTAAAAATGGCTAAAAATAAAAGAAAAATATTTAGAATATTTGGAAATAACTTTTAAAAATAGGCAATATAGTTTTTAATTACACAAGATAATGATTGAATGTAGTATAATTTACAATTAAATTCAAAAGACATGATGAAAAACAATTTTCCATAAAATTTTCTTTTTCATGAATCAAAATTATTTTCATCCTAATTGTAAGAATAAAATTAATTCCAGTTACTATAATAGAACTATTTTAAAGATAATTTACGAAATTACATTTTCAAAAAAATAAAGAAAGAATGAAATATAATTATATTTATATATATTAAAATAATGATCAACATTAAATAAAAACCAAAATTTAGATAATTTATTAATGAATCAATCATTTCAAGAAAACTATTCACAATAATATTATATAAATATTAATATATAAAAAATTACACTTTTTTATCAACTTAAATTTATATAATTTCAAAAATTAATTATAATATTATTTCAAAACAAAAAAATATTTACTCATGAACATATTTTTAAACTATAAAATTACAATTTCATTTATTTCGTGATTATTAGATATCTATAATAAGTGTAATTTTAATAATTTGTACCATGGTATATATTTATTATAAAGTTGTCAATCCTACTCATATATATAAATTTAATGATTATTTTTTAATTATCACACTTATATATAATACTCTAATGTGTGTATAATCTCATTAATGTGTTTCATATACTCTATCAAAAATAATTCCATTCATTAAATATCATTTAGTGTTACAGTGTCATAAAATACCAACCCATGAGTCACAATGTGTGAAAAGAACATAAAAATATTTTTATAATAATATATTATAAATATAATACTTGTGGTAGGATCCCAAAACATTAAATAGGAATATTTCAATGCTAGCTTGCAAGATAACATCACATGGTGAAAATTATCAATGTTGATGAGGTTTTTTCCCTAATACAATACATATCCCCCCATGAGAAAAAATATTTACCCAATTATATGTAGAACTATATGGGTGAACCAATTGTAATTGATTCTTGATTTTGTGTGTCTAATTAAATAAATTAATCATTATTGATAAACATAAGAATTACCCATTAATATAATATGGGTAGCATAATGTTTCTATATATAATAATCAAAAGAGAATTATTAAAGTATGAATTAGTGACATGATATTAATAAATGTAATACCACGTATATTTAATGGATTATATTCTCTATATATATATTAGAGACACATAAAATGAATTTATATGTATTAACATATAATTGAGAGACAATGTGAGACTGAGATAAAAATGGTATAGCCCAATGATTTTTTTTCTTAGAGAGATCTATTACCATGTGTAGGAATCAATATGTACAATATTTATATTAATAAATAATACATTAATGTAAATTATTTATGTTCTTAGAAACCATTTATTTTAATATTTTCCTTTTATTTTTTAACAGTTATTTCATATTCAATTATATAATCATTTAGTTTCATTTTGTACATTATAATGATATTCATCTCATATATCCAAAATCAATATGATATGTTAACTGAGTACAAATAGATATTTATATAATTTTTATATTTTGTAATAATAAATAAATTTTTATTATTTTTTATACATCAATTATTATATTAAACCCATCTATGAAATATGGTAATGAAAAATGAAATGTGTTACAATCATGGATATGGTATGTCGTACGTCCTCCTGAGAAATGTTTGCATTTGTAAGTGATCAAGATGGAGAGAATTGTCGAGTTATTTTACCTTTAAACAATGATAACAATATAATAATTATAATATTTTTTATTTAAATACTCTTATATAAACCATCAATTTAATGAAATAATGAAAACCAAATCACATCGCTTTGAGGAGGGGTTATTCCACACTTACACACAGACAATTAATATATCATTCAACGAATGGAAATAAAATATAATATAAGGTGTATTAATTTATAAGATAATCATAAATATGTCATTAATTTATAAATTAGATTTTAAATCCATCAAAAAATATAGATGTCATAAGGGATGATGGAAAATGACTTACATCGGTTCAAGATGAAAAAGTCTATTATACACACAAATGATTGATTCATTACCCATTTTCTGGAATATAAGATGAATATATGGTATTAATTTGATATAATAACATCTAATTATATGGATTATACTGATATTAATATATAATTAATACTAATAATTAATTTTACGAGATTAGAGAAGAAATAAAACAAAACTTATCAGTTAAGAACAACACCTCTTCTTTTGAAAATATCTTTAGGTTTCCACTAAATTAAATCGTTAGAGGGTATTTTAATTAGATAAAAATAATATTGGATGTGGAAAAGGAAATATTTTAGGGATTCCTTTTGGGTTTTTATAAACAAAAAAGATGATTAATTTTCCTAAAAAACAAAGAGTATTTTTCATTTTATATGTAAGGGGTGGAGAACCCTTATAATAACAAAAAATATAAAATTAATATATATTAATTTAATAATAAATTTTAATACAAAATGAAATAACTGTATGGTATGTTGGGTTTGAGTTAATATACTCTCATAATTTTAAATATGCAAATATATAAATATATATATTATTATTCACCTGATCTTATTAATATAACGTGTGTTAACTAATTTTTAGAGTTATCAGGAATATAATTCTTATTAAATTTTTTGGGGTCAATATATATACTATAAATGTAAAATTGAACTAGGAATGGAAAATATATGTTACATGACAACATATAAAATGCTTCATGGATTTTGACACTCTTTTATTAATTTTACATTATTTAATTAATTATACTTTATTATAAGATAACATTATTTTCATTTGTAGAACCATTCATATAATATGACATTGAAATCAACTTGAAAGCAACTAAAATTAAATTTATACCATTAAAAGATGAAAAAAATAATATTTAGAAAATTATTCATTAATAAATTTAATTCTTTCAAATTATATTAATATAATAGTATTAAATATTTTATTTTATTATCCTATTAATTGATTAAGTTCTATGTTTGCATTGTGTTAAATGTGATTAATATTATTTAATTTCATAAAATTAGAATTTAATTTAAATTATAAATAATAATTTAATATTAAAATGAATTTCTATAATTGAATATAATTTATTTTCATCCATTTCATAATGTTTTTTTATTATAATTTGAATGAATGTGGTATTTTTTATTTATAATTCACATGAATAAACTAATGTATACAATCAGTTAAATATGTAACCGAGTGTAAATATATTAGATAAATTGAGAGAAATTGAATAATTCCCCACATTTAATATGATAATTTCAATTCTTAGTGTTCATTGATAGTCTTTATCACATTTTTTGATTCTATAATTACCAGAATTACCTTTATTATGGTAATAATTATTTACATAATTTACTAATCACTATGATTAGTAATAGATGGGGATTATTTACCAATTTTGAATCAAAGTTACAAACCCTCCCCAAATTACTAATTTTTTATTTCAATGAAGTGGAACTATTTAGGGTAAAATTAGCCCAAAGACAAGTGACTGAAATTTTTTTTTTCAAGAAAATACATTTTATGTATCAAATATATAAACAATAACTTATAAAATATATTCTATAATGGTTATTATTTGATTACCTCTAATAAAAGCTAACTAATTTTTTTAATATAACAAAAAAATATAAATTTATTCTATAAATACCTGAAAATAAAATATTATTTTCAATAGAAATTATTATGTTTTATTATTCAATAAAAATGACACTTTAAAAATAATCATAAATTTATTAACATAATAATTTTAATATGCTGCTAAAAAAATTTATACATTTTTGGAAATTATATTTTGAAAATTTTCACAAATTATTAACTGTAGTTTCTCAAAAAAAAATTATAATTATTTTAGTTCAAATCATTTTTCAAAGAATTATATGACTTTACTAAAATTTGAGTTGTTGTCAATTATGTATTATTAATGAGTTGTACCATAATGTATATTTTATAATTAATATAATCCAAATTATTCCATCTATTTTTATGGATATCATATTTCCAACGTATTTAATTTTGAATATTTAATTTTCCTTTTGTTTGTGATGTTTAATGTCCTATACGATATCATCCATAGTGTTCTTTCTGAATCATGTTGTTCTAATATTAACCCATTATATAGAGAACAATATTACCCCATAAAAATGTTCTTATTGGGTAATATGAACACTAGGTGGCCTAATAATCAGGGTAATGATAGGAATAACCCCATAGACATAGAATTGTATATACACATGGATTTGTTTTGTCTACATGATAGTTAGTAATAATAAATTTTTTTTTCATATTATTCAATTTTAGAGGATGTTTGATTAAAATTATTTGAGTATTTGTAAAATGGTTGACTTATACACATTTAGGTAAAATTTTATCTCAGGACATATTTTAAAACATTTGATTATAAGTGATTTCTTTTGAAAATTCTCATTATTATTCACTGGGTGTGAGCCAACTTGGATCCATAAAATTCACCCTTTATATATAATATGTTTTAAGTAGATTAGTTTATTATTGAGATAGGGATGGAAAATAATCCATATCAATTTTTAGGTATATTAGAAAATGGTGAGTGTAGTTACTAGGGATACATGCTATCACATGGAGTTTAGTTTCTTAATTTTTTATTATATTCATAGTTTTTTAGAATTGGAACTTTTTTCACAATGATTTTATTTATCTATTTTTTTATTTTTTGATTACTAAAATATTTTAAATTTTCACCACTTCCATTCTTATTTATTATTGATAAATCATTCCTTAAAATTATTTCATGGTGTGTATGTTGTTTTCACTAGCCCAATGATATCAGGATTTTCTTTTGGGAAAAGTATATACTAGTTGGGGATACACCTGATTGGGTTAACCAGGTTGGATCATCAATGATTAAAATTTTACATATCATGAGATATTTATTCATGATCATGTTCTACTTTTTCATAATCTTGGGAACATATTTTGGGGCTCCTGAATATAAAATTAAATATATATATATATATATATATCATATTTTAATATTTTTCTACATTCATATCATATGATATAATGTTCTGGATCAGGTATTTAACATATCGCAATTCATATCATTATGGGAAATTTAATTAATGTTAATAAATATTATAATATTCTCTCATGAATAAGGGTATATATTATATGCTTATATTTTTTGGTATTGATGTGATATTTCAGTTCTGATATGGGGAGGATTTATTTTCTACTTCAATATACTTAGAGTCTCACTTACATGTTATGTTTATCAGTCAAGATGTTGTGTTATTTATCTTATTATCATGTTTTGGATAGTTTATATAAACACATTCTTTCTGAACTATTTAGTCACCCATAAATATATTTTTAACTCACCACATTCTTATGTTTTTAATCAGTAGTTTAATAGAAGGATTTTTAATGATGATATTTCTATAAGTTGTTCTAGTATATTTCCTTAATGTAGAAATGAAATTAATCATTGTAAAATAATTTGATAGTGTTTCTAGTATCCAATTACATACTATCAATTAATCCATTAAATATTATTATTTATGGGATGTAATATTTTTAACTATTTACAATATATAAAATAAAGGAATTTTGTCCTTGGTTATATAATGTTTTAATATAGGGAACAAATTAACTATTTTTGGGGAATAGGTAAATTTTTTTATAATTAAATAATAAAAATATTAGTCAATATATATATACATCTATGTATTTAACGATATACTAAAACATTAATAGTGTATTTATTATTTTATTTTCCTAATTGTTACCTCATTATCGCGATACTGATAAGTGGATAGGTAAACTGATTGGCATTAAGACCGAATAAGGAATATTGGGTATTAAGCCAATCATGACCTAGTTCAACAAAACATGATATATTTGACATCCTTTGTTTTTAAAGTGAATAACCATGTAATGTAACATAAATGATTCACCACATCAAACAAAAAATAACAACTAAATATTTTTATTTAAATGTAATAATTCATAAATGAACATTTAAATAATTAAAACATAGTTTGATATCAAAAAAATAAATAATTAATAATTTGGATTATAACAATTATATATATATATATATATATATTAGATATATAGAATCTATTTTTAAGCTATAATATTATGTGTTTTTAAGATATGATATAAGAACAAATCCAATTTTACACAAAAAAGATTTATTTTTATTAAATGACCATTTTATTACCTTTTCCTGGAAAACATATTTTATATATAAATTTTGATAGTTTTATAAATGTATTATGAAAACACTAACTCCATATTTGAAAGATGAATATAAAAATATAATTTTATTTAATATTTCAATTTCTTAAGATATCTATCATGCTTTGATGAATAATTATAGAGTACTAAAATATAATTGAAAAAAACATTTCATCATAAAAATTATATTGCTAAATTATATTTTTTATATTATTTTTATAATATAACTAGATCGGTTTTATATAATTCAACAAAAATTAGTTAATTTAAATACATTTCAAAAAAAAATATGGATATAAAAAATTTTCATTCTTCTGAATATCTTTATATTAAAAACAAATCTTCTTATTCCATCTACAACCTTAATTTTTTTTATTAATTTTAGAAAATTATTCCTTATGAAATTCGAAATAGTTTTTAAATATTTGGAATCATAAGTTCCAAATTATCTAAAGATATCCATTATTTTTTCTTGATATAAATAGTAAATTTAGTAGTTATAATTACCACGATTTTGAGTAAATCAAGTAATTAATGATAACAAAATATTATCACTATCAAAAAACTATCCTAAAAGTGTACAAATGTTATTGGATGAGTTGTTATCGTTAAAAAATCATCCTTTGGCCAGTTTTATGGAATCATGGAGCTAGTTGACCTAGAACAGGTAGGACGAGACTAGGTCGGCCTATACTGGGTTGGGAAAAGTAGGTCTGATCGGGTCAGACTAGACCTGGTCCAACTACCGACCCCTTTGCTTACATTGGCCATATCTGTGGCACCGGTGATGAGCCATCAGCGGTGCTGGTAATCTGGATGAGAGACAATCCCTTTGAGTATCCCCCACTCGAGTTTGGGTTATAGTTGAGATACGGTCGGGTTGGTTCGTGAATGAATCTAATCGGGCCCCCGGGACTAAAAGGCTAATAACTCAAAGAACATGTGTATGATTGTCCCGTCGTCTGTTACGTTGAGACCCCAATGATTTGGCAGTCCTTTGAGATACTTCTACATGAGACTTTGCATCATATTATGTATCGACTAGTATCTCATAGAGATGATCCTTCTGGTGATGAGCAGACAGAGTACGAAGACCAAGTAGATGGTCGAGATCAAACGACTGCATGATATATTTGACTTGGAGTGACTCGACTAGCCTAGTGGAGAGAACCTCTTTTTGATGCGGAAAACCAATGGAAGAGGATCTCCTCTATGTGAGCATGGGAAAACCGTGGTACTCGACAGGAGCAGTACCATTATAGGGTATTTGAGGGAGCACATGTGTGAGACACAGTATACCCACGGTGGGGAGCGCCTCTTTGTGATGCAGCAGACCCACGGTGGGGAGAGCCTCTAGGTGACGCAACAGACCCATGACACTTGACAGCAGGATTTCCTCAGTAGTCCATCGTTAGTGGGAATCTCTCTTGTCTGACACAGCATGCCACTGTACTTGATAGAGGAGGAGTACACCACCAGCCATGGTTTTGATTATAAAAATACTTGTTTTAGCTGAGCCTTTGAATTTTGTTTTTTTCTCATGATTGAGATGGGTTACTAGATAACTTAGGTATATGTATCAGAATATAAATAAGTAATGCTAATCCATTGTTTTCGTAGCTTGTGACTTTTCTTTGTTGGATTTTGTGATACCTTGAGGGTCTCAGGGACCCTACTAAGTGTCCTTACACTCACCCCTATATGGGATATTCTCACACCTCATTATGTTGGATGATGACAGTGGAAAACACTGACGGAGCCTGTGAGTTCCAGGACTGGATGGTACCTGGAGGTGGACCTTACGACGAGTCGGTACACAGAGGAGTCTGAAGGACATGGAGTGTTGAGGTGTCCATCTCTACCTACCCTTCAGGTAGGATCTCTAGAGTACAATCCAAGAGCTTCTCTTTACCATTCAGCTATTTCTCCATTTTTTATTTATACTTGTACATTACAATTGGCCTTGTCTTTCCTGCCCCTTTTACTTTCCAACACACGTTTTTATATAGTTTTTACATTGTGATTTACTTAACATTTTGTACTCTGATGTGTTTATTTACAGTTATAAAGGTAATTCCTTCCCATTTTAGTGATATATGCATTTAGGGCTAGTAGCCAGCCCCTGGCCTATGGATGGCGGGCTTGGGGTTGTAACGACACGGGTCCCAGGAAATGGGTCATGAAAAATTTGAATCAGAGTAGTCTGTTCTACCACAAAACATAGGAATTTGATATTTCCAATCTGTGAAGCAATAGTGTTTTTTGTACTAAGTGTGGTTACAGTTCATGGAGTCCAGTGCTGGTGCGGGTGTCTAATGTATCCATACACCAGGACAATGATCTCTAATTTCCAACTCAGTACACGAAAACACTGACTGCGTGTGTGTTTTATAAATGTTTTCTTAAGTCATCTCAACCAGGTCAGCTCATAAGGTATAGTCTTTTGATCATGTCACATCTATTTAATTTAGGATACCTCCCCACAGATGACTAGTTAGAGCCCCGAGAGTCGTACGTAATGACAGCCCACCGAGCAAGAGGACTTGGTGCGGATCCCTTTACAATTGGAGGCAGCAGAGGTACTACATTTCATTGGGCCACCGATGCCAATATCCCTAGCAGTTGATGATGCATGACACATGAACGTGTTGCACAAGTTCTAGTGCCAGAAGCCACCCATGATTAGGGTATAGATGAACCCATAGGTGGCTGAGGATTGGCTGGAGGCTGCGGTGAGATTCTTTAGTCTATTCGGGACACTAGTAGACTTTATGGTTATCCTTTCTGCCAGCCTCATTCAAGGAGTAGTAGTAATATGGTGGAGCCTGATGCTCCAGTTTCATGATGAGAAGACACATATTTTGGTATACTTCGAGAGACTGTTTCGAGCGTAGTTTATCCCATTCACCCATTGAGCGGTGCAGATACAAGAGCTACTACATCTACGATATGGTCGCATATCGGTGGCGCAGTACTCAGCGAGGTTCACTGACCTCTCATGCTACTCCACTAATATGGTACGAGACCTGTTATTTAGGGCATGGACCTTTGAGCAAGGACTTAGGCGGGATATCAGAGCTTCAGTGTTCTCACTTAGCATCTCGAATCCAGCGGGGGTGTTAGAGAGAGACCTAGTAGAAGATAGTTTTCTTGTTGAGAAGTCACCCATTGAGAGACCCACCACTAGCTGACATAAATTGGAGTCTTCTATAGTAGGAAGTAGACAGATGTCGCAGAGGTCCAAGAGGACCAGACCTACAGGTGGTCGAACGCATGACTCAGGATCAGTTGTGTGGGGAACACATAGAAGAGACACACATGCCAGTAGAAGGCAGTGTTTCTCATGCAGCGAGATTGGTCACATGGCTCATCACTATCCGACCATTCACTCTGATGATCAGCAGACGGTTAAGGGACCTCCCAAAAAGAGGAAGAGATTCGATCGAGGAAATCTGTAGGGCTCATGCAGATGTGGTAGAGGATCTGGTCGAGTAGCTAGCGGTGGAATACGTAATGAGGTGATACCGAACCACTACCAGGAGGACCACCCTGACAGCAGGGAGCGGGTGGACAGGGGATAGCTCAGCATCAGACAGCTAAAGCATACGACCATGGTTCTCCGAAGATTATTTGAGATATGATCTTTGTATACTCTAACTTAGTTGCAGTTCTTATACAAACATGTTCTGGCAACTCTTTCATTTCCACTTCCCTTGTTCAGAGCTCGGAGATTCTGACGGACCAGTTGGCTCGATCCTTACGGATAGAGACTCTTTAGGGAGCAGAATCAATGATTACGCACTAGTTCGGGCAGTGTGACATTACTCTAGGAGTCAAGAGATTCAGTTGGGTTCTACTAGTAGTGGTGTCGGTGCCTTATGACGTCATCTTTGGTATGGACTAGTTATCTACAACCCATGCTCAGATTGACTGTATTAGGTGAAAAGTGTGTTGTGTCCGCACAGATGGGACCTGGTTTACCTTGATTATTGAGAAGGGAGCCTTTGCATCATTGGTTGGACTTACTTAGTGGAGGGTGTAGCCGATCAATCACCAGTAACATGCCTTACCTTCAGAGCAGTAGAAGTGGAGAGACTGACTTATCCAATGGTGGTGGACCAGTACACGGTTGTTTCCCCTAACGATGTTCTAGGACTATCTCCTCGCATAGAGGTGGACTTATACATTGACATTTACCCTAGGACGACACTGATATCTACTCCAGCGTATCGGATGTCTCCCAAGAGGATTTGCAAGAAGTGAGTATAGTTAGATGACATATATAGAAACGGATTCATCTGGCCCAGTGTTTCTCCCTGGGTAGCCCTGATTCTATTCTCCAAGATGGCGGATGGGAGCTTGAGGCTGCCTCTTGACTACCATCTCCTGAACCAGGTGACTGTGAAGAACAGGTACCCAGTCTCAAGGATTGATGACCTCTTTGATTAGCTAAAGGGAGCTCAGTGGTTCTTGAAGATTGACCTAAGATCAGGCTTTCAATAGCTAAGAGTTCGAGGCAAGGATGTGCATAAGACAACTTTCAGGTGCCGTTATGGACACTATGAGTTATTGGTTATGCCATTCATCATATCCAACACTCAATAAATGTTCACGAGTCTCCTGAACAAGATTATCCAACTATACCTTGATCGCTTTATCGTATTCTTCATCAAAGGAATTTTGATCTAATCGACTACTGAGGAGTAGCATACCTACCATTTGTGGGTATTACTGGACACACTCCATGAGCATCATATTTATGGTAAGCTCTCGAAGATCTAGTTCTAGATTCGAGAAGTTCACTTCATAGGAACCATCATCTCACGGTCTGGAGTTACAGTGGATCCAACAAAGATTGAAGCTGTACTTGCTAGGGAGCCACCTATAATCTTAAAGGAGGTGAAGAGTTTTCTTTGTTGTCTGGTTACTATCAGAGGTTCATTACATACTTCTCCAAAGTTGCATCACCACATTAACCATTTACAAAGAAGGGGGAACCCTTTGCGTGATTAGAAATATTCCAGTATAGCTTTTAAAAGATGAGGGAGAGGCTATCTAGTGCCTATAACTTGAGACTTCTAGAGGAAGGCATAGGGTACGTAGTCTACTATGACGCATCAGGAACCATATTAGGTTGTGTCCTAATAAAAGAGAGAGCAGTGGTCACATATTGTTTTTGGATGCTGAGGCTTATTAGAAGAACTAAACTACCCATGATCTGGAGTTAGTAATAGTGGTATTTGCCTTGATGATGTGGTATCATTATCTGATGGGCAAAAGTTTTACATTATACTCTGATCACAAGAGTCTTAGGTATACATTTTCTCAAAAATACATAAACCTAAGACAGTGGAAATGGATCGAGTTCCTCTAGTACTATGAATTTGATATAGTATATACTCCAGAGAAGGGGAATTTTGTAGCAGATGCTCTCACTAGGAGATCTGGTAAACAACTGCTAGGACAAGCGACAAAGAAGCTTGCTGTTTTACAGATTTCTAATGTGGACCAAGATTGGGTATCTTTCCTTCAGTATCTTACAGTCACTCTCCTCATCTTCAATGAGTCAGGGAGGCGTAGCATGGGGATGTTTATTGGGAGACACGACATGCTCAGATATCCATAGGGAAGGCACCTGATGGATTTTCTGAATGTTGGGAGAACATCATCTTATTCAGAGGACATAATATGGTACCATTAGAACTTCAGGAGAATGTGTGGAGGGTGTTCCACATATCTCCTCTAGCAGTACATCCAGGTCTGGTGATGATGTATCAGGACATCTGACTACAACACTAGTGGCTATGTATGAAAAAGGATGTAGCTGAGTTTGTCTCACGATACCTCACTTGTTAGCAAGTGAATTCGGAGCACCAGGTACCAACAGGCTTACTTCATCCCTTAGAGGTACCAAAGTGGAAGTGGGATGATATATACATAGACTTCCTCATGGGTATTCCATGTAAATCCAGGAGTCACAATTTGATTTGGGTGATCATCGAACGACTCACCATGTTGTCCCACATTATTCCGATTAGAGTGCAGGGATCAGTAGAGATCATGGGATGCCTAAATGTATAGAAGATTTCCCATTTAAATGGAGTACATACTTGTATAGTCTCAGACTGTGACACACATTTTACTACTTGGATATGGAAGGGGTTTCATGAGGCTTTCGGGATGCATGTACGTCTGAGTACTGCCTTCCATCCTCAAATAGATGGTCAGACTGAGAAGACCATTCAGACCCTCGAGGAAATGCAACATTCCTACCTCCTCGATTTGGTTTGCATCAAGGAGGATCACATACAATTTTTTGTGTTTTCCTATTACAATAGATATCACTCCACCATAGGGATGAAACCTTTCGAGGCATTGAACGAGCAACCATGCAGATTACCCATATGCTGGACAGACCCTGGGGAGTCAGCAGTAGTGGGACCGGAGATGGTACAGGTTACCATGGAGAAGTTGAAGATCCTCCAGTAGTAGATGATGACCGCACAAAGTAGAAAAAAGTCATATGATAAGAGGAGAGAGTGACCTATAGATTTCGAGGATGGTGACCATGTCTTCCTACGGGTATCACCTGGATGAGGCCTATAGAGATTTGTCTAAGAATAAACTTATATATGATTATCATCATACCTTTCCAGGTCCATTGAAGAGTAGGCGAGGTGGATTACCATCAAGATCTTCATCCTCTGTTTCACTAGGTTCATGATACCTTCCACGTATCTTAGCTGATGAGATACTTGCATAACCCTTCTCACATCATAAATCATGGGGAACTAGACATCGAAAATGGGATGAATTTCACGGAGATTCCAGTGGAGATTTAGGATAAATAAGAGCAGGTCCTATGTGGATGGTTGATACCTCTAGTTCCAGTTCGTTGGCAATATGGAAACCTCCAAGAGTGAACATGGGATCGTGAGGCTTAGATGCGTTCTATGTATCCCCATTAGTTCCCATAGTGTGAATTGTAGTTAATAGGGAAGTAAATCCCTAAGGTGGGGAGAATGTAAAGACCCTGAAATTCTGTGAAATTTTTTCCATAAATACATGGGATTTTTATGAGTCCGTATAAATTGACAGTGCTTGATTCTGAGGCCTAGTGTGCCCAAATCAATTTCTGATGTTTTGTTCAGGTAATTTCAGTAAACGTACGATTGGGTTTTTATAACATTTCAGTCGGTGCTTGGAACAAAAATCTAAGGGCACCATTGAACTTGTAGTGCTGGTATTCTTTTAAAAAGACTTTCACCTTGACGGCATACAATATAGAATAAAAGATAGTTTTTGGCTTTTAAAAAAATAATAAAATAAAGTACAACACTTTATTTTATTTTTAATCTTCCATTTGTTGAGTGTGTTGGTTAAAACCACCATTTGGGAGTCGGTGGTGGGACTTCCACACCCTAACCTCCCATGAGAGGTTATGGTGGTGTAGCTGACCTGAGCATAACCTCCCATGAGAAGATAATTGAGGTTGGGACCACCCGAGCCGTATAACCACCCAATTAATGTTAGGGGTGGGGACCACACGACCCCTATCGATGGTGGAGGATGAAACCTCACCACTCTCCCAGATTAATGAGGGAGAGCCTCTTGATCTCCCTGGGCAATTTATTGCGCCAACACGTGTCTTTTATTAAGGAGAGCCTCTTGGTATCCTCTAAATTAATGAGGCAACACTCATGCATTTAATTTGGTGGATCATGGATTTTAATTATAATTTTGAATGGGTGTCCCAATGTAATATTAGATGAATAATCTAATACTGTTTCGTTGGCATTTCTATTTTGGTGGAATTGAGAGGAGCTTTGGAGAAAAGTGCTCCCAACGAAGAATGTTCCTGCCAACGAAGAACGTGTGGAACGCCAGATTTGTTCTTCGACTTCTTTCCTCGAATCCTACTGATGTAGAGCGCCAACCACGACCAACTCAACTTGGGATTCAGAGAGCATAGCAGACGCGCCGAACGGTGAATACTTTCATCTTCTTCCTGGAACATCAAACGTCAACGAATGATGAACGACAAATAACAAGGTAAGGGGTTATTTCATGTTGATTCTCCCTTTTTATTCCATAAAAAATCGAATTGAAAATAGATAAAAAGTGTTGTAATTAATTGCTGAGCTTCATTCTGATAAGCCAAATGTAATAATCTCTAAACACGGAGGGTGGGGTCCAAACTAACATGGCCAGACTCCATCCGATGTTCTTTCATAATTATTATTCGGCATGGTGATGAGGAGATAGGAAAAAAGGAGGCAACGACAAAGGATGTGCTACTCGTGGCCTCCGTGAATCACAATGCCCACATGACGCACCTATACGTTAGGCTGAACACAACCGCGTCCCGCCGCGCAAACCGCAGCTTACCCACGGGCTACCCCATGAGCTTCATCCTTCCCCAAGCTGCCAGACCGTGTGCCCCCATGCGCCACTACAGCCTACCCGCATGCTGCAGTGCCCTGATCCGCCTGCCAGCGCACTACTCGTGTGCCATCGCGGCCTGCCCAGCTCTACCGGTGGCCTGCCTGGCACCCCAGCGCCCTACCCAGCTCCCCCGCTCCCTGATCGAGCACCCTCGCACCCTGCGTGTCTTGCCCGACATTCATCCGGTCGACCTGCACCCTACGCAGCCTGCCCACTAGACTCCTGGCTACCGAACTCTCGAGTCGTTCCCCTCATGGCGTTGGCTGAACTGGACTCAGTCATTCTTCCATGTCTCCTGTGTGGTGACATCAGGGATGAACCGCCCTCATAGTCTACTAGGTCGGGCCTAGCAGACCGAGCCTAATTTAGCAGGCTGACCTACCCAACGGGCTGGGTCAGACCCATCGGGTCTGTCCAAGTTGACCCAGACCACGTCTGCCCATAGTGTGTTGGGATGAGTCAGTACGACCGGGTCAGACCAGACCCAGGACCACTACCAACCCCTTTGCTTACATTGGCCATATCTGTGGCACTAGACATCTAGTTGAAGAGACATTAGAGGCTCTAGTAATCTCAGTGAGAGACGGTCTCGTTGAGTATACCCCAATGGAGTTTGTGGTATAGTTATGGTTGGTTGGGTTGGTTTGTACACAAATCCAATCGGGCCCCCGAGAATAAAAGGAAAATAACTCACAAACTAGGCATCTGATTGAAATTCCATCTATTAAGTTGAGACCCCTATGAAGTGGCAGTCTTTGAAATAATTCTATGGGAGACTTATCTACATTTGGAGAATCGATCAGTAGCTCGTAGAGCAGATACTTTTGGTGAATACCCAATAGAGTATAGAGTCCTAGTTGATGGCTGAGACCTGATGACTGCTTGACCGATTCGACTTGGAGTGAGTCGAATAGCCTGGTAGGTAGAGCCTCTGTGTGACTCGGTAGACCCATGGAGGAGGAGCACCTCTATGTGATCCTGGAAGAACTACTGTACTTGACAGGGGGAATAAATCTGTATGCTATTAGGGGGTGCACTTCTATGTGACACAGCAGTCCCGCAGTGAGAAGCACCTCTATGTGACGCATCATACCCATGACACTCGACACGAGGAGATCCATAGTAGTCCAAGGTTACTGAGAAGCTACTCTGTGTGATGCGGCGGGCCACTGTAATCGATAAGGAGGAGTACACCACCAGTCATGGATTTGATAATAAAAATCCTGGTTTGAGCTGAGTCTATGACTTTTGTGTTTTTCTAATGATTGATATTCTTACTAGATAACTTAGGTATATGTATAGATATATACATATGTAATGGTTATCTGTTGATTTTGTACCTTATTATTTATCCTTGATGGATTTTGTGGGGCCTTGAGGGTCTCTGGGTCCCTACTGTGTATTTTTATACTCACCCCTGCATTGGCTATACTCTCACCTCCTTGTGTTGGATACAGAAGACAGTCTGCACTGACGGAGTCTCAGAGTGCAAGCAATGGATGAAACCCGGAGGTGGACCTTACGACGTGTCGGTATACAGAGGAGTATAACAGACGTGGAGTTATGAGGTTTCCTTCTATACCTACCCTTCATGTAGGAACCCCGAAGGATGATCCAGGAGATGGTCTTTACCTTTCAGTTGTTTATCCCTTTTTCAGTTGTACTTGTACATTACAGTTGGGATTGTATTTTCGACCCCTTTTACTTTCCATTCCAATTTTTTTATATTATTTTTACTTATTTCTTTACTTCCAGTTGTGTGCTCTGATGTGTTTGTTTATAGTTATAATGGAAATTCCTTCCCAGTTAATGGGTATATGCCTTTGGTGGTAGTGGCCAGCCCATGTTCAATATAAGGCGGGAATGAGGTAGTTACGACACAGGCCCCGAGGGAAGGGTCGTGACATGAGATAAAAATCATTAATCAATACATTGGAGGGATATATAGGTCCTACCCACCTCAAAATGAAATAATTTTTTATGAGCCACAAAATAAATATAAATCATTCATTATAAACCAACGAATAAAATGGGTTTCATAAACATTGTCCCTTCATAACATATTCCATATAAAATAATGGACAAAATTTAATCATAAACAAAATCAAACCATGTAAATAATTTTGAAATCATCCGTGAAACATAACCATATTAATGAATGTCATCATAGATGGAAACTAGTTTTGATAAAACTCATGAAATGAAATATTGAAAAAAATATTGATTCTTCTTTAAAATCATTTTCTTTTCTCAAAATGTAGTGTTATTTAGAAGAAAATAATTCTGTTGAAAATAATGATGAAATATTTTAGAGGATGATTTATGTATACAAGGTGTTCTGAATTCATAAAATTCCATTCAAGCCATATAAGTTAAAGAAACATTCTCCTCGTTCTATTGTCAGAAAATTCAAATAGTAACTCATATGGTAAACAAAAGTAAGTATCATTTCATACCTCAAAGTAAAATTAAAAAATAGGTAAAAAACAATAATAAAACATGAAATAGTAGTAAAAACGTTATGAAAACATTTTTATAGAACATTTACATGGATGAAAAATATAACCACAATAAATACTTACGAATAAACAATCTCGGATTAGAATGATATTGAAAAAATTATCCCTTACCTTAGGTACAATTTCTTTTGTACGTGTAAGGAACTCCTATGTAATGAATTTAATAATGTCATTGACTTATTCTAGAATCATTGTATTTTTTATTGAAACCTATATGATTCACTTATGACTTTATATCACCCGTTCATTTGCCAATTCCACATTAAAGCAACATTTGGGTAATAATTGTTTCATTTATCGAACTTGTTTGGACTTTTTGTTCATAATATTAACCTGATTTAAATACATCAGGACATTAAAAAGGATTTATATATAATATATAACTTCTTTATATATATATATATAATATATACATAAATGAAATTAAATACATCATTCATAGATATGGCAGGCCGTACGTAAGCATGAACAAGGTTTTCCTTTATTTATTGAATTTAATTAACATAAGTAGTTGAAAAATATATATATATATATATATATATACAAAATCCTAGTAGCATTATTATGTCATATATCTCATTTTCATTCATTATATAAACTTTATAATCATTTTTTAATGGTTAACATGGAGAATGAATCTCATCACTTTGTGGAGACGGTAATCCGTACGTACGCACGAGCAATGATATCATTCCTCTAATTATTGAATGGAATTAGGGTGGATGATATAATATCTCATTATTTGTATTATATATAGTAATCATACATTGTTATTATTAACACCATTATACCCATACATGGTAGGTGGTTGTGGAAAAAGGATTACACAACGACGTGGAGACGGTAAGCCGTATGTACGCACACACGATGATATCATTTTTCATAGGATTTATAGATGTTAAAATTTGGTTGTCTCATATTAAAAACAAAATATTAATATTAAAGTTATACTAGAGTTACTAATTTATAATTAAATAAATCATATAGAGGACGTATAAGAAGAAATAAGTTTCAATGAATCGCTAAAGGATATTACATCTTCTTCGACGCGCCTCTTCTAAACATCCTCTTAGGGCAATAAATTTTTTCATTAATGAAGAATAGGACATATAGTATGTTTCTATATATGTTGAGAAGGTAAATTGGAAGGGGTTTACCAAGTTTGAGAACTCAAAATGGACTGAACGAAAGAGGGCAGAGGTGCCCGTTTATTAAATAGTAGAGCGGCAGTTTTGGAAATTTTGAAAATATTAATTTATAATAAACTAAAACCCCACATAAAACATCCAAAGTGTCCAAAATTAGAATATTAGATACAATATTTTTTAAACTCATTTAGAAATCAAATTTAGACGTGTTTTGAGTTTATTTTAGACCGTATTTTTTTTATTTATCTTTATTTAATCTATTCATTTTTATTTGTGGTAATAATATTCTAAATTTTAAATGGTTATAAATACTTTCTAATGTGTTGTGAATTTTTCATAATTGGATTCATTATTACATTTTTGGCCAAATAAATTTCAATTATTAATTTCAAAACATTTTTGTGAATTTAAATTTTTTTAATAATATATTATTTTTATAAAATATAAATAGTATCAATTTTGTCACAATTCATTTATTTGAATTTAAATAAAATCCAAAGAGATGATAGATTAATAAAAAAATAATAGCTTCCTAAAATTTCATATGAATATAGAAAATTCTTGGAGTACACTAATTAGTTCAGATAATATTTATTTTAATATTTTTAAAACCATTTATTTGATATTTCTCTTAATAAAATAATTACAACATCATTTTTGTATAATAATATAATATACATATTTTTTGTATATAAATTAAAAATATAATAGTAAGATAAAGATAAATCTAATAGATTTCATATGAATACCATTAGTTTAATTAATCTTCTAAAACACACAACTTTTAAAATTTAATCTTTATTAATTTATGAAGGTGACAACTATGACATCATTTAAAATAAAGTAATACAAATGTCATAAAATTTTTTTATGGCTCAAAATATTCCAAAAGTCTACACATGGATGCTTATGGGTTATATATACTTGTAAAATATGTCTTTTCCATGATTTCAATATTTTTAAAGGTATTATTATTTAATAATTACTATATTATTGATTTTTAACTAACTAAAAAATATTTACATCATTAATGTATATGAAATTAAGGTAATTATATATTTTGTAAAAATTAAAAATAAATTACCATGATAAGAGAAAATTTACATTTAAATTGAGTATTTATAATCCAATTTATATTCTTTATGACCATATATTAAAAATAATTTAATTATTTAAAGTTTGAGTGAGGCATATTTCACTTTACTTTAAATAAAATAAATTCATTGTTTTAATCTCATCCATGTGGGTTAAAATAGATACAATTTTGACCCAAATATATTTTAGGAATAAATATTAGAAATAAAATATATTATGGATCGTGTTTGTGTGATTTTATAATTTTATTTTTACCCTTAATTACCAGATTTACCTTTATCTTTGGTAAATAAAATTTACTGTAGTCACTATTAATAATGTCCAAAAAACGTATACTTTTAACATAATATGGACCTAATGATTCCAAATATAGTATCCATTTTTCAAAATTCAAGACAATGAAGATACAGTAATTAATTTAATATTATTCCCATTGTCGAAATAAATAGGTTTTTATTTAAAACATTGTAAAAGATTGAAAGGTTTTTACCTATGATTTCAATGTAAAATTAATGGTAATGAAATAAATTATATTAAAATAAAAAAATATTTTCTATTTATACTTTAAAACGATTAAATATTATAATTTAACCATATAAATACTCTCAATGATTTTTTTTAAACTAAAATTTACCGTATTTTTACTATTCATCAAAATTTGAAGGTTATCAGAATAATGTAAAATATTTTTCCAATATATATTTTTATATCCTGATTCAAAAGAATAAGATTTAGTTATCAAATTGAACTTATAAACTTTCCAAAAATTATATTTTAAATGTATGTGCCCTTAGATGGTGATAAAACTTCAATTTTTGAAAAAACTTATTTTATCCAAAAAATTAATTTTATTCTCATACAATGTTTTAGAAAATTTGTAAGTTGAATGATAATTTTATAAAATTATAAATTTGGTTAATACTCTTTATAACATCTAATTAGTAATAATATTATAATAATATATTATTGTTTAGTGAAACTCAGTATTGCGTACAACGCAAGCCATCGAGGAATGTCGCTTTTTCATGTGATGCAAGCCATGTAAGTGTTGCATGAAATTTTTCTTTGGAATTTCTTATAACATTATCTAATCATATTTCATTGAACAAAAACGATATTCAGTGTTGAATTCAATGAATGGTACAAGAAATTGTGATTAAAATAATCCAATAATATTCTTCTGTATACTGCAAACTAATATGGTGTTGCGTATAGCACAAGCTAATCATGGTTAAGTATACAACACAAGACATCAATAAAAATAAAAATAATATTTCCTATAAATTTTAGGGTATTACATTCTACCCCCTTGAAATAACTTTCTCTCTTAAAATTCATTGGGGTTATTAAAGGTTTAATACATAAAGGTTTCTTTCATAGAAACCTAAAACGTAAAATGGAATACTAAATCTTAATTTTAAAAAGTGAAGTAAGAAATATAATGGTTACCCAAATTAACTCATCACCAGGTTTCCACATTAAAGAACATAGGTGAAAAATGGATATGAAAGAGAAATCTTACCAGCATGTTCTGATAAAGAGTATTAGAGAACATGGCTATGAAAAATCCAACAATCACAAAGCCATAAAATGGTGATGATCTAATGTAGAATCTGATTATCAGATATTAGGGTACTAGGAAAACAATTTTTGTTTTCAATATCATTTCCCTAATGTTGATGAATTTTTTCATAAAAAGAATACATACTTTATTTCACTATAATATCATCGTTGGTCATTCTGTGAACAATTTACACTTCATCTCATATTTAAATAAATGAAGCTGAATATTTTATTATTGAAGTGTAAGCAGATCATGCAATAGAATGCTAGGTCATTCCTTCTGTCTTTATCAAAAGAAGGTTAGTAGAAATTATTAAATATATATAAGTCCATCTATGGTGAGATTTAGTATATATGATTCCACAAATGGACTTATACTTCATCTATTATAATACATAATAAAATTAAACTAATTTCAAATAAATAACGACTTCATGTAGGCCAGTAGTAGGAGCTAATGGCCTTCTTAGTTCAGTTGTGGGTTCCATTCCTGCAACCGTGTCCTACGCAACATGTTTCTGTATGTCCTGCATGTAGTCTTTTTTCTAAAACTAAACTCTTATACAATTCCAAAAATAATATTGAAAAACATTTGTAACCTTAAACAATAATATATGATGTCCAATATAATCAATTCCAATCTTTAGGCTTATCCAAAATACTTTTATCGAATCTCATAGTATAATGAAACGATTAATTGAAAGGTCATCTACCATGAATTGAATACCATCATTTATCCCCCTAATATCATAAGACATATCTTGTTTTGCACATTCCAAACATGTGAATTACTTAATAATTTGCTATCTTAAAACATGAATTAACATGGAATCATAATGAAAACATGAATGCAGTAAAAAATTAACTCTTTCCACATACCAAATCCAAAAACTTCCATACACTCAATCCATGATATCACATTATCCTTATATCAGTCATGAGTATATTAATTCTATAAAAATTTCATTATATCCATATACCTTCATTACGTGCATATTAGGTGATTTCCAAAAATATATGAATAACCTTTCATGGTCACTAGTTACATTCAATATACGCTTCCAAAAAATATGGAAAAAATACCATAAAAATCCTTAGAGGTTTCTTTATTCCACAATAACATGAAATTAATTATACAACATTAATCTTGATAAACATGAAATCATTCCACCACCTTCTAAAACCATTGACTGAGGATCATTATTTTATTCCACAACACTTCTTTCCTCTCATATATCATTTGTAGTCTATTCATCATCATCAACAG
Organism: Viscum album; assembly: GCA_963277665.1. NCBI lineage: Eukaryota > Viridiplantae > Streptophyta > Magnoliopsida > Santalales > Viscaceae > Viscum > Viscum album. Next base: position 805,850,366 of record OY728130.1, read on the forward strand.
AAATACAACCCATACGACCATGTTGATTATATTCACTCCCTAAGAGAATTGGTTTTCATAATGCAGGTACATTCCTCATTTAAAACATTTAACTGTTGTTGATGTCATAGAAATACCATTATCCTTGTTCATTGTGTTAACTGATCCTTTTCCTATTTAATTGCTGGATTTGTGTCATTATTTTCCCCATACAATGAATCATCCAAATCTTTGAAAACATTCTCCCTGATGCCTCTTCCCACATGATTTACATGAGATAAATTGAGCATTGTTTCCTCTATGATCATCAAGAAACTCCATATTATTTTTATCATATGAGTTAGTAATCTTACAAAAGTTGATATTATTGATCATCTTATTATATTTCTGATTAGGTATAATAACAATATTTTGCCTTCCAAATCCCTTATAATTTGGTTTCTCTGGAATATTATCATTCCATTGTCCATAATATTCTCCATTAACAAGAATCTTCCTCTTTCTACCCATTTTCATAAACCCAAAAAGAATAGTGTGAGAGGAAAAAATCATATTAAGAAGACAACATAATCAAGGGTCAGTATGTTCAATCTATAATATCTTAGGTTTAATCCTATGTTATTCATGATCGTTATCATAAATTTAGTAGTGTAACCTATACTTATAATTATCCTTAGGAACATCCCTTGACATACATTAGATATATCTCTAGGGTTGTCAATATATATTTTCTCTTCCAAAATTCCAAAGTGTAACTAAACCGTTGCTCTAATACCAACTATTGAGGCCCTAAAATGACATAAAAATAAATTACATGAATTTTTCAGAAAACATAATTCATGAAAAAAAAGATGACCAATGACTGTATTAGTTTAGTGACATTAGAAACTCAGTACCTAATCAACTAATCATGGTGAAATATCTACAACATCTCCAATAAATATCATCCCCTTTTGTTTTATTAAAAAAACCATTCATTATATCCCAAAGAAAATAAAACATTAAAAGGGTGAGCATAAAAGCTCACTAAGGGTAAGAATGGAGAAAATAAAACAACCATATAGATTTGAACCTAAAAACATGAACATAATGTTTTATATTAAAAATATTGAGTTGTGAAATAAAATATGGTTGTGCGTAAGGTATAGATCATAAAAGAACATTCATCATGATTAAATAGAATGGGAATAAAACATGTAATTGTGGAAGACCATTAATCACATGATATGAATTCCATAGTAGCTAAGGAAATTCTTCATTGACCATCATGTTAACCAAGGTCCCTTACTGAATCGGGTTTACCTGCCATTCTAGCCATGTATTACGAAACAGTATTTACTTTTCATTCTATCCATGTCTATGTCATGATATATAAATCATTAACCAATGCATTGGAGGGAGATATAGTTCCCAACCATATCATAATTAAATCATTATTTCGTTTTCCATAAAATAAACATAAATCATCCATCATATCCCAACGAATAAAATGGGATTCAAAAACATCATCCAATCATTACAAAATCCATAGAAAACAATGTATATAATTTCATCATAAAAAAATCAAACCATGTAAATAATATAGACATTATTCGGGAAGCATAACCATATTTAAGAATGTAATCATAGATGTAAAATAGTTTTTATAAAACACTTGAAATGAGTTCTTGAGGAAAATATATTTTTTTCTTTCAAATTTTTTTTTCTCAATATGCCATTCAATTTAAAAGAATTTTCTGTTGTTGAAAATAATAATGAAATCATGTAGTGTAACCATAAAGTAAATAAGGTGTTATGAAATTGTAAAAATTTGTTCATTCTATATATGATAAAAAACATTCTCCTCGTAATTTTTTTGGAAAAGTCAAAAAGCGCCATGTATGGTAAACAAAAAAAAGATTCCATTCATACGATACAGTAAAAGTTAAAAAGAGGTAAAAATTACTTTAAAAATACATAGAATAATTGCAAAACATTATGGAAAAGTTTTATAAAAAACATGGACATCGATGATATATATAACCCCAGTAAATACTTAAGAACAAACAATCTTGGATAATAATGAGATTTGAAAAATTATCCCTTAAATAAGGTCCAATTTCATTAGTATGTTTTCGAAAGTCCTGTATAATTTTTAAATAATTTCATTGACTTATTCATGAATAATAGGCATTTTTATGATATCATATATGATTCACTTATGACTTTATATTAGTCATTCATTTGTCATTTCCATGTTAAAGCAATATTTTGGGTAATAATCATTTCATTTATCATATGTGTTTGGACTTGTTGTTCATGATATTATCATGATTTACCTACGTCCATAATTTAAAACATGATATATATAATATATACATTCATTATATATATAATATATAGATAAATTAAATGAAATACACTATTCAAGGAGATAGTTGGTCGTACGTACGCATGAGTGCAATATTATTTTTCTTATTGACTTGAATGGAAGAAAGTAGATCACACAGAAACACACACACAAACAACTATATATATATAAATAAATCCACTACCATTAATATTTAATATATCTCATTATTATTCATTATATATACTCTATAATCATTTTTAAATAGTTAACATGGATAATGAATCTCATCCCATCGTGGGGATGATAATCCGTACCTAAGCATGTGGGATGATATCATTTCAATAATTATTGAATGGAATTATAGTGGAAGATATAATATCTCATAATTAATATCATGATATAATAATCATATATTTTTATTATTTCCACCATTATACTGATCCAAGTATGGTGGTGGTGGAAAAACAGATTACACCACAGCGTGGAAGCGGTAAGCCATACGTTGGCACATGCAGTGATTACGATATTCATAAGATGGATAAAAGGTGAAATATATTTGTTTCAAAATCATGATAAAATATCAGTATACAAGTGATACTTTATTTATTAGATAATAACAAAAAAATCATATAGAGGAATTAGAAGAAGAAATTATTTTGAACAAATCTGTTGAGAATATTATCTCTTCTTCGACACACCTCTTCATAACATCCGCTTAGGGAACTAAATTTTGTTTCTAATGAAGACCAAGACCTATAGTATGTTTATAGATATGTTGATAATGGAAATGGGAAGGGTTTTCCCTAGTTTGAATGCTCATAATGGAGTGAAGAGAAGAGGGATGATGTGCCCTTTTATAAGAGAATAGTGGGGTACTTTTGGAAACCTCCAAAATATTAAATTATAATAAACTAAAAACCCATTAAAAACATAAAACGTTACTCAAATTCATATATGAGATAATATAGGGTTGTAACCTCATCAACCAATCAAATTTAGAGATATTTTTGAGTTTATTTTAGACAATATCATTATGATTTATCCTTATTTATTATATTTAATTTAATTTGTTGTTATAATATTCAAAATTTTAGATGGTTATAAATACATACATATGTGTTTCTAATTATACATTATTAGATAAATTATTTAATTTTAGACCACATAAATTTCAATATTTTATTTTTACATATTTTTGTGTTTTTTAAACAGTTTATTAATATGATATTTTTATAAAATATCAATAGTGTAAATTATGACACTATTCATTTTATGAATTTAAATAAAATCCAAAAAGATGATAGATTCGATATAAAATATTTAATAGATTCCTAAAATTTCATATTAATCTAGAAAATTCACGGAGCACATTAATTAGTTCATATAATATTTATCTTAATATTTTTAAAAACCATTTATTCGATATTTATCTTAATAAGATAATTTCTACAACATTTTTTTTATTATTTCATATACATATTTTTTGTAAAAAAATTTAATTAAAATAATATGATGTATATATGTCTAAAATAATTCATAAGAATAATTTTATTTGAATTTATCTTCTAAAACACCCTACTTTTAAAATGGTATCTTTATTAAATTATGAAGATGACAACATTGACATCATTTAAAATTAAATAATATAAGTTTCATAATAATTTTTATAATATTAATAATGTTCCACAAGCCTTCACATGGATGATTTTGGGTAATATATACTCAACCAATAAGTATTGGCCATGTGTTTGGTCTTTTTGATGGGTATTATTATTTTAATATAAACTTTATCATTGATTTTCCATTAAATAAATAATTTATACATAATTAATGTATATGTTTTTAAGGTAGTTATTTATTTCATAAAAATTAAAAATATATTACCATGATAAAGATAATAAATGTAACTTTCAAATTATGATTTGAAATCTAATTTATATTCTGTATAAACTTATATTAAAAAAGCTTTTATTATTTAATGTCTGAGTGAGAAATATTCCACTTTCCTTTAAATAAAACAAATTAAAGGAATTAAACTTGTCCAAGTGGGTTCCAATAGATACCATTTCAACCCAAGTATATTATATGACGAAATATAATCAAAATATTATATTATGAAATGTGTTAGGGTTATTTTATAATATTTAATTTACCTTTAATTACCTGATTTACCTTTAAATATAGAAAATTAAATTTACCATTGTTACTGTTCACAATGTCTAACATAAGTTTCATATTTACATAATTTGGGCCTGATGATTTTAAATATGGAATCCATTTTTCAAAATTCAAGAAACAGTTGTAGTAGTAATTAATTTAAAATTAATCTCATTGTCGAAAAAATGGGTTTTTATTTAAAACATTGCAAATGATTGAAATTTTTTTACATATGAATTCAATGTAAAAATTATGATAATGAAATAAAATATATTAAATAGTAATAATATATTCTATATATACTTTAGAACCATTAAATATTATAATTTTACCATATAAATTATCTCAATGGAGAATGTTGTTTTTAATTAAAAGTTTGCGTATTTTTAATATTCCTCAAGATATAAAGGTTATCTTAATAATGTCAAAAATTTATCCAACGTAAATTTTTATATCCTTATTAAAAATAAAAAGATTAAATTGTCAAATTGACCTTATAAACGTGTCAAAAATAATAATGAAAATTGGTGCTACGTCAAAACGTGACAAAACTACATTTTTTGAAAAATACTTATTTTATCCAAAAAAATAAAATTGTTCTCATGGAATGTTCTAGAAAATATGTAAGATGAATGATATTTTTATAAAATTAAAATGTGGTTATTAATATTCATAATTTTTTGTTTATAACAATATTATAAAAATATATTTTTGTTTAGTGAAACTTAGTATTGCGTACAACGCAATCCATTGAGGTAGTTCGCCATTGAGTGTAATGCAAGCCAAGTCTGAGTTGCATTATGGATTCCTTGGGCGTTGTGTTTAAAATAATATAATTTTTTTCATTTAATAAAATCATTATTGAGTTTCAAATTCCTTCAAAAGAACTTGAAATTCTGTGTAAAATAAGCTAATAACAGTGTTGTGTATACTACAAGATTATACGGTGTTGCGTATATCGCAAACTAATATTGGTGTAACATAAAACAAAATACATCAATGAAAATAATTAAATAATTCTCATAACATTAAAGGGTGTTACAAGAAGGTTCCACTATATCTCCTAAATTCATGTATATGTCTGATGAGACAAACAAGAATGGGTTTTCATTGAGGCTTTACCCATTTACTTTCTGATCTCCTAGCCATGTAATCAATAATATATTTCATATATTCATTAGTATGTGCCCTATGATCATGAGACTACTTATTTATTTACATTTGAATTTTAAGTTTGTATAATTTCCCTGGATAATTTTTATTGGACATTTTATTGTTTATATTTCATTATTTGATTATCATTTATAATGGCTATATTATGCTGAAATTATTGAATAAATTTGAATCAGTTTTAGTTCCATACGTAGATGTAATTTTTATTACTTTTCATCTGCTATATATATACCCTTTCTGAGCATCCAATCTCACCAATTTATTATATTTATATTTTATCAGATTCCATGACGTATATTATTATATACATGTTGGAATAATCTAGTAAAATAATGGTGATATTATATGAATCATTAAGTAGTATTTTATACATTCAATTGTAATATATGTTTCATATTTGTATCAAGTTTTCATAAAATAATAAATATATCATTCCTTTGGGATGTGATTACAAATACAATATAATAATTTAATAATGTATCCAACGATTCTTGATACTGGGGTTGGGGTTTGTACACATTTTGTTAAGAGATGTTTAATAGAAAACATGGGAATTAAACATAGGAAACCTTATATTAGAGAATGAAAAACTGTAACATAGTTTGAAATTATATAAAAATAAACATTAATTTTTTTTAGATTTTAGTTACTAAAAAATATAGAATTTATGTTTTGTGAAAATAGATTTTTTAGATTATACATAATATTTCATAATTTTATTATATAATATAGTGTATATCATTTTTAAGAAATTCCACATAGGGGAATGAATTGAAATATAATTCACACATGAAATAACTTTAAGGGTTGTAATCTTATGAAATATAATGATTTTGATGTTTGATCTTCAATTGGAAAAAAATAAATTATTACTATAATTGGACAACTGACATAGAACATGAACAACAACATCAACCATATGGAGCATAATGATCCACAAAAAGAGGGAAAATGTTAGAATACATCATTAGAAAAAATCATTTATCATTTAATGGGAATGAATATCAAATTATTTAAGATCAATTGATATGTTCCATAGAGATGACATTTTCTTCCATATTAATTAGAATAATAGAGATGTTTATAATCCCATTATTTCATCTCATCACAGATGAAGATCAATGGTGTTCATTGATTCCATACATGCAGTAAGATAAATAATTAGAACACATTGAATGTAATCATTTTGAGTAACATTTATTATAAAAATATTCTAATAACAAATAGTGATATGTTACAAAGATATAATTTGCGAGTTTAGGAAAAAAGGATGGTGAGAATGATGCTAAATATAAATACAACATTACATGGATGACAAGAACTACTATGGACAAAGTATGCAATCCAATGGGTATGATTGAAAACTTATATTATTTGATTAATACATATTCATTAAATGGTATTGGTCTCCCAAACCTTCTCATCAAACAAGTACATAATCTCGAATGAAATCAAGAAATGTATGGAATAAAAAAATTCTTATGAATTCAATGGAAAGAAATTGAAGAACCGAATGAAAGAGTAATTGTCTGGTAATTGAAAAAAGGGATGAATGATTTTTCCACATGTGATATATGTGTAAGGAAACACCAAAGTGTATTCCTAAAGATATGAAGTGTTTTCTTTACGTGTGGTGAGAGAGGACATCAAGATCACTTTTGAAAGAGAAATTAAAAAATATACCAATGTTTAACAAAAAAACTATAAGAGGATGGGCCACCATGTAAATTAATTCCCCATGAATAAAGTAGTTATAATGTAGAATAATCCAAGGGATCAAATAAAAAAATATGATTTCACTATTATGGAAGTAGCATAATTGATGTTTTGTGTATTTTTTGATTCCATAATTATTTCATGATATTATGGTAATATGAATCATCATATATATAAGTATTGTATTGTATTATTTATTCATTAAATATTTGGATTAATTAATGTTGTCATTAATGTTTTATGGTAATTAAGGTATTCATATATGTGAAATGTGATATTAAGAGCTACATTATGTGGTTTGTGTGATCTATTGTTATGTTTATTTTTGAAATTTAAGGATAGTGTATATTATTGTTCTTCAAATTATGAATGATGTATATTGGATGAATCTTAAAGTAACTTCTTATGGAATGGATAAAAATGATACTAGGATTTGATTTTATCATATTATTTTATTATTTTTCAAATAGGATAACCTTTAAAAACAGTTTGGTTTTAGTACACTTTTATTTTCAGAAGTAATGTCTCTTTAAATTCATGATTCATAAATGTTCATTAAACATAAAGAATTCATTTTTCAGATTCATTTTCTGGTTTAAGGGATGAAATAAAAATAGATTACAGACCATGAAAATGATGAGGTTGTTCATATGATAAGGGATAAAATCATATATTTTCTTTTTTATATAGAAAAATAATCCCTCGACTCTAGGAATATTATTTTTGGAAAAAAATGTCATTATCTATCTTTTCATTATAAAATATCAATATCCTTTTTATCGGTGAAACATTTATGATTTTTTAATGGTTAACTGTCCAATGTCCATGTTTATATCACACTTCATTGGAAATGATTTTTATATTGCAATTCTATTTCCATAATTTGGTACACGGGACCATAGTATGAGTCATATTAGGTGAACTTTGTACATCCCTTATTATATTTTAAAATAGATTTACCATTAGTATTTTTTTTCTGATGAGATATTTCGAAAAAGGTATTTTGAGAAGTAAAAAAATGTGTACAATAATTAGATCAAATTGTGAGTACAAAATTTATTAAACAGTTAGAGTGTAACATCCCGAGATTATAAAATGAAATATTATCTTCCACAATGTCCCTAATACACCACGTAGAGCTTAAAATTATAAAAAATATTATTATTTAAATGGTACAATTATTAAATATCCATTATAATGGTGGGAATGAATTTTTATATTATTATTATGAAAATGATATTTACACATTTAAATTTAATGAATTATATTCTGAACAATTGTTTATAAATTAATATAAAACACTTTTTAAGAAAATATGTTTTCATTCAAAACATTTTAAATGAATACAAGTGAGTTTTATAAAAATAAAATTGAAAAATATCTTTTTTGTATTATATTAAATAGATATATATATATATATAATTAAATATAAATTTTAACATTATTTTTACATGTTGTCTATACATTGTCTAAAAACAACTCAAATTGTAAATATAAAAGATTAATTTTTATAAAAAGAAAATTTTACCACCATTTGATATCACTATAATTATAAATAAACATCTTGAAATATAAATAAATTTTTTTGGTAAAATAATATTATTCTATTAAATATTAATATAAAATATTTCTTCAATTTAATTTTTAAATTTTTCTGATAAGATTATTGTTTTGAAGAATACTGAAGGAATAAGGAATTTTAATTAAAAACATCAATTTAAAAAAAATATGATATGAAATTATATACTATATCTGATATAATGTATAATTAGATCAAATTTATATCATTTAATCCAAAATAGCTCATATGAACAAATTTCACATTGAATTTTGATATAAGAACATTTGAATTTGTTCAACATTTTTACAATAAAAACTCATCTTATTATTTCATCAATGGGAATAATTATAAATTAGTCATAGGTTTTTCTTATATTTCTTATAAATAGATTAAATAGTTTTAATAATGAGGTCCAAATTAAAAAAATAGGAACCATTTATTTTTTACAATAAGAGAAGATTATTTAGTGATTTTAACTATGATCATTATGGGTAAATCAAGTAATTAGGGGTAAAATTTATATTAGTGATTTTAGAAAATTATAAAAAAAAATTCTAATGATCTATTTAGTGTTATTTTTTTCCTATATAATCCTTCCGGAAATTTTATGGCATCATGTATCCACTATGATGACATTAATACAATAATATTATTTTATATTAATATAATTTTATGGATTTCAAAATATAGTTTTTAAAAGTTTAAATATTTTTTTGTGGGTTTACCTAGGTGATAAATAATACAATAAATAGTATTTTAAAAGGTAAAATATTTATATTAGTAATGGATAATTATTTTTAATTCTTAATAAATATGTAAATACTTTAATATCATGAAAAAATAAATATGTATCAATCGATTAATCAATTAAAATATCAAATAAAATATTTCAAACATTAAAAAATAATTATAATTTTATGCAATAAATGTTATAATTTTATTAATTAAAAACATTTACATTTAATTGATTTTTTAAAATAGATTTTTAACTCATATAACCTTTTTATAATATTTTTTTAAAAAAATTAATGAATGTTATAAATATTTATTTGAATGATATTTCCAAAAAATTGTCATTTGTAAATGATATTAAATTTATGAAAATATAAAATTCAAAAAAATAATTAGGTTATGGTTTGATATTTTTTTCAATGATCCATTTATGATTATTTTATTATTATACTATAACTATATTAACATTTAAGGTGTAAGAATACATGTTGTCATGATAAGACATAATGATATTAAATAAGTGTTAAATACAAATGATAAGGGTTATAATATGCTCGAAACATGTCATTTATTATATGACTTAGACCATATCCATATTATATTATGAATTACTCACATTGGATCCATTTTAAAATAAAAAATAGTTTATTTTTATTTAATATTTTTCTTATATCCAAAATTGTCCCACAACTCAATTATAGAAAGAAGCCTCCTCCTCCACTAATTCAAGAAAAAAACACGAGGCTTATATATCAACCCAATCCTTCCCATTTACCATATATAAATCGTTATTTATGTTATATAGACTCATTTACATCCAAACCACCTAACCTATATCACTTATGAAGAAATTAAATTATGTCCTGTGAAGAATAGGTAATCATCTTTATCGAGTCATTAATGTTCTTTAATTTTTCCACATCCTAATAATGTGTTATTTTCATGAAAACAAAATACATAAAGTGTCACACATTTTTGGATATATTATTACTATTATTCTAATACATTTTTTCACTTTTTATCCATCATATGAAAAATGAAAAAATAGCACGTGCGTATATACAACTTACGGTTTGCACGCAATGAAATAATCTATTTTTCATCACCACTGTAATTGGAAAGGTATGTTTTTTGAAATAATAGATATATATTTTAAATATTACATGGTAATTAAGAATTAAACCTTAATATAAAATCCCCTTCTTTAAAATTGCACCGTAAGTGATATGATATCATCCCTCATGCGTTTGTATGACCAACTGTCTCTATAAAACAATGCGATTCATTTTACATATTAACCATTAAATAATTAGTATAAAATGTATATAATGAATAAATATTATATCTATGAACTAAATATTGTTATATATATGGAATTATTATATCATAGTCATATGATGAAAGATATACATGAAAAACAATATTTGTTAAAATAAAGCAGATAACACCTGATACAAGGTTAATAATAATATATTATTAAAAATATATAAAAATGATACTATATGATATAAAAAATATTAAAATGGTTTTGGTAGAAGTTAATTAATCATTTAAACCATTATATTGGATTTTAAATAAATTAGATCTATATAATATTGTAGTACTAGTGTAATTTCATAATCATATTTTTATTTGGGATTGTTTATGTGTAAGTCTCAAATATGAAATATATTGTTCCATGTCAACTTTTTATAAAAAAAACTAGATGAATAATATTATCCTATTATTTTTAAAATTCTATTGATCATTTTTTACATTTTACTAAATGGTTTGAAATGATTATTTTTGTTTTTTTCCAAATGAGGTACTTTATGACTTTGTCAACAATAAATTTGAAAATAATGTTCTCCAAAAATTTCTGACACTTCTTGATTATTATACCTCTATGATTCTATAAATTTTTATCATTTTTTAACATGTGTAAAATGATTTTTTCAGTGAAATGATTTTTTCTTTTTAAATTGAATTACCATTAAAATAAATGATTTTAATGTAAAAAGGAGTTATTCACACTAGAATTTTCAATGGTTTTATTACTCTGTTACCATCTATAACAATTTACATTGTTTAATATTATATTTATTTAAGGATGATCTATTATGATACCATCAAACATATTTTATTAAATTATATAATATCAATTTGAACATGGATATTCTATATTGATATTATTCATCAAATTACTCTGAATTGCTTGTTAATTTCTTTTCTAATTCCACATTTTTATTTACATAGAATATATATATTGATTATGTTTCACCCCAGTCATTTAGGAATTAATAATACTTAGTAAGTGAAGGTTATGTCCTACTATAGCATAATGATTCATTGGTAGTTCTCATATTACAACCGAAATTGGTATTGTCTCTCTCCTTCACCATTTATTTTTAGATGTCATGGTTGAGACCTAAATGGTATATGTTAGATGACTATAATTATGCATTCTATCATGATGATATTACTTATTTATTTTTATGTTATTACTCAGTTTAATTTCAATGGATAGGCTTTTAATCATGTGGGATTTTTATGTGTAATTTTTTGATCATCTATTATATCATCCATATAATGCACGAATTACTGATTAAACAGAATTTGTATCAATTATTTAACATTACATAATTGTTATTACATAAATTCAAAATTATATACCCCTTAAATGAGAGTATGAAAACATCACCTTCCCATGTATTATTATTAACAGGATTCCAATATATATATATATATATGATGTGATGACATATTTGGATAAAATAGAAGAATATTATTTTGCTTAATGGAATCATTATATATTATTTAATTTTTTCAATTAAAATGTATATTTCATGTATATAAATAGTTATCCAATCTACTCTAGTTTAGGAATTTTTTGTTTTGATTCCATGTATTATATTCCAATGTAATAAAATATCCACCAACTCTAGGATAATTGGGAAGAGGTCTATACTACCAAACTCCATGGATGTTTTTATAACACCTCGAGATATATATTTTTTGGATTTATAATATTTTAAAAATATAATAATGTATTTGAATCTGATTTTGATAAAATATTAATAATAAAAAATCTTAAATTAAGATGGATAACCAATAATGAAACGAGTATATTCATTTTTTATTATATACTTGTCATATATGAAGTCAATATGAATGAAAATTCAACAATAATGGATCTAGTACCTAGTAAGAAGGTATATATAACTGAAATGATAATGGAGAATTTGATAATTGATAACATGAATATTTAAAGGAAATATACTGATATATTTTGGAATGAACATCTGAGTCATCCCTCAAATCATGAAGTAGTGATACTTATTAAACCTAGACCTGGATATATAACTATAATAATGATTCCTTATAAATAATGTCTCAATTAATTATAGGAATTATAGATTAATATAAAATATATTTTGGAGAATGGTCAAATATTCTTATGGGCTTCAAAATGGGTATAAATATTCATATTTTTTAAAATTAATATGTATTGTTTTGATTTTTTCGAAAATAATAATTTTAATAAGATCATATTTAAGAATAAATATTTGTTACCATGTATTTTGGACTATTTCGATCAACACATTGGAGCCCAATTGGCATTTAATATGGATATCACCATATAAGGGATAATGGGGGTATTTAAAAAACAACATCTCAAATAAGGTTTGGATACTATGAGTTTATAGTGATCCCATTCATATTGACTACATCTACTTTTAAATTCATGGATATATTGAATATAGTCTTCATAGACGACATTTATTAGTTATTAGTTGTAATTATAAATAATAATTTTAGAAACTAAAATGCAATGAAAGATCATGATAATGATTTTTGAATTGAGATAGATACCTTAAGAAAGGTGAAGTTATATCATAAATATAGAAAATAATATCTCTTTCTCAAAATTCATTCATTCTTGGGTAATGTAATCACAGATCAGGTTATATTAATTGGTCGATTAAAACAAGAAATTATTCAAAAAATTTCTATTTCAAATTTTTGTAACCAATATTCATAGTTTTATTCCATTATCATGATATGATAGAATTTGTTTGTAAAATTACTTATCAATATAAAATACATTACCTTTTATAACATTAAAAGGATTTAAATCATTTGGATTGACTTCTATAAAAAATATTTTAAATAACTAAGTAATAGAATGGTAATATCATTTGTACATTTATTACCCTCTAGTGGAGAATAGTTTATTGAATATAATGACACATTTATGTATTTATTTGGATAGATACTCATGAAAAAAAAAATTTACATATCTATATATCATAAAAAATTAAACCAAATTACAAAAACTACCCTACTCATGATTGATAGATAGTAGTTGTGATGTTTTCATTAATGATTCAGAAACATTTTCTATATGAAGATAAGTTTTATATATATACCAATAAAAATAAAATAAAATTTATATTTATATTGAATGAATTGAATACAAACCAAAGGATGTTGTTTCAATTTATAAATTATAATGATTTCATAATATAGTACCATCCAGTAATAAAAATATATTGCATGATGCTTTGAGTATAAAAGACCATGCTACAATAAACATTTTGATGTTTGAAATAGGCCGAATACACATGGATATAAATGGGATTAATCCTAATTTCATAATGGAATAAAATTTATCATATCATTCTCCATTTAATAATATAACATCCATTCATGTAAAAATTAAAAAAATCCATAAATATGTTGTTAAGATACATAAATAGATTACAAATATTATGGATATAAACCTTGATAATTCTTCAGTAGCAGGCTTTAAGCTGAAATATGTGTTCTATAAAAATTAATAAAAAAGAGGTATATTTTTCAATATTCTCATAAAGGAAACATATAAATTAATGTGTGAATAAAAAAATATATAGAGATCTAAGGAAAATATAATTGTAGAAAAATATAAAAGTGAGTAATTTTTGAATTTGTATCTTATTTAATTTTATTCCATCATGTTAATCGGAAAAAAAATAACTATTGATATGATTTAACCATGAACAATACCAATATAGAAATATGAGAAACATTCCTTCCATTTATGCATAAGAATATCCAAAATAGCCAATGTCCATAATGTTATCTAGTTTCTAGTTAATGTAATTAATAATTCTATCCATATCATTTCAATTAAGGAATATTTACTCCTAGTCCTCTCTTGGTTAGAAAATGACTTTTAGGTGACATATAACCATCCCAAAAGGTCGTTGGTTACACACATTGGATTGGAAAAGCATCTTATTAGTATTTTCAATGCATTTTGGGATTAAAAAAGTTTATCCAACACTAAAAAGGTTTCCTCTCTAAATATAAGACCATATTTCATGGTACTAGCATCTATTTTGGACTTTTCTCGAGTTTTTATGTCCTTACCATGGTCACTCTATCGTTGGTGCTTCCATATTCTCCGACGGTTGATAGACTCTAATCTAGGTAAGTATACCATGAGAGAAGAAATGTTGTCATCCTTTAATGGATTTCCCTCCCTTTGTATAACTTAAATTTTCAGTTTGGGATTGGTAAGTCACATGGAGCCTTCATCTATGTGGATGACATAACCCATCAGCTTCAAGACTCAACGTCGTCTCAGATATACCACATCATCGATCTATCTCTACCACTTCAATAGCAGTTCCTTCAATGAGATGAGGGTCTGGATGGTTGTCTCCACAATGTTTTTTATTTGTCTTCTCTCTATTTTTTATCGGGTTTTATATCTAGGGGAATTCATTGGCTAGGGGTCATAGACACTGTCATCGTCTTCCTCATAGTTCTCAGACATCTCTAACTAGGGTCAGTGGTTGGAATTAGTTGTTGATTCATAGTTCCTCTTCACCACTTTTTCATCCATGTGTACGCATCTCGTGTGTCTTAGTAGTTTCTTCACTGATTGGATCAATGCATGACCATCCACCCAACTGCGACCTTGGGTGGTTTGATGGGGGCCTACTATACTTATTTTGATCTTATTCCATTTAGTCCTCCTAGTGAAAGTTCCCCATCTAGTCAAATTGTTTTTGATACTATTCTTGAACATATTTCCCTCATGGATTTTAGTGCATCACCATTCTTGGTGGATCCTCCTTTACTACTCCTTGATGTAATATTTACACATGTAAAATTTATGTTTTCATGTTGGCAAGAGAGTTTCTTTATATCTTTTCTAAATGGTTCATCTACCTCCATACATTTACAGATATCTATTGTGGGTCCTCTGGTTAACAATCCCAGTGTAGCTATTTATACTGATGTTGTTGTGGAAGATATAGGCACATCATCATCTTCTTATGTGGGTACTTCCAAGGTCAACTCCATCTATGAGTCATGATCATCATTCTCATCTATGATTCCAATGTCTATCTCATTTAGTTTCTTATGTCATGTAGCTGAGGATTTTGTCCAGTCATAATTCTACCCTTCCACGACAATGAGTGGAGTGTGAATGAGATCATGTTATATAAAAGTCAACATTTTCTTCCCTATTCAATCATCAGGTCATGCTTCACCTAGGAAAAAATCTAGGTTCAATCTGTCCTGATTATTTTCATTATTATGTGGAATTCTTGTGGTTTTAAGAAAAGATTGAAATTAAATTTCGTATCTAATTAAAACACTAGGAATATGGTGTCCATATTTGAGATTCATGAAATAAAAAAAACCAATTATAGAATTTTTTATTTTGCGGGATAGATGGTCTTAGAAAACTACAAGCATGGTGTTTCTTTTAACCACAACATCTATATGTTTTTAAGGAATACTATGTTTTTGGAAAGAATTTCATTCTATGATTAACATATCTAGGATAATTTTGGATATAAAAAAACTACGGATTTTAACCTACTTTTATATGCTAAGTCTAATTTGAGATTAACCAGCTAATTGTCTTGTGACCTTAAATAATTTAATCTTAAGAGTGTGGCATGTCTAATTAGATGGCACAATAATGTGATTAGTGATTCTTATGAAAAAATGGTTGGTGGGACCATTAAAAGGCGGACATATAGGAATTATCATCCTTAATTTATTGGAATTGTGTATTGGATATGGGGTTTTTTGGAGATAATTGTAACCCTTGCAATAAACATAAGGGTATTCATGGAGTATGGTGTAGGGTAGATCAATGTTTATCCAACATTCATGTTTTCACTGAATTACCCAACATGTTTGTCTTTCAAATGGTTTGTGCACACTTAGCTAATTCCCTGTTGTGGGTTCGATTTTATCCTATATAGCACTCAGTTTATAATCCTTCATTCTCCAAACAGTGAATAAATTTCTAGATTATCATTATATACACATTTTCTGTTGGAAGAGGCCAATGAATGAATCTTCAGGACTTAACAATCACATAAAACATTTGTGGTTTAGTGGGGACCTCCCAAAAAAGATCAAAATATAGACTCATAGGTTTCAGGTTGTTGAAACAAGGTAACATTTGATTGAACTAGTAGAATTCACTCTAAAATAAGGATTGAATGATTATATTTTCCCTAGTCATGGTGATAATTAGAGGTATATGTAAGAATTTTTTCTAGAGAATGATCATATTTGTAGTGAAAAATCCACGAGAAATTCTTAAATTATGGTGATTAAAATAATACATTTTTTCATTCATTCATTAAAGAGAAGAAGAAAACATACATCCAAACATACACTTTTAGGGTGGATCATTTACTATATATGTGACTATGATGGGAAGTATGTATGAGGAATATTTCAAAATACTTTTCATGAGTATTAATCCATCCCTATAGGAATTGTACATGAGGAGACATTAGCTTTTATGATTTTCTCTTTTAAGGGTGTTTTAGAATGATTCCAGTTTGGAACATGATACAATTATGGATGAAAATTATATTTGGGATGTAGTTAAATATTTTAACCAAGAGAGATCACATGGGCTTGAAGACTTCCCAGTTCCTTTAATCTGGCTTCCTGGTTCTTTTTTAATGATTATCTGGTTAAATGCATTTATTACTTTTTCCATAGGTATATACTACCAAGGTTGTCTTGGAAAACATCTCTAATTCTCTTGCCAATGGTCATGGATCCTTCTTCAACAACGAAGAACAAACCAATTTGTATGTAAAATATTCTATTAAATATTATTTCATTATGATCAATATAAGACTTTCTATGATTATACATGAGTCTATTTCACATGAAGAACATGGGATCTACAAAGTAATATCTTCACATGTTGTCATTACTCTATCATAGGAGACAGTTTTTGAAATTAACTAGAACACTCTATTATCTAACAAGGATTTTAAGATGTACATTTTACATTATTATGAATTTAATGAATGGGATATTATCCTAAAAATTCTAATATAAATGTGTTTTTCTTAGTGGGATTCTTAATTATTTCTTTGATTCTACAATTTGGCAGTGTTATCGGTGAATTTTGTTGGACAATAACTATTGTTATTTTAAATGAAATGCATGCACTAAAATATTGAGATACTCTTTCTCTTATCCTATTCATTTTTTCTTAAAATTAACATTGTATATTTATTTCTAGTTCCATGCTTAATAGAAACATTCATCCATTCAACTATAGGAATCAACTCAAATGAATTTTACTTTATCTCTTTGCAGATAAAATTATCCTCTTCATTAAAAGGGGATAGAGATCACTCCGATGATTCTATACGGTTATGAAAAAATATTAAAAATTTATTAGAAAACCTAACAAATAGAACAAATTTTGTTTTTAAATATCCAAAACAATCTCGAAGTGACGAGCTAAAATGATTGAATACTATTTGATGATTAATATAAATCCCTTTCCAATTTAATAACTTGGAGCACCCATTTCTCCAACATGATTTTTTAATCATCACATTGATGATGTTCTTTAAAAAATCATGGGTTTTTTGTAACAATTGGAAGATAAAATTACATTCATTTGGGGGAAAATCACATTGACTAATTATATTCCTACCTAGATCATTATTCATGTTCTATCAGTACTCAAATTCTCAAAACTTGTAGAGATAAATATTTGAAAAACTCACACCTCACTTTTATAGGATGATGATATAGACGATATATTCTACTGGACATCTAGGATTAAAATGGAAACCCATTAGATGAAGTTATGATATTGATCTATAAAATAGTCAATTGGATGCACATGTTTCAATCAAAACTATATTGGGATGATCTCTAAGGGAGATAACTATAGGTAATATTTTTCAATGGAATGTAAAAAAATATTTTGGATGATCCATGATGTCACAATTCAACTCAGTGAAACATTATTTGTAGAAATATATCTAAAATGAAATAAAAACTGAGGTAGATTATTAGGTGCATTGATATAATATACTAGGAACATAAGTAGGTAGGTGACACTTTTAGATTCTGGGATGCCCAACCCCTGTCATCTCTTTTGCAGAAGCTGGTTATTTTCAAACATTAATTTATTCCAACCATGATGTTTCAGAACAAGAATTTTTCACAAGCATCAGGATTTATTCTTTCCAAAATAAATTGGATTATACTAGCACCATGTTATTGATATATTCCACCATATAGTATCACTGTATTTTGATGGACAGTAAAAATGTCTGATGTGGAAATCATCTTTGGTGCAATGATATTCTGATCAAATAAAACTTCCTCATGTGGAATTTCTAGAAACAAACTATCCCTTACAATGATTCTATCGAACATAAGGGTTTACCTATCACATCCAATTGTATATTCTATTGAATCCACATGGAGGTATAATTTCATTAAATTTTCATTGATTAAGACTTGGCATGATCAGTCTAGAGCAGTCCTAGGTTCATATTTAGTAACAAATATTAGGTGGATGATATGCATTTATTATATTTTTCATGGACCCAAGGTATGAGCGAGAATGTAGTGGATTTGAAGGAGTGTCCTTGTAACACCATACCCCTACCTCATTGGCATGAGGAGGAAGTGAGGGTTACTTGCATTAAGTGATGTTCCAAAGGTGCCAAAGGCTGGAAATAAATGCCGAGGGCTTCAAGAAAAAATTGGGGAACAAATTTCCCTTGAGACAAAACCAACCAAAAAACCAAAAACTATACGATTCATGTTAAGAGACCAAACCAAACCATCCACTAAAAACCAAGTTGTTTCACAAAAAAACTCATACCCAAAACAAGTGGACATGTCCACAACAGATCAGAGTAAAAGTGGAAGCTGAATAACCAAACACCATAAGCCATGACACCCCCACAGCTCCACACCAAGATCTAAGCTCCATGCTCCACCATGATCTCACAAAGATCCACTAAAAGAGGGATATGCTTTCCCTTTTCCAACATCATAGTACAAAACACTTGTGAGGACACCAACGTGCCAAAGCAGGGGTGAGTACTAAAACTCAGTAGGTTTTCCCCAATGACTTTACTACACACACTACTAGGATAAAACCATTAGAACATTTATATAAAACAATATATATAAAATAATCACAATTGAAAACATTACCATACCAACACATCCATTCTAGGTCATCTCATCCAAACCAAGTAGCGAACTGTAAGGAAGTAAATGATAAGTATAAATCATTAAAGAATCAACATGTACTCTATGAAAATATTAAATCTGAATTTATTATTGATATAGAGAAAAATTCTCAATTGTTAAAGGAAAATAATGATATAATGTTTTCTAATGATTAGTTAAGGAATGATCTAAAAGATTTTACCATACCAAGGTAAAACAAAACAAACATGACCCAATCCATTTCATCATTTCACACTTTCAAAATAATTCCATCTTTTAAATAAATACACAACAAACAATCAAAACGGTGGGACTTCCACCCAACTCGTTCACCCATTCATGAGTAGCAGCATTTATGAACACTACCCACATAATGGTTCTTCATACCACTATCAGTCACCCATTTATAGTGGGACTTCCCACCCAAATAAATTCATCACTTCAACATAACATTTAAACCAAGCATAAAACCCATCAAGGTTACAACAACATGCAATCAACCAATTTCCATTGCTTAACAATCTCCTTCACTAAAATAACCCATTTATTAAAAATCATTTTCCATGCCAAAACCCCATTTCAATAAATCTACCTCTTTATTGAATACCATTGTCCATAAAAAATTTTCCAAATCAATCTCAACCACCAATTTCAAAATCTCCATTTTAAAATCCACAATAATAACATTTCACCATGGAACCACATTTTTTACCAAAACCCCCAAATGGATTTTTAATCAAAATAGAACATCATCGCACAATTAATTTCAATCACAACAAATTAAATTTAACATGTAACCTCTAGTTAAAATTCAGTGGAGTAGGGAGAGAAGCCAGTTACCTCTTAGGGTTTGGAGAAATTGACCCTTCCCCAAACACACCTAAATCCGGTAGAACGCCTCTTCGAAACATCATTAGAAACCTTTTCCCAACATCAGCAGTCCCAAAAATTATCATATTAGGCCAAAACAACCCTATATATACACAAAAAAAGTATAGATATACAAAACCAAGAAGGAGTGAAGAGAAGATCTAGTAGAAAATACAAAGGAACCCTGGGAGAAGACTTACCCGGGAGAAATTGCATTCAAACCCTCTTGAATCCTCTTTAAAATACTTCCAAAAAATAGTTGGAGAGACATTATAGTCCCTGAGAACTGAAGATCCTGAGTGAGGCTCGAGTTGGAGGAAAAGAGGAGTGAAATTAGGAAATCCCGAGTGAGACCAGGCTTTATATCCATAATTTTACGTGGCCGTACGGTTACCCCGCACCGTTTGGAAAACCATGTGCTAACCTTGCGCACGCCACTACCTCGAGAGCCAAGGTTTTCACTGTTTCCTCCCACGGTTTGGAAAACTTTTCATTGGTCATGAAAATCCCACTTCCTTCCATGCATGGTTACTGAAACATCTACACGGTTTACATTAACAGTGCTCAAACCGTGCACCCCTTTAAAAGCCTTCAAACTCATCCAAAACCATTCCAAACTCTCCCAACATCTTTATATCTCATCCTTTGCACTTTAAACACATATAAAAAATAAAAAAGGCTACATACCTCAAATTGGGGGTTCTACATTCTCCGCAGCATTGGACTTTCAATCCTCTGAAAGTAGTGAACCTACTCTTTTCCGAAAGAGATCAGGCCACTACTCGGCCATCTCTTTCTCCCACTCCCAAGTCTACTCTTGAATCTTACAATGATTCCAAAAACACAAAAATGACTGATGCTTTTACCACACAAGACTTTCTCTTGCATATCCACAACCCGCATTGGCATGTGCACCAACGAAGCATCCTGTTCTAGCTCAACATGATCCCATCGAATCACATGGCCATGATCCGGATGAAACTTTTTCAACTATAACACATGAAACATATTTTGCACCACACTAAAATGTGGTGGAAAAGCCAAACGATAATCCACCTCACCAACCTACTCAAGAATCTCAAAAGGCCCAATATACCTAAGAGATAACTTTCCCGGCTTCCCAAACCGACGACGTCCCAACCTAGTTGAGATCCACAAGAACCCATGATCACTCATCCCGAACGACAATGGCCATCGACGATCGTCCGCATATGGTTTCTGACGAATCTGAGCTATCTCTATTCTCTTCTTGATCAAAATGATCTTCACTGTTGTCTCCTAGACAAGGCTTGATCCTACCATCGAGGACTCGCCCATTTCCACCCAGCATAGGGGAGAACGACATGGCCTCCCATACAATGATTCAAACAGAGCCATCTCTGTGGATTCTTGATAACTATTATTGTATGAGAACTGAACCATCGAAAATTTCTCATCACATGTGCCACAAAAATCCATAACACAAGCCTGCAACATATCCTACATAGTTTGTGTCGTCCTCCAAGATTGACCATCCGTCTGAGGGTGATAAGATGTACTCATGGTCCATTGTGTCCCAAGGGATTGCTATCAGGATTTCTGGAACCGAGATGTAAACCTCAGATCTCTATCAGATACAATCAAAACTGGAACACCATTCCTCTTTACTACCTCCTAGATATAGATTTGGACAGATCCTTTACCGTATGAGATTCACGAATTGGAATGAAATGGGCAGACTTCGTTAGCCTATCTACTATAACCCAAATGGCATTGTGCTTCCTAACTGTTATTGGGAGACATATGAAAAAATCCATCGCTATATGCGCCCATTTCCAAAAAGGTATTGGTAAAGTCTGCAACATTCCTTCTAGCTTCTGATGCTCTGACTAGACCTGCTGACAAGTCAAGCATATTAAAAAAAACTCATCCACCCATCATTTCATACTATCCCACCAGAACTTAACTTTAAATGATTTATAAATTTTATGAATTCTAGGATGAACAACCCACCTGAAATAATGGTACACCCTGAGAAGGTCCTCATGACTTTCCACCGGTACAACTATCCAGTTCTAGAAACACAAAACAGACTCTTTAATCAGTTGAAAGCCCTCAATGATATCCCCCCATTGAGTCTCGGCCCCATGGTCACACCTTTAAGATTGGATATCTATACCTCTCGAACCCATCCAACCAAGTCAATAATCAACGAGACCAAAATTAAGAATGCTCTATCACCCTGGTCTTTACATTCCAACTATGTATCGGCTATAACCGACTTCAACTACCACTGGTCTGATGCCGTTTTCACCACCTGTGCATATGATTTCCTATATAATGCATTCACCACTGAATTTCCCTTACAGAGTATGTACATTAAGTAAGAATCAAAAATTTGGAGATATTCCATCCATCTATTTCACATCAAATTCAGATCCCATTATGAGAAAATGTGCTTAAAACTCTTATGATCCGTGTAGTCCGTGAACTTCTCGCCGAAAAGATAATGATGTCACACTTTCAACGCATGGACCACTACTTCCAATTCCAAATCATGAGTTGGTTAGTTATTCTCATTCACTCTCAAATATTGTTAACCATACGTAAACACATGATTCTATTGCATGTGAACGAACCCCAACACTGATCCCAATACATCACAATACACCACGTACACTTTTCCTAGTTCTGGAAAAACCATGATTCGTGTCGATGTAAGATGACCCTTTAGCTCTTCTAAACACTACTGACATTATTATTTCCACTATAATGGGACATTCATTCTTGTCAAAGCTATCATCGGTGAAGCCAAACGTGAAAAATCACGAATAAAATGCCGATATTACCCAACTAGACCAAGAAAACCTAGTATCTCAAACACATTATTTTGCGGCTTCCACGAGATAACGACCTCTACTTTGTCCATATCCATAGAAAAACCACTTTTTGAAATTACATGGCCAGAAAACGTACTTCTTGTATCCTAAATTCACACTTAGACAACTTGGCATACAACTAATGATCTCTTAAGATCCCCAGCACTATCACCAAGTGTTTCTCATGCTCCACCCTTGACTTGGAATTCACCAGAATACTGTCTATAAACACCACCATGACTTAATCCAGATATTTCTGAATTTCAGATTCATTAATGCCATAAACACCGCTGGAACATTCATTAGACCAAATGGCCTAACAAAGTATTCATAATGGCCATATATACATCTGACAAATGTTTTGGGGATATCCTCCTTTCTCACCCGTAATTGATGATATCCCGACCTCAAGTCGATCATGGAGAACCACAGGGCTCCCCTCATCTGGTCAAACAAATCATCAATTCATTGAAGTGGATATCTATTCATTAGCATCACTTGGTTAAGTCTACGATAATCAACACATAGCCTCAAATTTCCATCCGCCTTTCTCCCAAACAACACCAGCGCCACCCACGAAGATGTTCTAGGCCAGATAAACCCTTTGTTTTATAACTCTTCCAACTAGATTTTCAATTCCCGAAATTCAGTATGTGACATCCGGTAAGATGGAAGTGAGATAGGACTGGTCCCTAGAATGAGATAAATCGTAAACTCCCCTTATCTTATATGAGGAAACCCAGATAATTCTTCATGAAAAACATCCATGAACTAATCCATCACTGCGGGAAGAACACTCTGCTCAACACTGACTACTGATTCCAATGACAACACCGCCAACTGATAAAATAATGTACCCACTGCTGGTGTCAACAAACCCATTGCACCCTGCCTTTCAATACTCTCTCCTCTAAAGAGATGTCTAGTGCCATCGTTTGTCATAAAATCCACTGTTCGCACATCACAGTTGATGTGGGTCTTAAACACCACCAGCCAATACATTCCCATGATTACATCATACTCATCCCTCTCATGCACTGATAAAGATCACATTAGCTCAAACTCGCCGACAATGATAAAAAATGCACTACACAAGAAGGATCACCTCTCTATTTGACCTATAGGAGTTTGATGTTTCAAAAACGAAGGCATCATCTCTAGAGTTAAACCCAGAAAAAAAGAACAGTATGAGAAGCAAGAAAAGAATGGGAAGAATCCATATTAAACAGAGCTTGCATCAACATGTAATTTAAAAGAATCATACCTCTCAAAGTGGATGGTCATGTTTGATCATCCACTAGAACTTTCTCAGCTCCAAACATATGTGTGATTTCCATGCTCTTCTCCTTATTACCTAGCTGAAACATCCCTTGGTGAGGAGGGTCATGAACACTCGACCTCATAGCATTATAGAAATACCACTGAAGATGACCCATCCACTTGCAGTTATGAAATTATTGAGGTTGTGCCTTACAATCCCATTTCAGGTGGCCTACAGAACTACCCTAAAAGCATCCTAGCTTACACATGGGTCTCGAAGGATGTTTTAACAAACTAGTTTTCCGATTTTGATGTACTCTATGTCCTTGAAAAAAAGTTTTTGTCTTCTTCTTTCTCTCCGTGTTGGGGTTCACACCTCCTCTTGTGAGGACAACCATGTTTCCATTACCCAGATTTCTGACCATGATAGATATCAAAACAGGTGTATCTAATTGCAGTCTTAATTGAACTAGTTGAAAATCCTGAACGATGCTTTGGGCCAACTTCTGGTTCACCTGAGGCTCAGAGGGTACCACATTTTCTGTAGCATCCTCCGATTGGTCTCTACGATGTCTACCCAGTTCCATTTCAATAAACAGGAAACAAACTACCATGAGTCTCACTCCCACCAACAGTAAGAATTCTCATGTCCAATCTCATTACACAACACTATCACAATGAGGATTTAAACCTTGCTATAGTTACCATGTTTCACCATTTTTGAAAACTAGACCATTTTCAAAGTACCATATTTATTCACATTACAATTTCATACATTTGAACAACCATTTATCAATTCATCCAATAAATCATTATGCCCAATGAAATATGAATCCTATTGGGAAGTCATTTCTACCATGCATTCCAATCTTATCTCATTGGATACACCCACGACAATGAGATATCCAATGACTATAAGTGTCTCCAAAACACTTATGTACCCAACTCCCTAGTAACGTGAATTTCAACATAAAAGGGTTAGCTACGTCATTTTATGCTATAAATTCCATGTTCTGAAATTCCTAAAATGTGGTACCATCCCAAATCATGAAATTTTCCATAACGAATGTCAACACCAAATCTGAGAATCAACTCCAAAGGACCAAACAAACTGATACCAATTGTAACATTATGCCCCTACCTCATTGGCTTGAGGAGGAGGTGTAGGTTACTTGGCCATAAGTGATGTTCCCAAGGTGCCAAAGGCTGGCGATAAATGCCGAGGGCTTCGAGAACAAATTGGGGAACAATTTTCCCTTAATAAAAAACCAACCAACAAGCCACAAAATATATGATTCATGTCAAGAGACCCAACCAAAACAACCAATAACAACCAAGTTTTTTCACAAAACAACCCAGACCCAAAACAAGTAGACATGTCCACAACACATCAGTGTACAAGTGGAAACTGAAAAACCAAACACCACAAGCCATGACACCAACACTGCTTCACACCAAGCTCCAAGCTCCATGCTCCACCATGTCCTCACAAAGCTCCTATAAAGAAGTGGCATTTCTTCCCATTTACAATGTCATGGTACACGACTTATTCAAGGACACCAATGAGCCAATGTAGTGGGTGAGTACTAAAACTTAGTAGGCTTCCCCCAATAACTTCCCTACACACGCCACTAGGATAAAACCGTTATCACATTTATATAGAACAATTTATATGAAATAATCACATTGGAAACACTGCCATTCAACCAAATCCTTACAAGGTCATCTCACCGAAACCACGTAACCAAGGAAAAACCCAAGAAACATGCCCTAAGACATTTTATCATTTCACAAATGAACAAAAAGTCCAACTTGTACAGAAATGAACAAGAAAAAATGAAAACGGTGGGACTTATGCCCAAATTGGTTAGCCATTCACCACAATGAAATCAAAACGTTGGGACTTCCGCCCAACTCATTCACCCATTCACAAAAAAGAAATCAAAATGGTGGGACTTCTGCCCAACTCATTCACCCTTTCATGAGTAGCAGCATTTCTAACCACTACCCACATAGTGGTTCTTCCGACCACTATCCATCACCAGTTTATAGTGGGACTTCCCAACCACTTAAATAAAAAATTTCAACAAAACATTTTAACCAAGAATAAAATCCATCATGGTCACAACAACATGAATTCAACCAATTTACATTTCATAACAATCCCCTTCACTAAAATCGCCGGTTTATTAAAAATCGTTTTCCATGCCAAAACCCCATTTCAAAAAAAAACAACCTATTTATTGAAAACAATTTTCCACCAACCATTTTCCAAATCAATCTCAACCACCCATTTCAAAATCTCCAATTAAAAATCCACAACAATAACATTTCACCATGGTACCCCCTTTTTCTAAAAAAACCACAAATGGGGTTTTAACCAAAATCACACATCATTGCACAATTAATTTCAATAAAAACAAATTAATAGTAACATGTAACCACCAGATAAAACTGAGTGGAATCGGGAGAGAAGCCACCTAGCTCTTAGGGTTTAGAGAAATCGACTCGTCTCCCAAACACACATCAATCTAGTAGAACGCCTCCTAGAAACATCCATAGAATCCCTTTCCCAACATCAACAGGCCCAAACGTTAGCATCTTAGGCCAAAACAACCCTAGATCTACACACAACAAGTGTAGATCTAGAAAACCAAGAAGGAGGGAAGAGCTGATCTAGAGGGAAACACAATAGAACCATGAGAGAGGACTTACATGGAAAAATCACCTTCAAACCCTCATGAATACTCTTAAAAATCCTTAAAAAATAGTGGGAGAGCCATTCTTATCCCCTGAGAACAAAAAATCATGAGTGTGGCTCAAGTGGGAGGAAAAGAGGAGTGAAATGACGCAATCCTGAGTGAGCCTATGCATTATAACCCTAATTTTATGTGGCCGCACGGTTAGACCACACAGTTTGGAAAACCATGCGCACACCATGGCCTCGAGAGCCAGGGTCCACATGATTTCCTCGCACGGTTTGGAATACCGTGTCCAGTTCATGCGAAGCCCACTGCCTCCCTTGCACGGTTCCTGAAACATATGTGTGGTTTACACTAATTGTGCTCAATCTGTTCACCCCATTAAATGCCTCCAAACTCATCCAAACCCATTTTAAAATCTCTCAACCTCTTCCCAACTCTTCCCTTACACTTTATACACATAAAAAAGCATAAAAAGGCTACATACCTCAAACTGGGTGTTCTGTAGGCCCACACTGATATCCAATGGCTCTTGATCATATGGAATTGTTTGAATAAATTTAGGTAAAATGGGTTTACAAGATCATTCTACATATTCAAACCTTAACCATGTTCCATATGAGGGATTGGGAGCCCTACTAAAATGCTGGGAAAATTACCACCCCATTTGAATAACCTTTCATGGTGGAATATGTGGACCTATTCCTCAGCATATGACTTTTCAAAGAATATGTGTACAATGGAAGGCTCCCTACAATGGGTTCAAGCTGAAAATAGATGGATCAAGAAACATTGGAATCATAAGTGGATGTGTGGTATATTGGGACTCTAGAGCCTTAATGGTACATTAATTTAGTAATTTATAAAGGCCATGTGATCCTCTTATAGCATAAGAGGTGGATTTACATAATAGGATAGTTATCTATCGGCACAATAATATCAAACTCATAGATATTGAAACAAACACATTAGTTATTTGTGATTCCATTCAAGAAAGGTACAGTCCTTTGCAGAATAACCTTTACGTTATTCATCAATGCAGGGAGCTCATTGGTAGTGAAAATATGAAACATACCTAGTGAGAAGGGAAATTTTTTATAGATATCCTTACATCAATGGGGAGACAGACTAAGCCTTATATTGATTACACCAATTTGGTTTCTTTTCCCAATGACCATGACACTATTGTTATGGTTGATGCCACAGGTCATTCTTTTTTTATACCACCCATACCTACTATATCCCCTTTCTCCTATTTTTAGTAGAATTCTTCACTTTTATGATCGATAACCAACTCCCCATAATATTGTTATCATATAAAATCAATTTCTAATATAACATTCATCTGAATCATTATGAGGAATTGTGTTTGAAGATATATTAGAAACCAAAATATTGGGATAATGACGGATATAGGAAGTTGAAAATTAATTTTCTTCTGCGTTAAATTATAGTGAATATTAAAAACACTAATTTATTTATGAATATATAACAATGACAATAAATGATTTATGATTATAGTCATAGAAAAGATCCATAGTTTGACCATCAGGACAATGTGTTCTTTAAAATCTCCCAATGAAGTGAATTAAGATATTTTTAACAATTGGGATGTGAGGCTAATGTTATTACATGAACATTGTGATCATTGATAATGTTTCATTTGAATGTTGTATCATAGAACTCTTACCTATTCTATCATGTATATATGGTTTTTTCACTATATAATTAATGCTGATGAACATTCTAGGACCTCTATATATACTAATCATGGAATCCATACAACTATATAATGATCTATCAAAGGGGATCAATCATTGGAAATTTTAGTATGAAAAGATAAATTATTGTGGAAAAAACCATACATCTTGTCAATGTTCAATAAGGAAATCAATGATTTAAATATATTATATAGTATCCAGAGGAAGTAATGAACAAAAGGTACACTGAGTTTTTTTCCACAATGTAACGATATTTTAATAATGGAATTATTTTTATGTGTGGTGTAATGAAATATCAATTGATTTTTCTCATTAAATAAAAAATATATTCTATATATAGACCCACATAGATGAAAAATTAATCTATTGTAACATAGGTGTTGATTTTATAGGAATAAATTATTATAATAAAATTATTTGATATATATAAATAAATGTATATAAATAAATATGATTGTAAAATATGAACGTTCACTTTAAATATTAGCTCATATAATGGAGAAATGAAACGAAACAATAATTTATAAAAAATTAACTCTATTTTATTTATAATTATTTTAAAAATTAAAAATATTAACACTAACTTATTAGTAATTTATAAAAAAAATAAATAGTTACTAAACCAAAAGATTCATTTTCATAATAATATATTTTTCCTATATATTATATTTTTAATTATAAATTAATTTTATAAATTTTAGAAATGAGTTTCGAAAAAATTAATTCCTTCTAGATTTATCATTTCAACATATGCTTAATATGGATATTAAGAATATTTCTAAAATAATTTGTTTTTATGTGAATGGTGAAAAACATCTTTCTATAAATGAAATGATTTTTATTAAACTATTATTATATTAGAATGAATTATAATGTATTGATAACATTCCACATAATAAACAATAATTGTATTAGTTAAATTATAATTTATAAAATTTGGTTTTTCATTTATAAACACATATTTGGAGTTTAATAATTATAGTTATATTTTTAAAAATAGTATTTTTAAATAAATAATTTATTTGTTATATTAACAAATATTTATCACCATTTAGAACTAAATATAATAAATATTTCAAATAAAGATGATTTTAGTAAATAATCGATAATAATTTCATTTTTTGGCATGAATGATAGTGTACAAGGTAAAAAATGTATTACCATGATGAAAAAAAACACTGTATAAATGAGTAAACTAATAGGTAAGGAGGAATGTTTTTTTAATTCTTTTTAATTGATTTTATGAGGAATATATTTAAATTATCACTCATCCTCCCTATTATATATCAATTACATATCAAATTTCATTTTTATAGTAATTATATCATTGGTAAATATTTGGTATATACAAATAATCGAACCTATTTCGCTTAAAAAGGATCAATATTGTCCTCAATTTCCATAAAAATAGTATCAACAATGTTAAACAAAACACAACAAAACACAATCAACCACTATACTAAAAAATATAAAGAGGTTATGCTATTTTCAAAATAACATCCCATAATTATTTAAAATATATATTAAAATAGGTATTTATTTATAATAGTTTTTCTAATTTTTCATTTCCATATATGCATTTCATCATTATCAAATGACATTGATCGATTTTAAGTAATAACATTACTATCTAAATTGTAATGGTTTTTTTTATAATTATGGATCTTGAATTTATCCCCTATCAATATTTTATTAACAAAACTTTTAATATGAATTCTGCATAAGGGTGTGAATTTTTCGCCACATATAAATTTGTTCACATTTTTTAATGACAATATTATGAATGGAATTAATTTATATTTTAATATTAGATATTATTCACATAAATAATATATATAATTAATATAGTTATTTATTAATAAAAACAAATTTAATGATCATTTTAAGAAAGTCCAACTATCTCAATTAATATATTCGGATATGTTTTACACAAATTTGACCATTATAAAATGTGACTGGAACTTAGTAGTTATGAAATTATAAAACTATTTGGATTTATGAACCATTAATTAATATTCATGTATTGTTTATATCTTATTATATTTTTATGGAAAATAAATATATCTAACGATAAGAGGAACCAATTTTTAAACAATCAATATTATTAACACAAATGATGGATTAAAAGATTACGACTATCTAATAAAAATGTAATTATTATTAATAAAGTGTATAAGTGAACATATATAAAAATAAGGTTCCAAACAGGTAATTAAAATAGTTATCTTAATGACATTAGCAGGTGAATACATTCTATGGTAATCAAGGTTAATAGTAATGGTCTTAGTGAAACATTCTCTCTTCTTAGAGATATAAAATTTCTTATTAAGTTTCCTTCTTCCTAGATTTTCCATTATGAATTATTTTTTTGTTTATGTTTTGGTAAATAGATTATTTGACCAAAATCAACCACCATGATGGATTTTGTTTTTAATTGTTTTTAAAATACAATGGATACTTTTCAAAAAAAGGATCATAATTAATACATTATCATCTATGTATGGTTAATAATTTAAATTTTTTATTTTTAAAAAATTATTTTTTCCCGAAAATATTTATAAAAAGGTTTTTTTTTTCAATTCAGATGTTTTAAGAAAATAATTTTCTTTTTGGGATATTTATGTTTAGAGCATGATTTTAATTTTCAAAAACTTTTATAGCAATTTTAAATCCATGGGATCATTTTGATGTTATATGTGAATTATTTTAATGTAATCACATATGTATAAATGATTATGGGAATTATCTAATATATCCCTTTAATTAATTGGTTAAAATATGATATCTCCTCATAAAAGTGTACCTGAGTACATTTTAGATTCTCAAAATTGTGAGAACATATGGTCTCGATCATGATTTTAATTTACTTTTTCTAATTTATGTTCTTTTTTTGATATCCTTAATTATTATCTTATGATCTTATGGGGTCTGTAAATATTAAAATCACTTCAAAATATCATTTTTTTCCTATAGTGATTGGTTTTTATCCAATATGATAATATTTATTCTTGATTCATGGTTTATGCTATATTCTTCCATGAGATTTATTCAGGTGTAATGTAAATATTTTGATCTATAATGGATTCATGTTTTTAATCCTATAAATTTAAATATCATTTATGTTGTCTATTCAAAACCCATGATGTAATGATATTTATCATATACACATATTTTTAATTTTTCATATGATCTCATCTTTTGTCAAATGTGTTTTCACCCCTAATTGAGCATTTGAGGTTACCAATTTGTTATTTTATATATCAATATATTATGTAGATGAGTATTACCAATTAGATATCATGAAGAATTAATATTATTTTCCTTTAGGGATAAATTATACAGCGTATTTAAAAATAATATCGCTATTTATTTAGTCTATGAACATTTTGAACCTATTGATACTTGGGTTAGAATTATTTATCTTATGTAATTCAATAAATTATGTAAATTATTTGATATAATCGTTTATTTATAATTGATCACCAGATTTACAATGGACCTGGAGATCCACCCATATTTATGATTTTATGCTTTGATTATTATTATAATACTTTATTTTCTATAATTATAATGGATACAAAAATCTTTAATGAGTAATAGATCCAATGGTGTATGGAATTGTTCCATGTGCTTTTTATAAAATGACTTATTTGGAGTTAACAATGTGTATCTAGTATAACACTTATATTTTATATTTTATTTACTAAAAAATAAAAGAAATAATAGGTTAGAATTATAAAAATATAGATTATAGAAATCATATTATTCATAAAGGACTCTGAAAATATATTCTATAGAAATATAAATTGAATACTAATATTTTTTAAATGTAGCCTATTAATATATATATATTTATATTGGTAACTATTGATAATAATGAAAAAATATATCAATTTTTGGGGATAAAACAATTATATATTTGTGAACAGTAACTAACATTTCACTTCCTGAATATTCATATATACAATGATTATAAATTATTTGTTCCAAATATTCCCCTATAACAATGTCTTAGGAGATATTGGAATCATACGTTCAATAGATTCATATTCATGATACATTTCCCAAAAATGAATTAACATATAAATTATTATGATAATATATAATATAATCAGAGTAATTTTTCAATTGAAGAATAAATTCTACTATTCAAATGTTTTATCCAATGACACATCAATGTAAAAAAATTGAAAAATTCACATCAATTATGTCACATATGTCTCATCCTATATCTTATATGTTTAAAACAATATTACATTATGATTTTCAATTTTATATCATTACATAATTAATTTATGTAATTTAGAAATAAAATCATCACAGGTACTTGTATTAATGATGTGAATAATAAAAGAATCACCCTCTAGAGTGTCTAGAAATGTGTCAAATCATAGGCCTATTTGAATAAAATTAACATTGTAAACAATAAAATCCATTTTATGAGAAACTGATATCCATCCAAGAAGAGAAACAACCCTATATTAGTAAAAAACATATGATAGTCTAAAAGTATAAGATTTACAATGATACTTCCCAAAAAGAGGATGGAGATCATCTGTCAGATGATATATCTGAAGATTATGATTATGATTCACACCCTTATTAGCAAGCTTTTCATCCAATTCATTTTCCACTCTATAAACATTAGAAAAAAATGATCCTTTTAGTGAAGAGATTCCAGGAATATAATCCAATGATTAGTTAGCTTTAATGAAAAATTAAGGGACCTAGTTTATAAGGAAAATAACAATATCCATAGAATCACATGAAATTAAAATCTTGTTCCAACTTCATTTTTCCTCTTGCTCCACTGCCACAATAACACCAAGAATTTATGATTCAATAGTTAGGGAAATATTACATGATCCATAAATAAATCAAATAAAATTTCCTTGATAATCATTAAAGACAACAGCAAAACTAGAGGGACCCGGGTAGCCCCTTGAAGAACCATCATAGTTAACTTTAATCCACCGACAAAAAGCTACCTATAATATGAATTCCATTGTACCAAGAAGAGGTAGAAAATTACATTTAATATTTATGCAGTTCTGTAGAGATTAATCATGGATGGAATTATAAAAAAACACAATTTTAGGTGTTTCCTCCTCATGCACAGCCTCAAGGATACCTACAAAACCAACACCAACATGAAAAGGCTGCAACTCTTCTCTGAATTTCTTATTTGAAGACCAAATAAAAAGAATAGTTTATTCTGTAATGGCTTGAAAAAATTCCAAATTTTTGGTGATAGTATATAAAAATTCCAACACTTAATAAAGTAAAATATTGAGTTGGTTTTGGGAAGATAAAATTCAAAATTATCAGCAACCACCCTTCCGAACACTGAAGCCGCTGCACAGCTGAGGTGGTGATGATCCACGTATTCCTTATGCTCAGTGAATAGAGAAGAACTAGAGCTGAAGGAGATTCCACTGACCTGAAACAATCCATCAACTGGTTTTTTTATGTTCCAACATTTATGTTAGGATGGATCTCGGTGTCCTTGAGAACATATAAAGCAGATTACCCATCAATTTCAATTTTGATGAACTTCCAAAATAATTGTTGTAAAATCCATTGGATGTGAGAATACAATTGAAAGTAGGTTCCGAAGACCATTAATCTCCACAAGAAGACCATTAATAATTATCCACTAATGAAGTGGTGTTATCTATATGATTTTACATTCTATCAATCTGATCATTAATTGATAAATCAAAATCCAAATTGAAGTCC
The DNA here is from genome assembly GCA_963277665.1 of Viscum album. Classification (NCBI taxonomy): domain Eukaryota; kingdom Viridiplantae; phylum Streptophyta; class Magnoliopsida; order Santalales; family Viscaceae; genus Viscum; species Viscum album. Next base: position 805,885,678 of record OY728130.1, read on the forward strand.
ACATCTAGAAAAAAGTTAATCAGATGATTCCAAGTCAAATTACATTTCCAAAAATGATGAGTTGTCTCCTTAGAAACCAACCCCAGAGAGTCAACATAAAATTTAGAGAAAATATCATTTAATGTAGGTAACACTGATGAATCAAAATAACTAATTTTTCCTAGATTGATCATCTGATTAAACCTGGATCTAAGAAAACTAAGAGCCCTATATTTGATATTTATAATACCCCAAATAAATGCTTCTTGCAATGTGTCATTAAAACCCACAATATTTTTGATTCCAAAACCACAAAAATCATAGGACATGGAAATACAATTCCATAGAACCATTTCCACCTAATATTTAGTATGCTACCACTCCAAATGAAATTTATGATATAAGTTTTAGTGATCATAATTTTATTAAGCATCCACTTATACAACAAAAAATAGTACACATATTTGGATGTACTAATTGACTTCAACAGATAACTCCTACTGGAAATTGAATGAGATTTTCCCTTCCATGTGGAATGTTGTCTTTTAATCAATTTGAAAATTCCAGAGAAATGAAATACCTTTGGTCTCCCCCAAAACATGGTAACCCTCCATAGGTGAAGGGTATATTCCCCTCTCAAATTCCAAATTCTCTGATGATATCATTTTTCTTATTAGGAGAGAAGCTCCTTCCAATATATACAAAATACATGCTCTCACTAATCTCCTATCCATATATCATTTCATAGTGCTATATGGATCTCTTTATATTCATGTAATTACCTATATCCCCTTGAGTAAATAGGATGATTTAATCATCATATTGAATATGGGAAGGAGAGACAATCCCCCTTCAAACATGAACATGATTCAATTTTCCATTGTCGACCATGATAGAAGGAAACCTATTGATAAAATCATAATAAATTGAGAAATGGATGGAAGATAAAGGGAAAAATAGCCTAACACATCTCGAAAAATAAAAATATATTGTATGAGATATATTTATAAAAACTAATATATGAGCAGTGTATAATTTTTTTTACCCAATTAATGAAAACATCATCAAAACCATACATAACAAGGATACTAAAGATTAAACCCCACTCCATTGTATCAAAAACCATCTTCACATCAAACTTGAGGGAAATATTTCCACCTCTTGTCAAATGTTGGAGGATATTAACACACTCTGGTGTGGTGATAAGACAATCCTTGATTGATCTCCCTTTGAAGAAGACAAACTAATTTATAGAAACAATTATTCAACCAATAGAGGAGATCCTGTTAGCTAGAATTTTGAAAATTAATTAATATTTGGTATTAACTAACTCCACTAGTCTGAAGAGATGAACTTTATTGGAATTCTATAGTTTTGAAATCATGGAATGGAACCGAGCATTGAAAAACATTGGGAGAGATGCACCTTTTAAAAATTGAGTGACTAACCTGTAGGCATCTACATGAATGGAATCCCAAAATTTTTTAAAGATGATGTTTCCAAAGCCCTCAGGAATAGGGGATCTCTCAGGTTTGAGACTAAATATATCCTCCATGATATATGGATAAAGATGACCAATGATAAAAATGGAAATGTCATCTTGGTTCCCCAATTTAAGGATTACCCCATCAAAAGAATCAATGGTGGAATGGGGGGCATAAAAAAGATCTTTAATGTAGGATATGGAATGCTATGAGAGATCCACTCTATTGTCAATGGGGCAATCTTAATTATTAATTAATTAAAGTGGCATAGAGTCATTCTTGATTCATTGTAGAGAGTTGAATAACACTGAACTCATGTCACCTTATCATAATCATTTGGATTTAAAGGAATCTCTTTTCATGTAATCTTTCACATTAAAAAGATTGTTTGGTTTAAAGGACAACTCAACATCCATTGAAATCCCATCAGAGCAGTCACTATTGGTGTTGATCTCTTTGGACTTCTAAAGAGAATCTCCAAGAGCAGTAATATTAGTGTCACGGGGGCTAAAATGATACTTTCTCTACATTCTTAAATTCATCTTTAGAATTTTGAGTACGGTGATGCCGATGAAGGCATCATCGCTACAATTCACTAAGCTCTAGGTTATCTAAACAATGTCCTTGAATTCAGGATGAGAGACCCAAGCCAAGATGAACCTAAAAGGAAAAAGAGGTTTGTGTTCTTTCCTACAAAGATCCACCAAGATTGGATGATGATTATAGTTGAGTCCTGAGAGAGGTTAGAAATACATGGTTCCCCATGTGTCCGTAGAGGCCCCATTAACCAAGGACCTATCAATCACGCTAGAGAAAAAACTATTTAGGATCTTTCTCTACCATGTGTATTTGTCACCCAACAAATTAACCTATATCTGACCATTTTTGATCAATACAAAATATGAACACCTCGAAGGAGATTGACATGTTTTTTGCACCCATTTTCTCATCTAGTTTCAAAATTAAGTTGAAGTCCCACAATAATAACAAACTATTATAGATGATATATTTGAAATATGTAACATCCATCCACAAATTCAAGTGATCCTGATAACTATTAAGAGTATAAATGAAATAAACATGTAAAATGGGAACCATTGTAATTGAAGGAACATGTGACATGATGATCACATGACATATCCATGGTGATGTATCCAATAGAATTATGGTATGAAACCCACCGACATTTGACATTTTTTGAGCACCAATTTTTGTCAATTAGGTGAAATTCGATATTTTTTCATGTTACCAATACTAGAGGAGATGATGTTTTTAGGCTGAGATAGAACTATAATACTAGTTTTGTACTACTGAATAAATAACTAAATAGATCTACATGTTTCCATATTTCCCAAAACCTATAAATTCAAAAGCATAATCTTTATTTAAAAATATTGTCGGGGTTTGGACCCCTCGTATTCTCACGTCCTGGATTTTTATGTGCTCTTGAAACATTTTTGGGTATAAGAGATAGCAAGTAATTTGAATCAGAAATGTTGGACTAATATCACTTATATTTGATAGAAAGATCATCGCTAACCATATCTGCCGAGGTTTTTTTATTTGAGGTATTGATAAAGACATCCTTGCAATCTGATGGACTACTCCCATGGAATCTGTTTGTAATTGCATGTTCCATTACACTGGAGTAGACAACACCCTGAATATGCCCTATAATGCGTTTAACTTCATGAAGCATAAAAGGGATTTCCGGGCTACTGTGATCATGTACCATTGCAGAGATTGGAGTTATTTAAGAAATCATCCCCTTTGTTAATATATTCACCGCCAAAGAAAAACAAGACTTTGAATGAGAATCTCCATTTGGAGGATAAGTGCTGGTAGGAGTGGAAGTGTCTCCCAAATTTGAGGTTTTTTTGGTGAGTCAACAAATGAGGTGTCACCATACCTCATTGACCAATCCAGGTCTCTAATATTATTACATAATTCCATAGAAATATAGTCATCCTATATTTTTTGTTCTTGACCAAAGACTGATTATACATTTCATTTGATATGACCAAACACATATCTTCTTCCTCATTGATTCCTTGTTCTTAGGAAAAAATCACAACATGTTCCACCCTGAAATGAGGACAAGTGGAGCTTCATTTTGAGCCTCTTCCTCCTCCACCATTTCAGCTCATGTTGTTTTTTTTCAGATGTGGATGTGCCAAATGAGACTTCACTAGATTCAGAATTTTCATAGGATCCTGTAAATCATTAGAATCCAATTGAATCATCAGGGGAACCTGTGAGGGTATAGCATATTCCATGGTGAGTGCCTTCTTTTCCATAAACTCATTCTAGGATTACCTACTCTTATTGGTGTCGGTACACTCCATTGCATTAGTTACATTATCCTTTTTTTGAAGCACTTTGTCGTTAAATCCGAATGGCCCACTATTTTGCATACCTTAGAGAAGGAATGAACATTATCATACTCCACCATTTCTTTTGATCAGTTCCCATTTGCAAGAGAAGAGATATTCTCAGTTTTCTAAATTTCCAAATTTACATCCACCAGTATTCGAGCGTAGAATCCCAATTCTCTTTCCGCTATCCATTTGTCCCTTTTTATCAATGTACCAATTCAATATGTTAGATAGTTCAATATATTTGGGTGCAAATTAACCCAATTCAGTCCATGTAACCTCACCCATTAATACTTATTCAACTGCCTAAGGTTTAAGGGATTAATGTTTACATCCCATTCAAAGAGCCATAGAATTCCTAGTTTCAATTGTATCTTTCAAATGTTTCATACTATGGTCAAGTCATATTTAGGTTAAAGAATGATATGAAATAAACTCTTCAAATACAGATTAACCTACAATCATTATTATACCAACAATGAGATTTTTTTTTAACATTAGAATAAAACTAGGGACTATCTTCCTTTGAATAAATAATGCATCCAATGTTTGAAAACTTACATAGATTGATTTTTTACTGAAGGGAGTATAGAATTGCAACTACATATAGGCCCTTATTTTCTAGTAACCTTAAATGGGGTGATCTATGTGATTATTCATTTATTAGATCTTTAGGTCCAGAGAGTGCTTCTACGAATGATAATACATTCTTCTTCAAAACTGAGTGTTCTTGAAATTCATGATCTTTGATCGAGTTCTTCAGTCATCCATGACCATCCTAAAACTCCAATTCTCATCCAGGGATGAACGATTCCATTGATGAAATCAAAAACAATTCCAATGAAGCAAGGATTCTTCATTTCCAGTTTCAATGAGGAGAGCTCCCATATTCAGCATCTCCCCTAAAAATTTATTTGCACTAATTATGTTTTGAATTGAATAAATATTCATAATTTATTCAATACAGAAAAAGAGATCATTCATAGTTCTGTGTAAAATTTTTCTACTTAACTTTTTATACAAATTACATAAAAATATTTAACATATGACTTGGAGGGGTATAGGGGTCCATAAATATAAAATAGTAGTATATATGTCTGGCACATGAAATAAATCAGTCATCATAAAATAAATAACCCATGGAATGAAATTAAATTTCACATCCTTTTTAAATTTAATAAAATATTACATAATTCAAAATTTCATAAATATTTAATACATGATAAAACAATAGAATATAAATGATTATCCAACAATACCTTTTCAAATTTGTAAAAAATATAACTCAATAATTAAAATATATATTTCTTAATTTAAACTATATAGATATTAGGTATATTGTTTAGTGAATAATTAAAAAATAAAGTATGATATGGAATCTAGGTGAACTCTATTATGTAAAAAGTTAGAAATTTATAGTGATCACATATTAAAGATATTAGCAAAATAATTGTGTTTATTATTCCTCCATAAAATTTACAAATAATTGAGAGGTTAATTTGTGAAAAATAAATTGAAATGAAATAACACATTTTCTATGTGAACTAGTAAAATTGATGTAAAAAAATAAATGAGTTAAAATCAAACGTTTCACATTATTTTTATTGAACAATTAAATATTATCGGAATTAAATAATTGTGTTGACTCTTTAATGTTAAAAATTTAAATTTTTTTCTTTAAAAAAATATAATAATATTTACTATAAAAACATATAAGAGTTGTCCATAAGTTATATGGAGTGTAAAATAAATCAAATAATAATGTACTAAAACCTTTTTTTAAATTCTAAAAAATCATTATCTAAACCCACATCATTAAAGGAATAATTATATATCCATTTAAAAATAGTAAATTCAAAATTTGGTAAATTCATGTGACAAAATATTGGTTTTCCAAATTTTAATGAGTTCATTAGTGGGAGAAGAAAATATTTTTAAGGAGTGGAAATATATATTTAATGGGAATAGAATTATTCTCAATAATGGAAAAATATTTGAGAGAGAAAATCTATCATTTTAAATGATTTTTATTAATATGAAATTTTCCACCAAATATTAACACCATGTGACAGGAAATAAAATATTATAGAGGATAAAAATAATATTGGAAGAACTGTGTTTATTGAGAAGAATTATAACTCTATAAATGGAGTTCAATTAATAGAAACTGATTAATCTTTTGAATAAAAAACCATTTAAGATAGAACATGATTTGTTAATTCACAAGGTGACACAAACATTTAATAAATAAATTATTTATATTATTTTATAAAGATTAATATTATATAATTATGATACATTCCATAACAATAATGGTTTTCTTTATTTTGGAACAAGTACACACACACATATGTATATAATGTTCATTGATGATATGACAAAGGATCAATTAGGTTATTCATAACTATCACCCATCGTAGAAATATCATACTTAATCCATTTCATCATATACTAAGAAAAACGAAATATAATAATGTGTGGAAACCAGTGAGATGTCCTCCAATGGTCAGTTTTAAAAATGAAATCATATATTTGTATGGGAAAATAATATTTTTATGTGAAAAACACATTCAATATTTTATATATCATAATAATTATTCCATTAATAAATATGGGTGGATTATAAGACCTAGATAAAAGGGGATTAAATAAACATAGGCTGTGAGTGTATTACATTAGAATATGTTTATGTTATAATATAACGGCATTATGTGATAAATAATCATATTCATAAGAATATTATATCAAGGATTCCCAAAATTCATTAATAAAATGTTATTGTTTTGGTAACTGGAGATTTAACTTTTCTTGGTTTTTCAATAACCTCTTATGTACCCCTATATCTCCATATAAAACTACTTATGCATACACTTTTTGGACGTAGTGTACATTTTATGCACAATTTAAACACATAAAATTGTAATTATTACTCATTTAACTATATGACTATAATTTTACAACCCTTCACATAAGATAAGTCCATTCATATGCAAAGCAGACTTTCTTAAAAAAATTCCATTTCATCATCTCAAAACCAATGAATGATAATATGGGCTTCATCAATATTTAATCATTATAATAAAAGACCACCCCCATAAATAATATTTATTATATCATAGTATCATATCCATAATTAATTATTAAAAAAATAATGTATGTTGTCATAAATGAGAAATAAATTTAAAAGAACAAAGAAAATATTCATGTAGAAAATATCCTTTACATTTTAAGGGTTTAATTTATAAATATATATTCCTCAACTAATAGGAAATATAATTTCATTGAAAATATCCTTTTAAAATATTAATATAATTAATCAATCATAACTTCTCTATGATGTAGTATAATCCATTTTGGTGGTGTATGTCAAAACATTGATTTCATTTACACCAGTGGTGGAACGTAATTTTTTTAGAAATAATTAGATACCCTTCAACCGAATTATAGAATGAAAAAAATATAAAATTATATTAATAAATACATGTATAATATTAACAAATTTATTTAATATAATTTATTATAAATATTGAAAAAAATAATTCCCACAAAAAAAGTAATTTTTCTTTACAAATAAAATTCCATAACAATGAGTACATATTGATTCACAAAGTATATGGGAACCTGAGATTTCGAGCAATAACTATATGTAAATTAATTTCAAGATATTTTTAGACAAAAAGATATTAATATTTCGTAATTAAAATTAAGTAAAAAATTCCAATATAATTTATATTGTTATGTAAAACCCTAACCTTATCGATGAATATCTTTGTAAGAACACATAACTCCAATTTAATAAATTGAAATCTATTTTAAATAAAATAAAAAATGAGATTTACATGTATAATAACATACAACATTTACTTATAACATCATTTTACCCATTTATTATCAATTTTATAATAATATTGTTATTCAGGGGTAATTTTTTTATTTTTGATGCATGTTTAAATTGAGCTATTATTGTACCTTTATCATGGTCATGTATATATAATATATTAAATATTAATTATCATAAAAATTTAAAATATATATTAACTAATTACTTATTTATAATCATCTAAAAAATGTGGATATGGAGAATGAATTACACTATTCAGGTGGACTGTTGTACATATATACACCAGGATGTTATCTTCATTTTCTAATTAAAATAATGAAAGAGAAATAAATAATTTGTAATTCATAAAAATAATAAAAATATTAAACATGTCATATATATTTATCAAATCCATCATTATATCCATCATTGTGTTTAGGTGATGGAAAATGAATCATAACGGTACATGGAGGAAGTAGTTTACACATACACACAAGTGACAAATTCATCTCTAATTAGATACAAATGAGTGGGAAAATTTTTATTCCATTCTAATAAAAAATGATAATATATTTATTTTACTAGATTCATAATTATATTTTAGACACAACATAATTTCAGATGTTGGTAGATGAAATTAAATTAAAACATCTTGGTTAAAACTTATACCTATTTTTTGAATGACATACTTTGTATTACAAATTATGCATTTAATTATTAGTCTTATGAGTATTCTAGAATATCATAGATGAAGGGAATGAAGATGTAAAGGATTTCATGTTCAGAATTGATGGAAATAATGAAAAAATGATCATGAATTATGGGTTATAGGAGTATCCCATTTATAGATGAGGAGGGAATACACTATGAATTATATAAATAATATATATATATATATATTTAATGTATTTTTAAAGTATAATTATACCAAATATAAATTTATATTATGTTAATAATAGAGAAGTTTCAAATATTCTAAACCAATTTATGTTATAATGAAATATATTTATTTATAATTATTGTCAATTAGTTAAACCTTTTTAAACTATTTAAAACCTTAAATAATAATGTAAAATGCAATAGAAATCTATTTGATGAATATACCATTTTCAGAAAAAAATTAATTTATATTCACACAAAACCTTGGAAAAATTAAAAACTATATTTTAATAGATTTAATTCAATATATAATCCATACATTTCATTAAAAATATTAATTAATATTTTATTATTTAATTTTTTTAAAGACATTAAACAGATAAAACTATATTATGAAAAATAATGATTTTGATTACATTAAAGATTATTAAATTAATTACCAACCATTGCATAAATAATTAATTTTTTATTAATAAATTGAAAATAAATTTTACTACATTAATATTTAGTTGTTATAAATTTTTTTAATAATAATAAAGACATGTTAAAAACATTTGAATGAAAAAAATCATTTTTAAATTTTTTGATATTATTAAAAATATAATGATTATTTAAATGAAATTACTATATATATTTATATTTATATTTATATATTAAATTCTGATAAAATTAATACATATTTCTTAATTTGACTATTAAAATCAATACCATCCTAAATTTTATTATTGTTATAAAATTATAATATATCATTGTGTCATTAAATGAGGGATTCCATATAAATGAAGTTGTTGAATACATTGTGATTTTTCATATAAATAAGATTATTATCTATTAGGGTGTTACATTATACCCACACAAAAATTATTTCATCATTGATATTCAATAACACCACTATAAATAAAATAAGATTCCCATACTTTATCATTCCCTCAGATTCCCATATTGCTTTTTTGAATAACGATTCCTAAAAAGAACAGTAAATAGTTGATTAAACATGTTCCATATCACATTATCTCTATGATCCAAGAATTTTTCAATTTTTAGAAATATTAATGATCATGTACTATTGGTACAACCATAGATTTTTGTATAGGGGAAGGATTGGGTGTATAATTCCACAAAAGTGATATAGAGAAAACATCCCAATCAAGATAGAGGTTCAGTGGATTCCATTAGTGAAATATAATAATCCATAATCATTACATAATATTCATGAGGACAATATGTCAAATATTTATATTTCCATTGTTTTCAAAAATCATGATCTTCTTCCATAGAGAAATTCAATAAAATACATTCATATCAATATTGAATTGAAGATCATGATTGTGATTATATAAAAAATTATTATATCGGCTCATATATTTATTTATGTGATATATATTGTACGTAATCGTATCTTCCATTTTCATAAATAATTCAGGTAACTATAGCTTTCCATCCACAACATCAACCCAAACCAATGGAGTTCTTCACTTCGTTCCATGGAGGGATTCATAAGGATCCATCTAAATGAATGTAAAAAATAAATTCATATATGATTACCTAATTAGAGTATGTAATTAAACCACATAACTTTTAAAATCATGAAAATAGGATAGTACAATGAATTTCTGGATTTTAGTGATTCTATATGACTGACCAATTATCATAGCATTATATGTTTTATGAATCGAAAATATAAATAAATATATTTATAATTAATTCTTCAAAATGTTGAGATAGAACATAGAACATTATTTAATAACGTTATGTGTCCTCTCGACCCATTAAATTCTGGGTTTTTGTATTTAGAAGTATTTTTATGAGTCTCGAAAGATGTTTTCAGAGGTCCATTTGATAACTAAAGAAATTACGGTGATTACACATCATCTAATATCATTACATGATGTGAATATATCATTTATTTGTTTCCTTTTTTTTTCATGATGTGAATATATCGTACAAGGTGGGAATTCATTTTTAAAAGAATATATTATTTTAGTTTTTGAATAATAAATTAAAATTTAATGGTATAGAGTTTTCAATAAAAGTCTTCCACATGGGAGTACATGACGTTAAAGATTATTACACATCATGTAATACCCCACTACTATAACATTTAAAATTTTTTCTAGCTGCTCAGCTTATCATACCCCACATCTGTAAAAATTTCCCCTAAACACTAGGAAACCCTGTGACCCCAATCAAGAGTAATGAAAGTTATTTCACCATGGATTAAAACTTATATTATCTCCATCAATTTTTAGTTATTCAACATCAATCTAATGTGAATTTTCCATCATTCCTTGTGGGTTTTAGTGATTCGACCTCTCTTCTCATTCTATCATAATTTCCATGTAATGGTTGTTATTCTTACATTATTGTTATATGTTCTTATTATGTTTTAATTGATGTGATGGTGCCACTACATCGTTGGGTAGATGAACATCTTATTGAAGTGGTAATTAAATGACTATTACATGAGCAATGTCCTTTCTCTCAAGGTCGACACCATTGAGGTTTGGTTTTTTCATTCATTTCTTTGTGATTTTGTATCATGTGGGAGATATAAACTCCTTTTTTCTATGGATCATAGATTCTCCAAACTAATAAAATATCAGAACTCGGTAAATTAATTGAAAGGTGTAGAGTGATATGATTATCATGTTTTTATATATTTGATATTATTATATTTAGTAAATTATATGGGCTAATTTACAAACTAAAAGTCATGGCCATTAATGGTTTGTGTTTCCGTAATAAAAAATATTGATGATTGTTAGTTCATGTTGAACATTTTTATATGGATGTTGGTAATTCACATAGATTAGGATAATAAATTCATGCCCATTAATTTCAAAAATTATTTGAATAAACATGAATTAATTATTGGTATAATATAAGGGATTCCTCATTAAATATAAAAATTTTATATTCATTTTTATGTGGGGTGATGTGTTGTGGGGGATACAATGGTTCTTTGTGTGAGGAAAATGAGATGTGTAGTGGTTGTGTTTTTATGTGTGAATATGTTATGGTTCCTCTTTAGGTATTTTTATGATGGACTAGTTTTTGTTGTGGTTTGGTTTGGGTGGTGTGGTTGATGAACTATTAAATGTTACATCACCCTGACTATGTAATGAAATCACAGAAGGGGACATTTTTTTATTGTGGAATGGATGAGAGGTGTTGTGTAGTGGGGATCCTATCAGTATTTGTGGTCATACATTGTTGGGTTGATTGTTCTGTTCTTTGCTATGTAGTTTCATATATAGTAGTGGAAGAAATAAATAAATCATTGGTTATTAATTTTTGAAACTCGCTTGGGATGGTTTCAGTACAATAATTAATAAGAGTTTTGTGAATCATGAATGGGTGTTAAATGTGGCGGTAATGTGAAGCCACATTTTTACCAAGAAATTCTCAATCATAAATTATTGTTGTCATTTCTTAGTATTTTTAGGTAGGGTTAGCAGTAATGTTGGATGTGCTGAGAGCTTATTGTTTATTGATAACCTATATTTTGGGCTAGAGGGTTCGGGATCATATATTTCAATACATGTTTCTTAACCTTTTAATTTCTATATGCAACACACTATAGTTGAGAAATATGTTCCCAACAACCCCATATTCATTGAGAAGGGTGGCTTTCCAAGACATATTGGTGGGGGGATGGATGGTTGAACACCCTCTATTCATTTCTCCCACATCTTGGTTGTGATAACCCGTGATTATTGGGGAATATTAGGGATTTTGAGGACCTATTGTGTCCATGCGACTTGTGCATTCCATGATGTCTTAGAGATTAGTTGAATTGTTCCTTCCCAACTATCTTTATAATGAAATGGGGTTTGTTTTCTCAATATTATATGAGTTAAGATGAGTATTCCATCTCTAATTGTCTTCAGAATAGGATATAATGTGGCCCATGGACCGGGTGGTGGGACAAAGAGTGTTTAGGTGGAATAGGTGTATGTGGGCAAGATGTGATGTGGAACATGGACTTGGTGAGGGGACGATGTGTGGTTATAGGGATGAGGTGTGTAATTGCGGGATGTGTTGGGGCTCATGGCCTGGGTGATAGGATGAGGTGTTGATGTGCGGTCAAAGAGTTTTTGGGCTGGAAGTGATGTGGTTCATTCAAAAGCAGTGTGTGGGAAATGATGTTTTCCATTATGTATGATTGACTAAACCAATGATAAGTGTTGCAAGTTATCCAAATCATTAATGAAATTAATATAATATTAAATGTGACATTTTTTATTTTTCTAGTGTGTTTTTATGATTACTTGGATGAATAGAACAACTATTAGGTTTTGCTATTTTTCTAATATTTTCTCATATGGGAATTAGTATAATTGCTTTTTAACTTTTGAAAGATATTATTAGGTTTTTCCAATAGAGTATATCTATATACACACACAATGTATATAAAAATGATTTTGGGTTTACAAAATGATTACTTGAATAATTTAAGGCATTAGTAGCTCAGGATTTGGGGCAGTTTTTGAGTCACTTCCTTATATATTTTTGGTTCCTACTATTGTGTTTTATTTTACTTGTAATAGTTTTATATTAAAAATTCACGTGGGTTGGATTTTTGTTTTTATTTATATATATATGTATATGTATTTGATATATTTTGGAATGAACCATATTATCTCATGATATTTTATTCCTAAAAACGGAAATGCCACTCATTTTGTGAGATTGAATACCATTGGTAATTGTCTCCACCATGTGTCCTACTGGAGGCATGTTCTAGGGGTTATTATAACCTTTTATTGATTGAAAACCCATGAAATGTATCATTAGAGTGAGGGGTCTTGAAAAATCATAAACATAAAAATATGGTACTCCGTAAAAAATTTCAACATATTTAATGAATATCAAAGAAATATAATTGGGAGATAAATCTCTATTTATGGAAATATAATGGGTTGATATTGTAAAGATGCCTAGTTTCATAAATATATAATTATAGTCTTTAGATATTTTTGGGAGTTTTTTTGAAGGAAATCCATGGTGTTTTTTCTCAATTCTATTTGTATAGGAAATGGTTATACATCCAATTTGTATTTTTTCTCTTATATCTATCTTTTTTATATACCATTATTTGATATACAAACTCTATAACATCTCTTCTCATGTTATCCCACTTGAAATACTATTTAATATCCCCAACATGCTTATAATGAAGAGAATAATATATAATGATGAAATTTAATCAAAATCCAATAGATCATACTCTTCATATGGTATTTATGTCACACATACTATTTTAATAATCCTTTTCATTGCATCAAACTTGAAGTTGAACTCAATAATATTTTTTATCGTTTTTTCTATTTACATGTTCAATCTTACCATCATTAATCATAACATGTATATTTATATTTGATAACTCATTTTAGAGGGATTATATTTCTTCCATGGCATCATGATTTAGTTGTAGATAATTTGAAAATCATTAAATATTTTATCATGTGTTATCCACTTATTAAATAAGTGTACATGATTTTTCTACTCAATGTATTAACCAAAATTTTCTAAATCCTATGGTGGTAATGTAATGACTATGCTTGATCAAAAATAAATTAATACCATAATTTTTATCCCTTATTCATCTCTTTCTAGGTGAAAATATATAATTTATTCATTTAGGAACACTACATAAATAACAATATTCCACATAATGATAATGACTCAATATATTTTATTTAAATATTATTTATGCTAACTCATATTAATGTGTAGTGTAATTCTAATAATTGTTATTTCATTTATGTGAGGTGTATAATATGACCATTTAATTTTATATAATAACAGATCTCTTTACCTTAATTTACACATCACTAAAATAAAAAATCCATAGTTTATTTCATGGTTGTGTGAGTTCAATTACTAGAACAATATGCTATTTAGTTTTTTGTATTTTTCTACACATATTGAAATATAATTATAAATTACTCATTTATGAGATAAAACAGTAAATGTATTAGATATATTGGAGAATATTTATTAATTTGGGATGATATCTTATTCGCTGGGGATTCCATCGAACCTTTATCATGTTTTCAATGGTTTCCATGTATCACATTTGTAGACATATATACTATATCCTTTAGTTGTACTAAACTATAAGATTATACTACTGGTTCCTAATATTTCAAATTAATAAAAAATTGTTTAATTTTTTTCAATTATATAAATTGATATTGAATAAGTTGAATCACATGATTAGTTATCTCCCAAGTAATAAAATATTTGAGGATTCTCTATTATATCATGAGGATGTGATGAAGGAGAGATATATTAATATGATTGTAATATAGTGATCGAGTATCATTGATGAAATTACTATAATGTGGGTAAATTTAAAACCCTAAAAGGTTATATAAATATTATTTTTAATAAAGTTGAATTATTTAATAGAATCCTTTACACTCAATCTCATGTCATAATAACCACAAAATATTGTATAATAATATTTCCTAACCAATATATATTTTGGTTTGAATATAATTAATCACATTTGGAAATATATTACTATTTTCTGAAATTATAAAATATATTATTTCATTTATTTTAAATAATAAAAAAATTTATATGATAATGTAATGAAAAAAAAACAATTTTTCATGAAATGTAATTTTTTTACAATTTATAAATATTAAAATATATTTCAACTATTCCCTATTAAAAAGTTAATTTTTCATCATTTATTTTTATGGTATAAATAAAATAAAAAATTATTTATATAATTTTTGTGAATAATGATAAAATAATTTAATACTAATAAATAGTTATTTTTCATTAAATAGTTTAATCTTTTCAAGTGTTTTTTAGAAAAAAACATAAATAAATAAATATTTACTATCTGTAATAATACAATGTAAATATTTAATACTATAAAATATATTAAAATTTGGTTTATATATTTCATTTTAAATGGAATGAAAATAATTTTTCTTTTTATATTGAAAAAAGATTTACAATAAAAGGGTTTTCATTGCATATGGAATGTTTATTTAAAGTGAAAATGAATTTAATAGGTTTTAAATAAATTATAATTGTAATAATTTTATATAATTATTTAAGACTGGTATTTGTAAATGATATTTTAAACATACAATATCTTACAATCAAAATCATGTATATTTGAATTAAATTATACTTTATAAGGACATTTATTATATATAAACCAATTAACAAATTCCTAGTGTGTCCTCTCCTCATGTATATATGGGAACATCCTCTCAAAACATAATCCATGAATTTTATCACTTAACTATCATCTCATATACACATAAATATTATCCCATCATCCTTTCATTCATCCATTAGTCCTTGTAATGATCCTAATATTAATATTTCAAAGAATAAGGTGTAATCCAATGAATTTATTTCAATGAATATATATAAATTCTAATAGAGGTATTAATATTTTATTTCCTATACCATATTTTAGAATCATATTGTATACAAAGTTAAATTATGACTTAATAAAATGAATATACTAATATTTTATTATGAAAATGAAATAACCTTTGCCAATATAATTTTTCTCAAATTGGAGAAGAATGTATCACTTATCTCAATGTAAAGACTGTTAACCCCAATTACTGATATGATTCATTTTAGATCACCTCCTCCAAATGATTGATAAAAAGATTAATGTAACAAATATATCTGATCTAATTATTATAGTTCTATTAATTTAATATTCTTCTTCTTTCGTTCATTATTTTTATTAGAAAATGAAGACAATACCTCTTAGTATGTACAGACAAAAACAACTATGAATAGTGTATGTCATTTCTATAGATATAAAATTTATAGATTGTACTATATGTATATTAAATATATATTTTATATTATTATCATTATTAATATTCTATAGATTAAATAACCATTGTCAAGATAAAATTAAAATATTATCTTAATAGAATCATACATGGAAAAGAACTATTTTCCATAGATAACATATATTAATAATGAATTTTTAATGAATATATTATAATAATTTATAATTAAATGATTTTTTTATTTTAAATATATGATTAGGAATCTTTTATCTATGTATAATAAATTTATATTTCTTATAAATGAAGCTATGGTTCTCATAGATTTATTCAAACATGTGGTAAGTGTTTTATAGAACATCATGATTTTACCAGAATTGTTCATGATTAAATTTATAATGATGATATTTTAACTTATAAAATCTAATTATATATCTTAATTTATTATCCACTTGTGTTTTATACATATAAAACTATTTTCTATTATTTTCCTAATTTTATTTACCCAATTTTTTTAAAAGTAATTTCTAAAAAAGATGTAATTCTTTATTAATTGGGACTACTTTTTATATATATATTTATTTTATATAAAATTTAAAAAATTCTTTTAATTATATCAAACGATTTATTTATTTAATTTTTTACAATATTTTTATGTCTACAATTATGTTAATAGTATGAAATTTATATCATTACAAATTATGTACTTTTTAATAATGGTGTTAATGGACACACTATTTTAACATACACAAAAATGTATTTTCTAACCCTCATAGAGTCATTTTTCATAAATTATACCATTACATCAATCTAGGATTATTTTAAATGAATTTAATTTTCCAAAAAATATAAAAAAAATAATTTAAAATATGTGATTATAAATGTAGGGGACAATTTTCCTATGAAATATTTCATTGATATTTTAATGGATTTTCTCATTTATAATAGTATCATGTAATGAACTTATTTCTTCACTTTGACTATGATCCTACAATATAATCATTATTATATATATCAGTGTTTTTTATTATGATGATGAAATTTTGATTAATCTTATACTGAAATGCATGGGTATAGAGATGATGGAATGACATTATATCAAGATACTATTGTATACACATAAATAGATTACAGTTAGGTGATGGCTGGTTCAATTATATTCTTACATTTCTTTAATTTTTTACAACTATTTTAGGTGACCAAATGTTATATTGGAGGCCAAAATAATCCCAGAAGATGGTATAAAGTTGGTTATCCCATGAAAAATAGGGATATATAACATATTATCTAAAGCCCAAAGCATCTACATGGGTGGTTATCCCTATCATAACATGTCATTAGTGACTTTATGAAAATACCTGAAAATAGATTTTATGATTAATATTATTCGACACATTATTACACTCTATTATGAAATATACTTATTCCATTTTTATTATCTGATGGATCATGTTCTTCAAATCCATTATGATTTGAGTCTTAAAAACCATCATGGTTTGGAACATAAACCATAATTATCCTCATTTTATTGTTGGATATGGATTTAAAATTATAATATAATCATACCAACCAATTATATCAATATTCTTCATAAAAGTGATCAATGTTTGATATCTCCCGTTTTTCCCTCACCAAGAATGTGATATCACACATTATAATGTTTTTTCCTTGGATCTAATGAATTATTTTATTTATTATATTTTTATGAAGAGTTTTAGTAACAAATAATCTATTTAGAGATAATGAATATCACCAGTGTACATGTTATATATATATATATATATCATTCGAAATAAACAAAGCCAATATATTGATGGGATGGATCATAAATATATAAAATTAATATTAGGATTATAATATGTATTATTATTTATTGAAATATTTGTACCACCTCAAGATGATACAATTAATGATCTTAAATGGAATTTGAATCTAATGATACATATTTTTAAATTGTTTGTTAAAATGGACTAAATTTATTGAGATATAATATATAATTATGAACACATTTCATCTATGATTGGGGCTATCAACCCCAATATTTAATTTCGTGGTTTATGTTCTTAAACTATTGGGGAAATTGAATTTCTATTTTAATCAAATACCTATAAAATATATCAACCTCAAAATTTCTATCACATTTGAGATTAAATACCATCAATTAAGATGAATATTTTTCATCCTTATAAATATTTTCCATTACCACTTATGATATTTTAAATTTTTTGAAACCTAATTCTATGTTATCACATGTTATTTTAAAATTTCAATATTAAATTATTAAAAATAAATTTTCATATTAACATTAAACGATATGGATTTTAATAATAGTATTACAAAATAATAAAAATATTTTTTTAATATATTTTTTTTTATTAATTTTCCATACCACAAATCTTTTCTATAAAAAATATATGTTTTTTCCATTTTAATGAGGTCTTTTAAAAAAAATTTATTTTTTATTATTTGAAAAAAATGATTCAAATGTATTAATTTTTATTAATTCATATAAATATTTCATCTATGTATGTGTTAAAAACGTTTTCTAAAAAAATAATTTAGGGATTCACAGCCATTTTACTAATTATTTTAGGAAATCATTTATTTTTTGGAATTTTTTCCATAAATTTACCTTTGAATTATAATATATTTTTTATGGTGTTAATAATCATAGTTTCTCTTGAAATTTTTTTGATATGTGATCACATTATATTTCTCTAATTTTATTGAATGTCATTCAACTAAGATCAATATATAAATATTTTATAAAATTAATGACTTAACTATATTCTAATTATATATACAATATAAATATCATAAACTATATTTTTATTATTGGAATGTATTTTCATATAAGGTGACAGATAATCATTAGATACACATTAATAATTGACTTGTTTATAATGTTATAATTATTTATTATATTTGAATGATTTCAACTTTTTATTACATATATAAAGGATAAGAAATCTAATTTCATTCAATGGATTCTTTATGATATGATGATTGATATATTTTGAGTGGAATACATAAATATTGATGATCAACATGTGAGGTCCGATATTTACATCGATGGAAATAGTGAAATTTTTAAATATAATGAGATAAGGATTCTATGGTGGGACACACTTTTCACAACATTTTGAATGAAAATTTGTATTCATTGAATGAAGTGGGTTCATTTTTTTATTCACAACATTATGAATGGAAATTTTGTTTATTAAAATATTATACAATTTCCTTATGTTTTAAATTGATGAAATATTTTGAATCCTTATTTTTTCTTTGATACATTTTATTCCCAAAATATATTATTATGTTATTCTATAAATTTTCATCTTCAATATGAACTATAATTTTTTTTAATACTTTCATTATAAAATATTATTACACATATATTTTAATTTATATTCAATTAGTATCATTTATGGTAATCATTGAGGTTTTCCATTAACAAGGATCAATGGTCACGACATTATTATTTTTTCATTTCTCTAGGTTGTACTGAAAAATAATAGGTATGATATTTCTATAATAGTACTTTTTATAAGAATTTACTGGAGATGTGTATGACTCAATTTAGATTAATGAATTTCTAACATAGTGGAAATTTTTTTATTTTAGTTGTGAATGTTTTTTTGTAATATTTTTTATTAGTTCTCTAAATAAATGAACATAAAATATCATTAGAATGTATTGTAATGCATTGTTTTAATTATGTCATGTATTAAGGGAAAATTGATATACATTGGTGTCATTGTTGGTATTAATCTATCTTTTAGATTTCATTAGAGGATTTGATCCTATTTGATAATAAATCAATTATTGGTACCTTTATTTTTGTCATAAAAAAATTTCTAATCAACCAATTATGTATGATTATGAGATGGTGAATATTTTAGGCAATAGGATTGTTTATGATTTAGGGAAGGAAAAGGGTTATTTTAACTAGATATTTTTTGTATATAATAACGTTATGATGTTTTTCTAAATTAAAATTTTAGTTATTAACTTATAAATTATATCCATTTGTTAACACTATAATATGGATGTGGCTCCTGCAAAGATGCACCTTTGGTTGACGATCCTAAAAAAGGATGGCTTGTTTTTAGATAAATAATCATTATAATGTACAATCTCTGGGAATAATATGTCACTAATTTCAAGATTCTCGTAGGGGATATTATTTTATTTTCCACATTATCTATACTAGATCTTATAAGATATTTATTTCATAATTACATTAACAGATAAGATTATCATGGTTGAGAGAATAGATAAAGTAATTGTGGTCTATCCAAAAGTGTTTTAGGATGATTTATGTTTTACATCATTTAAATAAATGTATGAATGTTTGATATAGATGTTTCTTTAGAGAATACATTTTAATATTGAAATTCATTAATAATATTACTTACATAATCAATATATTCATAATTCTGATTTTTTTTATGTTAACGTCCAATAAAATTAAAAAATATAGTTAAACAAAATATTCACGATAATACGTAAAATAGAAATTCATTATTCATTCCGATTAAAACATTAAATCAAAATCACATGCTTCTTTGTATTATAGAATTGGGATTGTAAGAACATGTGTTTTTTCATATTTTCATATTTAGCAGAAATTGGAATTTTTTCTGTTAGATGCTCTTGAGGGGTAAAATGGTCATTTTTCCCAACCATCCGATATCGAATAAATTTTTTTCGACAACTATATTGGTACCATAATATGGTGTTTATCTTAGTATAGGAGATTGGTGGAAATCTAAGATGTTTGAATTTTGGCATAATATTGAATATTTAATATTATTAAATTAAATAATAATTTTTTAGTGCTAGTTCTTTTGGAAATAACATTAAAATGGAGCATCAGATTGAGCTCTTGTCTAAGCCATTGTGTCTGGAATGGGGATGTTTTCCTAGGGAAGACTTATACTCATGTCAGGCGTCGGGGCCGGCCTGATCCCTCTTTTCTTCTTTTCCTTTTGTTTTCTTTTCTTCCTTCTCTTCTTTCCACCTCCTCCTTGCACAAGTATTATATGCCTTCTCCATGGACCTGTCATATGGGAGAAATTTGAGTTTGAGAAAGGGAGATAGTTGGGTGGAAAGAGGGGTATCGATTCGAAGCTCTCGACATGCTAAGTCGGCGTGCAACAACCGTGAGCCGTGAAATCAACCGAAGCATTGGCGGTTTCTGAACAAATGATGGTTTGTTTATGTTTTCACCATAGATCACATTTAAACATATTTTTTATGTCTTTAGAGCCTTATATTATTTACTTTTATACCCTTGAGGTCAGATCTATTGTTTTGGGGGAAAAAATGGACTTTTCAGGCTTTTTGTGGGATTTCCCATTGGAAAACCCAAAGGACATACCATGTGCTTCAGGGGAACACACTGTGTTTTCTACCCATTTGGGGAAGATGGGGATTTTTTTACACTCTGTGTACTTTTAGTACAATATGTGTAGTGGGTGGTCATGTGACCGGTCATGTGAAATAATACACAGAATAGTGGTTTTAAGAAGTGCATGTTGTGTACTATAAGTACACCTCATGTAGGGGCACATGGGAATGTTTTTGGGTGAAAAAAATGTGGAGTGCCTTTTTGTGAATAATACAATCCTTGTATAGAAATGTACAAGCCATGTAATTTTACATAGGTATTCCCCTTCGGTCCGGAAATGTGTTCTGTCCATGTACAACATCAGTTTAGATTTCTTGTGATAACTTATGTTGTGGAAGATAGAATTGGGTGTGGGAGAAGTCCATTATGAGTGTTTATTCAAGTATATCATAATGGTGGAATCCTTTTTACATTTAGAGTTATTCTAAATGGTGTTTTAGGGTATTCTATCTAAATTGATAGGTTCTTCCTCTATTTATCGAGTTCAATTGTCACCTGAGATTGAGACATGATGTGGATGATGGGTTGGGTGTTTAGACCAACATAGATAAGACCATTAATATTCTATATGTTGTGAGATATCACATGTATCCTAGGGTACAGAGTCCGTCCCCTTGTGAGATGATCCCTTCTCCCATATGAGGCTATGAGAACAGGCACTTCTATGGATCCCTAGAGGGATGCCTTTACAAGTGTACTGACTTAGGGAGTCCATTGTAATATGTATCTCCTTTTTTTCCTTTGAGAAGACCCATTTTATGGAATTCTTATATTGTCCGTCATTTTAGGATCCTATGTAGGATTCCTCCCTTACTCTTCAATAAGGTTCTTGTGTATGATGCCTTCGTTCATGTTTACATGGAGGACCTCGAGTATGATTCCTCTTTATTATTTGACTTGAGGTACCCAGTGGGTGCCTGTTGTTTGTCCACCCTTGAGTTTTCATGTCAGGTGTGGGTAGAGATGGTGTTTGGGTGTCACCTAGAACCTGTTCCAAACTGGTAACCCCTTGGGGATTTGGATGTATTATTGGGTTGGGCGTTTGTGCCACCCTCACTCATTTTTTCTTATCTAACATTGATTGTTAATGTTATAATAGTTAGAAGATGGGATACCTATTTGGTGGTTCTTGAGCCTGATGCAATGCATCTTTCTCTTTGTTTTAAATTCAATCTAGGCATTTGTTCCTTAGTATAGTTTCTTTGATTTTGAATAGGGTTATTTACCTTATTGTAGATGTGTTTTCCCAAGTTTCTTAAAATTTACCATTTCAGCTATCTTTTCCTATTAGGTTGCTTTCTTTTCCATGCCTAGTATTGTTAGGATGGAATGATTTTATCAAACAAGTTTTGATACAATGTAGAATATTAGCCAACAAGTTCTCGTGGTTTACTTTGGATTCCATATAGCGTTTTACACGATTGACATACACATGGTCATGAGAACCTAGTATAGTAGACCATAGGGATAATGGACGATTAGGGATATTCCAGAGTGTTTTTTTACCTTTACGTTGCAATACCATAGGAGGATGGACATTGGGTGCTACCTTAGTGTGTCTGTAGTTCCTTGATATGGGCCACACGGGGAATTGGACGTCGAGTTCTTCCCTAGAGCACCTTTAGTTTATCGATATGATATTATAGGGGGAATTGATGTTGAGTGCTTCCTCAGAGAGTCTATTCTAAAGCTGAACCAGAGGGGGTAGACTATGAGTACTTCCCAAAGGGTTGATTGTGTTTGATTGATTGAACAAGAAGGTTTTGTCTGTGGGTACACCCTAGAAGGATTCTTGTGTTTGATTGGGTGAACTAGAGGGAACTGGTTGTTTATACATCCATGAGGGTTACTTGTTTTTGTTTAGATTTTTCATAGATATAATTTTGGCATTGGCCGAAGTAGGTACATGTCAATGGGATTATAGACCCATAGATGAGCTTAATGATACACAGCTTGAGTGGCCTGATGTCTAGCTTAACTCCCTTGCATAGAATATCCCAGAGATTGAGCTTATAGTCCCATGGATCGACAGTTGATGTGGTTTCTCGTTATTTTTTCACCTAATTCTAAACAGACATATTATGTATATGTGTATAGGTATGAGACTATATCTGTGTATATTTATAGATATGGATATCCATGGTGGGACTTGCCCCAATTGATAGGGATTACATACCATGAGTTCGATTATGGTTGCACATTTGTTTTACTTTCTTTTGTGGTGTTCCATTATGGCTGAGCACATTGTTGTTGTATACACTTTAGAAACACAATTATAGGTTTCTTGGTGAGGTTCTATTCTAGGATTATTTCTCACCCCTGCATGTGCACCTCGGTTTATGTGTAGACCTTATGTCTTATTTTTAGGTTGAGCACGAGTTTCAGGGTGGATAGGCCTAAGGCCCATTGTTTCAGGATTGAGTAGACTTGCATGAGTGGTTCTACTGATTGGCCTGCTAATGTTCGATAGTGTCTAGATATCGGTTATGTGGATTGGCCTATTTCTAGTAGTTGATCCCTTTAATTTTTATTTCATTTTCTTTTTTACTTGTATCTTTATGGTCGTCCTGGTGGGAGACTAGTGTTGTATTGAGTTGCATAGCTGATTGGGATTTTTAGCATTTTACTATTTCATCTTGTTCTGTTTTAGTTGATTATTCCTTTTGTACTCTATTTACATTCCATTGTGATTGATACATAGTTATTTCTGATGTTTCTTACTCTGGTATGTGGGCATAATCTCTCTACAATCATACCCTACACCTTCTTTGTTAGTCAGCAGCCTTTGGCATACAGAGAGGTGTGCATGAGTCCTTGTGGCGAACCATCTCAGAGTACCGATTAGAGGATTATGGGCTAGATCGTTACGAAGTGGTATTAGTGGTGTTTTATTTTCAAGGTCTTTACTATTTGGTATATGGTTATAAAGAGTTTTAGGAATGTGTCAGAACCTATGATTTATATCGGATGTGTGTTTCAAGAACACATGTTCCGGTAAGAAGTCCTAGTTTCTAGGTTTTGGGATTATTGTTCTGATTTTGCGATGCTACAGTTTTATATGATTTTCACCTTGAGTGATGAACATGTTGTATGGTGTTTTTAATTACAATGTATATCCAGATCTTGCCCATTGGTAAGAGTCCCGAGACAGACTTCGACTCTTGGTCAGCAAATAAAAGTGGTTTCTCATGCATCATACTTGGCACGTTAGATTCACATCATATTGGACTACTGTTTTTTGTTTTTACTGATGACTGAGACCTTTTGGTATTATTACACATACTTTATACTATAATTGTAGGTTACATGGATCTATGTTGAGGCATTTTTTGGGGCGGATGATTCAATACTCATGCAATGGTGGTACAATGACCCTAGTTAGTAATTGTGGCATGTGAATACTTTCTATTTAAATACTGCTTGTGTTTTTTTTCTCAGGTCTATGGTTATGTAGATGAATCCATGAGTATCATATTGATAGATACCAATGATTTTCTTATAATCTTGACATCCTTATGGAATTTCCGTATACAAATACTCAATGAGTGTCAGTTCTGTCTCTCTTTTTCTATGATTGTGAACTCCAGGGAGTAGTTACTTCTGAGGATTATCATAGGGAATTATGGTACTTGTAGGTTGTGTTATGTTTTTGACTTTCTTTGGTCATTGTGATATTTACCATCTTCTGGGAGGTTTTGGATATTTTGAGCTAGGTGGTTAGACCTTGTGACCCAGTTGTGAGTCTTTTTATGTAGGGCTATCTGGAAAACATAGATACCCTTAGTTTTGACTCGAATCCTTATAGGTCAATGTATATTATGTTATAGGGAAACATTTTTTAGAATGGTTGTCCCATGTTTTCCAATTCCAATTGGAAATGATTGTTTTTCGTGAATGGTTTTTATGGGCTAGATTGTTCGGGTGCTTGGCCCGGTCGATTATTGTTTTTGATGTTGTTGCTACGGGTGGCATCATTTGTATCTAAATTAGCGAGGGGACTAGTGTGATTCGAGGACTGATGTTTCAAGACTTTTTGTCGACTAAGATTCATGAAGATGGGTTAGAATGTCATTTTGTTTTAGCGGTGAAATTGTGAAATGATAGATTATAGTGAAAGGGTTGACATGTGCTTAAATCTTGGTCGGGTTTTGGAAGGATGTTATTGTATCTCAGAGGGAGATAGACACGCCTTCGGTGAAATCATATTGTACTCTTGTAAGAGACGATCATGCACTATCATGATTCATCATGAGTATGATGAGAGAGCATCTTCGATACATCAAGCTCCTCTAACTTTCTTAATGTTCCACCCTGTTGAGGATGAAACCCATTATGTTTTTTCTCCTGGAGAGGTGTATGAAAATCCATATGGTGGGGAGTGAACCATTTTACCTTTTAGATTTTTTTTCCTTTTTAGGATAGACAACAGTTTTTTAAATGAGATTTTGAGCTCAGAGTTTTCTTTTAAGATGAGGACAAGGGTATTCCTATGGTGGGGAGTACCATCTTGGTCATATTTTAATATCATATGTTTAGATGTTTTTTGTTAATGTTATACGACTAGTTGTTGGATAATCCATATAGCTTGTTATTCTAGATGATTAGGTTGGGAGAATGGATGTTGGTCATTTCACTGGGCTTCACAGGGACGATAAGATTTAGGGTGAAGAGTTTGTAAGAACCTGTTTTTTTCCGGAATATCATTTTGAGAAGAAATTTGAATTTTTGCTATTAGATGCCCATAAGGTTTAAAATGGTCATTTTACACTACCATCGAATCTTTGATAATTTTTTTCAGCCACTTTGTGATTCCCAGAATATGGGGTTTACCCTGGGATAGGAGTTTGGTGGAAATGTGAGTTGTTTGAATTTTGGAAAAATATTTAATATTTAATATTACTAAATTAAATATTAATATATTAATGCATGTTTTTTTAGAAATAACTTTTATATATAGCATATTATTGTGATTCCATTTACACTGTTGAGTTCATAAATGGTAGTTTAGCCTAGGGAAGGCATAAACACATTTCTGGAGTCGGGGCAGGCCTATGCCCCTTTTTCTTCTTTTCATTTTCATTTATTTTCTTCCATCTCTTATTTCATCCCCCTCATTTTTCATGTCTCTTATGCCTCATAAATTTCCATAACCTATGGGAGAAATTGTAGTTTTAGAAAGAGAGAGTGTTGGGAGGTAAGAGGGGTACCTATTCGAAGCTATCGATGCACTGAGTCGGCATGCAATAATCGTGAGCCTTGAAATCAACCGGAGCTTCAGCGGTTTATACCCAAAGGTAGGGACATTTATATTTTCTACATAAATCCCCTTTAAAAAATATGTTATGTCTTTAAAGCCTTATATTACATACTTCTGGTCCTTTGAGGCCGAATCTATTATTTCAGGTGTGAAAACGGGCATTTCAGGCGTTTTTATGGATTTCCCATCAGAAAACCCAGAATATAGAGTGTGTATTCTAGGAGAACGTGGAATGTGTTCTTCCCATTCATGGAAGAAAATTATTTATTATGTGAACACCGTGTACATTGAGTGTGAACCATTTCGAGGGTGTTCGTATGACCAGTCGTGTCAAATAGAACATAGAATATGTGTTTTAAAGGAGTACATGTCGTTTAGTGGCACATGGTCATGACACCGGGTGAAAATAGACATAGAGAGACTTTTTGAGAATATTGAAAAAAATGTACAGTAATGTACCTACCATGTACTATTACACAGGTAGACCGAATGGGTCTGGCCATGTGTTCATGACATGTACTTCTTCAGTTAAGTAGTTGTGGGATAATGTTTTCCCTAGAAGATATAATTGGGCGTGTGAGTACTTCATTCTGAGCATTTTTTCACGTATATGGTAATGGTGTAAATATTTTGACATTTATAGGACATCTAAATAGTTTTCATGGGGTATCTATCTAAATTTAGATGTTCTTCCTCTAGTTATCGAGTTCAGATGACACTTGAGAGTGATACATGGCAGGGATGATGGGTTGGGTTTTTAGAACATCATAGATGAGATCATCAATATGAGATGATTTGTGAGCTATCTCTTGTAACTTATCCTATAGAGGATGTTCCACATATGAGTCATTCCGTTCTATCCTATGTGGGCGTGAGACCAGGATCTTCTACGGATCCTTTGAGTGATTCCTCTACTTGTTTGCTAACACAGGATGTCCTTTGTGGGATCTCTATCATGTTTTTACGTTGAGTGGACCTATATTGAAAATTTACTATATATTCATTCATTTGAGGATTCGAGGTAGTATTAATAAATTACCCATAACTAAGGATACCTTGTAGGATGCCTTTGCTAATGTTTACTTGGAGGATCCTGAGTATGATGCCTCCTCATTGTTTGACATGAGGGACCCAGTGGGTTCAATTATTTGATCGACCCTGAGTTGTTACATCTGTTTTAGGTAGAGATGGCGTTCATGTGTCACCTAGAACTCATACCAAACAGGTAACCCCTAAGGGCTTTGGATGTATTATGGAGTTGGGGGGTTTTGTCCACCGTCACTCAATTGTTTATATCTTACTTGGTTTGCTAATGTTGTAGTGTTTACGAGAGGTGCTTCTTGATTAGTGGTAGTAGATCCTGATGTGAGGTGTATTTATAAATTTTTGGGATTCGTACAATTTATTTGTTCCTGAGTAGTGGTGGTTTGATTGTGAATATGGCTATTTACCTTGTTTTGGATGTGTTTTCCCATGTTGCTTGATATTGACCGTTTGGTCTAGCTTTTCCTATTTGGATGCTTTGTTTTCCATGCATAGTATTGTTCGGATGGAGAGATTTTATCTGATGTGTTTTGATAAGCTATATATTATTATCCATGTAGTTCATGAGGTTTAAATTGGCTGCCACATACCGTTGTGCATTATTTACATGCATGGGTCGTCAAAACCTGGTTTAGTAGTCCATAGGGAGAATGGACATTGATGGAATATCTAGGGTGTCTCTTTACATTTACATTGTGAGACCATAGGTAAGATGGACATTGAGTGCTCCCACAGAGTTTTTGTAGTTCCTAGATACATGCCATAGTGGTAATTTAACATTGAAAGCATTCTCAGAGTGCCTTTTATTTACCAATACTAGACTATAATGGGAATTGACGGTGAGTGCTTCCTATGATTGTCTTTTCTAAAGCCGAACTGGAAGGGATAGACTGTGATTACTAACTAGAGGTTTTCTTTTGATTTATTAGTTTAAATAGAGGGGTTAGTATTTGAGTACTTCCTATAGTGTTTCTTGTGTTTGATTGGATGAATCATAGTGGACATGCTCTGAGTACTTCCCAGAGGGTTAGTTGTTTTTATTTATCTTGTTCAAAGATAAAATTCTAGTGTTCAATTAAGTAGGTGAATGTCGATGAGATTACAGACCCATAGATGGACTTAATGATTCAAGGCTAGAGTGACCTAACGTCCATCTCAATGACCTTATACAGGATGTCCAGGAGATCTAGCTTATAGTCCCATGGATCGACTACTAATGTGTATTCTCATTATTTGTTTCACCTAATCAAGAATAGTCATATTTATGTATATGTGTATATATATGGTACTATACATGTGTACATATATAGATATGGATATCCATGATGGAACTTTCCTAGTTCACTGGGATTACATACCCTAAGTTGGAATGTGGTTTCACATTTCGTTTACTTCCTTATTATCATGTTCCGGTTAGGATGAGCACATTGCAATTGTATGCACTTTAGCAGCACAGATATAGGTTGCTTGTCAGGGTTATCAACAGAGATCATTTATCAACCATGCACATGAACCTCATTGTACATGTAGACCTTATGTATTCTTTTCATGTTGATCACAATTTAATTGGTGGATAGGGTTGAGGCCCAGTGTTTCATGATCCAGTGGAGCTACTTGAGTGGCTCCACCGATTGGGTTGTTGTAGTTTGATAAGGAGATCAGGTACGTGGATCAACATGGAGTTGGTAGTTGAACCCTTTACATTTACATTTAGTTTCTTTTCTACTTATATATATATGGTCCCCCTAGTGGGTGATGAGTGTTTTATTGTATTGCGTAGATGTTTGTGATTTTTCACCATTTAACTATTTCAGCTTATTCAATATCAGTTGTTTGTTGTTTTTGTGCTCTATTTACTTTCAACTATGTATGATACTTAGTTATTTCTATTTTTTTCTTACTCTAGTTTATGGGAAAAGTCTCCCCAATATCACACCATAGTTCCTCGCTTCTATTAGGCAGCCAGTGGCTTAAAGGGATTCGTTCTTGAGGCCTTATGGCGAACCATCTCAGAGCACATGTTAGAGGCTTCCAGGTTGGGTCGTTACATGGAAATTCCTCAATATGGTTTATTTCATCTATTAAATGGATAAAAAATAAATTGGTTTAGTAAATAAAATATATATAATCCTCAATGTGAGGATATATCAAACTCCATCATCACTATAGTTATCAATGATAAAAAACCATTATTTGACATCTTTTACATGACTTAATTAATTAAAAATGATAAATACGAATACCCATGGATTGATATGTTCGTTTTCATATATAATATATTCATAATTGTATTATTTTAAAATACATGAGTTATTTAATCCTAAAAGTTCCATACTTGATGTGCCTCAATTAATATAATCATTAAACCTATCTAAATTATATATTGAATGAAAATGTAAGAAATGGTTGATCTAAAAATCAATATAAGGAATTAATAATCATTTCATTGGGGAAGATATCATTATTATAAGTAATAATATGTTATATAATAAGTATCATTACATAAATAGTTATGGACTTAAAATGTAAGTGGGGTTTAATTTATATTGGATAAGAACATAAATTGATAAATTTTAAACAAGGAAAATTTTATATTTAACATGTTATAAATGTATTTAACAAAGTCCATTAATATTTCTAGCATAATATCATAAGGAAAGATATCATTTCACTCTAGAAAAAATATCACAGATAAAAATAGATTTCATGATCGACACCATAAGAGAAAAATATTTGAATAAAGAATATCGTTGAAATATACAACATAAATTAGTATAATGTAAATAACATTATTGAGAAATACCATCATTTCTAATTCGTCTTACCAACTAAAACTGAATATTTAATATTTTTCTAAATAGATATTAAATCATGAATAAAAAATTAGAGGTATATAAAATATTCCACCAATATTGACCCCTAATTATGATTTCCAAACAGAAATCAATTAGTTATCAGAACATAAAGATCTCAAGAATTAAAAATGGATATCATAATTTTTTTTTAAATTTAAATCATTCCATTTTCATAATATTCCAATGGAAAAAATAGTTTTATAAAAATCCCAATGGTAATCTTTATATATTACTTTATATATCATGAAAAAAAATTAGTTTAAAATACATTAAAAATTAAATCATTCAATTCTCATAAATATACCATGAAAATAACAAGAATCAATTAAAACATCAATAATTTATAAAATTTTATTTTGAAATCATTTTTTTTATATTTCTATACCTATTTCCTATATAATCACCTAAAAATAAAAGTTATTAAATGAAACATGTATTATAGATCCATTGGTGACAGATCATTTTCATGATATAGAGGAAAATGAAAACTAAATCATGAATATATATTTCCTAATAATATTTATTATTCAATAGTGAGAAATCCATAGTTATGAGTATATCATCATAAAATCTCAATTTTAAAATAAATTGAATTCTATATTATTCATGGAGGTGGATTTGGTTAAAAAAATCTTTTTATACAAAAAATAAATATGTAATATCATTAAGAATGAATGATCTATAGAGAATGAAATTTAATAATAAATTTATATCTAAATGAAATGTGTATGAGGTACTATGTAATCTAGTAGTATACTTGATTTCAATAAAAATAAATAAAGATCATGTATCAAAAAATAAACATCTTAATTACCTATTTACAAAATTTATTCAGAAGAAATTATTTTATAAACATTATTTAGAGTAATTATATTTAAGTATTAGATAGTCCAAATATTATCATCAATAATGGGTATAATTTTTATTGGCCGTTTGGAAATTGGGATGTTAATGTGGCATCGATATTCCATTTCATTAAAAAGATAATAATATTAAAAAAACATAAAAAAGTTGAAATTAATTTTTATTAATACCAATAAATGTATAATTTCATCACATGGGTGTCTAATTATAATATAATGAAGACTAAAATCTTTTTTAGAATGTCTTAAATATATTTGTCAGTACAGATGGATTACTTAAAAATGATCATTTATGTTACTGTAATTTGAAAAAAAAAATTATATATTATATATATATATCCAATATATTAGTTATATTTAAAATAATACCATCTATTAAATAATTATTAATAAATATAAACACATTTATCTATTGAGGTAATTGTCCATACATGTCCACAATTTATGTTATCATTTTTCTTAATGAATGTTTGAACGAGAAACAATTTATGTAACATCCTAAGAATATCAAACCATTATAATAATTATTCTAATTTTAAAATGATAAATTTATGAAAATAATGATATAGAAAATAAATTCTTGTATCGAAAATCATAGTAGGAAGAAACTATTATAAATATATGTCTCACTACATTTGGTATCTCATTTGAAAATTGTTTTATAACTTCAAAGGATGGGATTTTCATAAGACTAGTACTTCTTTATGTTTTTTTGTATTTGGATTGAGTAATACAAATAGTGTTTCTAAATGTAATATGGGTTTTTTTGTGATAGTAAATAATAAATGTATTTACCCTTTTATAAGAGATATTATGAGGCATTTTTATAAATACAAGTGTCAATAATCGAAAGACACTGAAATGGAAAATGGATTTATAATAGAAATAAAATATGGAGGTTAGGTGATATGGTTTTGAAATTCATCAAACACTAAATTAAATATATATTTTAATTTTATTTTATACTTACATATTAGGTTATTGTTTTATATGACATTATTTTCAAAAATGATAACTATTGTTAACCTCTTAACCTATATTTCATGATTAATGGTACAATATGTAGTTTTTTAATGGATGGTCTCTATTCTTTGTCTTTATTTTACATTCAATTTATTTGAGAATATATGAAAAATAATTTGGTGAATACCTGTAATGGTAATATTAGGTATTTGTGGAATTTTCATTATAAAACATATATGTTCTATAGTCTAATAGGGATTTATATGTTGTGTAATGTTGAATCATGACCTATTATCATCACTTGAATGAAGATGTCAGTATGATAAACAGTGAAAGAGTTTTCATTACATGTACAATTTAAATTCCATGTCTATTTTATTTATAAGTTTTTAATATTAAAGTGTAGGATTACTGGTATATATTGGACTCGATAATTACATTGTAATTAGTTACACTCTCGGTTAAATACTGAGTGATATTTTAAAGTAATAATCTCAGATGAAATTATTATATATATATAATACGATTCTCTTATAACTTATGAAAGGCTCTTTATAATTGATTTTTGAGCCCTCAAACCCTTCTAGGTCATTACCTCTATAAATTTTTTCTTGTGTTTCATGTGGTGCATCTCTCAGGGAATGCGGTCTCTCAGTCTCTTCTTTCTCCCAAACCTTTCCACATGGGGATTGATTATTCTTATTTATAATTAAAGATCCAAACTCATTTTTACTTAATCTATATATTTGGATTAATTTCTATATCTTATATACATTAGTTTTTTTAATGTACCCAAAAAGGAATTGTGTTTCTATGAAAATTTACGATGGTTTTGTTTAAGATTTCTCAATTAATGAATAAATGAACTTATTATTATTTTAAATTTCATTAAATTGATTTTTATAATACCCTTGTTTATGAATATTCGTAATTAAAATTAAAGGGTATACATTTTTGATACCCCCCCCCCCAATTATAATGGAATTAGAGATTAGGGAATATTTTGAAAATTATGTAAAATATGAAAATATTTAGTAATTGATTTTTAAGAAAATTTATTAAATGAAAATGATAAAAAATTATTATTGGATTTAATTTTTAAAAGTAATGAAAAGATTAATACTATATATTTTTTATTTTGTAATTAAATTATAATATTGAAACTAGAAATGTGGAAATTTAATTTTTAATGGATTTGAAATAATTTTAACATTGATGAATCATTGATTGAGCACATGCGAGGAAGGGTAGTTAGTGGGTTGTTTTTGAAAATCACACTAGGATGATAAATACCATGTTTTTGATTGATTATTAAAAAATATAAAACATACTTTGACACGTATTATCCTTTTTGGGATATTGATGATTTATATCATTTGTGATCCTATAGGATATGTGTACATATATTTTTTATGTCACTGGTATGAGATGTGTGATGATCCTATAAATAAAAACTATATTACTACATGGATGATGATTGTGTTTCCTACATTAATGATTCTATTATAAATTCAAATTTTTGTGAAATTCCTTCACTCAAACCCACTAATTTATATTAATTTTTATATAGTTTTTTATTTAAGGTATCATTGAAATGTTTCCATCGTTTAATATGTTAATCATGTTTAATATTAAGTTCAAAAATTACTACACTGCATATTATAATTCAAAAATATATGAACAATTTGGTTAGTTATTATTATATAAAAATATTTTAGACACATTGTGTGACCCTACTAGGGTTTTTTTCTCACACCCTCCCATTTCATTAAAGAATTTTTAGACTTTTTTGTTATGTAAGTTTATTGGGAAAGTGCTTCTTCGAGGTGTTGTTTGATCTTTAACCCTTAGGTATATTAATAAAGTCACATTTAGGCCATTTAGATTTATTTTGTCTATTACTTGGTAATTTGAAGATGTAATATTTTGGTTTCATTATTCTTATTAGTTTCATGAGCTTTCTCCATTTAGAATTTTTAGCATACTAATATGTATTTTCCTATTCAATTATGTTTGTTGAAAAATTCCATCTCGTGTTTATAGTTTTATGATTCCAGGATCTATATTACATCCCATTAGGATGGTAAATAATATTTGGGATTTGTTAGCATCATATTAGTTATTTGGGTACTAGGGTATCCGAGCATGTTGATTACAATGTGGAATCAATTGTTCTTATTAATCAATTTTCCTTATTTTTAGTTTGTTGTTGAGGAATCTTGTTGAGACATTGGAGGTAGTTGCTGGTGAAGGTCTAGCTAAATCTCATCGTAATGTGCTATGATTCACCATGGGTGGTTTGGGAATTAAATATTGATGGTTAGTTAATGTCATTTCTCTACATTACATTTTTAAAACTAGAGTTCCAAATCATATTTTCTTATCTTATGGTTATAATTTCCCCTATTTCATTCATTTTTGTGTTTATCTAAGTTAACTTTTGATGACTTAAATTCATATTCCTAATGTTGATTATCCACATAAATCTAAGATGATGTGTGAAAATGATGCATGTGGAATATACTAATGAAAAATAGGGATATAGTATTTATGTAAACTAGAAACTAGTTTTGGTCATTTTTCATGTTTTCCAAGATCTAAGACAAGTATCTTAACCCAACCCTATTTATGCTCCAATGGTGGGAACTCATCAGAATATATCTCGGAGTCATGGTCAAGAGTTTTTTATCTTGAATCAAACAATGTTATGAGGTTCTTATGATCTATACGAGGCTGCATATTGGATTAGAAAATTTTCAATTATTTTTGTCTTCTTGAAAAATATCAAATATATTAAGGTAATGTGTGGTACATTTAAGAAGGAAGTACCAAGTAGGATATGGTGGGACTAAATGGTGATTTTGTTTAACAAATTGTTTTTGGAGTGGAATAAATTTAACGATATTTTTACAAAACAAGTTCTATCTGGATTCTACCATGTTTGATAAGGATATAAAATTTTTCAAACACAAAAAAGCCAAATGGACCATAGAATAAAATGTAATCTAATTTCTTATGATTTCGCAATATACCACTAATATTAATTTGATTGAGAAGATTAATAATTTATGGGTTGAGATCATACTTCGATATGATATTCATTATTAGGTTTTATTACTGATTTTTTCTTATTATAATGATATGCTAGATATGGCATTGATGGTGTGTATTTATATGGATGATATGTAAGGTTTCACATGATATATATTTTTTCCGAGTGATAGTTTTGCGAGTTATGAAAATATTAATTGAAATTGTGATGTGTCTCATGGTGGATACCAATAGTATGGTTCCTCTAGTTCTATAGTAGTTCATTTAAAAGGAACATTAACAAACTTGTAGGTTAGTAATCATGGGAATTTAAAAAAAAATTGACTAAGGAACACAATATATGTGGTTTCTATACACATTCATTTGTCTTATAGAAATTATTTTATAACAATTTTACTCCATATAGTGGCATAGGGCCATAAAAAGATATAAGTTTTGTGAGGAATTCATATTCATTAATATCTAATGTGTTCTAACCGCAAACATCCCAAAAAAAATTTATTCACATTGTGGAACTGTCTCTTGATGAATCAGATATGGTCCAACAACTGTTATAGGTACCTTAACTGTATATTATTTTTTTAGTTACTAATTTATTTCATACTACTTCATCTCACTCAGTCATTTATATTCGTATTATCGACTGAAAAATCATCCTATGATGGTTTTATGTTATGAGATGAATATTTCAATAACCCTCAGAATGAAGAGATAAGGGTCTCTAATAACTATCTTGTGTATTCTAATTATTAGATATAGATCTTACTTCAGATTTTATGGTTATTGAAGTGAAACATTTTGATGTCTTTTTTGGATGTATTAGATCTCTGTGAATAAATAATGAATTTATTTGTATCATATATGGGTCTCCATTATGGATTCTAATGTGGCAGGTCAAGTCATTTTAGGAGAATGAGACCTGATTATGATATGTACATTAATGACTTATCCTAATTTGGGAAATGTAATATTAGTGACTATATTCTCTTTACAATGGGAATCCAGGTGTGGTGGTATGCCTCTATATTTCAAAAACATTCACGATGTTTTTACTTTTGACATCTCTAGGTTACCACCTTAAAGGGATGTAGAATTTATAAGGATTTATATTCATGTACTAAAATATAATATTTTCATTATTAACTTATAAACAACTAAAATGAATGACATAAAGACCAAAATGGATGATCTATTATATGAAGCCATTATTTACTTGAGTTTTTTACCATGGGT
Source organism: Viscum album (assembly GCA_963277665.1). Classification (NCBI taxonomy): domain Eukaryota; kingdom Viridiplantae; phylum Streptophyta; class Magnoliopsida; order Santalales; family Viscaceae; genus Viscum; species Viscum album. The sequence goes on from OY728130.1 coordinate 805,922,681, forward strand.
GGTGCATGTTCACTTTTCTATGGAAACTCATATTGAAAATTTTTCTATTTTGGATAACATTATCCTCAATATAGTCTTGGTAATTTAAATGTATTATTTAGCACAAATTAATGATATCTTTATCTATTAACAATAGGTGAAGTGATATTTAAAGATAGATCTTTAATAAGGTTATGAAATGTTTGGAATAAAATATTATGACATTAAAATCTCCACTTTTTAAAATGGTATGGTCATTAAGATCATCTATTCAAGTTTTTTGGTATCACCAATTATCTTGTAGTCATTTCAGTTTTTATGAAGAGGATTTTATAGGATTTTTTGTCATGTTCGTGGTAGTTTTTACGGATTATTTCATGTGTTATTATGTGTATGAAAATGATCTTGTGAATAATTTGAGAGAAGTTGTATAGTTTTTTTATAAATCATCGACTTTATTCCAAGTTAAAAAATATATAATTTAAGGATTCTAGATATGTTTTTATCAGCACACATGTTCCCAAAACATGATATATTAGTTGATATTAAAAATTTGATAGTGGTTATGTCATGGGTAATCCTTGTACATTTTTGGATATTCAATATTCCTATATTTATCTTCATATTATCACTGGTATATAAATCATTTATTAAGGTAAGAATATACAATAACAACTCTTATATAGATGGGAGTAATTTTTTCTTAGAAGGAGTAATATTAGAGTTCCTTTGTTGAGATGCAATATCTTTTTTTGTTATATGCTTTTGTTAACTCATCAAGAGGCCGATTAAGGATATGTGGTCTTTTTTTATTCCTCTGTTTTTGGATTGGGTTGTGTTGTTATACAGTGTGATCATATATTTTCATATGGAACACGATGGGATTAGACAAATGAGAATAATTATATTAAACATGACCTTGATCTTTAGTTATTTATTCACACTCAAGAGTTGGTTGCATTAATGTTATGGAGAAAGGTTTACTATAGCTTTATAACCTTATGATATTGTGTTATACATTCACTCGAAACAAATTTAGTATCCCCAGTAAGGTTGGTTTAAATTCATATAATTTTTTGATTATGAATTTTATTTTTCCTTGAGTAGAGGTAATGTAATTGTAGATGATTTGAGTATGAAGCATCAAAACTGGGAAATGAAAGAATAACTGGAATAGTGGAAAATGATATATATTTTTTCAAAATTCCATATTTTATTTTTGGAAACATTGGATGATACTATCTTGTAATATTTTTTTCTTACCACCTCCATTACTGAGATGATTATTTTGGAACAATATCTTGGTGTGGATTTCAGGGAATTATTTACTATCTTTATGGAGAAAAGAGAATTGTTAATTAGTTATTCACTATGGAGGGTATGATATTTTTTTAGAACTATTAATATGTACCTTTTACTAAGTAGATTGATGTTTTGGTTGATTTGTATAATTCATTGTGGGATGTTCACATAAGATATAAAAAGATATTCTGTGACTTGTTGGTATGTTTTTAGTGGTTGGTTATGAGATAAGACATCACTTCCATTTTTTTCACTCATATAATTGCTAATATCTGGTGTTCGAGCATTAGAGTCAATTGGGATGATTTTAGAAATATCGAGTGATGACTCTGTACTGGGATGATATAGAAACCTTGATATTTTTTTTCATTATTATAAAATCAATTTAAATATAAAAAGTCAAATACCATTAGAAATACATGATCTAAATTATTAGTTTTTTACTTTTCCATTAAATAACATAAAAATAATTTAATTCCCTCTTCTGTAGCTTCTTATTGCATATTGGGTTCTCTATAGAACATAAAATAAACAGTGGATATACATCAATATAAGGGGTGGAAAACTTTCCATGTATAAGGAATGATAAGAACATGAGTCAATATTTCATGTTCTGAGAATAATAACAATCATCACAACATAATAATAGGATCATAGTCATAATATAGAGAAAAAATATATATTAATGTATGGAATGAGGGAACGAAAAAAATAAAACATCACGTATTAGTAGTCAAATACCATGCATAGTTGTGAACAAAGACAAAATCATATTCGTGAATAAAATATTTTTGTAGTAATAACATCATCAGTATAAATAAATATATCATCATGTTCATGCATACATCAAATTATCTCATGAGATTAATCGCATTAACCTATTCATTAGAGTTCTATATAATTATTGGTGCACCCTTCACATAACATCATTTATATATTAATACATTCATTGTTGAACGTATGGAATCATTTATCATAAAATAACTCATGGAAAAGAATTGGATTTCTTAAAAATTCTGTAAACCATAAATTCAAGAATAAATTTGTGGGTTGTAAAACTAAAAAAGTAATAAAATATTTGTTATATTAATTATTAATCTTTGGTTAAGAACAAACAATCTAAAATGATGTAAATGATGTGTTTTTATATAGATGTTTTATTTTGGAAAATTACTTTTGTCTATCATAAAATCTTATTGAGAAAATGTATATAAATGAATATTTAATTATAAAATAATGAAATTGTATATGATAAATATTAAAATAAAAAATACACTGAAATTTGGATTTAAATAGGAATATCCCTATGAAGGTAATTTGATTTGAGAATACCCATACCTTATATAAAAATTCATTCTTCAAATTAATATCTAGGGTAATAAAATTAGAATAATTAATAAATAATTAAATATCTAATATTCTATATTATAATTTTTTGTTATTTTTTATGTTCATTTATAATCATTGTTTTGAGATATAGTGTTCAATTTCATTGTTCATGAGTGTTCATTATTTTGGGATTAATGACCGGTTCCCTTGTATACATGTATAGATGATTATATTAAATGTGAATAATTATCAAGAATTGAATGTATATGTTATTAATGATATTATATAATATGAAATGTCTGTATATACTATTTTATATCTAGATTATTTGATTATTCATTATATAAAATCTTAACGAAAATCATTTCGATTAATTTTTTCTGGTTTCGATCACAAAAAATTCATTTTATTTTTATTTAATATTATGTATATATGTTAGTTCCCGAGCATAAAAAGGTCATTAAATTTTTTTAAAATATTTTTAAACAATTATAATGGTTTTAGTACCTCCCTTTAATAAGTTAAAGAAAAACACCAACTTGTCATCCACAATAACAATAAATCAACACCTCACAAATAACATTCCCAATATAAATATAAAATGAAGAAAATAATATGTTTCATGATGGATTATTCCTTTAAATTAATAGCATTATATAATATATATGATAGTTTAGTTATCATTCAATGAGGATGATGGGAGTTCATGAGAGTATAATGAATTAAATTAATAATAAAATAAATTAAAAGAAAACAGAAGAGGATATTAACTTTTGAACATAACCTTTATAACCTTATCTGGGAAATTGTATTTCGCCTATTATTTAGAAAATGGACAGTAGATATTGGTAGAGTCTTGGGAAGTATGTTATAATGAAATTTGAAAATATTCATGTCTTTGGGGTATGAGTATTTGTGTTGGTGATGAGTGGGATTTATTTAAGGACAAGTGAAGTGTTTTTTAATTTAATTCCTTAGTTTATAATTTTAGATCAAGACTATGAATTGTTATTATTCCCAATTTATATACTATATGAAAATACAGAATTTTCAGGATTGTGGGATTAAATCTTACATACATAATCTATGACTCATTAATTCATGTATTATCTAAATACCATAAATTAATTTATTTCACTATTAATAAAAAAATGAATATTTTTCCAAAAAAATTAACCCTAAGATTTTTTTGATGTGATGAATTAAATAATGATCTCCAAATTGTGAAAATCAATTTCTAAATATTAGATAAAAAATATCAAATAAAATTCACATTTATTAAAGAGAAACAAATTTGAAAATTATAATATATTTTATAAAAAATAGAAGAAATCATTAAGATATTATTAATTTACATTATAATCAAAAGAAAATAATATATTATTATCTTAATATATTTCATGAAAATGAATTTTTTTTAATATTTATATTATTTAAAAAAATTTAAATAAATGAATATGTTTGTAAAAAACCCATCACTTACTATTTAATATTTAAAACAGTTATTTTCATATACTATGATCTAATTATAGCATAGAATCCATTATAAAATTATTAAATTTTAATTAAAATTTCATTGATTAGTTTATTATTCTATTGGAAAAAATATAATTCCAACTGGTCATGTTATTATTCTAGGGGTCTGGATACTATTTCATTAGGATGGGTTTATAAATTTCAATAAATATTACTTATTTTGTTATCCATTTATTAGAATAATATTTTTATTTAGATATTCATGTTTTGGATTTATTTTATAGTATAATATAATAATAATAAGGGAAAAAATTACATTTATTAAATTTTTGGTCTCTAGATTCTTCCCCCAACATGAAATTTCTCCCTTAACATCTCTTTTTACATAACAAGGTTAGGGTCTTTCTATTTTATGAATTCCTCTAGCTCCCATGTCACATTTTCTTACTTATGGTTCCACTACATTACATTAACCAAGTTATTACTCTTATTATATAGTATTTTGACTATATGTTCAATGATTATAAATTGTTTCACCTCTTAATAGAGATCAATTTAAAATTGTACCACATTTATATTCAATAAATATGTGACATCTAGTATGTACAACTATAAGAGGGATAAATGATATAAATTTTATACATGAGAACGTTTAGGTGGGAGTACTATTTGATAGGACACATCTCTGATGGGATCATGAAACGTGATGGGGTCGATGTACCTGGGACTCAACATTCCATTATTTTCATACATCATGATCATTATCCATTGGTATATGGGTATGAATACCATGTCTACAATGATAAAATATTTGTATAATTGATGATTTTCTCTATATATCGTCATTTGATATCAGGATTTCCTGATGCAATGTCGATTGCTTTTCAAAATATCTTCCATTTACATGATCATTTTTGTTTCATGTATTTTATGTTGTCATACTTCATCCAATAATGTTGGTGTTCTAAATATTTTCTGATAATGGGATTTATATGTATCTATTTGTTTGATTGAGTGTAAATTGTTGTTTTAAGAGAACTCATCTAGAGAAAAATATTGGTCCCATCCTTATTTAAAGTCCATTGAACATTCTATCATCATGTAATCTTATGTCTAATTAAAGAACTCATATAGTCCATTAGTTTGATGATGATAAGCCATAATGATGTTCAACAGAGGGATTAAATCATGTTGGATTCTTTTCTAGATCATGGAGGTGAATATCAAATCTCAATCAGATATAATTCTTTGTGGTACGTCATGTTTCCTTACAACATATATAATTAATATTCATTCATTTTTATCAATTGATAAGTCCTCATGAATTGTTATAATGTGGGTTTTATTTGGGAGATGTACCACAAAACCCCATATTGCACTGTTTCATATAGTGTTCTTTAGTTGTTTGCTGACAAATTACATGGTGGGGTTTTCAAATTTCCTTGTCGGTTATGTTAATAGTTCTATCATACCCTCAATGATTTATTTTTCTGGATTCACATACAGACATACCAGGCACTTTGATATATACTCAGGGGTATCCTTAATCATATTATCACAAAAATAGATCATTCAGAGCACTCAATATATCTTTGTTCTTTTTGGATAAATAGAGAAATTTTATCTTTATGTATCACTCATAAGAAATTTCATTATATCATGGTTGAATGGTTCCCATAGTTAAGACCAAAAGTTTAAAAATCTATCTTCATAAATTGTGAACTACAATGACTCCCCTTTCTCATAGATTCAATATTCTTTAAGAATTTCAATATCATTTATTTTATACTTATATATTTTCTCCAAGAGTGATTCTTGATCTTTATTTTGAGAATTAATTGATGATGTTATTTAATTAATGATTCCCATGTAAATTATTATAATATATAATAATATTGTATCCTTCTAAATTACGATAATTAATAATATTACAATATCCTTTCTACTTAGATATTCTGCTAGTTTATTAGATTTTCCAAGATAGTAGTGGATTGAGTAGTCATTATTCGTGATGATATCATACCATAGACTCATGTCTGTGTCAATATAATTCTATGTGAATATATATTTGAGGCAATTATGATATTATATATCTATAAAATTCAATGTAAAGTAATTTCACCGGATTTTCAAGACAAAGATCACATATTCCAACTATTGATTATTGATGGGATTGACGTTGTTTTGAATTTTCATCTTCTCTGAGCTGTAGGCTATAAACATATAGTTTTTCATTTGTACACTTCTTAATTATTCTTTTATGAATCATCTTATAATGAAATGAGTTTCATATTATTGAATGTGTTATTACTAGTGCGGTAACAATCCACTTCATAACACATTATTTTTGTTCTTACATTCAATAGTCCTGAAACTAGTGATCTATGTCATAAACATTGTCCATGTCCACTATTTTATTTCCATTGACATGGAATGGTCCACACATATTCTTTTATTGGGGATAACATTTCAAATTAATGGTATTTCTTCTATCCGAAAATCATGTTATCTATAATTTTAAAATCATTTTACAATTTGTATAGACATTAACACTATATTCAAAGGATCCTCATGACCCCCCTTATACATGGAGTATATTAGAATACCAATAATAAACACAACCAAAAATATCTCTATGTAGTCTTTTAATACTCTATTCATTATGTCCATAAATATTGATGAATCATTTGTGATCCATTAGGGCATCACAATGAACTCTTAGTGTCCATCCCTCTTTCAAAATTTAATCCTGGGAATATCTTGCTTCCTCGCATTTAATTTGGGATATCTCAATCAATTTCCCCCATAAGGAAATACATATCAGCATTAAGTGAAAAAAATATTTCATCTATCCATGGATGTGGATTATTTTTCTCCAACATTATTTTTTGAGCTAATGAGAATCAAGGAAGAGACACATTGATCCATCCTTATTAAAGAAAAATGTGATAAGAGAACCCAATAGGGAATCACACAAAATATGAAATTATTTCAAGATTCTATTAAAACTACATTATTAGTTCTTCAAACACAATGGTGTCCTTTCTATATGTTATCTTTGATATAGGCGGAGTTCTAGAAATATGTTCAATTGAGATATCAACCTATCATTCCAGAATATTAGAAATTAATTAATTATGGAACACATCAAAATAGTTCCCCAATATGGGCATGTCTTCAAGAATGATTCTATCCATTTTCTCAATCTTTTTATCTTGATATTATTGAACATATATAAATAATATCCATAATTGATGTGATAAATCTATAGGACATTCATCCTCCTCCTTACACTTGTATATTGTTAGAGGATTCTTATGGGTGTCATGTGTGATATGACATTCCCATTAGTTGATGTTTGGTATTTAAATTTTTAACCAATCCATGCCCAATATAGCATAAAACTCCACATATGAATGTATTAAATTATTTTCATGGAGTTTCAATCAAAAAATAGTATTTGAGGATGTGTTGTATATATTGGATGAAATAATTTACACTTTTTAAATTGTTATATATAAATTATCATTCCTATATTGACGTGTAGTTTAAATACGAGTTATCAACATGAAAAATATAAAAGAATGGATAAAACCAAAATTAAATAGTATATTCTCTATTCCTGGATGAGAAACCAGTATTCCTATTACCACATCATTGATAGGGTCCACCTAAACTATAGAGATGACCAAATCATTTACATTCTCCTTTTATTTTGGTGTCTATTATCAGATATTATCTTTGAGGACATGTATTTTAGGGCACTAGCATGCATAGTTCCCATGATCCCTATTGTTGAAGTATTGAACCATGAGTGGTTCTCTCCTTTACTCCACTACATTTTCTTGGTTCCTCATGTATCATCGGTAATAATGATCATCTTGTCATTCTATCCAACACTTGAATAATTACCTTGTCCCATTGTGTAAATTCTTATGATGTTACTTCCGACATTATTATCATGTGAGTGGTTGAGTTCTACATCCACCCTATTATTTAGATCCTTTAGAACAAAACATTATATTTTCCTAATATCTTCGTATCCATGGTACCATTTTCTAAACACTATATCCAATATGAATGTTCATTGAACAACCTAATCATGACTCCAATATTTAAAAAATATTGATCCCTTTGAAGGTTTCAATCTAAACCATTATAAAATCTATTAATTTTTTAATCATTAATGATAAAAAATCTTTAAGAATAAAATGAATAAAATGTTATTTTATTATCATTGAAACATTCACATTTTTTATTATCTATATTAATTCATTCATTTAATTTGTCCAAATAGTTTTTGGGAAATAGTTATTAAAAAATATTTTCTTAATGTATTGACACTCCATCTCTTTATTTTCATATTTTTTAATGGTTCTCTAAACCAAAAACCACCATTGGTCTTTCTCTCTATTAAAATAATTAACAACCGTATTCACCATTTCTATCTCAAGATAGAAATTAAAAGAAATGATATTATACATTGAGTTGAAAAATTATTCAGTGACTAGTTGATTGGATGATCCACTAAATTTTGGTGATCATTTATACATTAAAGACATGATAGATAGGTTCTACCTCTTTGATAAATGAGGAAATTCCACATTATTCATGTTATTGTTCATATCCTGAGAATTCTAGTTAATCATCAATTTGAAATTTTTAACTCCACATCCCATTACATTGGGGATGTCAAACATGAATTCTCTACTTTGTGACTCACATAAGAAATTTGAACTTGTTTCTCGGTGTTCGTCCAATTTTATTAAATATAAAATGTTTTAGAAAAATATAAGTTGAAAAATCATGAGTAAATAATTTATTTTTTTGTGCAATTAAAACTAATTAAAAATATTGTGGGATCTATTTGTATACATATTTTATACAACAAAACTTCATCGGTTATTACAAATTCTAGGTCTCAAACTATGTGTTTTAACTATTGTTATCTAATAAAAAACCCATATTAAATAAACCACTATAAGGTAGATTCAATAGTTACCCTTCTTTTCATAAATGATTATTAAATCATTTTATTGATAAACAATATAGCAGCGTTATAAAATTGTGTTAAAAAGTTTTAGTGTCCCAGGAAAATTAGGACAACACACAACTTTTACAAGAAAAAAATAATAAATTATTTAAATACTTCTTATTTAAATTTTTGTTTTCCCATGTATTCTCCATAGTACATGTTATCACATTATCATATGCATTAATAATTGTGGCAAGCGGAAAACTAGTATGAGTATAGATTAGAACATTTATCAACATAACATTAGGTGAGTGTTATAATCATCTTCATAACATAATATTAGTATCAATATCATAATCAGGTGAGGAAGCTTTAGATAGTGTCATGTAATGTGGAAATAGAAAATAAATAAAACAACATGTCTTTGTGCTCAAATACCACACATTGTTCTTAAAAAACTAATTATCATGTTGATGTATATCATATTTACATAATCGTAACATAATTATAATGCACAAATATAGCATCAGGATCACTTATTTTTGAACTTATCAAATGAGATATAACATATTTCCCAATTCATTGTGGTAATATAAATTTATGGGTTCACCATCACATAATAACATTTTAATAATCATGTATGCCAAAGAGAATATGGAACTCTGTTTATCATAAAATGACCCATGGAAATAAAAAGGGTTTCATGATAATTTCATAAATCATATCATCATAAATAAAATTTGGTCATACAAAAAAAAGAAAATAAATTGTCTAGAATAAGAATAATCTATCATGATTGTAGAAGAAAAAATATCAAAAGAAGTAAAAGTTGTGTTTTTCTAAATACAATTTTTTTGGAAAATTATTTTTGTTTGTTACAAAATAATATCAGGAACATTTGTATCCTATAAAGTAAATGTTTAGAACAAATAAATTATGTTTGAGTTTTTTTTGAACATAAACAATGAAATTTGGAACGAAAGAAGAATTACCCAATTAATGGAAATTAGGTTCATGAATCCCATTTCTGTATTTTTTAATTATCTCATCACATTAACATAATTGATAACACAATTAGATTTATTAATTAATATGAAACATCAAATAGATATATTTTCTTTATTGAAAAATTATTAAGTTCATTTTTGGATATTATTATGACATATATGATTCAGTTTCATGGTTCAGGATTAGTTTTCATGTGCAGTTAATTTCAATATAAGTATGGAAGATCATGTAAAATGAGAATAATTATCAAAAATTTAATTTATATAAAATTACATAAGTTAAATATTATTATATAAAGTTATTTTTTATATTTTTATTATTTATTCAATAATATGTTAATGATAATCAGTTATATTAGCTTTGGTAGTTTTCAATCATAATGAAATTAGTTTAGATATATTATTTAAAAAAAATTATATGTTGTTTATAAAACATAATAAAGGATAAAAATAAAATTTAGAATCTTTATTGACCATTAAAAGGTTTTTATAATGAACCTTGATGATATTAAATAAAAATGAAAATGTGAGGTCCTCAAAGGTGACAAATCAATATCTCCAAATTGAGGTTCTCATTTTTATAATTAAAAATATGAAATAATATTTTCCATGTTTTATTATTCTAGTAAGATAATATATTTATAGTATATAAAAAATAATGGAGAAATTATACCACTTGATTTTGTGGGGTGAGGATAGAATAATGAAAATAAACGAAAATGAAATGAAAATTAATGAAAATGGAAGTGGATTTTAACTTTTGAAATTCACATCATTGAGAAACTCAATAATGAAATTTGATTTGTCATTTAGTTTAGGACAAAAAAATCTATATGGGGGGAGGGTTTATGGAAGAGGACTACAGATAAATTGGACAATTTAATATCTTTTATAGGTTTATGATAATGGGTGGTGAGGGGTGGTATTTATAGTTGGAGTATAAGAGTGTTAGTTATTATTTTAATTATAGTTTATTATTTTCTATCGAAACATTGAATATGTTTTATTTCCATGAATAAATACATTAAATAAAGATTTATATTTTGATACCAGGGTCTTACATCATCCAAACATCATCTATGAGTCAATAATTTATTATTTTATAAATACAATATATTAACGTATTTCACTACCCAAAAAACTTTTTCCTAATTTAGAAAAAACACAAAAATTCACCCCATCCATTACTAAACATTCATATTTTGAAAAGGAATCAATTTAATCCATTTTTGTCTAAATTTGAGTAATGTACGTTTTAATTAAACTTTTTTTATCCAAAAACACCAATTTTAAAATTATAATTGTCTTTATAATACTTTTGAAAATTAATTAAGTTATCATAAAATTATATTATAATAATAAAATAATAAAATATTACATTATAAATCTTCTTAATTGAAAAAATTATTTTAATTCATTGTTGTAATTATAACATTTTAATAAAACATTTATGTTTGTCAACATTACCAGTACTTAACATATGATTTTTAAATTATTTATTTACTTATAATAATATGATATCATTATTTTACTATATAATTTATAATATTCATTAATTTAATTTATACATTTATTTAAGGGGTTACTATTATATTAGAAAAATTTCTATTCTAAATTTTCATGTTTATATTCTAAGGGTCAGGTTACAATTCCATTAGGATGGGTTCTCCAATTTATTTAGATATTACATATTCCATTCGTCGATTATGAGAATGATTTTTTTATTATGATCTCTATGCTATGTATATTTTCTATACTATAACAAAACTATAACGTTGGAAAAAAATCAATTGTAAAAAATTTGGAGTCTTTATAGATGATTTTCTTTTGGAGTTTGTGGTTGGGTTATTGTATAACCAAATAAATAAGAGTGTTATATGGTTTGTCATTGATTGGATAAGAAAATATGTTAAAATTATAAACATTCATGATGAAACCAAAATTATGGAGAATGGAAATTTATTTGTGACAGATAATATTCATTTTCATGGGGGTCCATCTTTAATAATCATTGAAATGGATCCCCATTCTACATATCACATTTATAGATGACTCTAGGAGGAACATGAATATGATGATTTTTTATTTATGCATACCATCCATATATAATTATACATATTGTTGATGACATTCTTAATTCCTATTTCCATGATTGTTTTTGGATCATGGTATGAATATTTGGTATTGGATGAATTTTATTATAACAATAGTTTCCTGTCCACAATCAGAATGGATCCTTTTTTGGACATGTATGATCACCGTTGGAAATATTCATTTTTTTGGCCCAAGACTATTGAAAGTTCGTTGGTTAGGATGATTCTGATATAAGAGACAAAAGGAACAATTATTTGATTCTTGATTCAATTTAGATATCACATAGATGTTAATAATCATATTATTATTGTTGGCACATACCATTAGAATATTTAGTATGTGATGTAGTATTAATAATTTTTTTTGCCCACATAGGTCATTTTTTTCTTTTGAGGAATGTGATGATTTCTCCTCATTTTGTTGAATCTATTTAGTCAATTGAGAAGGTGTTGTATGTTTATTTCCATTTATCACATCCTTTAGAGTTTAATTTGATATATAATGTGTTCCACCTATCAAAATAGTGAATTTATATTTTTGATACACCTTAGGGTTTCAGTTGGATTAATATTTATTTTTATCTCAATTCATCAATAAATAAGCATCCAGTAAGGATGAATGATTATATAACCAAGATAAATATTTTTAGGAATATATGATTTTTCCAAGTTCTATGGTAATATGGATCATATTATCAGTAGATTTGGGAAAATAATTCCTTTATTAGTGAGTAGTGGCCTTACATTTTATCCATGTATGTTTCTCTACATGATTTCTTGGGAATGAACGTTTTTGAATTAAAAAGGAAGCCTAAAAATATATATATTACATATTTTTTTTCTAATTATGTAAAACATTACAATAGATGATTCCCAAATACCATATTAGTTTAGTGGCATTGAAAACAAGGAATCATAAACATTGTTATAAAAGTGATGTACATTATCACCTACTGGGTTCTTTATCACATGAAACCTTCTTAAACACATCAAAATATACATGTCTTCATCACATATAATATGGGAACATAAAAACGGTGAGATAAATATCTCATTACATGGAGACAAGGGAGATTTATAAGAAGAAACATGAAATTAAGGTTATGATAATATGATCATGACATTATAAGATTATACAATTCATATCAAAGACCATAAACCAGAATCATTCCACAAATAATGGATCTTCATAAAATATTATTCACAAGAAAATTAGTAGCGTATTACATTTTAGAATAACAAATGAGTATGACATGAAATTTATGAATACAGATAAACATGAAATATTATTCCGAATGTGTGAAGATTCATTTGAAGAATTTATCAGTGTGGTGCATGGGAACTACACCTACTAGGGAGGACACTCCACTATCCCCAGTTGTATTACTTTCCTTGTAAGGGATTGGGAATCCCCACCATACCATTGTAGATTAGGTTTCCCTATCTTCCCATAGTAGATCGTTTTTCCCTATATTCCCATTTTCTTAATTACTTCAACTAAAGAGTAGGACACATCACCATCCCCATTTGTATTCCTTTCATTATAATTAATTGGTTTTCCTTATCTTACTTTCATGGATCAATTATTTTGACAAAATTCCCTTAAATATCTCATGAGATATAAATCATTACCCATGAATTAGAGCGATATTAATGTACCACACATGATATAATAAAATCATTAATAAATGTTCAATATAATTATAAAATATTTATTATATCATGACCCAATAAATATATTGGTTTCTTAAACAACATTTAACAATGCATGTAATGAAATGGATCTCATAACAATTTTATCATGTCATAACCTATTTAAAATAGAAATATTTCATAATAAATTCATTAATTCATATCATTTGGAAAGAAGCAATTTTTGAATGAAGAAAAACTGTGGAAGGGAAACGGGGTTCATAAATATCATCCTATTAAAACAAAAATCATTAAATTAATACTGTCAATGGTATTATAAGATTACATACCCAATAGATCTTAAACAATAACAAATTATTATATTGTGTATTTTCAAGGACATTTAAAGATCACATAAAACATTTCATAAAGAAAATATGAATTTCTTGAATATAATTGTCATAACACCATTTGAAAAATCCTATCATTATAAAGAAATATTTATAATTTCATGTAATACATTTGTTGACGAATATATATTTTCCACATTTAAAAAAATTCCAAGGTCAATCATTTAAAAATAATTAAAATATCTATGAAAAACTTAAAAGAATTATTTAAAATATTTTGAAACCATGTTTCCTTGAAATCCTATAAAAGAAGATTTAAAACATTTTGAAAACCATTTTATTTCAAAATAAATTGAAACATTAAATGAAAAAATAAAATAAAATAATTAATAAATTACATAACTTTATATAAATAAAGTATGAAAACATTTTAAAACCCTTTCCCCATTAAATTTATAAAGCAATATTATAAACATTTCAAACACATTATAATCATATTTTTTTGGAAAATCTTTTTTTAAAGAACACACTTTCAAAATGATAATATTTATATAATATATAGATTTTTTAAATAATATAACAATTAAAACTGATAATGAAAGCATCAATCAACTGAAATTCATGATGGTGGATGGGTCACTACTGGAAATGTGACCTTTCACAACACTTCTATACCCCCTTTCGCAATAGTTTGGCCAAACCATTGGGAAAGCCCACTTTGGGGCCACTTTTCCCAACGGTTTTCCAAAAATGTTAAAAAAGGTCCTATTTGTGGCCACATTTCCCAACGGTTTGCAAAAACCGTTGGGAAGGGGTAGGCTTTCCCAACGGTTTGTCCAAACCCTTGGGAAAAGTCCCTAATATATCAACATCACCCCCAGATTCCAGGGACCTATACCAATGGTTTTGACAACTGTTGGTATGGGTCCTCTAATTTTTTATCGAATCCTCTTAACAAAAACATTCTATAAATCAAAATTTAAAATAATTATGATAATATATATATACATTTATGAAATTATGTTCCCAAAAGTCATTTTAGGTTATTGGTTAGGTCATTCAATGATAAACTAGAGGTCTTGGGATAAAATAACAGCGAAGTTTTTTCTTAAAAATACATATACAAAGAGTTTTATGGAACTGTTGGTATAGATTTTCATATTAATTATACCAACGTTTTTCAAAAATGTTGGTATAATTCTATACCAACGGTTTTTCCAAAACCGTTGGTATAGACCTATCCCAACAGCTTAATTGCCTACGGTTCTCCAAACCGTTGGTATAGGCAATACCAATGGTTTAGAGGCCTATACCAATGGTTCCAAACTGTTGGTATAGGTTAGTTTTCCAGTAGTGGGTCCATACACACTAAACATTCCTTATAGAAATTAAATATTTAAAAAAATTTCCCTATACAAAAACAACAACAATATTAATTTTAAAAAATTATAATATGCATAAAATTGTGGGAAAATTCTAAAAATTTTTGGATATAACATGAGTAACCATATGTTAAGATAGATCTTCAAATTTCATGAGATATGGACTGTAAAATTTCATATGTGTAATAATAATCATAAACTATCTCGATAAAGGATGACATTGTAGAAAAACCTTTAACAACATTGGTAATATTGAAAAATAATAAAATGTAAATAATAAATATAAAAAATAATTAGATTACTTGATAATAAAGTTATTTTTTATATAACATGGAAATGGTAGTAAATACACCTCAAAGAAATATATTGTCTCATAGCATGGAAATTGTCTTAATGAAGGAAAAATAGAGAGCAACTTACTTTATCAATTGTGTATCTTTTGAAACATAAACCCAACAAATTAAATATCATTAAATGGATTTTTAAATACACATTAATTTAAGTTTAATAAACATAGAATAAATCCATGGATGTTATAAAAATTGCATATAATAAATGAGTAAGCAATAATCCATGTATCAAACAAAATTTAAATGTTAGATGATACTTCCTTAACATAAGTTCGGAATTATTTCATAAACATTGAATAATAAAATATATGAAATATGATATTATTATAAATATAATAAAAAACCATATTATTTTATCTGTTAAGATACCTGATTTGGTTTAGGATTTATATTTCCCTTTATTGAAAATTCAATGATAATGCAATGCTTCATGGAATATCTATTTTATATTTCGTATATGTTTTTACTTTTTATTATTGATACTCTTAAAATGATCAATTTTTTTATTTAATGATTTTAAAAAATATTATAAATATCATATATGTTCCTTTTACTTATATTTTTAATAATATATCAAAATATAATGATGAAAAGGAATATGTTGTTCATGGTGACTGTAGGTCGTACGTACACATGATAATTTTTTTAGTTTTATTGTTGTATTAAAAGAATTGAGTTAAATGATATATATATATTTTACGTATATTATCCTTATAATTTCATATATATCTTACAGATTCTATAAATATATCCTTAATAAATTTCATGTATTTTGTTAATGAATCACATCACATTTAAGAGGTAGTTGTCGAGACATCCTCAATCAAATTTATTGTACATGAAAAAAATGGAAAGTCTAATGTTATGTGTTATAAAATAATTTATTAAGAATAAATACATCATAAAAATCATATATAACATATAAAAATACAATTTCTTTAATAATTACAAAACAGGATAGGTGGTATGGGAAAGGAAATGAACATCATTTCTTGAAACGGTTGTTCACAACACATAAGTATTGTATGTCCATTAAACATTAAACTGGGGAGTTTTTCTGTGTTGTTATAAAATATGAAATAAAAATATTTCATATTATTGAGGATATTAGTTTTTTTTATATAATAATGTAATAAGAGTATATGAGTTGGTGGACAAATAATATAAAATAAAGGAGCTTTATGAAGAATATTATATCTTCCTTGAGTAAACCCTTTATCATTTCATTAAATAGATTCCTTAGTTTGATTTAAACACAAATAGAGACTTAATGTAGGATTACATGGATTTTTAGAATGATTATTAGGAATATGAGGGCAGAAAATAAGTTATTTTAGAGGTGCGAATATGGGAGATTGGTGGACACCATTTGTAAGAGAGAGAGGGGACCCACTATTATGTTCTGAAAAAAATTTAGATATACCCACGTTTTTATAAAAATACATCATAAAAAATAACCACACTAAATAATTAGATGTTTATTTAAGAAATAGTTCTTAAAAATAGGTGTTGTAGAAGTATATTGGTAATTGTGGCCCTTATGATTAATCTTTAGTGCCTTACGAATCATAATTTTACCTTATGCATTGTAATTAATTTTAATCACATTCACAAATATTTTCAGTCAAAAAAAGTTAATATTATTAGAAAATATATATTATACTTATAAAAAACTTTTAATCATATTTTCTAAGTTCAGTTAATCAAATCAAAAAATTATATTTAATTCTAATCTTGTAGAGATAGAGGAAAATTGGGTTTTTAATGAGATAATGTTCCAATGTTCATTAAGCTGTTAAATATAAATTAAATATAAAATATACAAAGGGCCGATATTTTAATTAATATATGAATTACTGATCTAAAATTACTTTAAAAAAATTTTAAAATATAATTTTAAAATAAAAAATAAATTAGTTGAAAATGATGTTTTGAATAAAAATTCATCAATTTTTACTATTTATCCAAAATTGTTGTTATTAAAAAAATAAAAAAAAATTAATTTTATGATAATCAGAAATACATAATTCAAATTTAAAATTTATTTTATAAAATATTTTTATTAAAATTTTGATAAATATATTTTAATATTGATCATTCAAGGAAAGAAAATGACTTATTTTACGAAAATAGTATTTACTAACATATATTGAATTTTCTAAAAATTGTATTCTTACTATCAATATAATTTATCTATACAGAACCACTTTAAATAATATATCAAAATAATTGACTAATAATTTTCACAATAGTGTCATGACCATTCTTCTTCAATATTAATAATTATAAAATGGGGTTTCCAAGAAATTAATTGTTTTTTATAATGCAAGGATGTTTATTATTGAGTGTAGTTCAAGAATAAATTATTATAGAGTACTGATAAATTTTCAGACTGTATAGTTTCCAATTTAATAAATAATATAAATTTACATTATTAATGTTACAAAGGGTAAAATTGTTTTTTGGTAATTATATGTTACAATGGAATGAAATGGATGTTAATTTTCTTTTATTATTGTACATTATTATTTCACATCTTTTCATGGTTGTGTATTTTATAATTTATATTTAAATAACATAATTAATCATTCAAATATAAAAAATGTCATCACACGAATCATATTAGGAACATATAGTTTTTATAATATATTAGGATTTTATATGTGATTATGTTCCTAAGAGACAATTATGTATCATAGTTTTCAATGAATTGTATTTTGTAACACTTTTGATATCATCATTATATTAATTTTTCTAAACTCATTTCCACGTCAACTTATAACAGTAGGTTTTGTGAGTCTATGTTGTTGTTCACCATGGTGTTGATGATGATGATGATGATATTAGTTTAGATGGTAATGAAAATAATTACAATGTATTCCACTCTACAAAATATGGTGTATTGTTCCTTGGTAAGTCATTGTAATGAATTTCTATTTCTAGTATAAAACATTAGTGATTATCTTTTAGATGGGTATTATAAGTTATATTTTTTATGGAAATATATATGTGAATATAAATATAATAAACTTGGTGCAATTCAATTTGACTAAACTTGGTGACTATGGCCTCAATACGTGCTTTGTATAATGGTGTATCCCTAAGGAAATATTTTTAGAATAGATTCTAGAATACATTGTGTGGATTGTGATCGTACGTTCATCATTATTCACATATTTTCAAAGGCGTTTTCACAGTAATAATGTAACTAGGATTACTAGTTATAAATATTATAATATATTATTTGGTTATAATATTAAATAATTTCATTGTGATGGGACAATCATTTTTAATTTATTACTGGTTGTTTTCATTGATGAAAACTACCACTGTATTTATGTAATATTATTAAGGACATATGTAATCTATTTCAGGTATCCTTCTAACCAGAGAGTATAGATAACCTGGAGTTATTATACTCATGTTATATGATTGTTATTTGTAGTACATGAATGTGTGAAGCATTGATAGTGGAACTAGGGTATCCTAAACAAATGGTTTTGAATTTATCTATTATATGTCATTATTTAAATATCCAACGAATTAAAATATATGTGATTTAGAACATGGTTGGATGATAAATGGATTGAACTAAAATATATGTGTTAGGCTATGTTTTTGTAATCTCAGTAATAAGGATGTTCTCATTGACCTATTGTAGAACTGAGAGTTGGCATGTTTGGTTTATCAAAGGATATGTGTTGAGAATATCAAAAGGTGGATATAAATATGGGCACGGAGGACTAGTGCACTGTGGAAAATTTAATTTATGGAGTAATAATAACTATTTTTTCCACACTATGAAACCCAAGAGTCATGGGATTACATATAGTGGTAACATATTTGGTTAGATGAATCAATGGGGCGAGGTGGGGTTGATCATTTAGATTGATATGGATTTGAAGACAAATTCTAAAGAACTTGTAGTAATAGGTCATGTGTATTTCTTTTCATTCCCACCATTGAAAATTAAAATTGGATGGCTTTTCATGAAACCCATTCCTATTCAAATTTATGATTAATTGAATATTTAATGTGAAACTATACATGTATAAGATAATTATATATGAATCATTAGTTTTTACAGTAATTGGAAATTTCTATAAAATAATGTACTTTTTAACTGTCATGTTTCATCATTAAATAATTTTGTTGAAAACTAAGGGGCCATCAAAATTGACATGAGAAATGGGATGTTAGAATAAGGATACTATTACTATAGGAAGCATCAATATTATCATCATTTAAATTACTTATCATGTGTGAAGGGTCATAACCATGAATAATATATAACATAAGAAGATCAAAGTAAATCTAAGATACTAATTCAAAGTGTAAAAGGAAGAATAATGTTCCTTGTTGAATTCTAGAGGATTGATTCAAAATTAACACTATATGAATATAAAATAAGGTCTTTAATATTTGGAATTAAAATTAATTTGAAATGAAAGTGAGTTAAAAAAATGGGTTTTTATGAATGTTTTATATCCCAGTATCTAGGGAAATATATTTATGTACTAACCATTGAATCTTTTATCATAATTAGTTTAAATTATAGCTTGGATGATTTAAAGATTTATTTATTCCACTGTGGCTTTATATATTTATTATGGTGGATTGATTTTGAATTGATTTTATAGGTCGAGGACATATTAGAAATAATTATAGAGGATTTCTAATATTAGATTCCATGCGATCTATAATATCATGGTTATAACCAAATAGAACTCATTCAATCATGTATGAATGTATATTTTATTTAAGACCAAACCCCATGGATAAGGATGTCTTGTGAAGGTTTAATTTATGAATCAAAAGCATATTTTTATTGAATTGGATTTTAATCTAGGTGTTAGAATAAAACCATTACTGGTGTAATGAATTTCCTCATGAATAATGGAATGAACTACATGATAAATGTCACTGGACTTCAAGAGTCTTATTCTGTTTGATGATTCATAGGGTGTGATAACACAAATTATTTAGACGGAATTAGTTTAAAACACTACTACATGTTCTGTTATACTAATTTAGTGATCACAAAATTATCGTGGGATAATTTAATGATATTGAATCAACATTTTACATTCTTTATAGCGAAGGACTATGAAATTTTATTGAACAATAGAAAGTGATCATAGACTTTTGGAAATGAGTTAGCACATGGTGATTGAGCATAGATATATCAATATATATGATGATTAAGTTAAAAATAGATTCATGATAGGTCTTCCCTCATAACATTTTAAGAATAAAAATTAATATGAATTAGAGATTATAATATCTTATTCCATTATGAGTTGTAATTCAAATATGGAATAGAATCATTTAGTATTGATTATATCTCATTAGAAAAAAATGAGTTTCTACCTATAGTACAGTCTATTTAAATATCATAATTAAATGTTTTGTGTTTTTAATAGAATCATAGCCCATGACTACATGGTTATTTATTAATGGAATATTCCAATAAATGTTTTTGATGATGTAGTACATGTAGGTTAATCAGTATCCCTCGTGGGCTACCAGGAAGACTAATTAGGTTGTAAATGACACTAGTGTAGAAAACGTTATTTATGTCACCATTTTTTACGTCAGTTAATTATAACCGACGTGATAATCTGTGAAACATGGTGTTTTACGTCGGTTATTTTATAACCGACGTAAAAAATGTGGTGAGTAGATTTTTAACTTCAGTTATTTTAATAACCGACGTTACAAATCGCACTTGTTCGGTTTTTACGTCGGTTATAAGATAACCAACGTAAAAAACCAATGCACGGGGGGGGGGGGGGGGGGTTTACATCGATTATTTGGAAACCGACGTAAAAAACCTGATATCTACGTGTTTTTTACATCGGTTATCCAATAACCGACGTAAAAAACCAAAGCACGGGGTTTTTTACATCGGTTATAAAATAACCGACGTCCAAAATGAGATGTCTACGCTTTTTTTACGTCGGTTATAAATTAACCGACATACCCCCCCCCCCCCCCGTGCTTTGGTTTTTTACATCGGTTATTTGATAACCAACGTAAAAAATGCGTAGATATCAGGTTTTTTATGTCGGTTTCCAAATAACCGACATAACTAACCTCCCGCGCATTGGTTTTTTATGTCGGTTATCTTATAACCGACGTAAAAATTGAGATATATATGCGTTTTTTACGTCGGTTATAAAATAACCGACGTAAAAAACCAAAGCATGGGGGGATTTTTTCCGTCGGATATAAAATAACCAACGTAAAAAACCCATAGATATCTCATTTTTTACGTCGGTTATAAAATAACCGACGTAAAAAACCAAAGTGCATGAGCTTTTTTAAGTTGGTTTTAAAATAACCAATGTTATAAATTTAAAAAATATTTTATAAGGTCGGTTATTATATAACCGACGTTATAAAAATTTTAAAGAAACTAAAGCCCCGTGGACTGTCATTTACGATTTTTCGATTGAGAGTCCGCCGGCTCGTCTCTCTCGCACGGTAAACCCTAATCGGCTCGTCGATCGACCAGCGTTAAACTCATTTTGGATTTACTGTTTATCTTCTTCACTCCTCTAGGATCTATCATCTCAACTTGCAACATTCAAGTAAGCCTTCCACGAATTTATTTCGTTCGTTTTTTTTCACGGATAGTATATAATTATGTTTTGTGATTTTTGTACATTTAATGTAAACAAGATGTAGTGGTTTCCAAGTATGCAACTCATTACTATTTTGATAAGATGGGGATGAGATAATTTAAGATACATATGATTCACTGATGGATGTGATACAATTTCACAAGGTGTAGGATGATTTATGGGCAGGGTGAGACCATGACATTAGCATTGGGGTGGGAGAGGAAAACTAGTGGAGAAGTGGTATCCGAGAACCTTAATTTTAATATATATATATATATATATAATTTTTTATACAAATAGGTTTATATATATGAATTATTTTGTGAGTGATCCATAGTGAGTATATGAAACTATTTTTCCGTGTTTAGGTGATGATTTAGATTCCTTTTTTCATAGGGCTTTAGTGTGCTTCCTCAATATTTTCATGAGATGTTTTCGAGAGGATCTTACTATGTATACATGTTATGCCCACCATACATAAATATAAACAATTTTTTTTGGTTTTTAAATGGAATTTTTTGTTTTTTATAGATGTTAGTAGCATAGAAGTGTTTTGGAGTTGCACATTGGGGTGTGAGAGGAAAACTAGTGGAGAAGTGGTATCCGAGAACCTTAATATTAATATATATATATATATATATAATTTTTTATACAAAAAGGTTTATTTATATTAATTATTTTGTGAGTGATCCATAGTGAGTATATGAAACTATTTTCCCTTGTTTAGGTGATGATTTAGATTCCTTTTTTCATAGGGCTTTAGTGTGCTTCCTCAGCATTTTCATGAGATGTTTTAGGGAGGATCTTACTATGTATACATGGTATGCCCACCATACATAAATATAAACAATTTGTTTTGGTTTTTAAAAGCAATTTGTAGTTTTTTATAGATGTTAGTAGCATGGAAGTGTTGTGGAGTAGCTTTCATGAGTATATAGAGTTTATTGTTTCTTCCTAGTTTTACTTTTAGTACTAATAATCTTCTTTTGGTTTATGTACAACAATACATGTATTTTGAATAATTATTTTATTTATTGTTTGTTTTTAGTGATTCATCTATTCATATCTCTTATTATGTAAACATATATAGTAGTAATTTCCTCTAATGTTTTTGGTTTAAATTACATTGGTGCTAATCAAAAAACCATGATGTATTAAAGGAGGGATTCATGGATAATTATCTAAATTTATTCATTTCGAACTGAGGAGGGTTACTTTTTGTGGGAGAAGATCCAAAATGATATGGTATGAATTCATTCTATCATAACTGTAAATAAAATATAGTTGTATTTTATTTATCATATACATCAACTTATATTCTTCTTTTTCATCACAAACCCTTTGAGAATAAAAAACCAAACTAAGGGCTTTGGATTCCACATTGCCTTTTGTTATAGAATATGGGATATCAAAATAAAATGGTTGAACATATTCCTCTCAAAAACACTTCCATTTATTTTTATAATTGTGTGAAAATATTTACCAAATGGATTTAGGGTCTAGAGAAACCATTAATAACATGTTAAATAGGTAGTTTATCTAATATATTAAACATCAAACCCGCAATAAATATGTTGGTGAGGGTGAACTTGATGAATATGATGATTTATCTTAGATCCCTACTTCCATGGAAATATTAACAGAACATAATGATTATCATGTTGAAGACATATTTTGTGCCATAAGGAATGATCTAGACGAAGGAATTTGGGAAGAAAATCCATTTGTACATTCCTAAAATTACAGGTAACATATGTTTATTTCTTTTTTACATTTATTTTTTCCATAAATGTTAGATATTGTAAGTTTTTTATTTATTAAAACATGTTTTAAAATAAAATAAGTATAAGTTTTTGTTTGTTTTATGTTTGTTTAGTTTACTTTATCATGTTTATAACCATTACATGAATTTAAAATACTTATTTTTGTTCACTGAAAATTAC
Source organism: Viscum album (assembly GCA_963277665.1). Classification (NCBI taxonomy): domain Eukaryota; kingdom Viridiplantae; phylum Streptophyta; class Magnoliopsida; order Santalales; family Viscaceae; genus Viscum; species Viscum album. The sequence goes on from OY728130.1 coordinate 805,947,125, forward strand.
TTTACCATGTTTACAATGTTTACCAGGTTTACCATTTTTACCATTTTTACCATCCTGACCATCTTGACCATCTTTTCCATCTTTATCATTGTTTAACAAGCTTACCATATTACAAATGTTTACTATTATGTAACTTAGTACACTTTACTATTTTCTGATTACAGTAGTATTAAAATATTTGAATTTGTATATTTGTGAACTGATGTTTGTGTTTTTGATTTGAAGGATAATGACAGATCATTCATACGATCAACCACATGATTCTAGAGAGGAGCTTATTGCTGGTCATACCTCTGGAGATGAACATTCACATGCTCCTATTACGACAAAGAGTTCAAAGGTTGGTAAACGTGGGTGCACACGTTTACCAAAATTATCACTTGCCCGTACGCAGGATCAGAGGATACTCGTTGAGTTTGATGATGATGATATTCCTAGAGGTCCAAATGCCAATGATTTTAAGAGTTTGGTTGCAAATCAGGCTAAGACCAAAGTAATCATTCTGTATGATGATTGGAGAGGTGTGGATAAAGCGGTTATCTCTCAGTTGTGGGAGACGATTTTGGTAAGATATTTTCTCATTGTTTGACCATTCTTTAAATGTTTCTAGTATATATAATATGTTTAACCTCTTCTTTATCATATGAAATTTGATATTCCTGACACTGGAGGAGTCAGGAAGAAATGCTTATCATTGGCTGCCAGGAGATGGAGGGATTTCAAATCAACCCCCTCATCTGATTTCATTTATGGTCATAGGAGTCATGTCAATCCATGTCGTATATATCCTTTTATAAATGAAGACACATGGAGACAGTTTTTTGAATGTAGAAAAAAAAGGGTCATTTCTGGTAAGGTCAATGTAAAATTTTATAAACTTTCATAAACTTTCTTATATAAATGATTTTATTAATGTTTTTTTAATGATTTATTATTATTAAATTACAGCAAACAAGGAAAGCTCATCAGGAGATCCAATCTAAAAAGGTGTACCCTCAATATTTATCTCGGGGAGGGTATGTATTATTGGAAGACCAAATGATGGCGGAAAAAGTTCAACAACTAAGAGCTGAGTCTTCATGCTCTGGAGAGGTGGCCCATCCATCCCCTCCATCTAGACATGAAAAATGGAAGAGATCTCGGAAGGGAAAAAATGGGAAATATCTTTCGGAAGAATCATGAATCGTAGCTGAGAGGATTGTAAGATATCTATTTAATTTATTTAAGTTAACTTTTTTCTTCATATAAGTTTCAATCATTACAGAAATGTTCAATTAATTAATACAGGACTCTCTTGAGGAGCAGAGTTCCGAGGGGAAATTTACAGCTACTGGGAGGGAAAATATTTTATTTGTAGCATTGGGAAAGCCTGAACATCCTGGTCGTGTAAGAGGATATCTGGATGGTGTATCAGTAAGAAAAGTGCTTCCACGTTCTTCAACTTCTAACATTGAGGGGGTTTATAAAAAATAGAATCCTTGGAGGATGAAGTTCAAAATATTAATGCGACGATGGAGGAAAAGATTAGAGAGTCAGTGCAGTCTATGTTTGCAGAAATGCAAAGACAGTTTCAGACTGCAGCTCCCACTCCTCCACCTCCCCCTGCAGACCTCGATATTTATCCTCCACCTCCGCCAGTAGCTCCCAATCCCCCACCTTAGCCTGCGGACCCCATTTTCTATCATACGTCTCTGCCGCTGCTTCCTACATATTGCATGTTGTATGTCGATGATTCTCAACATCATATAGTAGCATACGGGTTAGTATATTGTATAGGAGATACAGTTCATCATCAACAATTAGAGGTAGAGAATCAAAGGGTCACTGTACAGGATATTATAGATAGATCATCTAGGGTTCCAATACATATTGATGAGGTGGCGATAGTATGATAGAGTATCGGCCATTTTTTATTTTGGCCATCCAGACTTCTTCGACGCATTACCATAGAGGTATGAATGTTATATATTTTATTTTATTTTTTTATTAAAGTTGTTTTATCATTTTAAAACAAATATATTTTTCAATTTTTTTCCACAGGAATACTTGAATGGTAAAGAAATACTGTATAGACAACAACAAATACAACATACTATGATATGAGATACTTATGTATGTTTTGTATTAGGTATCTTTATAAAATTTGTGAGAGGAATGAGCCGACAGAAGTATATGGATTCATGGACCCGCACTTGATTTCCCCTTAAGCATGTGCATTGAATGAGGAAAAAAGAATGGTTTATATTGCTGAAATATTTGAAAAGAATATAATCACACAAAGTTGGATGATTCCTTTTTGTGAGAGGTATGAAACACATTTCTCTCAAAGAGTTAATTGTCTTTTAAAATAAAAAACCACTAACATTAAATTTCCTTTTATTAGTGATCATTGGATGTTAGGGGTTTTTTCCCAAGGGAGAAACCTCTTTATTAGATATGCTCTGTTCATAGTGATGTGCGGGAAAGTTTTAAGAATATATTGGAAAATTAAGTTTCAATTTCTCAATAGTTTTATATATTATAATGAATTTTAAATTTACCTCTTTCGTATTATTTTCTAACAGTGCATGGGCCTACTTTCGAAAAAACACAATGAAAAGAAATGCAAAGATCAAATATCTAAATGCGAAGGTAAATTTCCATTTATAATTTGTACTTTTTGATTTTTTACATAAAAATAATATATTGAATTTACACTCATTCAAAAAGAATTTTCATGAACAACAAGGCGTCATGTAATGCAGATATTATATTTAAAGATTTATGTATGAAATAATAACAACTGGGACAGTTGTGAATTTTGACCTGGTATGATTTCCTCTTAAACATTTCCATAATATTTCAATTTTATTTATTCATTATACACATTATCTATCTTCTTTTTCATTTGTAGCTTTTTGATGACCCTCAACCCTATACTGATGAAGACATCAAACACGTACAAGTGGAGTGGTCAAATTATTTTACAACTTTGATTGAATTTTAGTTGTTTTTAATGTAAAATGTAATTTTGAATATTGTCGTTTTAATTGTGTATTTGTTAGTTGTTTAGGATGGATTTAGTTTTTTTTGAATTTGACAGTGTATGTTTTGAATTTTATATAAGTTAATGTTTAATATTTCTCTACTTCTTATTTTGGTCTACTTTTGATGGTTTTTCTGGTATGGATTTGGGTTTGTGGGGGAGGGGTTCCAAGGGTGTGGGGGTGTGTTCAGTGGGGTTGGGGGGTGTCCAGCGGTCTGGGAGGGTTGTCCAATGGGGTGGGGGGACAGTCCTGGGGGGTGGCAGGGAAGTCCAGGGGTGTGGGAAGGCGGTCCAGGGGTGTGGGAGTGTTGTATGGGGTAGGGGGGTTGTCTAGGGGTGTGGTGGGGGCCATCAAGTGGGGTGAGGGAGGGCTGTTCAGGCGGGTGGGGGGTTGTAGAGGGGTGTCTGGGGGTCTCTAGGGGTTGGGGGCAGTCCAAAAGTGTGGTGGGAGCTCCAATGGGGTGGGGGATGGTTGTCCAAGGGGTATACATGAGGGTGGGAGCTCCAATGGGGTGGGGGAGGGCTGTCCAGGGGGTATACATGAGGGTAAGGGCTCCAACGTGGTGGGGGAGGGCTGTCCATGGGGTATAAATGAGGGTGGGTGCTGTCTAGGGGTAATTTTTATATGTTATCAATGTACATGCTTAATTTTGATCTACTACTGTTTTTGTGGTATGATTTCTTGATTTGTTTTCTGGTTGATTCTGGTGGAGAGAAGAAGACTGCCTTCTGTTTAAAAAAAATTGGGTTTATCACGTCGTTTATTAAATAACTGATGTTATAAAATACCTGGAAAATAGTTTATCGCGTCGGTTATTTAATAACGGACGTGATAAAAGGCCTGTAAAATGTTTATCACATCGGTTATTTAATAACCGACGTGATAAAAGGACTGGAGAATGGTTTATCACGTCGATTATTTAATAACTGATGTCATAAAAGGCCTGGATAATGGTTTATCAGGTCGGTTATTTAATAACTGACATGATAAAAGGCCTGGAGAATGGTTTATCACGTCGGTTATTTAATAACCGACATGATAAAAGGCCTGGAGAATGGTTTATCACGTCGGTTATTTAATAACCGACGTGATGAAAGGCCTGAACAATGCTTTATTACGTCGGTTATTGAATAATCGACGTGATAAAAGGCCTGGACAATGGTTTATCACGTCAGTTATTCAATAACCGATGTGATAAACTGCCTCCCGCCGGTTTATCATGGCAGTTATATAATAACCGACGTGATAAACCCCCCTCCCCTGGTTTTTCACGTCGTTTTTATAAGAACCGAGGTGATAAACCACTCTCACCAATGTTTATCACGTCGGTTCTTATAGAATCGATGTGATAAACCCCCCTCACCCCTGTTTATCACGTCGGTTCCTAAAAAACCGACGTGATAAACCCCCCTCCCCCTGGTTTATCATCCTTTTCTCACGTTGGTTTTTTAATAACCAACGTGATAAACCATTTTCCAGGCCCTTTATCACGTCGGTTGTTAAATAACTGATGTGATAAACCCTTCCCATTTTCTTTATCACGTCAGTTCTAAAATAACAGACGTGACAACCATCGCGATTTAATGTTTTTGACGTCGGTTTTTAAATAACCGACGTCAAAAACCTTATTTATAACGTCGCACGTATTAACGTCGGCTAGAAACCAACGTAAAAAATGAAAAATAACCGATGTAAAAAACGTTTTCTTCACTAGTATGAGCCTTAACTGGCTCAATTTTGATTTGGGATGAACTAATATGGTTAATTGAGTATCATTTTACAACTACTATGGTTTGTTATTCATGGATTTTATAGATATTTGTTTTATTTTCAATAAGATCCCCTTCTAAAACTATTCATTTAGATAGAAATTTTGAGGTTTTTTTATCATATCCACTCCCCTCTTCCATTTATGAGATTCCATTGATTATTGATGGATCAATTCAAGGACCAATGGAGAATCCAAGTGGAATCAATTAATATTATTAAATATCTTCCCCCATCTTCCACATAAGGTGGTGGATCATACTATTTTTCATTATAGATGATATTATTATGTGTATATTCCTTTTTATATCCCTATGATGATTCTTTCATCATTAAATACTTCTCACCATGATCATCTATATTTGCAATGAAAAATTGAATTTTATCTACAAAACAAATCAACTGATAGTACCCTTATATAGTGGAAAATGTTACCATAATTGAAAACTATTAAGATCAATGTGGAATTAATATGTCCAATGATGATGGAAATGTACCGTGGGTTTTTATTTAATGATTTTATGTCCCCAAAAATAATATTATATTTTTTGGTATATTAATATTGATTTTCTTTCCAAATTAATGACTTTATTTGTGTTAATTCATTTCGTAGTATTATAAGTGTATGTGTAGTTCCAAAAAATATATTGGGTGTCTTTGAAACAATGGTATGTCATTTTATGGATTCTTTTATATTTTCTAATTTTATCATATTAAATATAGAATGACTTATGCCTTGTTATTGGGGATTTTACCAAAATAAATATGTTAGTACTTAGAAGAGAATAAATGTATGGTTGGTAGTGGATATGAATCATCAATGATTTATGGTATATATATTACCTAGTGTTCCTTTACCATTGAATGTGAGTACATGTAATATTTTAATTAATTATAATTTAGTTAAAAGTTACAACTCATAATTCTTTAGAGTGAGAAGAACAATATGGAAAATTAATGGAGTATACTAGACATGAATAAATGAAAAATGAAGTTATTATGGTTTTATTATCTTGATGTTGGATGTAATTGAGGGTTGTCATTAAGAATAATCTACCCTATTGTACTGTTTACCATTTTTTGTACTTTTCGATTTCTACATTAGGAAAATTATATTTAATTTATAATTTTGAGGTGAATAAAATTGAATATATTTAAATTGATCGACCAAACCAACTATAGTGAGTGATGTAGTTCAATGAGTAACTTTATAAAGAATTAAATATCTAAAATTCGTAATTATAATATTCATGATAAATTGACATGGTTATAAAAGAATTATTGGGCCTCATGCACTTGTATATTTTTTTGATACTGGTTTTTCATGACCCCCACCCCACAAAGTGTACCCCGCATGGGTCGGCAATGTGAGAAATGAGATAATGACCCCTGAGTCCCGCCACCAGCTGGCCTCGGGTTGGCGACTAGCACCGAGGGTATAATAAACACAAAAATGGAAGGCATTAACCTCTATGAGAACACATGCGGAAGAGAGAGATATGATAGACACCAACGAACTCCATCTCAGAACTAAAATATAAAATAAACCCAAGTACACTTATATAATGACATGAAAATTTCTACAACAGAAAGGGGAAAACTCCAAGTACCCAAAAGAGAGTAAAAACACAAGAAACCACAATCCTGAATAGCTCCTACAACCACAAACTGGTAATTAAACACCAGCCTGATCTCCAACCATCTCCACGTGACCTGAAAAATAGTTCATATATATACATTCGGTGATTATAACAGTATACTCAGTAGGATCCACCATGAAGCCTCTCATGAAAAAGTAACGAAAGCATGTTAAAGCATAGTGAAAAACAAGTGAAACTAACTCATCACATAAACATGTATGCTATGTTTCCAGCCTCATCATTGAAAATCTCACCAAGTAACACATACAAAAATATATCATATAATAAATAATATCAATGGAACCCCACTACTACTTCCCCACTAGTTTTCCTCTTTTCCCCAAGTAACACATACAAGAATATATCATATAATAAATACTAATATATCATATGCTATGTTTCCTTTTTTCATCATGTGGGATAAAAAATGCTAAAGATATAGTTGCACATAAAAGAAATAAAAGCAACGAATCCCCTACCACTGACAGTTTCTCGTGTTATTTATCCACACATCGGGTCACAATCCTCCTCTCGCGACAACTGCATCCACCTGAGGATGCCATGGTACGACTGCACCAACCAAACCCCATGAAAAACTCATTAAAAGCATGGTGATTTCATGATATAATATGTAAAGGAGAAACAATAGAAGATGAAACCCAATTTAATGACGATAAAACATACCTTATATCGAAGATTGATCGATATAGGTTGTTGGAATCAAAATAGAGTGGAACCAATCTGAGGGGTATAATTTTCTTGTGCAACTCCAATGGAGAGGATAAAAAGAGTTCAAGTGTCTCATAACCAAGAACAAAGAGGAAGATCATGGGAGGAAGATATCTTGTTGCTTTTTTAATATTTAATGGGGCAGCAGTTTATGATACACATAATTACCTATTAGAAGAGGATCGCATTAAACCATGAGGTTCGACCAAGTAAAAACATCCTGCGCCATAGAAAGAATTAATATAGGAATTATGGAATATGAATCGACCTTAGAGTTCGTAAAATGTATATTTAAATGCCTTTTAAATCAAAAGAAAATGCTAAAAGGTTGAATCTATTAAAACATAGAAACAATGTTTATGAACCTCACTGTTAGAACACTGTTCATAAACCTCACTGATAGAACACTATTCACGATACTCAATGTTAGAAAATTGTTCACGAACCTCACTGATAGAACTGTACACTGAACCACACCGATAAAACTATTCACCAAACCTCACTGATAGAACTGCTCACTGAACCTCACCGATAGAACTGTTCACTGAACCTCACTGATAGAATTGTTCACTGAACCTCACCGATAGAATTGTTCACTGAACATCATCGATAGAATTTTTCACTAAACATCACTAATAGAACAGTTCACAAATCCTCACTTATAGAACACTATTCACAGATGGAACTGTTCACCGAATGGGATATTTGGCTATGTGTTGAGGATAAGTCACCTTGAACTCCTGGAATACCTCAAATACCACATTTTCACAAAGTAATTGACCATAGAGGTTTGTACCATTAAATCAGAAACCTCTCAAAACATTCTCATCCTCAAGAATTCGACACCCACCTAAATAGTAGAAAAGAATAAACGGGGTCCGAACAACCACCCATCGAGATACCTCTCAAAAGAGAGGAACCCACATGAAGAAACAACAGAAATTCATAAATAAAACATAAAAGGTCTAACCATAAAAGGTAAATCGTTATATGAAAAGAGATAATCATCAAAAAACTCTGGGTACTGAGCATGTATCTGTGACTCACGTTCCTTTGTACTCTCCTCCATTCCATTGTGTCACGATAGGACACGAACAAAGGGGATATAGTTCCTGTGAAACACCTTCTCTTTATGGTCATGGATCTCCATAGGTCGCTCCAGGAAGGTTGCATCATCATCAACATCGATGTCTCTCCAATCAATGATGTGAGTGTCATCATGAAGACTTCTACAGAGCTATGATAAATGGAAAACATTTTGTATCTAAATCATCTATGGGGGTAAGTGCTACTCGATACACCACATCTCCAACACAAGATAACACCACGAAAGGTCCAACAATCCTGGGATAAATCTTACTTCCATGACCAAACCTTCACTGCCCATGACGGAGAGTCACCATTAGAAACACGTGATCCCCAACATTAAACTCTAAGGGTCTCATTCCTTGATCAGCATAAGATTTATAACGATCTTATCCTGTCTTAATCCTCTCATGAATCACCTGAACCATCTCTATTTTATTCTGTAGTAGTTCCAGTATGAGAATTACTGACTCTCCCACCCCAGTCCAGTACAACATAGAATGGAATGGTCGACCATATAAGTCTTCAAAAGGTTCCATAATGATGGTGGAGTGAAAAATATTATTGTAAGTGAACTACACCAAGGGTAAGTGATTAATCCATGAGCCTCCCAAATCTATAATGCAAGAGTGTAACATGGCTTCAAGAGTCTGGATGTTTTTCTCTGTCTGACCATCCGTTTGAGGATGAAAAGTAGTGCTAAGGCATAGTTGAAAACATAATGTATGTTGGAGACCTCTCCACACCCTGGAGTGGAAATGAGGATCTCGATTAGAACTAATAGTCCTAGGGACACCATGAAGTCTCACCACTTCCTCTATCTATTTTCTTTATAAAACATTCACTGAGATTGAATCCTTGAACACTGTGAAGTGGGTCTATTTTGTTAAACAATCCACTACCACCCAAGTAGAATTATGTCCTCCCAGGGCTCAAGGTAAACCATTAACAATGTCCATTGATATGTCCTCCCACTTCTACTGAGGAATATATAATGGCTGTAGAAGACCATGTGGAACATGGTGTTCGACCTCCACCTACTAGTTGACTAATCATCGAGACAGAAACTCTGCAACCACATGCTTCAGCCCAGGCCACCAAAACTGACTCCTCAATGATCGATACATCTTTGTCATGCTAGGATGTACTGATAAAAGGTAAAATATGTAACTCTTTGATAGTTGTCTCGTGACTCTTCAAGGGAAAAAAAGCCTTCCATGATACAACACTCAGTGATGTCCATCCTCTGACCAACGATCAGGGGAATCACTACAATCAACTTGGTCTAACCAGACCTCCACCTCTACCTCTCCCAACTGGGACTCTTCCACCTTCTGCATCAAGGATGATTGTACCATCATCTGAAAAAGACAACCTCTACCCCTAACTTCTTCCATATCAAGATGTAATGCTGACAGTTCTTCTATTACTGTCCAGGAATAACCGGATTCACACACAGCATCACTACGTGACATTCGACTCATTGCATCAGCTACAACATTCCATTTTCTATGTGTATATGATATTTTGAATCTGTATTCCTATAAGAACTCCATACACCATCGCTGTTGTAAGTTCATGTCACTCTGGGAGAATACATACCTAAAACTCATATGATTAGTGAAAACCACAAAGCACTCACCAATGAGGTAATGTATCCAAAACTTCAAAGCAAACACCAAGACTTCCAACTCATGATCAAGGGTGGCATAGTTGTATTCATGGGGATGAATCTACCAAGACCCATAAGAAAAAACTGACCTCTGCTTCTTGAGAACATAGTCTAGCCCTAGATATGAAGCATCAATGAAAAATTTAAACTGAACTCCCTAAACTTGAAGACAAACCACTTGAGCACTTACTAACATCTTCTTTAGATACTCAATGTTTCTTGAAACTGATCAGTCCATATGAATGCTTGATCCTTCCTGGTCAAAACTATCAGTGGATTAGCAACTCATAAGAAATTAGCTATGAAACTCTTGTAGAAGAATAAATTTCCAAAGAAACTTCACACCTCTGACACTGTCTTGGGGGCTGACCAAGACACAACTACTTCTATCATCAAATTATCAACAACTACTCCCTGTTGGGACACATAATTCCCCAAGAAAATAACGTATCGTTCCCAAAACTCACACTTGTACAGCTTCCCAAATAGCTGATATTGGCAAAGAACTCCCAAAATGAGTTGTAAATGATCTTCATGCTTCTCCACAGATGTGGAGTAAACAAGTATTTCATCAACGAAAATAATGACGAACTTGTACATGAACTCATGAAACACATCATTCATCAATCCTATGAATACAGTTGGATCATTAGTCATGCCAAATGTCATTAAAACGAACTCATAATTCCCATGACAACAACGGAAAGCAATAATTAGGATATCATCTCATTCACACACTTCTGATGATATCCCGATCGTAAGTTAACCTTTGAGAATCAACATGAACATTTCAGTTGATCGAATAAATCATCAATCCATAGATGAGGATAGCGATACATTATTGTCAATTTTTTTAAGGGACGATAATCGACACACAACTGAAAACTTCCATCAGCCTTTTTCACGAACAAAACTAGTGCACCCCATGGTGACACACTTGGCCGAACAAAACCGCAATTTAAAAGACCATCAAGATCTACACGTAGCTCTCATAACTCAGAAGAGGCTATCCTATTTGGAGACATAGAGATAGGAGACGCTTCTAGCTATATATCGATCCCAAACTCGATCTCTCTTCATGTGGGTAATGCTATAACATCTTCTGGAAAGACATAAGTGTAATCCTCTACGAACCTATGAAACACCAACTGCTGAACCACTAAAGAACTCAGAATCATCTCATCCATCATGGATGATATGTATGGAACATGCCTATGACCCATCTGATGATCTCTCTCACCAACAGACACCACTTGCTCTCCATCTGCAACAATGAAGATAACCTTCTTCCTGATGCAATCCATGATATCCTGAAATAAATACAACTAATCCATGCTAAAGATGAAATCATATGGTTGTATTCATAAACATAGGAAATCTCCCCAAGAGCAGTGTCACCCCAACACTGGATCACATTCTCTACATACTTCAAACAAGTCAGCTCAACCTCCAACTAGCATAATCAACACCCAGAGAACTGTAAGCCTCTCTACTGAAAGTACCAAAGAATATTAAATGGTAGGTGATATAATGGAGTGTGTCATTCCTAAATCAAACAAGGAATACATCATGGTATAAAACAAGCAAAGGGTACCTCTAATGATGTCTGGATCGCCTAGATATGGAAGTGCTAGATCATGAAGCTGAACACGACCACCTTCACGGCCTCTCTGACCCTGATGATGACCACCACCATGGCCACACTCTTCTCTATGAGGACAAGGAGCATCAAGGGTCTGCCATATACCTACCCCATCTACCCTCTATTGATCTAATTCTACTGAAACCAGCTACTTCTGCCTTAGCTGGAACTATCTCAATGGAGGAACCTAGAGCGTAGTGCCTGATGCACAATGAAGGCTCTGAAATGTTGGGCACTCATGCTACTGATGACAAAGACCACCACAACAAAAACAACCACATAATCTACTACCATAGGCCTGAGAGTTACAACCTCTAGAGAAATGAGATATGAAGGGTTGGGACCGACCCCCGTCTAAATAAAAACACTTTTTCCCTAAAAACTGAGAAACCTGGACCACAACTCAACTTCAAGAGAAATCAAATTGATTCCTCTCTCGTGATGATTCAGTCCTGGCCAATGTTCTCTAAACAACCTCTATCCTTTCCATCACATTAAGATATATTTTAGCATAAATGGGGTTACCTGGCGCTGGATCTCTAGATGTAAAGCCACCTCGAAATGCCTCGCCCTGGCCTCCCCATCTAGTAGCAGGTCTGAAGCATATCGTAATAGCTTCCTGAAATGTATTCCAAACACACGAACACTAGATCTCCTGTGTCGTAGGTTAATAAGATCATGGTGACTAGAATCTTTCATAGTCAAAGAAATAAACTCGACTCTAAACATGTCTCATAACTCCTCCCATGATATCGTTGACTCCCCATGATCCCAGAGGAACATGAACCACCACTGCCTCGCTGCTCCATGGAACATCGTTACAGCCAAGGTCACCCAATGCTCCTTATGAGCATGAATAGAACAAAATCCAACCTCAACCTCCTCTAACCAGTCTTTCGTGACTGCTTCTGAAACAGAGCACTCATACTTCTGCAGAATTTGGCGCTGAAGATCTCAGAGTGTCTTCCTCCATGTGTTGTCGTCGTCATCCTCTACCTTACGACGATCTGCTATAAAAGCCTACTGGACATTTTTTGCGCAAACCTGACGAGGACGTCCACATGGAGTCATACCTGTAAAATAACAACCGTTAGGGTTCCTAACCTGGATTATGGAAGACTCAACATTAATTAATTAATTTTTTCTTGTATTCATTTTATGTTAATATATCCCATGGTCTACCCATTAAAACACATTCACAATGAATAATGATGCATGATCACTTCCTAGGTCCCTACCCTACAACTAGTAGCACCTTGTTTAGTAGCCATTGTAAAAATAAAGGTCTGTACATCAGATCATAGTGGGGCACTAAATGCCTATGTTTCAGCTGGTCTCCAGTGGTTACATCACATGATAATCATGAATGACACTATTTCCATACCAACCCAGGCAAACTCACCTGTGCCTAACTCCAAACTACATACTATCCCTCAACCCCCTTTCACACCTCTCTGTCACAACCCCATCCCAACAAAGTGTACCCCTCCTGGGTTGGAAATGTGAGAAGGGAGATAATGACCCCTGAGCCCTTCCTCCAGTAGGACCCTATTTTACAACTAAAAAAGAGGGTATAATAAAGACATAAATAGGATGCATTACCCTCTATGAGAACTAATGAAGAAGAGAGAGATAACGTAGACACCAAAAAACTTCCACATAGAACATAAATATTAAAGAAACCCGAGTGTACAGATGTAATCCCATGAAAAAGTACTAAAACTGAAAGGGGAAAAGCTACAAGTACACAAATGTAAATAAAAAGAGTAGCAACCTAAATCTCAAACAGCTCCTGCAACCACAAGTTAGTAAACACCATACTGATCTCCAACCTAATCCATGTGACCTTAAAGGACATATATATATATACATATGGTGTGTATAACAGTATACTCAGTAAGATCCTCCTCGAAGCCTCTTGTGTAAAAGTAAAGAAAGCATGCTAAAGAACAATGAACAACAAGTGAAACTAACTCGTTACCTAAACTGGTATGCTATGTTACTAGCCTCACCATGGAAACTATCACCATGTAACACATCTAAGAATATATCATATTATAAATAATATCAAGGGTAGCCCACTAATACTTCCCCACTAGTTTTCCTCTTTTCCCCATCGTCGCACGTCCTGAGTATATCTCTCCAAAAAGGCTTACCCACAGACACCTGGGCGAAGCACCACAATATGCACCTCATGCAAAAAAACCACCACATCCACACACCAAAGTAACCAGGTAGTTTTCGGGAGCCATCATAGCTCTCATAACATGTATCATACGTTGGGTATTTTCCCTCAAGCCATAACATCCCATACATTGATTATGGATCCTCAAGCTATAACAGCCCAAACACATTACACCTATTGTAGTCCCTATATATCTATATCTAGAATATATGTGTGTGAATAACCACAAGCCATTACATCCCACTACACAAATATATGTGGAAAACTAACCAATGTGCCAGCTATCCATGTAACTATCTAGAGAAGAGAGCGGGGCCAAAGGGGGTAGTCAGCCATCTATCCTTCCACCAGAATGTTGGGGATAACACCCCCCCTAGGGCTCAAGATCCATGGGGTGTCAGTTTCACTTTATGACAGGGTGGCGTAGCATGTAGAAACACAAAAAGTACAAAATACACTATAACTCACAACCACACTATAGGCATAACCTAGTCTTAGACACTACTGCATCTAACGTCTCTCAGACTCTAGGCTGCTAATTCTAAGACTAGGTATCCTATAACCACAAACACATTTAATGGTATTTATTATATTACTTCATTAAATTTATTTCAGTTCCACTATACGTTAATTAATTAATTAAACATTAATTAACCATGAACAATCCCACATTAAAATTCATTAGAATCACACCCATGATCACTATTCATTCAAATTTACAACATGATCATTATGTTCCATCGAACTATAACCCCATGGGTTAACACCATTAATTAAATTATACATTACAGAAATACTTTTCCACATTCCCTGGAATTTTAGAAAAAAATTCTATGATACTAAACTTAAGAGGGCTCAACATGGTGAGTATATTTACTACCAGTCGAGTCTTTTCCTCATATATCATGAGAATATATCCACCCTTCCATGAGAAGATAAACATAGAAAGCACGTGGAATACCACATGTGTCTTCACCTCATTGGAAAGAAGGTTATGTTATACTAGCTGCCTTGAGATGTGTGGAAAGGTAAAGAAGATAAACCACAAATGAATCAATAAGCATCCAACAATCACAACAGTCCCATTCCATCATCCTTTGTGTACTCCCTAACACCCACATGAATATACCGATGCATCTCACCACTCTAGCCATCATCTGCTGTCAGAACAAAAAATTCATCCTAGCCTCCACATATTACCACAACCATCAAGGCTCACAGCAAAACAAAAATAGCAGTAAAACAAATATCATTACAATTGGTATATTGTCCCTTAAACAATCAAGAGGGTAACTCGGAACCCTACAACCAATTATCTTTTAATAACCAATAGTTCTTTAATCTATCGTGGATTAACTTATTTATAATTCGTTGGTTCTGTATTCAGGAAACCTAACATTAAGCTATCACAAATTAATGAACATGCTAACTGCAATAATTTGGTTAACATAAAATTACAACAAGAACCATATGTGTTTACATGACTCTTTATATTTAGAAAATAAATTATCAATTAATCTCGGTTAATGTTCTTTAACCCATTTCCATCAAGAACAATCTTAAATATCACCAATCTAGAAAAAAAGAGGCAATAAAATATGATCAATATCATTTTACATATCTGATTCAAATATGTATTATGTTAATTCCATTGTCATCCAGTTGTATGAAACATGATACAGATAATGTTTCACATATAATAAAGATAAAAAACAAATCCTCTACCTCAAATAGTTTCTCACGTTCTTTATCCGCACAACTTGTAACAATCCTCCTCACGCGATAACTGCATCCACCTGAGGATGCCATGGTATGATCCCACCAAACAAAACCCAAGAAAAATCCCATTAGAACAATGGATATTTCATGTTATTATATGTAAATGATAAATAAGAGATGATGGTCCACAAAATAACGATGATAACACATACATTATATCCAAGTTTGATCGATAGAGAATGGTTGCATGAAAATAGAGTGGAACAATTTTGAGGGGTAAAGATCGATTGTGTAACTCCTATGGGAAAGCTTGAATGTTTCTAGAATATCATAGATGAGAACAGAGTGGATGAACAATGGAGGAACATATCTTGTCTATATTTGAGTATTTAATGGGGAGACGGTTTAAGATATGATAAATTCCACAGTATAAGCGAATCACGTTAAACAGTGTGTTTCGACCATGTAAAAACATCCCGAGCCACTGTCATAATTAATATAGGAGTTATGGGCCTTGAATCATCCTTAGAGTCCTTAAAACTATGCTTTAAATTCATTTTACATTAAAGGAAAATGCTAAAGGGGTGAAACTTTAGGAAGCTGGAAACACTGTTCATGAACCTTACTATTAGAACACTATTCATGAACCTCACTATTAGAACCTCGCTGATAGAACATTGTTCATGAACCTCACTCATAGAACAAAGTTCATGAACCTCACTATTATAACACTGTTCATGAACATCACAGATAGAACTATTCACTGAACCTCACCGATAAAACAATTCATTGAACCTCACAGATAGAATTCTTCACTGATCGTCACCGATAGAACTCATCACTGATCCTCAGCGATAGAACTATACATTTAATATCAATGATAGAATTGCTCACTGAACCTCACCAATATAACTATTCACAAAACCTCACTGATAGAACATGTTTGAATCATGGAACTGTTCAAAGAATTTGAAATTTGGCTAAGTGTTGGGGACATGGCACCTTGACCTCTCAGAACACCACAAACACCACATTTTCACAAAGTAATGGATTGAAGAGGTCCAGGGCATTACAGGTTGCTGATGAATAGCTGGTTATAGATTTCCTATATTATTTTACTTGTGAGCCTATATTGATGTTTGATGATGTGGTTTGTGTATGTGTAGGCCTATGTGACCTATTATTGATTTTCTGAATGTTAGTGGAATTTATAATCTCTTTAGTGAATATAGATTACTTTAAAACATATGACTGTGTATGCATTCATGATACCCATGATGATCTTGATCACTTATGAATGTTTATTTATATTTATTAATAATCGTTCAAGATATGCGATGTTGGGATTATATGTGTTATTCAATATTAATCATGAATATATGTGATTTTATTGATGAAAATATTTTTTGGTTATGATTTAGTATATTATTTGATTTTGTGTTTATATGTATAGTTCCAATCTGACAGGTGAATCCATCCTAGATACGTAGTCATCGAGTTGGAGGATGTTCAAATTCTATATGTGAAATTATGGAAATTCCATAGTAGATGAATTGGTATAATTTCCTCATGTGTCCTAACATAGAGATATTGTGGCCTCTATGAATTGACCGAAGAAGCAAAAGTGGGTAATGAATGTTGATGTGGTATAACACAACAAGCAATAATAAAGCATAAATTACTACTTGATCTTTCTGAAGAGATAATGAAAAGTCATGGGGGCCTAATTTGGCATGACCTAAAGTCCTAAAGAATTTTATTCTATTGAATAGTAAGAGTTTGGATCCATAAATTTTATTCATTATGTGACCTCTCAACCTTTCTTTTATTATCAAGCCAAAGCATATCTGTGTCAGAGTTCATGGTGGAAGGTTATGTGATTCACCACTAAATATATAGTTTTCTTCTGAACTAATAATTTTATGATACATTTATTTAGGTAATGGTTTCTTATAAAAATTTTATTGATATTATCACATGGAAATAAATTGTATAACTCTAGTTTGTAATTGGAAGCATTTGGATGTGTCATACAAAGAAATAACTCTTTTTACCAATAAATGATTTTATCGCCAATCCTGACCAGTTGATAACCATGTGGGGAATATTATCAATATAATAAAATAAGATTAATTAAAAATCAATAATCAACATTAATAAATATACATTTTTATAATAATAAAAAACATATAGAAAATTAATAATATTTAAAAACATAGGATTGATAATATGTAAATTTATTTTTTTACTAATTTAATTTTTATTTATCATGAATTAATAAATATATTTTCATTAAGGGAAAAATTATTATATACATCTCTTAATATGTTAAATTTTAGTCATACCAAAAAATACAGTCATATGTTTATAAAGGTATGTTATGTTACACATTCATTATGAATTTGGATTTTTATTGGAAAATTTAACGTATACTTAATGATTTTCATTATTGAAAACAATGGAAATATTGGTTTTTGTAGATAAGACCTAATTAATTATATTGGTTTAAATTAAGTAATTATGTTGTAGATATTATATATTAATTTTATAATGGTTATAAATGAGAAATATGGAACACAAAATTAACATTATTATTATGAACACTATAACATAATTACTCACATCCACTACTGAACTTGAATAACCTATATAAAAAAATAACTCACTTATTCAATTGTTTTTTAAAAAATAAAATATATTACCTTTTATAAAAATAATTAATTTTTACTTTCATTTGTATTAGTTGTTTAATATCTACTTTTGATATCTGATTTGGGTTATCTAGAACATTTTAAACTAGTTTGGTAACTGTTGTTTTGGTTTTAATTTTTAAAATAAAGTTAATGATTTCTAGAACATAAATGTTAGTTTAATTAATTCATATTAATGATATATAATTGTATAATTTCATCTTATATATTTTTTATTGGTCATATTTAAACATTAAATCTATGGTGATCATGATTTAGTGACATTTAATGAAGAGACATTGGAATTTAAAAAAATAAGATTAATATAAATGTTAGAATTATGAATCCAAAATGAAATAATTATTTACATATATATATCTTATATTTCTATAGATTATGTTCTCATATAAATCAATGACATTAAATTTTAGTGTTGTTCAAATACATTTTATGATGACCCAAACATTGAAACACATAATTAATCGATGAGTACGGTTTTTGAATGATGATTATTTAGTCATAATATCCTTATTAATGGATAAACATGATATTTTATATTTATTTATATGTTATTTATTTACATTAATATATATATTTTAATGTCTCAGATTTTTCTGTTTATTATTTTTAAATATTATATGGAATTATTTAAAGACCGAGTGCGAAGACGACACATCATTCCAAGGTCCAGTGAGCCAGGAATGGTGGTTTGAACTTTTTTAGTTAAGTGAGTCGGGACTACTGTGCGGTTGTGGCAGTTTACCAACGGATGCTCGGATTAAAAATATTAGCCCACCATTGCATCTGGGATGACGATTTACCTAAGAGTGAGGCTAACCTCGACCGGCGTAGGCCGAGGGAAAAAGTTATTTTTCGGATGTTTTAAGTCAAATAAAATAAAATAAATTAACTAGTTATTTTATTTCATTTATGGAAACATCTGCTGCAGCTTAGCAACGGCGCAAATATTTCCTAAATTAATGGCGCGTCTTAATGGATTCGAAATGGCAAGTCAACACCATTAATACTGTCGTGTAATTAAATTCCAAATTGTTTCCCATTTTTAATGGGTTTGGTAGTTGTATGTCATTGGCAACGTGGAGGGAGGAACCTCTGCAGAATCTACAGTGTGTTGGAGCGATTCTTGAGGACGAATGACAACAAATCGAAACCTAGGATCGTTGTGCTGATGTTGAAGGATCTCTATGGCAACGATAGCATGACACCTTCGTCAACAATACTTTTCCTTCAAAAAGTAGGGGTTCTTATTTCAATTTATTCCTTTTCACCGTTTTGAGTTTAAACCATGAACGCGGATCAACAACAAACAAGTTGATCCGCAGATTCGTGCATTCTTGCAGTAGGTATTTTTCATTGGGATGATTTTGGGGAATTAATCCATGTTATATATTGATGTTGATTTCTGCTCCATTTCAGCCTATTAACGGGAGTAGATCAATGCCGTGATGAATGACGGTGGAGGTTCGTTCCTCATTTTGTTATTTGTATTTCTTCCTCCTTTTTCCCTATGTGTTCATCACATTTTTTGTGGGGTGATGAACAACAGATCATTGCGCATACATTCTAGGACGCAACGATCCCAAACTGAAGGTTTGACATTGCAACGTTCTTGTGGAGGTGCAGAAATGATGGCGGATGGAAAATCGGACCAGATCGGAATGGGAGTTCTTCAAAGGATCTTCGCACGGGAATATCAATCATGGTCTTGGAGCCAATCAGAGGCCCAAAAATGACGGAAACAACTTCATGGTGTCGGGGCGACCAAAACCTGATGGTTTCGTGAAGATCGGACGACCAGATCAATGATCTGAGTGCCACGGGAGGCGCGACGGCAGAGGTCCGCATTTCTGGAAATTTCCAGAATACACGGTGTGTACTACCGAAGAAAATGCCGTGTAGTTCTGATGGTGGCGGATAGGGTTTCGGGGTCAGAGAAGGATCAAACGGCATGTGACCCTGGTCACACGGCGTGTTGGACCTTCCCGGGAGCTCGACATATACTTTGGGTAGTACACGGACACGAGATGCTATACACGGCTTCAGGCGGCATGGCGTGTACAGCCCAGCAGAGGTGGATATGCAGAGATCGGCGTGTATCCCAGGGATACACGGACACGGGACGGAGTACACGACCGTGTACTCCCTCACCCGGCCAGGCGAGGTCACCAGCGCAGGTCAGCTCGTGTGCAGTTTACACGGGTCGAAGAACATGGGTTGGTGACCGTGTACAGGCACATGGACAGAGTACATGGATCCAACCCCAATTACCTAGACATGGCGTGTACCCCATACTACACGCCATGTACTATGTTTTTCTACACGACCAGCCTCATGACACGGGCCGTTGTACATGGGCAGTACTCGGGTTCGTACAACATGACGTGTATAATTTCCACACGTTGTGTACTTTTTGGAAAAACGTCTTGGTCCATTTGTTCACCGTGCCTTTAACGTCATTCCTTTGGATTAGTTCCCCTTATTCTTGTTTCCCTGAGGGTCATCCATCATTCCCTCACACAAAATTTTGATCCCTTCAGCAGGAATTTTTGTGATAGAGTCAGGCATCCATCTGAGAGGCCCGGATCGAGATCCTCTATCCATTCCAGACCCTAGGTAGAGTCAGGCATCGACATGACCAACTCTATCGGGCGTTGATCCTCTACCTAGCAGGTGAATTCCGAATGAGTCGCGGTATCCCCCATGGCCCTGGCAGTGATCCTCATATGTGTATCAAGATCTTTGCCACTCAAGAGTGTGTATCCTGCAATGAGTGGTTCTATCTACCGTAACTTTTCCACTCAGGAGTTTGTCCCCCATAATGAGTGTATCTATCTCTCGTGATGGTTCCCGACGAATAGCACTTCTCGGATGGGCGTCATCAAAGCTATAGGACTCATATATTGTGTTTTCTCTTAATGAGTGCATCATAGAATCTTCGAATAGAATCCCTTGTGGAGGTATGCGGTTGTGTGACTTTTCTCTAGACCACGGGCATGTTTTTTGAGTATATTCTGGTTTTTTTATATGTTCTGTAAACATATATTATGCATAGATGACTGTAACTTTACTTTGTGTAATGATTTGTGGTTTTTGGGGTCCTCTACAGAGTATTGTTATACTCACCCCTACACTGGCTTTGCCCGCACGTCTAGTGTCTTGTGAAGATGAGCAGCCTTTTGACAGAGTCCAGGGCAGACTAGGATAGGACCGAGCTTTCTGAGTTTCCTACAGGCCGAGGTGTTCCTACATCTATGAGCAGCAGTCCCACTACCTTTGTCCTTACAGGTTGGACTTTGCAGTTTTTCAGACTCTTGTTTTTGGTGGGCTTGTATTCTGGCCCAGTTTACTTTTACAGTACTCTACCTTTCATTGTGCTCTATTGGTTGTGGTTTAGTTGTATGCATGAATTTTGTTCCTTACTGTTTTACATTTCTTCATTTGTGGGATTCGAGATGTGTGTGTTTGTACAGGTTCATAGGCAATGCCTCCCATGATAGTGATACGCCTACTAAGTGGAAGTCACCTGCCCCAGGCCTATTGGAGGCAGGCTTGGGGAGTCACGGCATGGGCCCCAGTAGGACGGGTCGTGATTGATTGGTATCAGAGGCTGGTCGGTTCTACCTTAGGACCAAGAATCTGTGAGTTTGGTTTGGGGCAACAATGTTAAGTTTTTTGGGTTCGAATTTCACGCTAGGGGCCCTAGTGTTGGGGCGGCGGCCGATGTATCCATACAACAGGACTCTGATAACTTTCTTTTCGACCTGGTTCATGAAAACACTAGTTGCGGGGAAATAAAAGGTACATGCATCATATAGGAATGGGTTTTGATTTTCATTTCCTTTGTGTCAGATATCCAGATAAACACTTTTACCATGGTACATCTTGTTTGTTTACAGGATGCCTCTGTGACGCATAACCGCTAGGATTCCACAGCACGATCGCGAGGATGAACCCCTCAGTTAAGAGGCTTCGATACAGGGACCAGTTCCCTAGGTGTTTCCACCAGGTGGTGCACCTGCTATACCAACACCGGTGGAGCTTCCAGTGGTACCTGAAGTACCGACTGGTGAGGAGTGAAGGCTTATCACGCTCCATGAGTTTCATAGACAGAGGCCCCTCAGATTCCTTGGCGAGCCTGACCCTTAGGCGGCTGAGGACTGGCTTGAGGCGGTGACCAGAGTTTTCCGTCTATTGAGGACACTGGTAAACTAGATGGTTATCCTATGAGCGAGCCTTCTACAGGGTTCGGCAGGATGATGGTGGAGTCTGACCACACAGTCT
The DNA here is from genome assembly GCA_963277665.1 of Viscum album. Lineage (NCBI taxonomy): Eukaryota > Viridiplantae > Streptophyta > Magnoliopsida > Santalales > Viscaceae > Viscum > Viscum album. The sequence goes on from OY728130.1 coordinate 805,969,583, forward strand.
AACGATGAGGTGACTCTTTCATGGGTGACGTTTGAGCGACTCTTTAGGGGGGAGTTTCCTCCAGTTACTCTGAGAGATGTACTCATCCAGGAGCTTATTTAGCTTCAGCAGGGTAGTATGATTGTGGCTGACAATTCATCGAGGTTCACTAACCTCACCAGGTACTTGATTTATATGTTCATGGATCAATACATCAGGGCTCGGACCTTTGAGTGATCTCTACGGTGTGAAATATGAGATAGTGTTGTGCCTCTATGCATATTGACCTATGCGGGAGTGCTCGATATGGCCTTGGTGATCGAATTCTTCTTGGTGGAATAGAGACAGCTGCCAGTAGTCAGCATCAGGTAGACAGCTGCGGAGACACTGGCAGTAGGGAGCTGACGTCAGATGCAGGGATCTGGACGTGGGAGACATCATAGGAGGACTCATGATAGGGGATCGACAGTCCAGGTCGCTCATGCTGGATCCAGTCAGCCTAGGGAGAAGAGATGCTACACATGCGACGGTAGGGGGCTTCTCGCTAGAGATTTTTTAACACATCGGGTTGTTGATAGGGAAGTGGTGGATGGGCCATGAGGCAGAGGCAGAGAACAGAGCAGGAAAATCCTCTAGGTGGCGGACATGGAAGTGGAGCTCGGAGAGCTGCAGTTGGTGGCAGATGCTTCTAATTACTTCCACCGCTACCCCCGGGAGGTCTGCACCAGGCTCAGGGAGTTGGGGGACATGGACGGGGACAGCTGCATGCGGTCGAGGCATACAACCCTAGGGCTCTAGGGAAGATTCGAGGTATGATCTATGTCTTTTTTACCTTGGCTTCCGTACTCATAGACACGGGTTCCAGTCATTCCCTTATATCCACGTGTCTTGTACAAAACCACTAGATTCGGGTAGAATCGTTGACTCGATCCTTACGCTTGGAGACACCTACGGGAGGAGACTCGACTATCACGCACCTTTGTAGACAGTGTGATCTTACCCATGGAGGCAAGAGTTTTGGTTGGAACCTCTTGGTGGTAGCGTCGAGGCCTTACGACGTCATTCTTGGTATGGATTGGTTATCTTTGGTCCATGCCCAGATTGAATGTTTTAGGGGAAGAGTGCGGTGTGTCTGCCGTGATGGAACATGGTTTTCCTTTGTTGGAGAAAAGAAAACCCTCGCAGCACAAAGTTGGATCATGCGTAGGAGGGGGAAGCCGATCACTCATGAGTTGGCTAGCCTTACCCTTGGATCAGTAGATGTTGTGAGCTATTAGTTCCCAGCAGTGGTGGCGGAGTATGAAAACATCATTCTAGAAGATTTTCCAGGGCTACCTCTTCACCGGGAAATTGTCTTCTGCATCAACTTACACCCCCAGACGACAAAAATTTCTTCATCGGCTTATCGGATGGCTCTCGAAGAGCATCGTGAGCTAAGGGAGCAGTTGGAGGATTTGCAGAGCAAGGGTCTCGTGAGACCCAGCGTTTCACCATGGGCAGCCCCAGTCTTGTTTTCCACGAAGGGAGACGAGATTCTGAGGTTGGGCATGGATAACCATCACCTGAACTAGGTGTCGGTGAAGAACAAGTATCCACTACCGAGAATTGGTGACCTATTTCATCAGCTAAGAGGGGCAGAGTGGTTCTCGAATGTTGATCTTTGATCAGGCTATCACCAGCTAAGAGGGGCAGAGTGGTTCAACAATGCATCAGGGACCGGGTTCGGTTGTGTCCTGATGCAGCGACAAGTAGTGATTAATTATGGTTCGCGCCAGCTTAGGCTGCATGAGCAAAACTATGCGACCCATGATCTCGAGTTAGCAGTTGTAGTATTCACATTGAAGATGAGGCGACAAACAGTTAGCCGCATTACAGTTATCCTTCATAGATGGAGAGGATACATCTTACCTACAGTCGATGGTTGTCACCCCTCCACTCTTACAGTGAGTCAGAGAGGCACAACATGGGGGTTTCGACTGTGTGACCATACGTGCAGAGTTATCCATAGGACATGCTCCAGATGGATACTCGCAAGGTGGGGAGCACATACTCATTTTTAGAGGACGCATTGTTTTACCAGTATCATTGCAGGAGAATGTCCTAATGTAGTTCCATACATCCCCTTTGGTGGTACATCCTGGAGTGGAAAAGATGTCCCAGGATCTCCGACGACAGTTCTGGTGGTTAGGCATGAAGAAGGCAGTAGCAGAGTTCATTTCTCGATGCCTCACATGTTAGAAGGTGATAGCTGAGCACCAAGTTCCAACATGGCTAGCTCACCCCTTGGAAGATTCAGAGTGGAAGTGGGATGGAATATCGATGGAATTTGTGACAGGCTTACCACAGACGTCCAAGGGGCACGATTCCATCTGGGTGATTGTTGACCGACTCACCATGTCGGACCACTTCCTAGCTGTCAGGGAGCAGGGTTCCGTAGAGAACTTGGGGCACCTCTATGTATAGGAGATAGTTTGGCATCATGGTGTCCCCTTGACTATAGTCTCAGACCGAAACACGCGTTTCACATCCCGGTTGTGGAAGGAATTGCAAGAGGATTTTGGGACTCAACTACGCTTTAGTACATAATTTCATCCACAGACAGATGGTCAGACGGAGAGGACTATTTAGGTTTTGTAGGATATGTTGCAAGCCTGTACCTTGGACTTGGGTCATAGTTGGGAGGACCACCTACCACTTGTGGATTTTGCGTACAACAACAGCTACCACTCCACCATCGGTATGGCACCGTTCGAGGCTTTGTACAAGAGACCCTTCCGGTCACCGCTTTGCTGGACCAACCCCGGAGAGTCAGCACTCATGGGTCCAGAGTTAGTGCGAACTACTATAGAGAAGGTGAAGATCATCCGGGAGTGGATGAAGACTGCACAGAGCTGGAAGATGTCATATGCTGACAGAAAACGGAGACCTCTGGAGTTCAAAGAGGGAGACCACGTCTTCCTTTGGGTCTCACCTCGACGAGGGTTGAAGAGATTTGGCTGAGGCGGCTTGCTATCTCTAAGGTTCATAGGAACATTCCAGATCCTGGGAAGATTTGGCGAGGTGGCGTACCGCCTGGCTCTACCGCCACTGTTGAATCGGGTACATGATTTCTTTCTCGTGTCGTAGTTGAGGAGGTACGTGCATGGCCCATCACACGTCATCGACTATGGTGAGCTGGAAATTGAGGATTGAGTGACCTTTGCTGAGTACCTAGTGGAGATAGAGGATAGGAAAGAGAGGATCCTTCATGGGCGATCAATTCCTTTAGTGCACATCCGGTGGCAGCACGAGAATCTTCAGGAGAGCACGTGGGAGCGGGAAGCCCAGATCCGTTCCCAGTACCCTCATCTTTTTGAGTAGCCTTTGTTTTAGCTTTTTGGGGACGTAAATCCCCAAGGTGGGGATAATGTAATGTCTCGGATTTTTCAATTTATTAATTTTAAATATTATATGGAATTATTTCAAGACCGGGCTTGAAGACGACACATCATTCCGAGGTCCAGTGAACCCGGAATGGTGGTTTGAACTTTTTTAGTTAAGTGAGTCAGCACTTGTGCACAGTTGTAGATGATTACCAACTGATGCTGGGATTAATGATATGAGCACACTGTTGCGTCCGGGACGACGACTTTACCTAAGAATGAGGCTACCCTCGACGGCGCAGGTCGAGGGAAAAAGTTAATTTTCGGATGTTTTAAGTAAAATAAAATAAAATAAAATAACCAGTTTATTTTATTTCATTTAATGAAACATCTGATGCAGCGTGGAGATGGAACAACTGTTTCCTAAATTAATGGTGCATCTTAATGACTTCGAAATGGAAATTTAATGCCATTAATACTTCTGCGTAATTAAATTCAAAATTTTTTCCCCTTTTTAATGGTTTAAGCAGTTGTAAGTCGTTGGAAACGTGGAGAGAGGAACCTCTGTAGAATCCACGGTGCATTGGAGCGATTCTTGATGATGAACGACAACGAATTGAAACCTATTATCGTTGCGCAGATGTTGAAGGATCTCGACAACAACGATATCACGGTGCCTTATTCAACGATCGTTTTCCTTCAAAATGTAGGTGTTGTTATTTAAATTTATTCTGTTTCCCCGTTTTGAGTTTAAACCACGAATGCAGATCAACCACGAACAAGTTGATCTGCGGATTCTTATATTCTTGCGAGAGAGATTTTTCTTTGGGATGATTTTGGTGAATTAATACATGTTATTTATTGATGTTGATTTCCGCTCCGTTTAAGCCTATTAACGGGAGAAGATCAATGCCGTGACGAACGACGGCGGAGGTTTGTTACTCATTTTGTTATTTGGATTTCTTCCTCCTTTTTCCCCGCGCGTTCTTCGCATTCTTCGCGTCTTTAATAGGGTGATGAACAACCAATAATTGCGCATACATTCAGTGATGCAATGATCCCAAACCGAAGGTTCGACATTGCAACGTTCTTGTGGATGTGCGGAAATGATGGCAGATGGAAAATCAGACCAAATCGGAAATGGTATTCTTCGAATGTTCTTCGTGTGGGAAGATCAATCATGGTTTTGGAGCCTATCAGAGGCCTGGAAACGACGGAAACAGCATCATGGTATCAGGGTGACCAAAACATGAAGGTTTCATGGCGATCAGACGGCCGAATCAATGACTGGAGTACCATGGGATGCACGACGATGGAGGTCCACATATCTGAAATTTTTTAAAATACATGGCGTGTACTTCCGAAGAACATGCCGTGTAGTTTTGATGGTGGCGGCTAGGGTTTTGGGGTTAGAGAAGGATCACACGGCATGTGACCCCGGTCACACGGTGTGTTGGACCTTCCCCAGAGCTCGACGTGTACTTTGGGTAATACACGGACACATGATTCTCTACACGGCTTCAGGCGGCACGACGTGTACATCCCGACAGAGGTGGCTACATGGAGATTGGCATGTATCTTGGGGATACACAATCATAGGATGGAGTACACGAATGTGTACTCCGTCACCCAGCGAGGCGAGGTCACCAGTGCAGGTCACCCCGTGTGCAGATTACACGGGTCTGAGAACACGGGTTGGTGACCGTGTACGGGCACATGGATAGAGTACACAGAGCCAACCCCAGTTACCCAGACATGACGTGTACCTCGTACTACACACCGTGTACTATGTTATTCTACTCGACCAGCCTCATGACACAGGTTGTTGTACATGGGAAGTACTCAGGGTCGGACAACACGACTTGTATCATTTCCACACGCCGTGTACTTTTTGTAAAAACGGCTTGGTACTTTTGTTCACCGTGCCTTGAAAATCTTTCATTTTGGTTAGTGCCCCTTCTACATGTTTCCCTGAGGGTCAGGCATCTTTAACTCAAGCATTATTTTGATCCCTTCAGCAGGAATTTCTGTGACAGAGTCAGGCATCCATCTGAGAGGCCTGGATCGAGACACTCTATCCATTCCACACCCTAGGTAGATTCAGTTATCGATGTGACCAACTCAACCAGGTGTTGATCCGTTACTTAGCAGGTGAATTCCGGATGAGTTGTGGTATCCTCAATGGCCCTAGCAGTGATCTTCATCTGTGAATCAAGATCTTTCCCACTCAGGATTGTGTCTCCCATAATGAGTGCTTCTATCTACTGTAACTTTTCCACTCAGGAGTGTGTCTCCCGTAATGAGTGTAGATATCTCTCGGGATGGATCCCGAAGAACAGCACTTCTCGGACAAACGTCATCAGAGCTATAAGACTCGTGGAGTGTGTTCTACCTGAACGAGTGCATCACAGAATCTTGGATCATAATCCCTTGCGGGGGTATACGGGTGTGTGACTAGTATCTAGACCACGGGCCTGGGTTTTGAGTATATTATGGTTTCTTTTATATGTTCTATAAACATATATTATGCATAGCTAGATGTACCTTTACTTTTTGTACTTCTTTGTGGTTTTTGGGGTCCTCTACTGAGAATTGTTATACTCACCCCTGCATGGGCTTTGCCTGCACGTCTGGTGTCTTTTGCAGACGAATATCCTTTTGACAGAGTCTAGGGCGGACCAGGACAGGACTGATCTTTCTGATTTTTCTACAGGCTGAGGCGTTCCTACGGCTACGAGCAACAGTCCTTGTATCTTTGTGCTTATAGCTTTGACTTTGCAGTTTTTCAGACTCTTGTTTTTGGTGGGCTTGTATTCTGGCCAAGTTTACTTTAACAGTACTCTACCTTTTGTCATGCTCTATTGGGTGGGGTTTAGTTGTATGCATGCATTTTGTTCCTTAGTGTTTAACATTTCATAATTTGTAGGCTTAGAGATGTGTTCATGTGCACAGGTTCATAGGCAATGCCTCCTATGTTAGTGATATGCCTACTCGGTACTAGTCACCAGCCCCTAGCCTATTGGAGGTGGGCTTGGGGAGTCACGGCTTGGGCCCCACTGGGATGGGGCATGACATATATATTAATAATTATTAATTATAATTGATAAAAAATAAAATATGTTTCTTCTTGGAATATATAATACCAAAAATACCAGAATAACTTTTTAATTATTCATAAAGAAAAATGAAAAGGGTGATTAATATAAGATACAATAATATAAAAATTTATTATAGTATATATATCCATATAATCATAAGATTTTTGGAAAAAAACTATTTTAAATGGAACTATATAAGTGAAACGATGATAGGTAAAACTTATTATTTTTGTTGTAAACATAAATATCCCTTAGAGATGTCCTTGGAATAGGGGAACATAAGCCCAACTATTTAGACATGAAGCATAATAAAATTAATGTGTATTATTGGGGGGAAATGATTTTTGATCATTTTGAGAAACAAAAATGTTTTATGGGATATGATGGGGTTTTTCAAAGGTATATTTTACAATGCATGAGAATGGAACTTTTGGTAAAATATTAATATTAATAAAAAGAAAAAAAGATTTACATTTAATGAAGATTGGAAATTGAAAATAATTGAGGGGACTTATGTTTTGTTCAATAATAACATCATCCATGAAATAATAAATATGTTTCTAATTTTTTATTCATTTAACACAAATCATTAATCCTTTCTACCTATTTAGATTTTATAACATTAATCAGTTATGACATAAGTTATTCATTTTCTATGCATAATAAAATATAAAATTTTATGAAATATTTTTATAATGATTACAAAAAATAAATAAATTTTATTACAAAAATTTAATATACATAATGAATGATAATTTCAACAATAGTCTATGTTACGTTCAAACACAAATTTAATAAAAAATAATATATTTATTCTTGAAATATACAAATTGGATAAAACAATTAGTATAATTTACTTTTATAACATAATTTTTTTAATATAAAATATTTATTTATTTCTTTAAAATCACTGAAACCCCAAAATTTACCAAATCAAAGTTTAATTAAAATAAAATTCCATAAACACGTTTTTTTATTAAAAATATATTAATAAAGTTGATAAAATTAATAAAATATGATTTATTGATAGATAGTGATGCTAAAAAATTATATATACCAAAAACATTGAAATATCAGCCATTATGAAAAATATTATTTATTCTTATGTTATACCTAATTCTTTATTGTATGAAAAATGTCATGCTTTAAAAAAATTTAAATGTTCAATATTTATTAAAATTAAATTTTTTATAAATCATAAAAATTTCATTCCATCATAATTTTAATATGATGTATTTAATAAATAAACATAATTTTTACAACTAAAATTATAAAATATATACATTTACCTTTTATATAAAAATATAAAATATAATGAATAGAATATTTTACCGAAAATAAAATTTTTAGTGATTATATTTTTGATATACATGTATATATATATTTTTTATTTAATCTATCAAACAATATTATCTCATAAAGAATTATATATTTATTTTTTAAAATTTAATTTATTATTATCATAATCATTAAAAATAATATAGGGAAAAATAATATATTTTTTGAAAACTACTATTTAAGTTATACAATAAAAATATTTAAACTATATTTTATATTTTTTTACTAATCCATTGATATTATTATATTTCTTATATAATATCCAAATTTTTTAGTGTTATTAATAATAATAATACATAACCCCCAAATTTAATCAACTTTTTTGAAATATGTTTTTTTCAATGTGAATGAAAAATTTTATAGAAACTATACAAATTGTTGAGTTTTTGCAACATGGATAGTACATTTTGGTTCCATTTTCACCATATCAGTTAACTTATATTATATATTAGGTAAATCTATAATAGAATAATTTTCCTCTAAATATTAAATGTTTCGAATAAAATGGAATATTATGTCCTATAAGATTAAAAATTAATTAAATCATTGAAATAATATTTTAAATGATATTACCAACCAGTTGAATTTACTAAGTATTTATGATACATTTTACAGTGGAAAATATTCATGAACATTTCTTCTTAGATTTATTTAACGAATAATGAAAGTTGAAAGCATATTTAATTGTTTATTGAATTTTGTATTCTAGAATCCCAAAAAAAAATATATTGAGATATTTAATGTAGGATCCTTTATTATTTTTGGTAGGATTTTTTATTCTCTTAAATTATTTTTTATTTTTTATTTAATCATATTATACCTTTTATAATTATTTATATCATAGGATAAAAAGTGTTCACTTTATAACCCTTTCAGAAAACATTATTTTGTTTTAAGGGAGTAGTAGTTATTGAAGGGATAATTCAGAACATTTTAATCATGCCTCAATTGTGTGATAATTGAAATGATGTGAACTTTTGGTTACATGACTATCATATTAAGAGTATAAAATAAGGTAGCATTTTAAAGATATGTAAATGAAAAATTGTAATATATATTATAGTTAGTCAGGATTAAAATTTATTACACATTACACTGATGGAAGAAAATATATTTTCAAATTGAATACATAGTCTCATTGGCCATTGGAATGTAAAAATGGATACCCATTGTATGAAAACCCTTGTTTATATTACACATTTATTCATGATTTATTATATAAGTGTATTGATAATGAAACTCATAATATTTATAATTATATTGTCTTTTGGAAATTAGTAACATTGCAGAACAAAATAGAATTGGTGGTACATTTCCATTATTTACACCATCATTAAAATGATCTAAATATTCCATCGTATATAAAATTTAAAGGGACAACATCAGGCCATAAATAATAAATTTGATTGATATAAATAATTATAATGGAAAAAACATAGAATATCATGATATACGTATTCCATTCCAAAAAATATTCATTTTAATGGGAGAAAATTGGTTTGAATCATAAACATGAACAATTAAGAAATACATAAGAGGATAACATAAAGGGACCATGGAAATGTGGAAACAACATTAAACATTACATCATCATCTAATTTTAGAATTGAAATAAATTAAAAAATAACATAATTTTCATAGGATATGATTCCATACACCATACATGATGTTTAATTATGCTAAAATTTTAACCAATAAATTGGTGCACAATATTGGTTCACCTATCAGAATCATATCATGTACATACATAAGATTACAACATAGAAAATATTCTTAAGAAAAAGTTTCCAAAATCTAATTCCAATTTAATGGAGTGTGGAATAAATAAAAGTGATTTCCTAATAAATGATGTGTAAGTTAATAAATTAGAACACCCTTGATAGGAAATGAGTGTAGGTATTCTGTAGAAAATTTATTGGCATGGATAATTGAAGTGTAATTTCATTGTGATAATAGGAGAAAAATGTTCATTGAGTATATTAATTAGAGTTAAATGTTTCTCCTATCATTTATAAATAATAATTTCAGTATGGGGTATATAAGATATTATAACCAAAAATAGATATTGAAAATAATAGGTATTATATAATGAGTATACATGAATATGGAGGAGGTGGATAGTATCCCTTACCATGAATGAGTCATTATAAAATCATTAGATGAGATTCATGAGAGATAAGGTCAAATTTGTATGCATCAACAATAGGAATGGAAGAGTACAATCATGAACCATGTATTTTGGTTGAAGATGAGTGGGATCGGGGTTGGTTTATATGAGAAAATAGAGGGGAGTTATTTATTTTTTTCTCAAACATAGGTTTTGTATTCTATATAATAATGTAATAAAAACCACCAAAAATCTATTTTTTTTAACTGGTATCTAAAACTATTTTTTTCAAAACTATTTGGTAAGTATATTGGATGAAATTATTTAAATTATTACCTTTAGGGATGTGTATGTGCATCATGTTCATAAATTAACTATTTTAAAACATAAAATATAATATATGTTTTGGATAATTACCAAATGATTGTATAAATTAATAAAAAAACAAAAAAACCTAATTTAAACTAGAAGAAGATTTTTTAAATACAATATATTTAATTTTTTATATCTGTTTTGGATTATTATGATGTCATAATACACAATTTATGTTTATCTCATAATTATTTTTTACCCAGGAATTGACCTATCTTAGAAAATTATAAAAAAAAACCTTCTAAGAATTTCCACATTCTAATTAAAAAAATTATATTTATTTCATTCAAATAATTTCCTAAACATTTGAATTTTTTCTTTTAAAATAAATCTAAATTTATTGATAAATCTAGGATTTCTCACAATAATAGACAATTAACCATTATAATGTTTAATTTTGTATTCATAAATATTATATTAATACTTTAATTTTAAAAAAATTATTAAATAAATATGTTTTATTATAATATTATATGTTTCAAAAATATATTCATTCAAAAAAAATTAAAAATTTAATATAACTCAAAAATAAAAATTTTAGTTTTATCATAGAAAAATTTATAAATTATATATAATGTAGGGACATTTTGAATAAAAAATATGGTTAGTATATAAAATATTCATATTCATATTATTTGTGTCTTAATAAATATCTAATTATTAATCCAACAAATTTTCTTATGAAATGGTTAGTGATGGTGAGATTTTCATGGGGTGGTTCATCATACATTGTTTGGGTCGTGATATCGTCGAGTTGATCTTCTCACATCAACGATTTCAATCATGCTTAATTAGTTTCATCTCTACCAGGTAACGATCCAGGTAAAATCACAATCATTATATCCCCATTAGAAGCTATGATAAATTGGCTAAATTAGGTGGCATCTTACTAGTTCATGTAATCACTTCATTTTCATGTTTCTGTTTGTTTTTTCAAAATCCTACATTAACAAAAATAATATGATAATTTTTTAAAATCATTATTATGAATATATATGATGTATAACAATCGTTAAATTCTAATATGATATTTAAAGTATTATAAATGAAGTTCTTTCATGTAAACAAATAACATAGAAGGATATTGAATTATTTAAAAATAACATTTCTTTTGTAGAATTTTGGGTCTTTATTATCTTCCCCAATCATATTATTTTCCGTTGGAATTTTCATTTCACACACTAATATGGATGACAGTAATTTAGTTTCATCACCTCATCTGGTTCCCACATTTCATCTTCATGCATTTTTTCTCAAAAATACATTGACCAGGTACATTATCATAATTTTTAGAACTTTTATCAATGTTCTAATATCTTCACATAATGTAAATGAAATGCTATACCTTTATACAATGGAACTACCTCTAGATTAAACACATTTGTGTTTCTTGGTATGTATATCCCCAATTGGGATCCATGGAACACATCATCTACTTGATATTGGTTTTTTTGACATGATATTCGATATGACACCCCTCTATTATAAAGGATCTCAAAGGGACTAATGCATCTTTGCCTATGAATTTATCTATTCTAAAATCTCATGATGTCATTCATAGATATAAGTGAAGGAATAGCTTATGTCTAACCACGGATATTGAGTATCATCAATGATTATTGACATAGTTCTTCTTCTAACTCTGAGAATCCTTGATGTGTTGTTCAATGGTGTTGGATTTTTACATCATTTCGAATTCCATTTTATGACATATCAGTTTTTCCCCAAAATCATTACAAAATGCATGTGTTCAGAACCTCATCGCATAAAGGGATTTATATAGAAGAATTTTTATTCTAGAGTTTAAGATATCATTGTGTGAGAACAAAACCAAGTGAGTTTATTGATCACGTCCACCATTGAATCCAATTGATATTCCTTTAATATGTCCTTGAATGTCAAAATCGTATACCCATATTGGCCATCAATTTGAGATATATAATTCATATATATTATTAACATTGTATTTGGAGCATTTTGGTTTCTCTTCCAGAACTAGAAGGTAAATCATGGTTCATAATCAGATATGAAAGATTATTTATTTTAATCTTTCCTCACTTATTATATAATGAATTTCCTTGAATGTTAATTGAGTGAAAATTCATCCCATATTACAATGAATGGGGTAAAATGATGAAAAAGATTCACAATAACCCTTATAGAATTATTTCATCTCGATTTCATCAGAACACTAGTTACAATTCCCATGGTTATATTTCCCCACTTCAATATAGGTATGGGAAATGGATGCATCATCCCCTTAGAGTATATCCTCTCATCCTTCACTATCTTTCATTCATGATACCGAATGTATATTTCACATTACCATTCTTCATATTTTTCCATAAATTTATCTCTCAATGATCTAAAAGAATATTTTTTCTCCCTTGATGTATGGAGAAGGTCATGTTTTATGCATTTTCCAATAGTTCCATTATCCCAGGATTGGATTATACAAAAAATCATCACCCATATAATATTACTACTACATCATTAATTTTGAGCTATACAGATTTTCTATTTCTTATAGCATCAAAAATTTTCAGAATTCCCAAAATAAATATTTGACAATCTGTTATATTATCTAGTTTCGATGGTAGATAAAAAAAATTTCAAGGGATTTGTGGTTTTTCTTTCCTTTATGATTCCCTTGGGTATTAGTTTAATGTTTATTTTGATTTGATCCTTGCTAATTCTCACCATTGTAACAAAATAAGGATAATTTCTATACAATGGTTCTTACAATTTATTTATTCCCATTATGGTAGTGGAATGATAAGTAACAGTCCTTCAGTATCATTAACTATATATTCTCTCACATATTCATATCTTTTTATTTGAATATATACTTCACGATCATATGATCAATATAAAATTTTCACATTTACACAAAGTGATAATTCCAACTTATTTTCAAATCTATGTTCATTAAAGCAACTCTAGATCATATATAGGGTATTTATATTCATGAAAATATATTCTTTCATGTGGCATAGGCTATCATAATTTCATTCTTTTTTAAAAAACAACATAATCGATTTTTAAAATTATCACTATATAATAGGAAAAGTTTACATCTTATGGGTATCATAATAATAGGGTTAGTGGTAAGACAAATTCTCAAATATATATTCCTCTCATAAAAATCATCATTCCAAAAATGATTACTCCATTATTTTATAGTTATAATACAAGTAATGAAATTAATGATAATTTTCTGAAATATCGACGATATTACCAATCTAAGTCAAGGAAACTATCGATTTCATACATATATGATATCGTCAACTATCATTCAATTAATTATTTATATAAAGGGTCCACTTTTATCCCATTTAATATAATTATAATCCTTAATAATGAGACATATTTCAATCATATGCCACATTTATTTTATATTTCATAAAGAATATCATTTCTTATGGTCTTTAGAATAGTTCTAAAATGATATTTTTGATCCACCTTTTTTATTGTATATGAGAAAATATCTTATAAAGGATACAAAAAATCTAAGAAATTAATAAAGAATCAATTAATTAAAAAATGATAATTTTGGGATCATTAGTAGGTCTGATTGGAATTACTATGAACTCGTAGTTCCCATACCTTTTTTGTAATGTTGTATTGTGTATGAGCACCTTCTTCATCCTTACACGATAATTCACCAACTAAATATCCACCTTGGATATTTATTTGGAATTACGTTGACGATCAAAAAATACACCATTATGATGAAAATGATACATTTTCTTTTTCATGGTCTTGTTGAGATCATGTTAATTAATGGAAATGTTTATTTAACAATCACTCTACTAGAAAAAATAGGATTGGTACACCCAAAGGTAATTTTTTTTGTTGCATGCTCCATTTACAGAGATTCTCATATATTTTTATATTCATCTCCTCTTGTTCCAAAATTTACATTTACCATAGTGTCTTAGATAATGGACACACTCCATGTATAAGCTCAATTAAAAACTTAAACTCTCATCTTGGTGGAACACTATAATATTATTAGGGAAACTGATCAGTGTTATCTATGAAAATGAGATTGTCTCTTAGAATTACTTATTACTAGAACTCAATAATTTTGGAATGATTTTCTTTACCATAAGGCATAATATCCATTCATATGATGTATGTGCTATATAATATTCATCATTCTTGCACTTTTATATATGTGGGGTATGATTACCAATATAAATTTTGATTTCTGTCTCATGGTAATTTATATTTGATCATTATAAAGAAATATAATTGATAAATATAATTCCATAAAATTCCACTAGAGAGGGTATCATATTGTTCTCTAGGGAGTTAATCCCTCAATAATTGACATGTGATGATTTATATAAATGGGATGTAATAATTTCTTCATTTTTACTAACAATTATACATCACTATTTTTAGTGGTGTTTTAATTGTTCTATCAAACATGAATGATATATTGGAATATGTAAAACATGGAAAATATATGATAACTATTATTGTATGAATAACTACCATATATATCACTATATCATTGTTATACCAACCTATATAGTTGTGATTCTTAAGATCACCATTTCTACCATAAATTTTGTTAGAATTTTTTTTTTCTAATAAACATTATTTTAGGGAAGTAGTTTTCAAATTTTCATTTTTTTAATGTAGTTGAAAATTGGAAAATATGCTGATGGGGGGACGGAGAATTTGATTTTTCCATCACATTCTTTGGTTCCTCCCATAGATAATCACTATCTCATTTAAATTTCTTTCTACACTAGAAGCATTTCTTCACCCATGGGTAATTTCCACGGATCATTTTCTATAATATTGATAACTTGGATGTTGAAATTTCTCAGCACTATTTTATTTTTTCATCACACCATATGATTTAAAATCAATTATACACTTATTATTTCCATGAGTCATGATATATTCACTAATATCCAATTTATCATCGAGGGAACACTGAAAAATTTCTCCATATATATTAATGCCTCATATTTCCCATTTTTTTTAAATATGAGTATTTAACCCACCAAACAAGATATAAAATTTTCATTCTAGGGTAACAACAATATCAGATTTGTATTGTGAATGACTTGTGAATTTTTCCTTATACTTTAAAATGGTGTCATCAAATGTTTTCATGAGAAAATGAAAACCCCAATCAATTTTATTTCATTGAGTTAGAGGAATGTATTTGTTGAAAAAATATTACCAAAATATATACACACCATGAATTTAATATTTTTTTGTATCTTCATTTTATAATAATAATGTTCACCACTGATAAAATTATCCATCCATATAATTAAAATCTCCTATAACATATTCATACATATAAAAATAAAGGAAGGTGAAGATCTTATCTATGGATTTGATCTATTTTTATATGATTAAGTGGATATATGTTCCATTAACGTTTTGGGGCCATTATCACATAAAGGATTCAAGTTCATATTATTCACACATAGTGGGATTTTGGTGTTCCACCATTTTCATGTTTCTATTCAAGACCAAATTCATCTTAGTGAGAATAATCACAATGTTCATATTTATTTCTGTAGTTGGGATGTGAATATCAATGTGGAAGTCATCAAAATGAACCTCACGTTTTTTGATTACCTTGTTCCTCGTATTTTAAATAGTTTCCATCATTTCAGTTAAAATTAGGGAGGATCAATTTTAAATTGTTAAATAGAAAAAAAGAATTTGAAAAAATTAATGGGATTACATATAAATGATATTCATTCCATATCAAATGATTTTATAGTCTTAAATTTATATTTTACATAATATATTTTAATAAATAGATACTTTTTGGAATTTTATTCCTATTATAATTGTACTTATTGAGAATGTAAATTTAACCAAACATATCCCTCATTATTGTCATAGTACTTGTCAAATAGAGCCCATTTTGAAACCCCATATCCTAATTAAGTCTAGATAAATTAAATTTTTTAATGAATAACCACTAGCTGCATCAATATGAACTCTTTATCCACATTTAATATCTATAAAAAAAATTATTATTTTGGAAACCTTGGAGTCTATAAATTAATAAAAAAATCATTATTTTTTAATATGATTATTATTTATCCAAAATGCTTTCATTAATATTTTCAAATCCTAATCCCAAAAATAACTAAACATTCTTTTAAAAATACTATTATAAACTTTGTTTTTATTTTAAATATTCCTTATTTATTATATAATAGTCCACATAAAACAACCTGAATTTTTACAAAGTCTATTTAATTGGGGTAATTAAGTACATTACATAACAATATAAAATTCAGGTACATCTCTATTATTGAATAAATCCATTACATTCTAACAATAATCCATCAATTTCAAAACATTATAGGAATTCCTATTGATATATATAAGAATTGGGGTATCTAAATTAAAAAAAGAAATAAAAAATGAATAACAGAATAGATGTTTTTAATGATATATACTAGCAATTTAAATGAAAAATAGAAGGGAGATAATGATAAACATGAAAATTGAGGCATGATTTATCATGATCGAAAAAAGGAATCATCTCAATATTGAAACAACATAAAAAATTAAATCATAAGAATATATCATGGTTCTGAAAAATAAAAAAATTAAGTAATGGTCAAAATATAATAACCTATACACCACTCATGAAGTTACGTTAGACTGAAATAATACCCTATTCATTGGATCACTCTCAGTGTACACCAATCATAATTATATCGTGTATCTTCATTTTCTTTACACATATATCATATACATAAAACACATTTCAACACATTTGATCCCATGATTATTGAGTTTCATTTATATACACATTAGTCTAAAATCCAGGATATATATGTGCATAAAATAAAAAAATTTACATTAGAAAAGGATATGTGCATTCACTACACAAGTCTTTTATATTGGAAATCGAATTGTAATTTCATCAGCATAATGGTGGAACATGAATGATCATGTGAGGAATTAATGACACTTAAATGGGGTTATAATCATTCAGAAATCATAATATATGTATGGTGGTTATTAGAGAAAATTTTAAAATATTACTAATTTTATATAGAATGTATCATATAACTACGACACTTGAATAAATAAGAGATGAAGAAGACACATTATCATGAGAGGGACATTACAAAAAATTGGGAGGACCATCATGAGGGGGTGGGGCTCTTTAGGAGGACTATATTGAGGGGAGTGATGATTGAAGACATGCTCCATGGATTTATTGGTGAATTTGAGTGGGAATATGGGTGGGTTTGCATGAATAATGTGAAGGGATCAATTTATTATTTTTAAATAATTGGTTTTGTACTCTCTATAGGATAGTTATGAAAACCGTAAAACAAAAAATGGGGTTTTCCAAGGATTCAAAAAAGGTTGATTGATTTTCATTATATAATAAGTCTAAGGTACAATATTATTAAAGTACCACCCATGGTGATGTTGATGTGATTCATGTTTAGAATGAAAGGCTTTTTAAACAAAAAAGTATATGATTAGTTTTTAAGGATTCGGAAAGGGTTTATTAATCAAATAAAAATCCTAAAAACACTTTAATTTAACTGGGAACCATATATTTATTTATTTTTAACTTATATAGAATTTATTGTTTTTATTGTGATTTCATAACAAACAACATATAGTTATGACATCTTTAATTACTATATTATAATTAAACAGTTTATGAGAAATATTAAATAATTCATTGTTAATTTCAATTTTTTGATTCAAAAAAATATACTTTTTTTATAAAAATAATTTAATATATATATTATTTATTAATTTTAATTTAGAATATATATTAATTGACAAATGATCTAGTGTTTTTTAAAATAATAGTTTTTAAACCCTTATTAAAATTACATATATCATCATAAAATTGATATTATCCTTAACATGTAATAATTATTATTTGATCATAATATTTTATAATAATATTTTTTATTTCAAAAATACACTAACTTCGGGAAAAAAATGTTAAATAATAATTCATCTTACTTAAAAAATGAAATTTTTGTTTTCTAGTGTCAAAATCAATATCATTTATAATATAGAAACATTAATAAGAAAATATATTAATTATTATATAATTATTGACTGTTTATATAATTAGGTTTATGATATATATACCATTTTAAAAATCAATAAATTATTTATGTTTAACGTTAGGAATGTTGGTATTTTCATCGGGTGGTTCGATGTACATCATTTGGTTCATGATCTTTATGTTCTTAATGTTCTACAGTTAATGGTTTTACACATTATTTAGATATTGGATATCATATTGGGTTTGGTCAACATAAAACCATATTTATACTATATCCTTTGTATCCTCAGATTAATGGGATTTGTAGGTTATACAACCATCGATTGAGGCCATCGATGCTTATATATCTATTAATTATATTTATCAAATCCTTTATTTATAATAATCATAGGATAACTATTCAATTATAGTATTATCAATGATTGTGAGGAATAATGGTCTTCTAAAACCAATATGGTATAAAAAATGTCGAATTATAGGTTTTTTATATTACCATAATACATAAATGTATAATTAATTAAATCATAAGTGTTATATTATTTATAAAAGTTCAAATCATTATACAAGGAGAGAGTTATTTTGATATTACTATTAAAAAGATAGAATTAATTTGGATGTGTGGTGCATTCCAATTGATTACGATTGTAAATTTATATAATAAGAAAATCATATTTCAGAATGTAACATGTTAAAGGTCATTGATTTTGTTGTGTGTGGGCTTATGAGGATGAAATACCCAAATTGATAATTGAATATTATTAATTTTTGAATTGATATTATATCTATTAAATTTATTAACATAGTTCCCTTTAATATCTTTAAAAATATAAATTTATGGGTATAAAGGGAGTTTATTGTCTCCATAAAGAAGATATATATTGAAAATTGTGTGGAATACACATGTTTTATAATTTTGTCATATATTTTAACATATGGTTTTCATTATTAATTTTTGAAACCATATAACATTCACCAAAATGATATTTTAAGTGGATTAATATAGAGTAGAAGAAATATCATTCCCCAATTTTGTATAGGATAATACATGATAATTATTTATAAGAATGTATTAGAGAAATTTTTAATTGAAAAAAATTATTTATACCAAAATAATTTTTCATTTGAATCAAATTGATATTTAATAAATTATTACCTAGATTTTTAAATTAAATACGTTATTTAACATACTTTCTATTATCATTGTGAATTTAAAAAATTTATGGATGATGAATAAAACAAGTTTTTTGGGAATATTGTTTGGTTGTCTTATGAGTAAACAAGAATATTTTAATAATAAAAAGTATACAGGTTATATTATAGATAATTTTGATTAATGTTTTTTGGATCAATTTAATAATAAAATCACCCACCATGGAGAATGTTTCATTGTTGAAGTTTATCATATATAAAGGAATTATAAATATGATTAATTATATGAAAGTAATGATAACCCAATGTAAGTTTAAAATAAAAATATTGAATAATAAATTTCCATGAGGATGATTAATTATGAACAAATGATCAATTATGAGAAAAAATGTTGAGGTTAAAAATATCATAGGATTTCATGTAAAGTCGAATAAAACTATCAGACTAATGAGGAATATAGAAAAATCCTCATTGTCTTATAATGATAAAATATTAAATATGGGAGAATATTTTTTTAATTTTGAAATGATAAATTCTATAAATGAAGCATTTTATAGGAAAAATAAAAAGGACACAGTAGATGTGGTACCCTAGCAAGAAAACATGAACAGTATATGCATGCTTTCTCTTATAAAATCATATTTATGAATAGAAAAATGCTCATGTGAAACATGAAAATAATCATGTAAAAAAGTTAGTAAAATTTGTAGTAGTTTACCTCTAATATATATTCGCTCAAATTTTTGTGTTTTATATCATCAACATTAATCTCTAAATTAATAAATAATAACTCCTTAATATAAAATTGGAAGAGGAAGAGTACATTGATAATTATGTTGTATTTATTATTTTATAACATGGAGTAAATGTTTTTAATAATAATAATTGTTTTATTTTTAAATAATATTCAATATAAATGGTACTGCATGACATATTCATAAATGAAGATGCAAAAATTGTACAAGATAATCATATATAACATATTATTTATACATCACTCTTATAAAGGTGTGATTATTTTCTTATTATACATATATAAAAGATATTTAATTTTCATTAAATAAATATATAATGTTTGGATAAAAACATTTTAAAATGATGAAGACTTATGGAACATCAATTATTTTATTACATTATTTTTTTATCGTTCTTTTAAAATTATCTACTAATATATTGTATTTTTCATTATCGAGACATGTAATCCCAGAAATATTCATAGAATTTTACAAAAGAAGATTAATACACTATATTAACCTGTTTTTTATTCCATTTATTCTATCAGAAGATGAAAATTATGATGATATAGATTCATGAGGTTGTATAAAACATATTATGAATTTACATTACATGAAAAGTTTGTGACTCGATATTGTGTATATTTTAAAACATTTTGAAATTATTCAACATAATTCAATAGAATCTGATACTGTAGTTGTGAATATAATTATTTTTTTATTTCACATTCAATGATAATAATGGGATTCAATATTACAGAAACATAATTCTATATTTATTTTATATATGGATATACATGTTTTACCTTTTTCAGATATAAGGTCAAAATTATTTATTATTTTATTTCTATAAGAAAATAGGGGTTATGGAAAAAATAGAAGTATATCATGGTGATCATGAGTACACTAAAGGTAGATTTTATTGATATAACACATGATAAATACCAATCTATATGCATAGAGTATAATTAAGATGATATAATGTTGAATTTTAGGCTTCTTACAGAAGTGGGATGTGATAATAATACTAAATTTAAAATTTTTAGAAATAAATTTCAATTTTTTGGATCAAAATATTAAAATAATTTATCACATTATTATGGAATTAGTAATTAAATAATTTGGAAAATCAATATTAATCAAACAATGTTCTAAACATTTTATATGTTTTCTCAGACACTATTTTTCACGACCTGACCCTACCCGGGCTCGAGCCGCAACTACCCCAAGCCCGCCTCCGTAGGCTAGGGGCTGGCGACCAGCACCGAAGGCCCAATAACTCGGGGAAGACTTTGCCTATGAACCTGTACAGACACACGCAGCAAACTCAATGCAAAAGTGTAGAGTAAAAGAAAAGACAAGTAAAGAAAAGGGGCAACTACTATATAAATACCACAGAGTGCATCGACCTCTATAAGATACAAGTAAAGTGATGAAAAGGAAAAAGGGGAAAAACACGCGCCCAACCAAAAAGTGCCACAACCCGGCAACAGGTAAACAAAAGGAAACAGCTGACGGGTCTGCAACCTAGAACCCGGCCACGACCACTGCACGCGGTCCAAGCTCCCAAGCTCCTACGCTCCACTGAAGTCACGCTCCATCTGTTCGTTGTCTAAAACGGTGCACCAAGTGCGGGAAAAACCCAAGCAGGGGTGAGTATAAAAATTATCAGTAGGATACCCCGAAGGCTCGAGGGAGCAACAAAAGGAGGTACCGAAGGGTGAGTGTTAGAGCGAATAAGGGAAAGGTAAGGGAGTACATCTGAAAGTGAAGTAGAGAGTCCAGCACAACCCAACAAGAGAAACGAAGAAGACTTTTCCTAACACAAGGATCTAGGAACGGTGAGAAGATGCACTTCTCGTCGAGTTTTTGCTGCCTATAGCAGGAGAGTAGACTCGTCAAACCATGAGAAGCTAGACACGGAAAGCACGTGGCATACCCAGCGTGTCTTCGCCTCTTCTGGAAGGAGAGTAACCAAACCCATGAAGTGGTTACTAGAACAAGGTATATACATATCTTTATGCTCAACCAAGAAGTCCGAACAAACTCGTAAGGGGATCTCCGTCCCGTAGCTCATCCCAAGAAAAGAGTCGCCAACAGTCCCAGAGGTAACACCATCACTGATGCCCAGCATCCCGCATGTCTGCCCTGAACCAAAAGCCAAGGGGATCAGTCACCGCACCTTGATACTATCCGCTTTGGGCGACACTGACTCGCCCACACAATTTTAGATCGTGTCGCAAGAACACGTCTCGGTGGGGAAAGCGCCCCTCGTACTTGAGAGTTCTATGAAAAGTCAAACCATAGCTCATCACTTCCCTGCAGTCGAGAGGTCTCCTCCAGCCCAAGTTGTTCCATCACCGACCCGTACAACCAAGGGTCCCGCTCTGGTAATCACAGAGGAAAGCCACAGACTAGCCTAGTCGGAACGACAAAGTCTGGAATGCTAACAGATGTCCCAATGTCCAGCCCCGCTGGAGGGTAATTCATAACCAAATATCAGGTGACCCACTGCCCAGCCCCGCTGGAGGGGAATTCATAACCAATTATCAGGTGACCCACTGCCCATCCCTGCTGGAGGGTAAACCCTAATACATCAACCGGTGACCCACTGCCCAGCCCCGCTAGAGGGTAAACCATAATCAGATATCGAGTGACCCACTACCCAGCCCTGCTGGAGTGTAAACCCTAATACAACATCCGACGACCCACTGCCCAGCCCCGCTGGAGGGTAGACCTGGAATAAGTCAATAGGCAACCCACTGCCCATCCTTGCTGGAGGGTAGACCTGAAACTAGACGACGAGAGACCCACTACCCAGCCCAGCTGGAGGGTAGGCCCTAAGAGGTCGTCGGGTAACCCACGGCCCAGTCTCTACTGGAGGGTAGACCCTAAGTGCATCGGGCGACCCACTGCCCAGTTTCTGCTGGAGGGTAGACCCTAAAAGTGTCGGATGACCCACTGCCCAGTCTCTGATGGAAGGTAAAACCTAGAAGTTAGTGAGAAACCCACTGCCCAGCCCTGCTGGAGGGTAAGCCCGGGGAAGTCGATGAGTAACCCACTGCCCAGCCCCGCTGGATGGTAAAAGTCAGAACTGCCCTTGCCACATCCACTGAAGGGTACAACACTGGACAACCAAATGCGGTGTAGGTATCGTGCAACCACCCAACTCCAGGAAAACTCACCCAAAGGGGGGTTCAGCGCCTGTTCCATCACAGGGTGTCACTAGCACTGCTACTGGCCGATCCATCGAGAACGAAACCAGGGGGAGACCACTCAACCTTACTGGTCAACAAACAAGCACCGATCCAGTGGGAAAAACTCCAACCTTCAGGTCAAACAAACACACCGAGGAACCCTCTACGTAGCAAGAGGTCAAAGTACGTAAGGCAGACACGACACGCACATAGGGCCCACACGACGTGTGGCCCCAAGTCAACCCCAACCAAGTGCACGAACATCTCAGGTACAAACCACACGTACCTCCAAGAGCTCTCGTATACCCCTAGAGTATACCTCGTTCCAGCCCAAAGGCTATCGTGCACACGACACCCAACGTCAACACGAAGGCGTGACATAACAACTCCACCTCAAAGGCCCAGACACGGCCATCCACATCTCATGAAACATTTACGTGACTCTCCCAAGAGTGCGAGATCACACACCAAGGGTCCGCTACAGACAAAGTAGGGAGGACCGACACTGGAGCACCTTCCATGCTCCACATTCAACACGATCTCGCAAGAGGCTCCGCACAACCAAACAGATCTCACCGTTGTAATCCTCGTGGAAAAACACGAGAGTTAGACTACTCACTCGCCCGAACGGTCAAAAGGTGGAAAAATGTACTATTCACCATAACCAAACCCGTGTGGGGCCCACCTGAAGATCCCGAAACTGAACCAACGGATCACGCCATTGCGATCCCCTCGGGAAAACACACGGGATCGAGTACTCAATAACCCAAAATGTCCACCCGGTGAAAAATTTTCTATTCACCGTAGCCCGGTCGGGTGGGACCCACACCACATCCTCAAAAAAGTTCGGGCGGACTGCGCCATCGCAATGCTCTTGTAAAATCACGTCAAATCGACTGCTTACTTGCATGGAAAGGGTACCTGGAGGAAAAGATACGTTCCGGCACACCACACACGAGCGTCGCCACGTGGGACCCGCATCCCGATCCTCTCGAAAAAGTACACAAGATGGACTACTCACTTGTCCAAAACGGTCGCCTGGTGATAAAGCTGGAAATCACCATCAACTCGCGAAACGGCCCTTGTGGGACCCGCACCATCGTGCCGAATTTGAGTGGGCGGATTGCACCATTACAATCCCCTCGGAAAAACATTCAGAAACGACTGCTTGCATGCCTTGAACGGACGTCCGAGGAAAAAGTCGTGAAACGCTGCCCGCAGCTCAAAGGACGGGCCGTGGGGCCCACGCCTCAACTCCGGTTTCAACGCCCTAAACCGCCCTGGAATCCTCCGCCTCAATGCCAGGGCCCCAATGCCACTGACGGCGCTGAAAACGGACATCGGAAGCGTCAGCGCCGTCCAAAACAAGAATCTTGGGAGAAACACTCGTCTACTTAAAGACAGGCCGCGCCTCCGCGGCCCCTCGTTTCGGGAATTAAAAATTCCCAAAACCATCTCAAAAACTCTGTCTTGACGCAAGATCCGCGCTGCCGTAGACGGCGCGTAAAACGGATGCCTGTAGCCCGAAATACAGGCGTCTGAATTCTGAGGGGCAAAGCCCTTTGTGCCGGACCGGCCCGGACCGGCCGGTCCGCCCTTCTTGGGCCGGCCAGCACCGGCTGGCCCGGTCCGCACATCCGGCCCGCGGCTTAGCTGCGGGTCCGGTTCACCCTGCCGCGGCCAGCTGGCCGCGGCTCGCTCCAGCTGACCGGCCACCTCGCGGCCGGTTGATTCCCTACAGCGACCGGCGTTTTGCGGGTCGCGGTAGACGCACGGGGGTCGCGCGCTGCGCGGCCCCCCTCTCCTCCGCCTGCCGGCGCCCGCGGCCGGCGCCGCGGCCGGCTTTCGACACCCTCCGCCGAAGGCCACCGCCGCCTCCCGGCAAGCGCCACCGAAGCCCCGGCCGACCTCCCTACTGCGCCGCGCTCCGCCCCGCGCCGCCCTGCGCCGCCGCCGTCTGCCGTCGAAACCCGCCGGAAAAACCCAGAAAACCCGAATTTCCCATAAACTTCGGCGAACGATTTCTGATTCCTCCGATGTCCGATTTCAAATCTGAAACAAGATTCTGGAAGAGAATATTGTATACCACACTTCCATGGGATTTGTTCGAAGATTAAATGAAGAACCAATACTAAAATTGGGGTTCAAAGGGGGCTCGAGATTTGAAACTCAGACAACACCACCTACCTCGTGGGGCTTCGCCCGACGCTTCCCGTGCGATCCACCCCGCGCCGTTGCCTCGTCGGAGTTGGCTCGCTAGATCTCACATCACCTGAGCTCACCGGAATGGAGGAGGGAAGGGGATAGGGTGAAGAAGAAGAAGAAGAAGGGGGGTGTGTGTGTTTAAGTACAAATCACTTAAACGCCCGCCCGACGGCCCCGAACCCGAACTCTCAACGGGGTCGAGATTTAGCCTCTCCTAGGCTAAGAACCACGCTCTGAGTGCAATGCCGGTCTCAGAATTTTATTTCGAGACCCTGTTCAAAAGTTACTAAACTTAGCGTTCGAGGCCGCCAAATTACGAAAACGCCCCTGGGGCCATTTTTCACTAACGGCCCGCGCCCGCGAAACTTACACCCCTCCTAGGGTAAACGGCACACTCCGAACTCAACGGTGCCCTCGGTTTTCCAATACAAGCCACCGTATAGGAGATACTAGAGTTTTTACATTAAACGAATTAACTAATTAATTAATTAAACCGTTTAACGTTCCAGAAGCGGGCGAGGGGTCCAAACATCCCGCGCCGACAAGTTTTATGTCGTTCCTAGGGTAAACACCCCATTCCGGACCCATCCGTACACTCGGATCTCTGATCCGGAACTCCATTTAGGAGTTATCCCATTTATATAGCATTTACAGTGTGAACGCATTGAAAATTTAATTCCGGCCACTCTGGGGCCCGGAATCAATCACCATCTGAAGGCGCTGCTCTGGAATATCATCAAGAATATTCCAAAGTCTTTTGTAGAAAAACAATATGGTTGTTACACTATTTAATGATTAATTTGAATAAAATAATTCTTATGATTGATGTGATACTTCATTCCATTCCTGGAAATGGTATGGTGATTTCCACTATATATAAATTTTATTGGTTATTTTATTCAAAATGGGTAGCATGAAAATCAAAAGTAAGGAAACATTGTTTTCTAAAAGAAGATTAAAATATTTTCATTGATCTTACAAGGAACCCCTATTTAATAAATGAAGAATTAAAATAAATGAATCATTATTCATTTTAATTTATAATGAGTGTAATATGTTATTTATGTTCCAAATTTATTTATAATATATATAGAGGATATAATTGACATCAATTGAACGA
This sequence comes from Viscum album, assembly GCA_963277665.1. Classification (NCBI taxonomy): domain Eukaryota; kingdom Viridiplantae; phylum Streptophyta; class Magnoliopsida; order Santalales; family Viscaceae; genus Viscum; species Viscum album. The sequence continues at coordinate 805,996,291 of OY728130.1, forward strand.
ATGATGTGATTTTTAGTTCATTGATGAAAAATGATTCATTTGGGAGGATGAGTAGTGGATCAGGTTCTTTTGTTTTCACCCGTTGTCAACATGTGAATCATTTTCAATCACATTTGTTATAATTTGTATCATTTTTCATTACACGTTTTTTAAAAATCATGAGAGGATATATTTCATTGTATTTCATTTTTGTGTGTTCATTGGTGCTCTAGAATTGTAGATAAATTTATGCTATAATTCTTTTTGGACCTTCCATAATGAATTTAAAAATGTAATAAATCTAGGATGTTAGTGATTAAATATGAACTATGAATTAATATCTTATTTCATTGATGTTATCATTGTAACTCCAGTATAAGGGATCATTTCAGGAGTAATGGAAGAAATGATTATTTCATGAGATTATTATTCATGATATGGAAGTATACCATAATTATTATCCATGATAAAAAACATTATTTGATTTTATAGAAATTTATTGCAAAAGTACTCATAAAATTTATGTCCTAATTAAAAATTATTGGTTTTTTGTGATGACCAATATGAATAATTAAATATTTCCATGTACTAGACTTCAATATAACTATCATTAGGGAATCATACATTAAATCAGATTAATCATATATTGTAATAATCCAATCAATTCAACATCAATTTTTCTATGAACTACGCTATCATACCACGTGTGAAATAAAATTTGATTTAATCTCATGGTACAGATTTATAATGTCACATTCATAAACAAGGTATATTTGTTTTCCTTAAAATTGATGTGTTAGTTTTTCATGCCATAGTAGAGACTGTCATACCATGACTGGTGAATAATCATTCTAATGGTTATAGTGGAACTAGTCTCTCCTTCTATAATGGTATATGTTAATATTTGACGAATGAATTTTTTTGAATTGAATTTATAATGTTTTGGATCAATAACATCATCTCGTATAATAAAAAATACATCATTTAAGATATTCATTTATATCTATGCTTGTCTGGGGCAATAGTTTTATAACCTACATCATTAAAATATTACAGAAAAAATGAATTGAATTTTCTCCTATATAATTATCTTTGATTTCAAATTTTACTATGGATATAAGTATAGGTAGAGAAATATAATGTTATTTTGAGAGTTAAAAGGCTAAAATAATAAAAAAAAAGAGGATGATGTATAATGATAAAATAAAAATGAAGATGATAAATAAAATAAATCACAATAAAAACATGAATATGGTTTATTATTATTAAATAATTTCATGTTCAATAATTTTATTATCAATATTTATTTATTTGGGATCATAATATATAGTAAAGAGAAAAACGTTTTAATATGGTATCAAGGGTAAAAATATTGAGTTTTTTAATTTTCATATTGATTAAAGAGTAATGTTTTTCCACTTGTGACACATGGTCACAAGAAGGGAGTTTATTCCTAACATGAGTATGGAACCCAGTTAATATCTATTTTACCATCATTACATGTGACATAAAATACTTGTTCATTCTATATGTGAATATCACCATGAAAATACAAATGTCTCTATGATTGTTAAGGATGTTGGAATGTTAAATTAATTTATGTCAATATATAACTCCCATAATCATGTAATCATTATTATATATTAACAAACTTGTATAAATATCGATATTAATTTTGATAAGAGATTCAACTAAATTGTCCTCACCTATCATCATAGAGGTAAATTTATTCATCTAGGGGCCCTTCTCTAAAAATTTAAATCTTTATTAATAATATTTCATATAATTACTATAGATATCCATTCTCTAGTAATAGGATTCTGAAAAACATATAGACATGTAATAAGTTTTAGGGACCTATTCATTTCCTTTCCTCTAATTCACCATGATGATTTTTGGTTTTTTTTATTTTACATGTTACTATCCGCTTAAAAAATCAATGTATACTATTATAGAAGTGACCCCCTAATATTATTGTTTCATTATACTAGAATAACTCATTGATATATTGGAAAATAATTATACCGATCACAACTAAAAAAATAAAATAAAAATAATAATTTATTGAAACTCAATATACCCAATCATTTTCAATACATCAGGAGTTGTAGGCACACCTTCTTCATGTTGTCATGTGAAATGTTCCATAGATACCTCACACCTCATTCATCTAGATTTCTTAAAATAGAGACAATGCTTATGAAATAAAATTGTTTATAAATAATTGTATTCAAAATAATTCATGATTTCACTAGTCATGTATGAACTCATGTGGAAAAATAAATCCAATTAGTCATTAACATTTTATTAGAGAATTTTTTTCCTGCTCAATAATCTATATAGAAGTAAATTTCTCAGGACTAGATCACTCCAAAAATAAAAATTACCCTCATGGTATTTTATGATGAAAAAATTTATCTATAAATATAGTAATTTTATTTATTTGAGTATATTATCATTATCTAAAATTGATCCCATGGGTAATTATACTATAATTTTAGTTAAAAAATTCTACAAGAAAATTAAATCAAATATTTTTACTTTATCTTCATTTATAAATATAAGATGTAATAAATGTAATTTTATAATTGAAAAACTATGATATCTAATAAAAATATCCATCACTATTAGATATATAATATCCAAAACCATTAATATTTTAGTGGAATGGATCATTATTGCAATTCTCAAAACTCGGATATGGACCTATTAAAATTAAATATTTGCATTTGGGTATATAGTATCATCAACATCAATAAATAATTGTTCATTGATACATTAAGTCAATAGAACAATATTAAATCCTAAAATCATATTTTCTTATCACATGATTCCATTTTATACCATGTCATTCAAGGGAAAATACAAATTATACTGAAATGGTTATGTTTATACAAAACATTCATTAAAACTCCACAACAAATGTATATCACATGATGTGGGATTAAAAAATTCATGGATCTATTATTTCATAGTAGAATAGGAATTTTTTTTGTATAAAAAATATTTTCTTAATGGATTCATAATCATTTAAATAAATAGTATTTATTTTATCATTTATACGTTTTCCGATATAATATTGCTTTCACATAATTAATTGTATATTCATATATAAAGTAATTTATGGATAATAGAATAATTATGTAATTTATTATTTGTTTTTATAATTATTTATTTTAGTGATCATGTTTAATCATACAATGATGATAAAAAATAACTTTTCATATGATAGGTACAATATCAATGTTTTGTATGAACATGATCTTTAGAATTGGGTAGTTTTATCAAGAAGATGAAAAAACCTCCTTAACCGTCTTGGAATAACTAAATAATCAAACCTTATTTTTATCATTAGTATTCCAAATGTTTAATTATTTATATGTATTGTTAGTTCCATGAGTTCTTCAAATTGAACAATCTCTACTCTCCAGGTTGAACATTACTATAAATTTTGTTACTCTTATTAAATTATTGGAAAACAATAAAATGTTATATAAAAGAAATATTGAACTTTTTGGACCATAAAAAATATAGATGATGGGATGATATACATATCATCATTTTTTTTACTTATAATTATAAAAATCCTTTGAAATTGTTAATAAATTAATATAAAAAATAGATAAAAAATAGATTATAATTTTTAGTCTTTCATATATGAAACAAATATGAATTTATAACTACCATGTGTTCCTTTCAATATAAATTTTTTTAATATAATTATCCAAATAAATTTATTCATTATATATCAATTTATTTTAATTTTCAGAATAATTTTTTCATTCATACGGTCCTTGAAATACTCATCCACATTAAATTTTGTATAATTAATACATTTATTATATAAAATTATTTATCTACATGACGTCTATAAATATAATAAGACTAATAACCTTATAATTATACAATAAAACACAATATTGGTGTCTTATAATTATAATTTTGGTTCCATCACAAGGAATAATATACAAGTCAACTAGTATTTACTAACATTACATGTATTCGTACATTATATTAGACTATACACATATTAGGTTATTCAATGTGTAATGATATAGAGTCTTCAATGAATATATCAATACAATTGATAATTGAATATAAATGGTGTTTTCCTATAGTAATTTTATGTCAATAAAATACATTTATTTCAACCAAAAACAACATTTGTTCATATAATTGAAGGTAAATAATAATTTAATTGGGAATTTTTCATGATATGACCCATTGAAATAATATATGTGTAAAAAATACATTAAAACCATCCATATGTTGTGTAGATCCTACTACATGTAGTGGTTTTCCATTTTAATTTATGAATATCATATTTTTATGACTGGAACAACATTCCTAAGGATACTTTAAGGTTTTTAAATGGTTCATTACATGTTATATGATCCCAAATCATGTTCCACACTTTTTACATTAAATATGTTCATATTTCTATATTCTTAGTTAACATTTTATGTTTATTTATTACATACCTTCAACTTTGGCCACAAATCTTATGAGATTTTTATAGGGTTAAACCATTTGGAGTTGCAAAATGTTTATGCCAACAAATTTTTTTTAAACCATCTCATTCTAGAGTCCCAAAAGACCTCATTATGCTACATGAAATGATAAAATTTTTTATAATCCCACATTAGGTGTTGTGATTTTCTAAGATGGTATTGACGTTTTTGACAATGGGTACAAGTAATATAAATTTTGATCACATATTTTTCATATATGTTATCTACTAGGAATTCTCAGAACATTGAATATTATTTTCTTGAATTTTATATTTTTTCATTAAATGTTCTTGGTCTTATGAAATTGAGCAATTCAGATATCTAAGTTTTTTGATATAATTATAAAAAAACAAAGAATAAAGAACTAATAATCTAATTTATAAACCAATATTCTATTAAAAACTTTTCTAATTTCATTATTGAACATTCTAATACTTTTTTAGGTTATTAAGCATAGATAAATTAATAAGGATCACCATTAAAAAATAATTTCAATAGGTTCATTTTAATATTCCTCAACAACATGAGGACTAAAACTTTAAATTTTTTATATAGAATATATTTCTACAAATAATGTATAATTAATTTATATAAATAATTTTTACCAATATATAAAAATTAAATATTTCTTATCAAATCAGTTGACCAAATTTGTTTTACCAATGTTGTGAATAATGATCCATGGATGAAATTCATCACATGGTATCCATATATTATCCAAAAAATTCAAAACGTCACTATTGAATATATGTGTAATAGTGTGGTAGAAATGAACATATTTAATAATTACTAATTAATATTAATTATTATTAGTTTCTTACTTGAGGGTTTTATTGGATTTCAATCATCCTGGATATAGAGGAGGAGAGTAAATGTTCTGTATTATTTGGTGCATTGTTGATAACTCCTCAATATTTCTTGAGATAATTATCAAGAGACAAAATGAAGTCCATAAAAATAGATCACACATGGAATGAAATAAATCCTGGATATATACTCTTTTCAAGATGTATCTACGTAAAAAATTTCCTTAACTATTTTATTATATTTCATTCAACCCAATGTCAAATTATATCAGTAATTTTACATTAATTTCTATGAAATGTTAAAATTATACATATATTTAATTATCATTTTAATTAAAACCCTTTATTTTTCCCATAACTATAAAATATTTATTCATACTTGAATCATAATTATTTATTTAAATATATATATATCAATTAATTAACAAATCTATAAATATCTATACAATAAATTTATTTAAAATAATAATTCTTCTTTAACACTTGACAATAGTATTGAATATAAATATAAATTCAAATTGAATATAACTAATGTTGTAGATACTCATAGTGTGTGATCCACTATGCCTAAAATTTTTTGGAATTAAGAAAAACTTTGATTTTTTTTAAATCTTGAAAATCATAAAGGAAGAAATAACACAATAGGTTTTTAAAATAATACTATTCATGGTGGTTTTTTATCAAAAAACACATAAAATTTTACATGTTCAGATTTACAATGAAAATTTTATTATTAAATATATCCATTATAAACTAGATATTGGATTGGTGGATAATAAAAGTATTAAAAACATTATGAAATATATATAATTCTTATACATAACACATATTTAATTATCAACCCTTAAGAAATAAAGACCATATTTTAAAAAAAAATACATTATATTATTCAATAATACGTTTTATTATAAAAGAATTTTTATTTCATTTAAAAAAATACTATAAATATTTTTTGTCACAATTACATAATATATTTTGATAAATGGAAAATGTATAAATAATTATATTAACATTCAGTTTTTAAATTTTTTTTGATTTTTATAAAAATATTTCTTACTAAATAGTGAAAATTTAGTTTTATAATATATTAATAATATTTTCTGTTATTTCGAATTAATTGATTTATTATGATTATAATTTTAGATTCAATTAAAAAAAATTTCTTTATTTATATATATTTATACTAATTACATATGGAACAACTTTATACTAGATTTTAGAATAAGTTCATTTTTTGTATTAAAAACATTTCTTTGAGAACTATTTTTCAATTTGTTTTGAAATTTAATTGTAAATTAATTTTCACCAATTCAATAAGGAAAATATGGAAAAATTGATTCTATATTTCTAATTAAATGGTCCAAGAATTTTTTACATTACCCATTTATTTGTCTTCATTATTATTATTAACAATATTTTAATATTTGTAACATCAGTTACAATAATTAAGAGAAATATGGATAAATATAATATAAAATGCACTAACAGCCCACTAAAACAATCATTTAATATCTTTTATGATTTTCTATATGCAATTATAAACAAATATTTTAATTTATATACATTTGTTGTAACTTTTCATGGAAAATTTTAATTTATTAACTTGAGAAATTTTAATGATAAATATGTCACTCTCTTATGTTAAATAAATGTAATATTTTTTGATAGTGATAAAAATAACATTGTTATAGTTATAAATATTTATTTTAATTATAAATTAATAGTTTTTTCAAATTTTCTTTAATAAAAATAAATAATGTTAATTCTTATGGAATAATGATTTTTTATTCAACAAATAAAAAATATTTAAATAAATTAATAGAAATAAACATTAAATAATTTAAATATTTATTATGTTCAAGGAAATTATTTATACAAGCATAACCAATTATGGATTTGTTAAATGATTATATTTCAATTGTTTTGTTATTGATTTTGTTCAATGTCCAATTTTTTGAATAGGTTAAAAAACAACATTAATTGAATGTTATGTTAAAAATATTTTATGAAATTATATTAAAATAAAAAAATATAATAAAAGAAAATGTATTATAAATTGTTTAATGTACCATATCGTGTGAATATATGATCCAATATACTACATAAAATTAAATTTACAAACCATTATGGTTTATAAATTTATTACCACCGTCATCATTTAAATTGGTTAAAATGGATTAAACCAAATGATATGGTTTAATATGATATAAAAACATAAAAATCATTAGATGATTTTATTAGTATCATTTATCTATTATATAATAAAATATGTCATTTAGGAAACATTATATATGGGATAGTTAGATAATATATTATAATATTTCATATATTTCCCAAAACGGAATTGATGATTTATTATAAAAAAGTATTTTATATAAATATTATTAAATTCGTAAAAAAATATTATTTCAGAAGTAATTAGGATATAGACTAATATATAATCCAAGGACTATTTATATGTCAATTTTTGTTAAATAGTTTCATTCGTAACCCAATCAAGGTAAAATTCATAGATATCATAGAAATTGTCAAAGGTATAAATAGTTTTGAAAAAACAAATTTAAGGGTGATAAAGATAAAGAAACTTGAAAAAACTTATTAAATGAGATAATTTAGACACATTATGATATTTTTTTAGAATTGTATAATTTTTGTTCTAATTTCCCATGAAAAATAATTTATATTAATTTAATACCTTCATTAATTCCATGATTCCCCGCAAATAAAAGTGATCCTAATAAATTATACTTTTGACACATAAATACCCATTAATATCTTCCATTACCTATGAAAACTGTTTAATAACATCAATATCATTATTCTATATGTCATATTTTAAGTAAAATTAAATGCATATAGGGAATATGGTGTACAGAAAAGGGGTTGTCTGAAGAACATGTATATATTTTAGCCAAATATTATATATAAATTTATTAACCTAACTTTATAAAATCTTCCTAAGATGGGATGAAATAATGACATAAATAAAATATATCTAGTATCATGTTTTCTTGTTATTATAATAACCAATATCCATCTCCATATTCCATCAAATTAAATATGAATCTATTTGCCATCTGTGCATTAGGCTACCACCGCACAAACAAATGTCATTTTATTTTAATCACTAAAAATAAAAAATGGTCATGTTAATGGATTCAATGAAAATATATGATATTAAGAAAAAAAATTCAATATAGTACGATAACATATCCAAAAATATTATACAATTCCATCTATGGAAATATTATACTTTGGTTAGGGAGAAAGGGTAGATAACCACCTCTATGAACCGATGTGATTTTTTCAATCACCACATCACATAGAGTTTATATATATTTTTATTTATATATACCTATTTAATATTATATTAAACTATTATTCTCATTATATAAGTATTAATTAATATTTAAGTTCATTCCATTTTGAGCGTTAAAAAATGGAAATGTTACTAATGCACAATAAAACCAAACATATCAATGAATGTAATGTAATTCCATTTTCATAAAAACATTTAATGGTTGGTTATAAATGTATAATTTGTAATTAGAAATTATAATTTTTTAATTCTTATCATTAGATATATGATTTAATGATGCACATTTTTATCATTTTCATCCAATAGAAGCTATTTTAGGACTAAACATCCTATAAATAATAAAATTCGACATAAATTGTTACAGAGATATATATTTCAAAAAAATAAATGAAAAATGTTTATAGGGATATGGAAATTAAAATTAAATTTTTTATGAAGTCATATATCTTCTTAATTTTTATTGAATATGAGTTAATGGACATATATGGAATGTGTAGACTCAAGGTAATAGATTTTGTCTCAATTTCACTCCATTAAAACATATTTTAAAGCTATGAACATAAATAATTTGAACTTGTTTACAGAAGTCCCATAAAAATATATATCATTATTCATTCATACGTCATGGTAGATTATGCTTTAATTAAAATCACATAATTTAGTGACTTTTTATTTGAATGTTACCAAGTAAAGAGGTTTCCAAAAACTCTATTACTATTCATCTGGTAATATATCTACATCATTGAATTTTTATACAATGATTATGTACGAATTGATCTCAATAATATTTTATTATATGTTTAGAAATAAACTTTCAGTATTTATATTTTTTAAACATAATCACTCCTTGGATTTTTTCTCAATTCAATTATATGATCTTTATAAGCATTCTTAATTTATATTTTTTTTGAGAGAAATTTTAAGTTATCAGTGTAATATGTTTTATGATTTGAATATAATAATTAATTGGTAACACATATCATGGACATGTTTATGTTAATTATATTTGTCATTTAATTTGATTCTATTCTTTAATTAATCATATGATTAGATTCTTACAATAGCATTATGGGTTTTTTTCACAATCTCATCATTATTTGTTATTATCGTTTTCAATTTCTATACAATGTAAATTGGGTAATACATATATCTATAATAAAATATGATATATTATCATCTATTTATTTATATAATGTAATTTTTTACCTTTCATTTTTATATTTTTAATTACTCAAGTGACTAAAATATTATTTTCTAGCATAACTACCATTATTTATATCCTCATTGAAAAATCCATTTTCTTCTATATAAAATTCTTCTAAAATTTCATTGAATATTTTTTTAGAATTTTTCTATGATATATAAAATTTATTTTTACAAACAATTGACTTATTAATTTTTTTTAATATCAATATTATTATCATTTCTAAATGATGTTTTATTTTATTTTTACATTAAACATTAACGAATTGATTATTTTAGCATATAAGGAATCAACATAATATCGTGACATATTGACAGCTCAATGACATTAATCTTCGTTTATTTTTTTATATTCAAATATTGTTTTTTGTAATATTCTATAAATCAATTGTTTTTTGTGAAAATTTAATTTCAAATATTTTATTATAGATTTTTATGTTATTTCAATTAATTGGTAGTGAAAAACCACAATTTTTATTATGCTCTATTGGGGATATTGTTTTATGGATGTCAACCATATTCATCACTTAGATGGTTTATGATCAGTTTTAATTTTGTATATATTGAAATTTTGTATTTTGTTTCATCATGTAAATAGAGTGATATATTTGAATGACATGATGGTTACTGTGTTCTATTTATTCATATGATGAATCTGTTTGAAATTGTATGTAATGTCAGGGACCTTTAATTCCATCACAATGCATATTTATGTAACATGAGAGAATAAGTATTTTGTATTTGGAATATGCCTTACCTATTTATGTATTTTTTACTTATTACATTGCCTTGATTATATGATTATGTTGTCTTATATTATGCATTATATCATTATTATACTATTTACTATTATCTATTTCATTATTTATATTGGTATGTTGTTCATTGATTTATTCCCCTTTCATCATTTTATATATGGAATATTTTTTTATTTCTTATCCATTCCATATTACTCATACCTTATTCATTCTATGACAGCTTTTTTTATGCATTACCTTACTATGAATTTATGCTCAACCTAGTCATATGTTTCATTTTCCATATGATTCTATGATGTGTACTATGATTAATTAGAAAGTATATGATAGTGGTAATAATAATATTTTCAGTGAATATTATGTCATATTTTAGGTGTTCAAATACAATGATAGGATCAATAATGTATCTACATTAAAAATATTACTAAACTAATTGTTCATTTGGGGTGAAATCTATTATATCTAGTTATAATTCAATAATGTGACCACCAGCTCTATGATAAATGGTGTTAGGTATTTGTAGTTTTTATCAGAAGAATGATAGTATATATATTGGGAACTATATTTATAAAAACAAATAATATGGAACATAACCTTATGAATGAACATGAAGATATGTTTAAATATAAATAAACATCCTATTGTTATTGGTAAGATTATGATAATTTGGGTTTACTATAAATAACTACGTGTATAGATTCTACGATTGGTTTTGGTTTTAGAATGTATGAATCTATGGGTAATAACCATTAAAACATTAGGTAGGGTATATTTTTTCTATCATTCTGGTTTATGTTGAATATTCTCTTCCTATGAACCACGTTAGATAATATCTATAGATATTCTTTGGGTAATTCTTATTTTCACTAGGAACAAATATAATGAAATAGAAAATAATATCCAACAGAATTATAAGTTCTCTTTTGTGTAATGGGAATAAACAAATCCATATATTATAATTATAAGATTGATAAAATAATTAAAAGTATAGATATCACTTTTGAGGAATCTTGTAATGAAATTTAAAATTGATTTAGAGTATACTTTGGATAAATTTGTGGTAATACAACACCTGTCTTTAGTAGGTCATTTAATAAATGGTCTATTTTAGGAATAAATCCTAATTTTTAATAGACATAACATTAAATATGTTCATTTACATTAAGGATTACAAAATCATTGATGTTAAAGACTATAAAATTTTCTTCATGTTTCAATAATGATTTGGTTTTAGTTGCTCATTTATTACTGAAATTATAAATCATTTCAAATCCTAATATATCACCATTATGATTAATGGATCTTCAAACGATTATTTAAAATGCACCAATGGGGTAAGGCAAGGTGGCCCCATCAATTCCATTCTCTTCTCGATAGAGGTAGACTATCTTAGTCACCTGATCACCTGTTTGGTGGACTAGAATAAGGTGAATCCCATCTATATTTCTTGGAATATGAATTCTACACCCCACCTCTTTTATTTTAAGGATATCATTCTTTTCCTTCAAGGTGATAACAAATTTTCTTAATATCAAAACTATGCTCTCCCACTATTAAGATGATTCTATTCAAATCATTAGTTTGAAGAAATAATTCATCTTCTTTTGAAAGGTGTTTATTCTAGATTAAAATGTACCATCATTAACGACCTTGGTCTTAAAGAAGGATCTCTCCCTTTTAAATATAATGGGGTTCCGATTGTTTTTTTATGCCCAAGTCTAAAAAATTTTAAACTATATCAAATCACATTCTAAAATAGGTCTATTCATTGAAAGGTAATATATTTATATGGTATGTTAGACTGGTATTGTCAAATCCACTATTGTCTCTAGGATGGTCTACTCCATGATGGTTAATAACTGTCCTTTTGGTCTTATAAAAAAAATAAACACTGCTATTACGAACATTAACTAGACTGGTTGTAGTCTAGAAAAACAATTATGTGACTATCCCCTAGTCAACATGTTGCAAACATATTGCAAAATGTGGTATCAATATAAAAAAAATAAAGTACATAAATTAAGCCTATCAGGTAGTCTCATTTGGAACATTCTTTATAATAAATTGAAATAAAAATTTTTTATCAAAAATATATTTCATGTTAAAATTAAGATGGGAAAATAGAATTTAATTAACTGATTCATTTTTCCATCAATGAAACAATATTTCTCCTTTATTATGAATAATTCCAGATAGATGGTGTCGAATGATTCCTCCATGAAATTCTTGTTGGTTAACTAGAATGGAAACACCCTAGTTTCTATGATATATCTTGATCACACCACTAAGAATACAAACTACTATAATTTGGAAATTCTTAACTCTCAACATGATAACCACCCTAATACTATTCTAAACGTCATTAGTGACTACATTTTCACTAACTATAATTATTTTTTTAATTTGGGAACATGAACACAATTGAATGCTTAATTATAAAAAATTCCTATAATAATTATTTTTGTAACTCTCATATTAATTACAGTTGGATAAAACATATCAATAATCCTTGAATCAAACCATCAATATTCAATCCCATCTAGTGTCATGATCACAAAAGAGTCCCCACAGAGGCTTCATTCAATCTTTTGGAATCCATCTTTTCTCTATGTGAAAAATCCATTATCAATATAAAGAATATGTTAACCATATCTTTATTTATTTTTCTACTGCTTCGTCTCTTTGGAAATATATTCTAGAGAATTTGATTGTAGATGGTTGATTCTTGAGTCTGTAAAAACACAACATATGAATTATGTAGATATGAAAGGCTACCTGCAAATCAAGAACCGGTTCCAAACTCATATTGTTGAGCTCCATCAAGGGATCTTGTATGATCATAATGCATTTATTCATAGTATTTTCTCACCCAACTAAAATGCTAGTGGAATTCATATCCTTATCTCCATACATGATGTTTCTTCGATTCAAAAGGTTCATTATCACTACACTGTACATGATTTGGGAATACTGTGATGTCTAAAATTTAAAATAAATTTGTAACACCCCAAGATTTCATAGTACATTATTTCTTCAATGTAATTCAATAAATTTCAGTACACAAAACACCGAGTTCAAGCACACCATGACTTACCAAACTAGCCATTAAAAAGAAGTTATGAATAGTATAAACTATATTTTGAACTTTATATAATCCTTGTAATTTTAGAATCCATATTATGATTTTTTTATACATTGTGTAAGAAAAAATTAATTCTTTAGATTAAATAAGTAATTTTACAAAAATGAACTACTATTGACATTTAATGGTGAACCCTTTTAAATCCAATATTGATCTTTTATACATTAAATTTCAAAAAATAAATATCTTCTTTTTAATAATGACATAATAATTTTGTTTCGATAAATTTTTGGTGTTTTTCTGATAATGTTAATATTTGGGTGAATAGTGAAATACTATATTTTAACTGAAAACCAATTTTTTAATAAAAGTAATTTATAGTGTTAAATTATAAATTTTAATATTTTGGAAGTATCAATAGATTATATTTTTACCATTTAATACAATTCTGGTCATTTAAAGTAATTTTACATTGAAATTGGATATAAACAACTGTCTATCTATTGATAATTATTATTTCTAAAAAAATAAACCTTTTTGTTTTGACAACAATAATTACTTTTAAATTAATTAATAAAACATGTATGATTTTAATATGGTAAAATAGACATCATTTTTGGATTCTGAATATCGAAATTAGCCAAGGGTAAATGTTCGGTATTTTTTGGAAGACGTTCAATTTTTATGAATAGTGAAAACACCGAGTTATAGTTTTAAATAGAATTATTATTTAAATAATTATTTATTTTATTTAGATTTATTTCAGGTCATAATTGATACATAATACCTATATATGTTTAATGTAATTCATTGGTGTCAGTTTATAATAATTTAAGATATATAAAAATTTTATTGAATTTTTCACAGTCTTTTACCCATCTCTTAGGAGAATTTTCAAATTCAAATAAAGCATAATTTTACAGCTTATGTGAGTGGAATTTAAAAAATATGAGAGAAAAAGTTAATATCAAGGAGTAAAATGTGGTTCAATGGGATAAAAATAATTTTTGGTGTTTAGTAACTTTTTACTTTTATTTACCACGGTTAATAGTAAATAGGGTAATTAAGGGTAAAATTGATTTTATTATTACCCTAACATATGTCCTAATTATATTGGATAAGTATAATTCGACCAAATAACCTTAGGAAAAAATATGATTCTCTTTGGTCCACTTTGGTTAGATTAGGACATTTACTATTATTTAATTCAATGAAGGGTTAAAAGAGTTAAAATTAATGTTTAATTACTTATACATTTTTTATATTAGGATATAACTAAGATAAATTCATTTATAAATATTCATAACAAAGATAAAAAATATTTCCTACATAATGGAATTTTATTTATAATTTTTAGACATTAAATAATTTAATTTCTTTATAACACAATAGTGATGCAGTAATTACCTAATTAATAAAATATTAAAATAATTGATATTATAAATTTCTAAATAAAGATAATTTGAGACAATTTATGTATTACACTAATTTTATAGGTTATTATGACATATTAGGTTTGGTTTTGAGAAATTTTTTCTAGGAAATAATGCTTTTATAAATTTATAAAAAACAAAATACCTAATATTGTAAAAATTGACAAAAAAGAGTTTTTACAACAAATATTATATTATTAATTTATATTCTATTCCTAAAAATTAATTGTTTTTCCATAGGTCCTATATAATTATAGGTGTATCATTGATGAACCACTTGGGGTTCCCATTGAATAATATAGTATTTTTATTAGCCATATGATATAAAAATACAAAGAGACATGGTAAATGTCAAACTATTTAACTAAGAGTTTAATCTAAAAGATAAAGTTAACATTCTGACCCAAACCTATCTAAAACCTATTAGATGAGTGGTTTTTGACCCATACCCACCATTGATGTTAAATAA
The DNA here is from genome assembly GCA_963277665.1 of Viscum album. Classification (NCBI taxonomy): domain Eukaryota; kingdom Viridiplantae; phylum Streptophyta; class Magnoliopsida; order Santalales; family Viscaceae; genus Viscum; species Viscum album. The sequence continues at coordinate 806,011,851 of OY728130.1, forward strand.
TCCATTTTCGATCCATTAGAAACTGAAAATGATTTTAATATAAAATAGTATTTTTATATTTTCATAAGGTGCCCCTCACCCCACTTAAAAAAGGGCACTCCCACTTCTCTCCAATTGACACCTTCAAATCCTTTTCGCTCGGCCAAACCCTGTCCAAATATCCTCTAATCCTCCATCAATTAATCCTAAAGGCCTTAAATTATTCATAAATCCATCATATGGATCCCTTTTGAAAAAATCAAAACGATGAACCCAAAGAAGAGGTAATAATTTCACCACCCTCTTTCATGTTCTTTTCTTCATCCACTTCTTATTTCTTTGTTATTTCCATTATAAAATAATAACTCTGGTATCTTCTATATATTATGATGTTATTATAAATATCTTATAGCTATATTAATTATTCAATCCATCATTTGAATGACATGTCACCACACATGCGTACGTACAAAATACAGTCTCTGTAACACCCAAAGATTTCATAGTACATTATTTCTTCAAATTAATTCAATAACATGGACAACACACAACAACGTGTTAAAGTGTACCATGACAAATTAAACTATCGATTATAATGTTTTTATGAATATTATTAACTAAATTTTTAACTTTATATAATCCTCATAATTTTAGAATCCATATTACGATTTTTTTATACATAAGATAAGAACAAATTAATTTTTCAGATAAATAAAGCATTTTTAAAAAAAAATGCACTTTTACCGCCTATTAATGGTGAATCATTTTGAATACAATATTTGAAATATTTATATATCAATTTGACAAAATAAATATCTTCTTTAGAATCAAGACAATAAATTTTGTTTCAATAATTGTTTTTTTTTTGATGACATTCATATTTGGGTGATTAGTGAAAATACTATATTTTAAATGAAAACAAATTTTTTAATCTAAATAATTTATATTGTAAAATTATAAATTTTATAGGATTGGAAGTATATATATATATTATATTATTACCATTAAATCCAATTCTTGTCATTGTAAAGATTTTACTTTGAAATTGGATATAAACAAGTGTTAATTTATTGATAGTTATTATTTCTTAAAAATACGTCCTTTAGTTTTGAAAATGGGAATTAATTTTAAATTAATAATTTCAACTTTTATGATTTTAATTTTTTAAAATAGAAATCATTTTTTTATTTAGAATATCGAAATTAGGCTTGGTTAAATATTTTGAATTTTTCTTAAAACGTTCAATTTTTGGTGAATAATGAAAAGACTATGTTATAGTTTAAAACTGAATTTTTATTTAAATAATTATTTATTTTATTTAAATTTATTTTAGTTCAAAAAATATACATAATTACAATATATGTACAATGTATTTAATTGGTTTCAGTTTCTATTAATTCTAGATATATAAAAATTTTATTGAACTTTTCACAGTCTTTTACCCATCTTCTATGAGAGAAAGAAAATTCACATAAAACATAATTTTACCCCTTATGTGAGTGGAATTTCATAAATATGAGAGATGTAGTTATTATCAAGGAATAAAATGTGGTTCATTATGATAAAAATAATTTTTGGTGAATAGTAATGTTTTACTTTTATTTACCATGGTAAATTGTAAATAGGGTAATAATGTGTAAAAATGATATAATTATTGCCCTAACACAAGTCCTAATTCTATTTCCAAAGATTAATTCAACAAAAAAACCTCAGGAATAAAATATGAATCTATTTGGTCCACATGGATTACATTATGACATTTATTATTATTTAATTCAAAGAAGGATTAAAAGAGTTAAAATCAAAGTTTAATAACTAAAACATTTTTAATATAGTGTTATACATATGATAAATTCTATTATAAATATTAATAATAAGGATAAATATATCTCCTACATAATGGTATTTTATTTATAATTTTAAAACTTTAAATAATTTAATTTAATTATGACACAATGAGGATGCAGTAATTACCTTATAAATGAAATATTAAAATAATTAATATTATCCAAATAAATGTAATTTGAGACTTTTTATTAATTACAATAATTTCCAAGGTTAATATGAAATATTAGGGTTGGTAATATGAAATTTTTTTGAGGTAATAATGCAGTTATGAATTTAGAAAAACCAAATAGCAAATAGTGTCAAAATTGACATATAAGAGTTTTTAAAACAAATATTATATTATTAATTGATATTATATTTCTATGAATCTATGGTTAGGAAAAAAGAATTATATAATAATATGTGTTTCATTAATGAACCACTAGGCGTTATCTTAGAAGTATATATTTGTCTTATTAATAATATAATATAAAAATAAAAAGAAATATGGTAAATGTCAAACTATTTAACTAAGAGTTAAATATAAAAGATAATGTTAATATAGTAACCCAAACCTTTTTAAAACCTATTTTTTTGAGTTTATTTCGACCCATCCCAACCATAGAATTTTAATAATTTATTTTTGAGCCATTAGAAACCGAAAATGGTTTCATTATAAAATAATATTTATAGCTTTTCCTAAGGTGCCCCTCACCCCTATTATAAAAGGGAACTCCCTCTTCACTCTAATTCACATCTTCAATGCCATTTGGCACGAAAAAAACCTACCCAAATATCCTATAAACTTCCCTAACTTCATCATAGAGGAATTCCTTTACTCAAAATTCCAACTTAAGGATCCCTTTTTATCAAATCAAAAGGAAGAACCCGATGAAGATGTCATAATTTCACCACCCTCTTTCAAGTTCATTTCTTCTTCCACATTATATTTCTTTATTTTTTTTCATTATAAAATAATAAATATAGTTTCTTCTATATACTATTATTTTATTATAAATATGGTACAAGCATATTAATTATTCTATCCATCCTTTGAATGAAATTTCACCATACGTGCGTACGTAGGGATTATCGTCTCCACATCGTTGTGTAATTGTTATTCAATACATAATTATTTGGATGGGTATAATAATGATGTGTAATTCATGTAAATAATAAATTTAACATGATAATGATTCTTTATATAATATATAATGTCCAATTATATATTATTTTAATATCAAAGAATGATATTGTCCCTCATGCGTACAAAGGGGCTACCGTCTCCACCAACACGATGAGATTCATTCCCCGTCAAATCCATTCAAGACTAGTTTTAACTATATGATTAAAAATAATGTTTAAATAATTGATATCATTATGGATATAAATAAGATACATACCATGTAATACCCCGAGATTTAATAAAAAATATTCTTTTGAATTTCATTAATATCTTGTGTTGTATGCTACACAAAAAGGAGCTTGCACAACACGCATCCTTGACTTGCCTTGCATTACACTCAATCACGACCTTCCTTGATAGCGTGTGTAGTATGCAATACCGAGTTTCAATAAACAACGATATGCTATTATTAAAACTAGCCATTATGAATAGTAATAACCACTTTTTTAAATTTAGTAAATTTTATAATGGAATTCATTTTTTGATTCGAAATATCGAAATTATCTTAGGGTGAAATTTTGGTACTTTTCGAATAACTTTCATATTCTGATGAATAGTGAGAATTACTAATTTTTAATTAAAAACAACTATTTTAATCGAAATAGTTAATAGTGATAAATTATTAATTTGAGTGGTTTTAATGTATATTTATAATATATTTTTACAATTTAATACAATTTTTCTCATTGGATGTAATTTCACATTTCAACCAGACATAAACAACTGTCAATCTTTTGGTATTTATTATCTCTTAAGAACAAGATATTTGTTTTGACGACGGGAATTAATTTTTAAATTAATTAATACAACTGATATGTTTTGAATTTGGTAATATAGAAATCATTTTTGAGTTCATAATATCACATATAGCTTAGGCCTAATTTTTGGTATTTTTCTGGAAAATTTCATTTTTTGATGAATAGTGAAACCACTAAGTGGTAGTTAAAAAACTGAATTTTTCATAAAAAATAATTTTACCGCTTCTATGAGTGAAATTTAGAAAATCCAAGAGACACCGTTAATATCAAGGACTAAAATGTGCTTCAATGAGATGAAAATAATTTTTGGTGAATAATAACTTTTTTCTTTTTTTTACCACGGTTAAAAGTAAATAGGGTAATTAAGTGTAAAAATGATATTATTATTACCCTCAAACATGTTATAATTCTATTGGATAAGTTTAATTCGACCAAAAACAACCTTAGGAATAAAATATGACCATTTAGGCCCACTTGGATTAGATTAGGACATTATTTATTAATTTATTTAAAGAAGGGTTAAAATAGTTAAAATCAATGTTTAATAAGTAAATAATTTTTAATATGGGGTTATACATAAGATAAATTGGACTATAAATATTAATTAGAAAGGAAAAAAGATTTCCTACATAATGGTAATTTATTTATAATTTTTAGACATTAAATAATTTAATTTATTTATGACACAAAGATGATGCAGTAATTATCTTATTAATGAAATATTGACATAATTGATGTTATAAACACAAAAATAAATGTAATTTGAAACTTTTTATTAATTCCACTAATTTCCTAGATTAATATGACTTGTTAGTATTGATTTAAGTAACATTATTCGAACTAATAATTCTGTTATGATTTTCACAAAAATTAATTACTAAATAGTGTCAAAATTGACATAAAATAGTTTTGAAAACAAATGTTATATTATTGTTATTTTATTCCTAAAAATCTAAGGTTCGGAAAAATGACTTATATAAGGTTATATTTATTAATAAAACACAACTTGGGGGTCTCTTGGATGTATAAGGTATGTATATTAACTATATAATATAAAAATACAATGTGACATGGTAAATGTCAATCTAATTAACTAAGAGTTAAAACTAAACGATAAGGTTAACATAATGACCTAAACTTGTCTAAATTCCATTGGATGAGAGGATTTAGACCCATACCAACCTTATATTCTAAATAACTCAATTTGGAGCTATTTGTAACCTAACTTTACTTTATAATAATATAATAGTTTTAGTTATTCCAAAGGTGCCCCTCTCCTCCCTTATAAAAGGGCACCTCCTCGCTCTCTTCCTCACACAACATTGAGCCTTCAAGCTCATCCAACCCCTGACATTTTCTCCTCTCCACTTCCCTAGAGACATCCTAGAGGTCCTGATATTCTTCAATGACTAGTTTTAGGGCCCTAAAAGAAGGTCTCAAAGAAGCACTTTAAAGAAGAGGTAATATCCATTACCGATCCTTTCCTATTTCTTTCTTCTTCAAATTCTTCTTATTTAGTTGTTTCATTATGAAGTAATAACATCAGTATCACTCATATACTTATATGTTATTATATGTATGAAACAACCCTATTTAACCATCTATCCATCCTTCGGAAAATGAAATCATCGCGCGTGCGTACGTACAGAATACCGTCTCCACTCCGTGGTGTAATCTATTTTCCACCACCACTTTACTTGGATGTGTATAATGGTGTAAATAATGACTATATATGAATATTATAAAGTGATACTGATTCTGAAATAGTATACATACAATCCAATACAATTTCACGATCATAGGAATGATATCATCACTCGTGCGTACGTACGGAATACCGTCTCCACGATGTGATGTGACTCATTCTACATGATCTACATTTCATAATGATTATATAAATGAATTGAACAAATTAATATGATATATATTACTCTAATACCATTTTGGAAATGAGGTATCTATAACCTAAAGAGAAGATTAAGTATTTATTCGACAAAACACGCATAAGAACAAAAAGTTATAAACACCCAAATAACAAGTATCAATGAAATATTACTACTAAGAAGCTAAGAATATGACCATATATGATGTCATAAAAATATGTATGATTATATAATAAGTCAATAACATTATTTAATTCATTATACAGGAGGTTCAGACACGTACAAAGCATATCGGACCTATGGTAATGGAAATATCACAATCTCATTTTTATCCGAGATTGTTTATAATTTGGCATTTACTGGGTTGTATTTTATCATCCACATCCAGGTTTCCTGAATATGTAATATATATATCCTTATAAAATAGTTTATATCTGTTAGGTCCACTAGGCTGAATACCCTGAGAGGGGGGGTGAATCAGGGTATGACCAATTAAAAATTAATGCCCGTTCTGATCTTATTTCGTTGTTAAGAAAAACACTCTTCTCTATCTTTACTTCTACACAATATAAACAGAAAGTAAAGAAAGCGCAGGAAACATCAATTTTACTTGGTTCACCGCTAAGGGCTACGTCCAAGGAGAATACGCCGCAGGTTTCCGGTCGTACCAAATTCCACTAATCTTCACTAGTTGTGGATTACAAGGTTCGGGCTAGATCACTTCTATGCCTAGACTCACTGCCTTTACAAATTTAGGTTTAGCTCACTGATTTCCCAAGGGTCACCCCCTATCTCTCTCTCTCTGGCTCACTTCCGGTGGAGAGGATCACCTTCTTCCTCTTCCTAAGCTCACTGCTTTTGGAAGGAATCCACTCACAGTTTATAGACCTATAGGTCTCTTCATTTCCATGAATGAATGCATCTTTCTCTGTATGTAAATGCTCTGTTGAAGTACAACTTTCACCCGTAGATGAATATCTCTTTTCACCGAAGGTATCGGGAAAACATCCAACTTCCACGCAGCCCGAAAACCACTAATGGAACAAAACCTTACTTGGCGCGCAAGTCAATATTGGCGCGCAAGTATCGGCGTACAAGTCACTACGGGCGCGCAAGTCCTCATCAGACACTTGCACGACTAAAGATTCCTCAACTCCAAACTTGCGCGACTCTCTTCCTTTTACACCCAAAACAAAATTGGCGTGCAACTGCCAACCGGCGCACAACTTCTAACACCGGCGCACAACTTCAACCTCTGGCACACAAGTCCCACCTGTGCGACCACACACACCACTTGCGCGACCACCACACCTGCGCGACGGGAGCTCTGATTTCTCAATGTGTTGAACTCCATTTTAGAATGAGAAGGATTGGTCTAGTATTTATAGCCAATCTGACCACCCTGCACGACGGTGCGCAAGTCACCTGCGCGACCCAGTTTCGGCTCGCAAGTCTTCTGTCCTTTTGGATACTTGCACGACCAACTCCCAATCTTGGGCGAACCTACTTCCATTGCTATATTTTGATCTTATGATCTTGAAAAACATATGGCGTGCAAGTTTACTATTCTCCAAGTCCTCGGCGCATAAGTCCCTTTGCAAAAAACACTTTTCTTCATTTGCTGATTTTCAGGCCCAAAAATTTGGCAAACACTGGAAAATGGCACCACCTTGTATCTGTTCTTTTATACCGCCTCCAGATCATCCATTACTTTTATCGAAGTTCTTGAATCAAACGTGGATCGTTGAACTCAGCTCTTGAACTCAACATTCCACCGTGAAATCCTCTTTTTCAACAAATTTTTATGTCATTGTTTTTCTTTCTCAACAATCACTACTCAGATTTCCACTTTGTCAACAAACACAATCACTTCAAAAATGCTTCAATGATACCTTGAGGAATTTTTTCCCAACAATATCCACTTTGGGTTTGTTGAAAACTCTTCCAAAACAAAGATACGTCGTTGATTCTTCAGCCTCCATTCGCCTCATTGTGATTCTGATAGTGATCAAGGATTTACTCAACATATACTCTAAGCCGACATGAGCAATGCTCGACGTGAGAAACAAGAGTAAATGAAAAGTTAATCAATGAATCACTTTATCTCTGACATCCACTGTTGACACCAAACTGATACCAGTTTGTACTAAACTGATACCAATTGTTGATGGGCTTGTTGGAAGACCAATGTTTGGTTTGGAAATATTATTACCACTGTCCAACACTAATCTTCTACATTTATCATGATCCTCAGTTGTCATGATATCTATTCTTTGATCGATCACTTGTAGAATCGTCAGATTTAATACACTCCCCCTTTCTCATTTCCCCCCCTTTCTGTCTGCCCCACCTATCAGCTTCTCCCCATATCATTCATGATTTCTCAAATAGCCACAATGTCTCCCAATCACTATTTTCTTCTCCTTTAACAAACACTTTTCTCCCACTTTGTCAAAGAACCCAAAGGACACTCCTTTGTAGTCTGTAACATAGTAGAGAACACATATCAGCATATTAGGGAAAAAAACATCATACCTCGGGGAGAGGGGGGAGAAGTCCCACATCCACACTATTTCAAGTGCGGGGAATCGACTGAACGCCCAGAGCCAGTCGTTGCCTCTCAAAAGCTTCCTTGGGTAAGGCCTTTGTCAGAATTTCTGCAACCTGTAGCTCTGTAGGCACATACTCCAACTTCACGATGCCCTGCTCAACCTTCTCCTTGATGAAATGTTACTTGATCTCAATGTGCATTGTCCTGGAATGATGGACGGGATTTTTGCTAAGATTTATAGCACTTGAGTTGTCACACTGGATTCCGATCGGAGACTTCACTTCAACTCCCATATCTTCAAGATGCTGCTTCATCCACAATAGCTATGTTCATGCTTGAGTGGCTGCAATATACTCAGCTTCTGCAGTGCTTAATGAAATGAAATCCTGCTTCTTGCTCAACCAAGCAATACATAGTCCGCCAAGATAAAATGCACCTCCAGATGTTGATTTCCTGTCATCTGCTAAACCGGCCCAGTCTGCATCAGTATATCCCAATAATTCTGTCTGAGACTTGTCATTATATGTCAGCCCAAAGTCCACTGTGCCCTTGATATACAGAAGTATTATTTTCACTCCAAGCATATGACTTTCCTTGGGATTACTTTGATATCTCGCTGCTTGGCATGTGGTGAAAACAATACCAGGCCTTGTCGCGGTCATGTACAACATACTTCCGATAATTTGCCTATATTCTGTGATATTAACTGCCTTTCCATCCACATCTTTTGATAATCTCATCCGCGTAGCAACCATAGTCTTCATCTCCTTGGAATTTTCCATTCCAAACCTTCTTAGAACCTCCTTGGAATATTTGGATTGAGAAATAAAAGTGCCATTACTTCCTTGTGTCACCTGTAAACCAAGGAAAAATGTTATCTCTCCAATCATTGACATCTGAAACTCATTTTTCATGAATTCGTAGAACTGTTTGCATTGAGCTTCATCTGATCCGCCGAATATTATGTCATCAACATAAACCATCACCATCATCCTTTGATTACATTCATTACTAAAATAGAGATTGTAGTCAACTCCTCCACGCTGGAAACCAAGCTTCTTCAAGTACTGATCAAGCCTTGAGTACCATGCCCTTGGTGCTTGTTTCAGCCCATACAACGCCTTCTTCAGCCTGCAAACATTGTTCTCATCCTCATGAATGAGAAAACCATCTAGCTGCTCAATATACACCTCTTCTTCCAGAACACCATTCAAGAATGCAGATTTGACATCCATCTGGAACACTTTAGACTTTCTTTGAACTACTATGGACAAAAATAATCTGATTGTCTCCAGCCTTGCAACCGGTGCAAATGTCTCATCAACATCTATTCCCTCTATCTGGGATTATCCCTTGCACACAAGTCGTTCTTTGTTCGGAATCATTGTGCCATCTTCATTCATCTTGTTGCGATAGACCCATTTAGTCCCGATGACATTCTTGTCTGCTGGCATCGAAACAATCTCCCATGTCTTTGTCTTCTCAATCTGATCAAGCTCTTCGTTCATGGCCTGAACCCAGTTTTCATCTTCAGCTGCATCAGAAAAACATTTTGTCTCCACTTGAGACAAAAACGATGCTTGCTGTAATGATTTCATTCTTCGAGTCTGAGCTGGAGCTGTTTGATCACCAATGATATTCTGCCTGTCAATTTCAGCTTGACTCTTTGGCTTCCTTGCAGACACTGACTTGACATTTTCCTCTTCATCATCAGTATCTTCTTCTGAGTCAGTTTCTTCCAATTCTGCTCCCCCTGGGTTGCTTACCTCATCGTCACATTCATCCAGGAACTGTTCACTGGATCGTTGAGTATTCTGCTCATTTTCAACTATAGTGACATCATTGCTTTCAATGATTTTTCCCAGCCTTTTGTTGAAAAATTTATACGCTTCTCTTTTCCCGGAATAGCCAAGGAATATCCCTTAATCTCCTCATTCCTCAAACTTCCTATGATGTTCTTTGTTGAGAATGAAACACTTACTTCCAAAGATTCGAAAGTACTTCATCGTTGGATTCTTTCTGTACCACAGTTCATATGGAGTCTTCCCTTGCTTCGGACATAACAGGGGCCTGTTTGAAACATAGACCGATGTCAAAACTGCTTCCTTCCGAAATTTCTCAGGAAGTTCCTTATCAATAAGCATTGTTCTGGCCATGTTTTTGATGATCCGATTTCTCCTTTCAACTACTCCATTCTTTTGGGGAGTTCTTACTGATGAAACTTGATGCCTTATCCCATGTTTCTCGAGATAGTTTTCAACCTGACTGTTTGTAAATTACGTACAGTTATCAGTACAAAACATTAAAATTTTCTGCCCAAGCATCTTTTCTGATTCCCTCCTGTACTGCTTTATGTAACAGAACACCTCTATCTTATGGGTTTTGATGAATACCTAGGACATTCTGCTATAGTCATCAATGAAAAGAACATAATACCTTTTCCCATCTATAGCTCGTGGTGAGATAGGTCCACATACATCAGCATGAACCAATTCGAGCACTCTAGTTGATTTCTGTTCCATTGGCATGTATGTCTTTCTGGTGATTTTCCCTTGCTGACAAGCATCACACGTATGAGTGCGATCACGTGATAGTTTGGGAAGGCCTCTAGAAGAATCACATTTAATGAGATCCTCCATAGATTGTTTGCATAGATGACCATGTCGCTTATGCCACAGCTGGTTTTCTTCCTCTCTGGATAAAAGACAAGTATCTTCTTCCCCACCTACAAGGTAGAGATTTCCCTTTGACATTTTTCCTTGCAGAACAGCTGCTCCTTCTTTTCCTTTCACAACACACATCTTCTTGGTAAATTGGATAGAGTGCCCAGAGTCACATAGTTGACTGACACTGAGTAGGTTATGACTGAGACCCTCTACTACCAAGACATCAACACGTCTCATCTCTTTGCCCCCAAACTTGGATTTCCCTGAGCCAAGAATCTTCAGGCCTTCATCATTTCCAAATTTTACAACTCCTTCTTTGTCATATTTGATGCCTGTAACAAGATCCTTATTACCCGTCATGTGGGATGTGAAACCACTATCAAGGATCCAAACACCAGATTGATCTAATGATTTAAGGGAAATCTCCGCCACCACAGCCTTCTCATTTTTCCTCTTCTTGGTCCATACTTTTTCTTTCACACTCGGCATGGATTGAGACTTCTGTTCTTTCTCAGAGCACGATGGACCACCCTCATCTTGCAGAGCTGCAAATCTATTCTGAACTTTTAACTCACTTATTGGTTTATTGATCTGCTGCTTGCGAACATTTTGATTTTTTTTGACACATTTCTCTGAATGGTTGATGTGCAATACCTAGCCATGTGTCCAAATCCTCCGCACCAAAAACAGTGTCCTTCAAAATATGTTCTGGAAAATCGTTCTCTGTTTGGCTGCCATCTCTGTTCATGTTCCCTTCTGTATCTCTTGTCTATGGAACACGCATACTGTGAATGTCCCATTTTCCCACAGCAATAACACCTGATATAGGATGCATTCCCTCATAATATGTCAGCACTATGATTTTCCCTTTGAGATCTCTGAATATTCTGGTTATGTTTTGTGCCCAAATCAACCTTCACATTCGGGATGAGTGCTTGCGGTTTGACTGCAATTGCCGTAAATTTTTATTCTTGACTAAGCCCAGAAACGACCTTAACATCTGAGCTCAATTTCTGATTCTTCCCTACTGAACTACTAGGCTCCGCTTTTATCTTCTCTATCTTATGAATGGCCTGCTTTTCGGATATCACATTGGGGGTCAAGAGTATATCTTGATCCTTAAGTTTTTGTCACAGACTGACATTTTATATGCTAGTTTTAATTTGAATGTTTATGTTATGTTTAAACCTATTCATATGAGGAATACATTGGACTTAGTAAGTGATTGGTGGAGCCTGTAAAGCTCTTCAATGCATCGGTATGTCTGATGAGACACACTAGTGTCTTGGAACAAGTCTTTCACAAAATCTTATTTTTAGTCTTGGCACAAGGACTTGACTATGTGTTTATGATATTATGGCGTTATGAATGTGTTTATTTATATTTCATGTGATTATTCGTCTAGTAGAATATCCATGTGAATAAGTAAATGGAATTATTTCAATTTATTTTTCAATATTATGTTGAAGTTCAAGTTTAAAGTGCTTTTGTTTCAGTTATAAATTTCCATAAACATTATTCCATAATATGAATGCTTCTACTCTATTTTTATCCTAACTGAGCATCTGAGCTCAACCCTTTCTATGTTATATTTTTCCCATGATGTGAAGAAGTATATATTGACATACCTGCAGGGATAATCTAATGGGATGTGAGTGTGGACTATAGAGACTACGTTGTTGTAGTTTTTCACTTTATGATGTAATGTTATTCTTATGAATATATCTACTATTTCCAAGGATACTAAACTAAACTGTGTTTTGAGACATGATCTTCTGTGATCATTACAATGTTTTGTAATAATGCACCAACTCTGGGTAACTGGGTTCAGGGAGTTACAAAATTTTTCTCAGCCCCTCCGCACTCTAGAAGTTATTTAGAGATATCCTCTTCTTTGATGGATCATAATTAATATTTATGGTGAATCCCAAGGAAATGCTTGTCTTGTGTGATGTGGTTCAATATTTAAGAATTACCTTAGTCAGATCATTGGATGCTTCATGGGTAGTTGTGGCATTTCCACCACTCTTTAAGCTGAGATAATGAGTTTAATACATGTTATTTTTTTTCACCATGATCCTTGGATATAACAATCTATGGAACAAAAGTGACAGATGATTATCATGAAAGTGATTTGGAATCTCATAACTCACATTGCTTAGCCATTTAAAACTCATTGGATGTATTTTACCCATTCACTTAATAATATCAACTATATATTCACGAAGGATTATACTGAAGAAAACACAGTAGGAGATGGTCTGGCCATCCAAGGATTAAATCACCACATTACTTTGTTCGAAGACCTCTCTGCTAATTGTATGCCCTTACATGAAAAAGATTTTAAAATGATCCCATATATTAGAGTTCTATAAACAGTTTTATCAGTAAAAATTTTTCATATGTAATTTTTTTCCAAGGAAACATCCATTTAAAATTAATTTGTCTTGGTGTAATTTTATGTTACAACAGTTTGGGAACATATGTTCAATCATAAAGATCACCAGGTGATTTAAATATTTTTTTAATTATGTTTTTTTTTATTTCATAAGTTTATCACAATCATTTCTGGGAACATATTATTATTATTTTTCATTGAATTTATAAGATAATATGGTATTATATTTTGAGGATTAATGGTTGAATTGTCTTTTTGAAGGATATATTATTTTAATAAGACTTTATGGTTATTCATTTTATTATTATAAATTAGTAGAATAATTTTGAGATTATATGATTCAAGAATATATGTGTTTGTGTATTTGACATTTTGTGTGACTAATTTTTAATATATAAAAATCATTCATTTATTTTAGAAGAGTATTTTTCTATAAGATATCATTAAATCATTAAATTATGGATAAAATTAATTTTATTAGGATTAAAAATAAACTGACCAATTTATTATATTGGATTATTTTTTTTACAATCCTCATCCAATATTAGAATTTATTGTATTTTTCCCTATTTTTCTTTTAAAATATCTTATATATAATTTTTCGAAATTTTAAATCCAAAAATGGCACCGTATTGATTATATTGTCAATAAAATATCATGAAATGTATACAAAATATATTTTTGGTTACAAAAAATTATTTTCCTGTTAAATTTCTATTTATTTTTAGTTTTGAGTTTTAAAATAACTACATTAATTTCTTATGAAATGTTTATAAAAAATTAATTCAATTAATAATAACATAATATAAAAAAATAAAAAATTTCTAATGAAATAAAATTTAAATGGATTATTCAGTTTCAATAATTTTTTAAGATAAATGTAAATAAATATAGAAGTTTTATTTGATTATATTTTAACACATTTATGGTCTTTTTCTCTCAAATTATATTTATGTGAGTTTTTCATAAAATTTATAGTAAACATATTTTAATTAAAATATTTTTTATATAAGTATTTAAATAAAATAATAATTTTAAATATGATAATTATGATTATAAATGATCTAATATATCATTTATTTCCTATTTATGTTAATATTTCCCCCTTGTAAGTAAAATTATAAACCATATTATTTAAAAATGCATTACCTTGGTTAAGGTTAATATTAGTTAACCAATGAGTTAAACCAAATGACTAGGTTTAAAAATATACAAACAGATCGAAATATTATTATATGTTTTTTAAAAAATATATATTCATAACAATAAAATCCATGTCATTTGAAAAAAAATTTCATTGTTTTGTCAAATAATTTTTATATAATATTTTATGTATTTAATGAAATGTTCGTAATGATTATTTTAAATGTACTATATGTAATAATTTTTTAAAAAAATAATCAAAATATTATCATTGGAAAAGATAATGATATATGGTTGAAAATATAATTCATTTACCATGAATGGAAATTTTTTCTTCAATATTTACTTTGTTGACACCTAGAGAATACGAAAAAATAATACCTTGGTAATTGTGAAAATGATTATAGAGGTTTTAAAAAAACAAGTGGCTGAAATCATTATTTAAAAAAGTAAATATTTTATTGGAATATATTAATAATATTATTACTCATATAATATTTTAATTATATCAATTATTAATTATTTTTTCATGAATGATATGTTATAAATATTTTGTACATCATTGAATTCAATGTATTACCTCCACAAACATATAAAAGGTCACCCAATATCCTCTTATATCAACATATGAGGTACCATTTGTTTCTTAAAATCACTACTTAAATTATATCCAAATGTCCATCCAAAAGTTTCAAATGACTTATTTTTTTCATTTTGATATACAGAAATGGTTTCTGGTGATATTTAATGGATTGTGTTCAAGGTTGTGGCATAGATTTTAGCTAATTTTTTTATTTTTATTTAATCATACAAATCTGTAAAATCATTCTCAACCATGATTAAATAATAACACTACAATCATACATATATTTAGATGTTATTATCTTAATTTAAAACATATACAAATCTCCTTCATTGATAAAATGGAAAATATAATCATCGTTCCTGAGCCCAAAATGCTACTACCTCACGAACTGATGTTATTAATTATTAATCACATCTCTTATATAAGGTTATAGTGAATCATATATAAATATACCTAATTCCTAAATTAATGATCATTCATTATGGATAATATATCATATATTTTATTACTGTTCAATCCACCAAAACATGATATTTTCCTTCATGCATACGTGGGGACTACCTCCTCAATAAAGAGATGTGATTCATAATTCATCATAGCATCACAAGGATTGTATATTTAGTTTTATTTGATAATATTAGATGATATACATTGTAACATACCATTTTTTAAACCTTAAAAATTGTAATTTATATTTGGAGTTTTTGTTTACCAGATGGGTCATGTTTAAAACCTAGTTTTAGAACATAAATTTTTGGGTTTAAACCACTAATAGTAATGTTTTTTATCATGGGTGAATGCCCTAGATGTTACATGGTATTATAATCATTTTTTTAATGAAATATAACAAAAATATTGGAATTGTTAAGGTCCTATAATGGGTGAATGATGTTTCTGAAACCATGTAGCCCATTAAAGAAAATTGTGAACTTACTACATGTGGGAAGAAGTGGTGCCTATTTTTTCTAAAATTGTGGTCTTATACCATAAACATAGTGAAAGTCGAATTAAAATTGATCTATTCACTACATGGTTGGTTCAAAGTGTCCAAACTGTGTGGCCATCCTGTGTGGGGTGACTTTGTTGGCTATAAACATGCACATAGTTTGATGAATTGTACGGTTGAAACTGAGCACTGATAACCTGTATTTAATATTAAATAATTTTACATGAAATTTAATTAAAGATATGTTAAATCATAATCTAACTCTTCTTACCCCTTTAATAGTGTGACATGCCCCCCATAATGTGCTTGATGGTCATGTGGGAAACCTCCCCTTCGACCTCATTTCTTTTGTCGATTTCAACGATATTACTCCTTACTCATCATCTAAATTTTCATGTTATGTTATCTTAAAAAATATTCTCTGAATTTATATTTTATTTTTGGTGTCACCATCACATAATAAGGTGTGGTCGAACAACCGGTTCATGTTTTCCTAACTAATCAATCTTTATTCTAGTGTTACGTTTTGCAAAGGGTATCTCAGGACCACATAATTCATTTTTCATCATCTTTCACCAAAGCCTAAGAAGGTGGGTTAATTTTGGATTTACACCAATGTATTAAGCTATGTATTTTATCTTTTCATGATCATTTTTTTATAATATGGGGTTTTTTTATTTTATATGTTCCTAGTCGTTTCCTTTGAGTATGTTTAACCTTGTTGTTGTGTTTTTTAGTACATGGTAGTTTTTGTAAATCATTTGATGACTCTGGGAAGGCCTAAACTCATATACTTTGGTTTATATATATATATATATTTTCCTTGTACATATTCCCTAATGGTGAGGGGAATATTTGAATTGGATTATAGGGTGTATATATATAATAATACATGTGACTACAAGTGTGGAGTTGTTTTGACTTAATTTTTTCATGTTTTGAGTGTTAAACTTGGCATGGTTTTCTTTTTGAGGTAGGATCCCTTTACATTCCATTTAATTTTATATGTTGTCAATTAATTACTTATCAAAATGTTATTAGATCTAAAATTAATACAGTTTTGTTTATACATTAAATGATTCCTTTGAGAAAATGAATGAAATGTAATTTATGATAAATGTTTTATTTAAATAAAAACAACATGATTTTATAATAAACACATCCAAAGGATGTTCCCATTATTATAAACCATGTAGTAGGTATATTTATCAATATCATTCATATCGTTGGTTTTATTTTTTATTTTTCAATATTTTGGTGATTTTTTTTAGACAATGATATTTTCTCCATTTGAATAATTTGAATGGAGTTTTCATGATTGATTAGTTTAGATCTATTAGTGTGACTAAGAATATTACATTAACATTACACCTTCCATTTAACACATTAAGTCTAATAAAGATATTCCCATGCTTAGGAAAAGGGAAGGATATTTTAGATGGGTTGTGTAGGGTGAATATGCTTATTTCACTTTATTTCCTCATATTTTTCATTGTAAAAAGTTGTGATGCCCTTCGGTACCTATTAATGAAGTTTTTCTATTGATAATAAAAACACAATTTTTAGTGACTTTTGGGAATATACCTCATAGAAGAAACCATGTATTTTGTGTTCTCCATGGATTCATCCGCCCCATTGGGTGAGCCACACAATATATCCATTATTTACATTATTTTAAATGTAAAAAATTTCTATGAGTTGTTTGTGGAATGTTATTAATATAATATTTTGACTCAGTAGTGTTCTTCATAGTAAGTCACTCAATAAGGGGTTAATTGAGTTACTATCAAAATTTCGATTAAACCCCTTATATGAAAGTCCCCAATATTAAAATTCAAATATCCCAGTTAACTAAGGCATCAAATTTATAAGAGTTTCTAATGTTCAAATAATTTCTCAAAATATTTACTAATATGCAGTTACAACATTTTTATATATTGATATAACTTTGGAATGTTATTTATTCAATGAGGAAAATTATAATCACTATCTAAGATAATCTATCAATGTAAAATTGATTTTGTAATATATGTGTGATACCATAGAAAACTAAATTTGAAATATACAGTAGATAAAACAACATTTTTAAACACAATCAGTGACATAATCCTCTTAGGTTGGTGATCACCTTCCACCTTGATGTTTATATTAAATAAAATTTTCCACAACCTAGATTACGGTTCAAAATAGCACACATGGTATCCAAGGTCAATAAGACATCTAGCATCGTTATTCATGGGAAACAAAATACAACTAGGTCACATAGTGATGTATTCCACAATTATACATTGGTGAAAATGGTTTATAATGATGAGTGAGTGAGGATATCTTATATCCCACATATTAGGTTAGGGGAATGCGTGTGGTCATACTATAAACACACACACTACTGGAGAAGTAGTAAAATTATACACAATGGAGAAATAATAATAAGATATGGTTTAGATTGCTTTCAGTGATGTTCATGATGATTCTGGATATATTGGTATATCATATGCGAAGCTTGAGTAATATTCTAGAAACATACTAAAAAAAGTAGAGTTCCATGGAAGCTGTGGGTTCTGGTTTCAAGGAAGAGATGATATGCCTTTCTAAGGTTCTCATCATTAGGTTTAGTTATTGCAATAATGTAGAGACATAGGATCTCAACAAACCATTCTTGTTTATAGTTAAGAGGAACAAGTGTTCTTCCTGTATATCTTAGTATTTTCTTCACGGGTTATGTATATATCTTCTACCCTTTCATACATAGGTGATTTGTTATGTATATGAATGGTCAAAATAGTAATGTGGGCTTCATTATACATCATTTTATTCTCAAAAAATGTTTTCAAAATATAGACATGTGAATTAAAATAATATTAAGTATATAGTTTAGTTAATATGACAATTAAAATTCATTTTGAATTTTAGAGTAATGTTAAATTTCTATGTATTGTATTGTAGGTCATTCTGTCGGTGACTCCATCTGTCAGTAGGATAGTGCATCTGTGACTCCTTCTATTTTTAGGCCAATGCATCAGTGAATCATTGTTTTGGTTGATAGTTCGTCAGTGAATCCATTAGTTAGTGAGTTTATTATTTTGGGGATTCGTCATTTTTGTTCTCTCATACCTCTATCGGTGAATCCTTTCTTCTGTTAGTGAGTCAGTTTTTTGTCGGGGACAAATTTGTTCTATCATTTACTCATTTTTTCCATCCATGACTCGATATTCTAACATTTGGTGAGTAAGTCAATAACATAACTATTGGTGATGCATACTAATCCTTTTTGTATTTTTACCAGAATTATAGTATATAAACCGTCATAATATGATAAAATTAAAATCGATCATAGATAAAAATAATTTAAAATAATGGAGCTTGAATAACAAAAATTAAATAAAAATGAACATGAATGGACATGATTTATGATTATTAAATACTAGTAGGGCCAGAAATATCCTGATTTTGATGATCACAAATCATGGAATTATAATGTACAATCATTTTATTCATAATGAAAATTATGGTATTATAAATTTTAATTAGTTGATTCATAATGAATAATGTTGGTATTCTTCTTATACTATCTATATGAAAACAGATGAATAAAGTTATAACTCTCATCCATTTCTCCCCATTTTGGGATTATCAAAACATTTAAATTGAATATTTAGAAGAAATAAAAAAGATGAATTGAATAATACAGATCACACATAAAGAAATGAAGAGATAATGAATTTTATAATCATATGAAATTACATTGAAAAGAATGAACAAAAAATCAACCCTTTCATAGAATTGATAAGAACTACTTATTCTTCAAGGTGTGTCCAACCACATCCATTCCCTTATTAGAAGATGCATGAGTATGATTATTACTTTAAGATGTAGTTGTTTGTTGTTGAGAGTGAATTTAGAGAGGAGGAAGAAAACACTAGATAATACTTATTGGTCCATGATGAGTATATAGGAGGCAAGAGAGAAATTAATACCCCTAAAAATGAATGGATGAATCTGTCTGATATCATGTGCATGTTTCATTGTCAACGGAGGAATGCTAGGAGATATAAATCTAGAAGGGTCCATAAGAGGACTTATTGGAGTGGCAGGATGGGAAAAAATTATAGTACTCTGGAAGGTGGATAAGGATTAAAAAGGTTAATGAAATACATGATTATATCTCTACTATAATAAATAGAATTTTTTAAATAATTCTTATTCTAAATCAAATGAGAAATTGTACAAGTATCTCTATATAAATATTTACTTGATCTTTAAAGGATAGAGTCAATAGGAAAATTCTCAGGTTATCTAGTAAATTCTTGAAATTACTATCAAGATGATGACTATTTATACCCCATTGAAGTATAAATTCCACTTTCTTGGATAGTTCCTCATAGACATTTTATTACTGGTGGGAATAAAATCATAGCATATTCTAGAAATGATCATTGTTCTTCCTGATTTTTGTTAAACTTTTCTAATTAGTTTCACCTATATTGGTTCTCAACTCATCTATGATAACAGTTATATCCATCATTATTGATGGATGGTGAGATACAATAGCTTCTACTCTTGATCCCAGTTTCACAATGTCTCTCACCTCATGCCTTACCTAGATCAGGATTTCACTATCCAAACAGCCTATTGTTGACTGATTTTACTCTTAAACCATGTTTCGAATCACCTCATGTTCTAAATACTGAATAAGAGGAACATATAGATGTGTATCCATAGATGTTGGGGAACTATTCTCTTTATCCATGACTACTGATGTTAGAAGGGCCAAATCATGTTTTGGAATAGCAAACTCAATAGGGGATTTAGAAGACATATCCTGAATTTGTAGATCATGGTAAATAGTGCCTTTTTTTCACTATGTAGATGGCTAATAGCTACTACAAGCTTGACCATATCATGAGAAATCTCTAGGTGAGCTATCTCAACGGCTTCAAAAATATATTATAACAATGTATCATGCAAGGAAACATATCATTATATAAATAAGGATCCATCATTATCACTATGTGGTTCTATAGGTGCAGGCTACGCATCAGTGACATATCATGATTCGGTTAATATTTGTTTCTCAAAGGCATTGATGTCAGCCATCAATACATAATCTGAATGTAGAATCACAAAATATTTTTTAACTACTGGAGGATCATAAACTATTGATCCACTTAAAATATAAATCATATCCTTGTCATCTAAATCTTGAAAATACCAAACAAGTGATATATAACCTGAATTATTTTCCCAAACACATAACACCGAAGAATCTAAAGGAGTCAATGTATCAAATATCACCATCCTAGCTTTCAGTTCCCCTCAAATTGAGTTCTCCTCACTGGTTACCCCCTTCAACTTGAGGTCTCTTTATAACATAAACCAAGATAGGTACTAGGCCAACCAATGATATATCTACATTACCAACCTCAACTATGAGATCTACCTCAACACCAGCTTCAATATGACTAGTATTTTCTATAATATATTTGTGTTCCCCATGACTATATATTTTTATATTGACACCTTTATAATCACCAATATGATTAGAAAATTTTTCACATTCACCTGATTCCTTACATTTATGTTTATGTTCATCCCAGTCACCTTCTTCAATTTTATAACCATACTCTTCATCCTCTTGTTTTACACTACCAGTTCCACTTTCACTTTATTCTTCATCTTCATTTTATTCCCCATATTCTATTAATTATGCTTCAAAAAAATTATATTTTATTTCATAATATACACTTCCAGATTTTTTAGTTTCACCATCATCATCATATACCAAAATAGGTTCCTTTGATATAAAATATAATGATGGATGAGATGGACCCTATGAAATTCCCCTTTGACTTTCATCAATATTTGGGTCACTCCTATCATCTAGAAGATTCCCTTATTCCCTACCAGATTCTACTTACTCTTCCTCAGAGTAAACAACTTTATCAATTGGTCCTAGAGTATGGTATTCCATCTCTTGTCCTAGTAGGATGCTTAACTAGATTAAGGTTTTCAAAATGTTTCTATTTATTCTAAACCGACTCCCTCTTCTAGGGATTCCCTATTATCTTCAAATAAAATTACAAACACACATTACACTACAAGAAGAAATAGTCCCTTAATTTTCTCCTACACATCCTCTAACACTTACCATTAAATATATGAATCTTGGATAAAAAACTATTAGTTTTACAATTTAGATTTATCATTTCACTAATATAGATTATCAAATTCCTATAGAAATTCATATTATGACCTTTCTTCAAAGAAACAAGAGATATACATACTACTATTTTAGTGTTACAATGTCCCCATTCTTGGGACATAAATGATGTTGGATCTACATAAACAAATTTCTGATTTATCCGTTGAACATTGAAATTATTGTCCTTTGTTGTTCCTCAATACCTGTCACCTACATCAAATATGTCTCATAGAAAAACAACTCACTGGTCAGGGGAATAATTCCCTAAAAGTAGTCAAAGACTTATTAATGTAGTACATTGAGGCATTATTATCAATTACTTGTAGAAAAATCGATCACTTATTCCATTCACCAATGATGTAATCCAGTACCTCTGAATATCTTCCAGAATTAACTCTGAATGAAGATAAAACTCATGCACAAGCTTAGGGTAATACAACCATTAATTATTTGAAAACCAATTTATCCACCAATGAGTTTTCCATAGTCTCAACATAGGATACTTAATAGATAATAATCATTATATCGAAACATCCCTCTCACGAATTAGAACATGGTTTAAAAGACATGTATTCACATGCTTATATCGATTTGAATCTTTTTTATTCCTCTTAAAAGGTTGTGATTCATCTTCAGATCCTTCATCGGTGTGCATTACTCTATCCATTCTGATGGTTCAGTTGAATATAGGAAGGTGAAGGTTTAAAGATAAACGGTAGAAATGATATGAGTGTTAGAGTGGATGTCCAAGAGTAAGAAATATGAGGTATGGACTTTATATTACAATTTTTGGCTGTATCGGTCATAAATCGAGTAAGGTGGGTTAAATTGAAATGAAATAATAAAAACATTGTCATTTTTTGATAAAATAAGAATGTTATTGATAGTTGGTTCCATTAGTGATCAGCCAGTGGTGTGACATCAGTGTTGGGGTCCACAAGACAATGGTGTTGGTGATCCATTCGGGTCGGTGTGTCATTAGTGCCCGTGTCAATGAGAAAATTGTCACTCTGACATTGTTAGTCTCAACATGACATATCATTACATTGTCATTGTCAGCATGGAATTTTTTTTTTCATATCAGTGATATATCCACAATACATTTCAACATAGTATTATTTATTGTAAGTCCTTGAAAAATAATAAAACCTAACTCATGTATGATGTAACTCATTCACTTAGATTTCAATGATTTAGTTAATATATAGCAAGTTGATGTTATATTTCAATAAATTAAAGCATTATATCACCTATTTAATAATGATTTCTAATGAAGTGATGTATTACATCAATATGTTTTGTTCTAAATTGAGAAACAAGATTCTTTGATATGTTAATAGAACATATATTGTCACAATTTATATGTACATGTCTAAATACGTAACCATAATTTAGTAAAGTGTGTTTCATCCACAAAACATGAGACCCACAACTACCAGTTATAGTGTATTCAGCCTCAGTAGTAGATAATACAACAAAATTTTTCTACTTACTACACCATGATTCTAGATATATTCCAAAAAATTTAAATAATCTAGATGTTCTTTTTCTATCAAACATACAACCAATATAATTAGCATCAGAAAAAATGACTAAATTAAAAGTTTTTTTCTCTAGTTTTCAAAAATCCTAATTTGGTAGTACACATGATATATTTTGTTATTCTTTTAACAACATATATATGATATTAGTTGGGGTTCACTTTAAAATGGGCACACATGCACACACTTAACATGATTTCATCTCTACTTGCATTCAAGTAGTGTAAAGTTATAATCATTCCCCTATAAGGGGTTTGTTCAAAATATTTTCCATTTTCATCAAGTACTTACTTAAATGTGGTACTCATTGAAGTATCAATATTTGTACACCTTCAGATACAAACAAATTTAAATTATATTTATAATATTTTCATTAATTTAAAATAACAACTTTTTATTTATAAATATTTTAAATCCAATAAAAATATGATTTCTCCCAGTAAATTCATTTCAAAATCACATTGTATCATTGTTTAAAAATAAATACATAAATAATATTTTGAATATCAAAAAATAATTTCATCATCATAGATTTAAACTACTAAAACATATTTAGAATTGTTATTTATATGTAAAGACCCGCAAATTTCAAGGAAATTTTTTTTATTTTCTTAATTTTCTTTGGAATTTTACAAGAGTGCAGCTTCAGACGGCACCTGATTCCGAGGGCCGGTGTGCCCGGAATCAATTTCCGAAGTTTGGCTCGGGTACGTTCAGTGAACGGACGAGCGGGTTTTTCTATCTTTTTAACCGGTGCCCGGAATCGAATTCTGAGGGCACCGATGAAATCGCAGCGCCGGTATTTGCTTAGAAACGCCTCTTCCGGAGTTGCGTTTGCTCAACCGTGGTTTTTAAAAAAATTTGGGCTTTAAGTCGGAAATAAAATAAAGGTTGTGCGACAACTTTATTTTATTTCACTTAAGCCGCTTGGAAGTCACTTGGAAGCCACTTGAACTGAGTTAAAGCGGATAGGGTGCTATCCGGAAATACCCTACACCTTGGTAGGATATTTGTGAGGTGGGGCCCGCACGAGCCCCGCCGTTTCTTTCGCTAAGTAACGCACCCGCGAAAACCCGTCAAGTAACTGAAAGGTCAACCGACGCGTTTTCCTTATTTCTTAACAGACCATTTAATTGGGCGGTTTACTTCGGGAATTAAATGGGCTGTTTCATTCGTTGAATTAATTCAACGAATTGATGGGTCGTTACTTACGCGTTGTTGGAAAAATAATAAAATAGACAAACTTGTCTATTTTGGAGGATCCTCCTGTTGTGCGAGATCCTCTAAACCTCCACCCTCCTCGCGAAGAACGCGAAAAACTTGAAGAACGTGAAGAACGCCGGAACCGGAATTCGACGCCGCACGATCCGCGACGTCGACAAACTTTTCCGCGACCTTCTTCTTCTTCTTCGGCGCCTCTTCTTCTGCGGCGGACCTACGATCGGCAGTTAAAGATTGGCGACGCGACGCCGGATACCGCGACGACGCGACGATCCCCTTATTCCGCGACGAGCAATCCCGCGACGATCCCCCGTTCAGCAACGACAGCTGCGGGGTAGGGGTTGTTTGGAATATTTTATTTCCCGTGTTTATTCTTTTAAAATAAAGAACCCGATCTCGGAACAATTTTAATTTATTTAAAATTGTTGTTGGTTATTTCTTTTCCCTCCCGCTGATTTTACCTAACGCGGAGGGTGCGGGCCTAACAAACAAGGCCCGGCAACCCTCCGCCGATCTTCCTTTATGTGCGGATTTGGCGGGCGACGGCAAAAGCACGATGCAAGGGCCAATTGTTGATTCCGCAGTGAAGGACGCGTCCCGGGAGGAATAACGGCGCAGGCGGGAAAGGAATCAGGCCACCGGAGCATCTCCGGCGGCCGGAGGCGGCGGCGTTCGGCGCGCCGCCGTGGAGGAAATCCGCCGCGGCTGAAGCCGCGGCGGCGGCGGCCGGTTCCGCGGCCGCGCGGAACCCGGAACGGACGCGGCGGCCCGGCCGCGTCCGCGTGCCAGGCGGCCCCCCCTCCGCGGGGCCGCGCCTTCCACCCAGCCGCGGGGGCGGCGCCCCGCGGCAGCCGCGCTCGGCCGATCGGCCGAGCCGGTCCGACCGGCCGGGCCGCGCCCGCGCCGGACCGGACCCGGTCCAACCGGGTCCGGTCGACCCGGTTCGGCCGACCCATGGGGGGTTCGGGCCGGGTCGCCCCGGGCCCAGAACCCCCATTTTCGGGCCCTCTTCAGTCTTTTGCCCATATCGTGGGCCTGGGACCTCCGATTGACGAACCGTCAGCGGATACGTGATCCTTGGATCGAGACGGTCATTTCGGTATATTACACTTAAGGTTTCGGAAGACTTTGGGTTCGGCCGGGTTGGTTCGTACGCGAAACCAACCGGGCCCTCGGAGCGGAAACGCTCATAACTCGAGCTGCGGACGTCCGATCGACGTACCGTCAGCTGTGGAGGTTTCCTCTAAGTGAGACGGAACTTTTGGCATACTCCGCCTGAGGATCGGACACAGGCGGAGTACGGTCGGGTTGGTTTTTCCCTAAAAACCAACCGGGCCCCTGGGACGAAAATGCCAATAACTCTCAGACCGGGCGTCCGATTGACGCGCCGTCTGATGCGTTGAGATCCTGTTGTCGATACGGAACTTTTGGATACATCAACATCGGACTACGTGTCAGTTGATGTATCAGCCTCTCGGCTCGTGGAGCGGACCCTCCTAGACGAGCTCGCTGTGTGCGGGAACCCTAGCGCTGGCTGTGACTTCGACGACAGAGCAGAGATCCTCCGTGGACTGCGACGACGACAGAGCAGAGATCCTTCGTGGACTGCGGCGACGACTGTGCAGAGATCCTCAGTGGACTGCGTCGACTACTGCTCTCAGCGATCCTACGTGGATCAGTGCTGCAGGTCTTGTGTGGGCCCGATCCTGTGTGGGTCATCACCTTACGGTTCTGTGTGAGCCTGGACTACAGGTCTTGTGTGGGCCCGATCTTCTGTGGGTCATCTCTTACGGTTCTGTGTGAGCCATTGCTACAGGTCATGTGTGGGCCCGATCCTGTGTGGGTCATTGCCGAGGTTAGTACCTATCGATCCTTCGTGGGTCCGACGACTTAGATGGTTCGGTGATCATCTTGTCGTCATATGAAAAAGTATACCTGGTTGAGCTGAATCTTATGTTACTCTCCTTTGTGGATTGTGTTGAACTATCCTCTGTGGATTTACTATTTACTCTCCCTGGTGGATTTGAGTCTTGCTTTCCTGTGTGGATCGAGTTGACCTTGAGCTCGAGAGCAGAGCTAGAAATGGGGACTTAGGTATATGTATGGGCATATACCTAAGTCGAGTCAGTTGTTTCTTCGTGGTTTCCCCTTTCTTTTGTGCTATATCCTTTGTGGATTTCGGGAGACCTTCGGGGGTCTCGGGGTCCTTACTGAGTAGTTTATACTCACCCCTGCACGGGCTATGCCCGCACTTTGTTGTGTTGGATGCAGACGACGGACAGCACTGATCTCGGTTGGGGCGTGGAGCAGGACGGTACCTGGAGGCGGACCACTTGGCGGGACGTGCTCGGAGCGGACGTGGGACCCGAGGAGCCTGGAGGCTATCTGTACCCACCCTTCAGGTGGGATTGCCAGTGGACGACACGAGGCCGCCGTCTTTTCTTCAGTTGCTGTTCTTTACCTTTTCAGTTGTACTTTCAGTTGGGCTTGTATTCCAGCCCCCTTTACTTTTCTGCACTTTGTAGTTAATTTCCGCTTGCTGACTCCGTGGTGGTTGTTACTTATAAAGGCAATTCCTTCCCTGTTTACTGGGATTTTACGCCTTGGTGCTAGTCGCCAGCCCCTGGCCTATGGAAGGCGGTCTTGGGGTAGTCACGGCACAGGCCCCGAGGTCGGGTCGTGACAAATTGGTATCAGAGCGGTCGGTTCTACCGCAGACTCTGATCGTCTTTTCTTTCTATATGAAGCAATAGTGTTTAGTGTATTGAGTGTGGTTATCAGTTCAGGGAGCCCAGTGTTGGTACGGCGGCTGACGTATCCGTACACCAGGACCCTGACTCCTGATTTCCGACTTAATGCATGAAAACATTGATTGCGTGTGTGTTTCAAGTTTTCTTTGTGATTACTTGTGTCAGCTCACCGGGTATACTGATCTGCTTCATGAAAGTCTCATGTTTTCCTTGTGATTACTTGTGCCAGCTCACCAGGTATACTGTTCTGACTGTGGTGCTCTTGTTATCCTTTTCAGGATGGCCCCGCGACGACAGCCAGCTAGGGTTCCGAGTGTAGGGCGTGACGGCAGCCCACCGAGCGACGAGGCCTCGGTGCAGGGCCCTTTGCCAGCAGTGGCACCGGCGGTAGCTTTACCCGCCGAGCCACTGATGCTACCAGTACCCGACGCTGACGATGCACGTCGCCTCAGGGCACTGCATGAGTTTCAGAGCCATCGACCGCCCAGGTTTCGCGGTGAGGCGGACCCCCAGGCCGCCGAGGACTGGCTAGAGGCGGTGGTACGGATCTTTAGGCTAGTGAGGACACCAGCGGATCTCATGGTGATTCTCGCGGCGAGCCTCCTGCAGGCGGCGGCAGGACGATGGTGGAGCTTGATGCTCCAGGTTCACGATGAGGCATCCTTGCTCTGGACGGACTTCGAGAGCCTCTTCCGCTCTATGTTCATCCCGGCCACCCTCCGAGCGGTGCGCATCCAGGAGCTTCTCCAGCTGCGCCAGGGCAGCATGACTGTCGCTCAGTATGCGGCGAGGTTCAATGACCTATCTCGCTACTCGACCGACATGGTACGTGACCCCTTCTTCCGGGCCCGGACCTTCGAGCAGGGCTTGCGGCAGGAGATTCGGGCGTCGCTGATCTCCCTCAGCATTCCGACCCAGGCGGGAGTACTGGAGCGAGCCCTCCTGATCGAGAGCTTCCTGGCAGAGCCTTCTTCAGCGGCGAGACCTAGCGCAGGGCGGCAGGTAGCTGAGTCTTCGGCAGCAGGTAGCCGACGGATGACTCTCGGGTCCAGGCAGACCAGACCCCCACGCAGACGGCCTCAGGACACCGGCTCAGCAGTGCGGGGCACACAGCGGAGTACCAGCCTTCCGAGAGGCAGGCAGTGCTACTCCTGCGGCGGGCAGGGTCACATGGCTCGTGACTGCCCGACTCGCCGATCAGAGGAGCAGCAGACGGTGGAGGGGCCACCCAGGCAGAGGCAGAGAGTCGACCGTGGCGGTCCGCAGGGAGGAGGCAGACGAGGCAGAGGAGCTGGCCGAGCAGCGGGTGGTGGGTGACGCTTCCAGGCTCTACCCCCACCACCACCAGGAGGGCCACCTCGACCACAGGGAGCTGGCGGGCAGGGACAGGCCCAGCTCCAGGCAGTGGAGGCCTACGACCCCGACATGCCAGAGATGATTCGAGGTACGATCTGTGTCTATTCCACCCTTGCTGCAGTACTTATAGACACAGGAGCGAGTCACTCTTTCATAGCCTTTGCCCTTGTTCGGAGCTCGGAGATTCCGACTGAGCCGTTGGCTCGATCCTTACGGCTAGAGACTCCTACGGGAGCAGACTCGACGATTACGCACTGGTGCCGGCAGTGTGAGCTTACTCTAGGAGGCAAGAGCTTCGACTAGGATCTCCTTGTAGCGGCGTCGAGGCCTTACGACGTCATCTTGGGCATGGATTGGCTATCCACGGTTCGTGCCCAGATCGACTGTTTTAGGCGCAAGGTGCGATGTGTTTGCACCGACGGGAGCAGGTTTACCTTCACCGGCGAGAAGGGAACCTCTGCAGCACAGGATGGACTCCCGCGGAGGAGAGTGCAGCCCATCTCTCATCAGTTGGCTAGCCTCATCCTAGGAGCAGTGGATGTGCGGAGTCCAGTTTTTCCTGCAGTGGTGGACCAGTACGTGGACGTCTTTCCCGACGACGTTCCAGGGCTACCTCCTCGTAGAGAGGTAGACTTTTACATTGACTTGTACCCCGGGATAGCCCCGATATCTACTCCAGCATATCGGATGGCCCCCGCCGAGCTTCGAGAGCTGCGGGTACAGTTGGAGGACTTGCAGAGCAAGGGGTTTATCCGATCCAGTGTTTCACCCTGGGCTTCCCCGATATTGTTCGCCAAGAAGGCGGACGGGAGCTTGCGACTGTGTGTCAAATATTGTCGCCTGAACCAGGTGACAGTGAGGAACAAGTATCTGCTACCACGGATTGATGACCTCTTCGATCAGTTCAAGGGATCGCGGTGGTTCTCGAAGATAGACCTCCGGTCAGGCTATTATCAGCTAAGAGTTCGAGACGAGGACGTGCAGAAGACGACCTTCAGGTGTCGGTATGGCCATTATGAGTTCTTGGTTATGCCATTCGGCGTAACCAATGCTCCAGCAGTGTTCATGAGCCTCATGAATAGGATCTTCCAGCCATACCTCAACCGATTTGTCGTGGTCTTCATTGACGACATTTTGGTATACTCGACGACTGAGGAGGAGCATGCCTACCACCTGCGAGTTGTGCTAGACACACTCTGAGAGCACAAACTTTATGGAAAGATCTCAAAATGCCAGTTCTGGTTATGTGAGGTCCATTTCTTGGGGCACGTCATCTCTGAGGCGGGAGTTGCAGTGGATCCCGCGAAGATCGAGGCAGTGCTAGCTTGGAAGCCACCCAGGAGCGTGACGGAGGTGCGGAGCGTCTTGGGCCTAGCCGGATACTATCGGAGATTTGTGCCATACTTCTCCAGAGTTGCGGCACCACTCTCAGCCTTGAAAAAGAAGGGGAAACCCTTTGTGTGTTCAGACAGATGTCAGCAGAGCTTCCAGGAGCTGAGACAGAGATTGACCAGCGCACCTATCTTGAGGTTGCGTGAGGAGGGAGTTGGATACGTAGTTTACTGCGATGCATCAGGGACTGGACTCGGGTGCGTTCTGATGAAGGAGCGGGCCGTGATCGCCTACGGATCACGTCAGTTGAGGCCGCATGAGCAGAACTACGCCACTCATGACCTGGAGTTAGCAGCAGTGGTCTTCGCTCTGAAGACTTGGCGGCACTATCTGATGGGCGAGCGCTTCGCAGTCTTTTCTGACCACCAGAGTCTCAGGTATATCTTCTCTCAGAAAGACCTAAACCTGAGACAGCGGAGATGGCTTGAGTTCCTCCAGGACTATGACTTTGAGATAATCTATACTCATGGGAAGGGGAACGTGGTAGCTGATGCCCTCAGCAGGAGGACAGGCATTCAGCTACTTGAGGAGGCGACGGAGCAGCTAGTCTCCTTACAGATATCCTTCGTGGATAGAGACGGAGCAGCCTTTCTTCAGTCTCTCCCAGTCTCTCCTCCACTTCTACAGCGTGTCAGAGAGGCTCAGCGTGGGGACGCTGACTGTGAGACCCGGCGTGCACTGATATCCTCAGGTCAGGCGCCTGATGGTTTCTCCCTTGGAGCAGAGCACAACATCCTTTTCAGAGGACGTACCTTCGTACCAGTCGCTTTACGAGAGGAGGTGCTGAGAGAGTTTCAAACTTCTCCCTTGGCAGTACATCCCGGAGCGGCGAAGATGTACCAGGATCTCAGACGACAGCACTGGTGGTCGGGCATGAAGAAAGTTGTGGCAGAGTTCGTTTCACGATGCCTCACCTTCCAGCAGGTGAAGGCAGAGCATCAGGTACCAGCAGGCTTGGTACAGCCCTTGGAGGTCCCGGAGTGGAAGTGGGACGGGATATCTATGGACTTCGTGACTGGACTTCCATGCACTTCCAGAGGTCACGACTCCATTTGGGTGATTGTCGACCGACTCACCAAGTCGGCACACTTCTTACCCATCAGAGAGCGGGGCTCAGTGGAGAGCTTGGGACGTCTTTACGTCCAGGAGATCGTACGGCTTCACGGTGTGCCATCGTCTATCGTCTCCGATCGAGATGCTCGTTTCACTTCCCGGCTTTGGAAGGGGTTGCAGGAGGCGTTCGGGACGTGGCTCCATCTGAGCACAGCCTTCCACCCTCAGACGGATGGTCAGACGGAGAGGACCATACAGACACTCGAGGACATGCTCCGTGCATGTGTTCTCGACTTTGGTCGCAGCTGGGAGGACCAGCTACCCTTGGTGGAGTTCGCGTACAACAACAGCTACCACTCCACCATCGGGATGGCACCATACGAGGCGTTGTACGGCAGACCCTGCAAATCACCGTTGTGCTGGACAGACCCTGGGGAGTCAGCACTCGTGGGACCAGAGATGGTCCGAGCCATGACAGAGAAGGTCCAGATCATCCAGGAGAGGATGAGGACAGCTCAGAGCCGGCAGAAGTCATATGCTGATAGGAGGCGGAGGCCACTAGAGTTCGAGGATGGCGACCATGTCTTTTTGCGTGTCTCACCTCGACGTGGTTTACGGAGATTTGGCCGAGAAGGCAAGTTGTCTCCACGCTTCATCGGGCCTTTCCAGGTCGTCAGCAGGATAGGAGAGGTGGCTTATCTCCTGGCTCTACCACCTCAGTTGCACCGGGTGCACGACGTTTTCCACGTGTCTCAGCTGAGGAGATATGTGCATGACCCGACGCACATCATCTTCTTTGGGGAGCTGGACGTGGACGATGGGGCGACTTTTGCGGAGGTCCCAGTGGAGATCGAGGATCGACAGGAGCGGGTCCTACGTGGGCGGTCGATTCCTCTTGTGCGCGTCAGATGGCAGCACGGGAACCTCCAGGAGAGCACTTGGGAGCAGGAGGCTCAGATGCGTGCTCAGTACCCCCATTTGTTCCCCTAGTTTTTGATGTATCTTTACGGGGACGTAAAGCCCTGAGGTGGGACTAATGTAAAGACCCGCAAATTTCAAGGAAATTTTTTTTTTCTTAATTTTCTTTGGAATTTTACAAGAGCGCAGCTTCAGACGGCACCTGATTCCGAGGCCCGGTGTGCCCGGAATCAATTTCCGAAGATTGGCTCGGGTACGTTCAGTGAACGGACGAGCGGGTTTTTCTATCTTTTGAACCGGTGCCCGGAATCGAATTCTGAGGGCACCGATGAAATCGCAGCGCCGATATTTGCTTAGAAACGCCTCTTCCGGAGTTGCGTTTGCTCAACCGTGGTTTTTAAAAAATTTTGGGCTTTAAGTCGGAAATAAAATAAAGGTTGTGCGACAACTTTATTTTATTTCACTTAAGCCGCTTGGAAGTCACTTGGAAGCCACTTGAACTGAGTTAAAGCATATAGGGTCCTATCCGAAAATACCCTACCCCTTGGTAGGATATTTGTGAGGTGGGCCCCGCACGAGCCCCGCCGTTTCTTTCGCTAAGTAACGCACCCGCGAAAACCCGTCAACTAACTGAAAGGTCAACCGACGCGTTTTCCTTAATTCTTAACAGACCATTTAATTGGGCGGTTTACTTCGGGAATTAAATGGGTTGTTTCATTCGTTGAATTAATTCAACGAATTGATGGGTCGTTACTTACGCGTTGTTGGCAAAATAATAAAATAGACAAACTTGTCTATTTTTGAGGATCCTCCTGTTGTGCGAGATCCTCTAAACCTCCACCCTCCTCGTGAAGAACGCGAAGAACGTGAAGAACGCGAAGAACGTCGGAACCGGAATTCGACGACGCACGATCCGCGACATCCACAAACTTTTCCGCGACCTTCTTTTTCTTCTTCTTAAGCGCCTCTTCTTCCGCGGCGGACCTACGATCGGCGGTTAAAGATTGGCGACGCGACGCCGGATACCGCGACGACGCGACGATCCCTTCTTCTGCGACGAGCAATCCCGCGACGATACCCCGTTCGGCAACGACAGCTGCGAGGTAGGGGTTGTTTGGAATATTTTAGTTCCCGTGTTTATTCATTTAAAATAAAGAACCTGATCTCGGAACAATTTTAATTTATTTAAAATTGTTGTTGGTTATTTCTTTTCCCTCCCGCTGATTTTACCTAACGCGGAGGGTGCGGGCCTAACAAACAAGGCCCGGCAACCCTCCACTGATCTTCCTTTATGTGCGGATTTGGCGGGCGACGGCAAAAGCACGATGCAAGGGCCAATTGTTGATTACGCAGTGAAGGACGCGTCCCGGGAGGAATAACGGCGCAGGCGGGAAAGGAATCGGGCCACCGGAGCATCGCCGGCGGCCGGCGGCCGGAGGCGGCGGCGTCCGGCGCGCCGCCGTGGAGGAAATCCTCCGCGGCTGAAGCCGCGGCGGCGGCGGCCGGTTCCGCGGCCGCGCGGAACCGGGAACGGACGCGGCGTCCCGGCCGCGTCCGCGTGACAGGCGGCCCCCCCTCCGCGGGGCCGCGCCTTCCACCCAGCCGCGGGGGCGGCGCCCCGCGGCAGCCGCGCTCGGCCGATCGGCCGAGCCGGCCGAGCCGGACCGGACCCGGTCCAACCGGGTCGGGTCGACCCGGTTCGGCCGACCCAGGGGGGGTTCGGGCCGGGTCGCCCCAGGCCCAGAACCCCCGTTTTCGGGCCGTCTTCGGTCTTTTGCCCATATCTTGGGCATGGGACCTCCGATTGACGAACCGTCAGCGGCTACGCGATCCTTGGATCGAGACGGCCATTTCGGTATATTACACTCAAGGTTTCGGAAGACTTTGGGTTCGGCCGGGTTGGTTCGTACGCGAAACCAACCGGGCCCTCGGAGCGGAAACGCTCATAACTCGAGCTGCGGACGTCCGATCGACGTACCGTCAGCTGTGGAGGTTTCCTATAAGTGAGACGGAACATTTGGCATACTCCGCCCGAGGATCGGACACAGGCGGAGTACGGTCGGGTTGGTTTTTCCCTAAAAACCAACCGGGCCCCTGGGACGAAAATGCCAATAACTCTCAGACCGGGCGTCCGATTGACGCGCCGTCTGATGCGTTGAGATCCTGTTGTCGATACAGAACTTTTGGATACATCAACTTCGGACTACGTGTCAGTTGATGTATCAGCCTCTCGGCTCGTGGAGCGGACCCTCCTAGACGAGCTCGCTGTGTGCGGGAACCCTAGCGCTGGCTGTGACTTCGACGACAGAGCAGAGATCCTCTGTGGACTGCGACGACGACAGAGCAGAGATCCTTCGTGGACTGCGGCGACGACTGTGCAGAGATCCTCAGTGGACTGCGTCGACTACTGCACTCAGCGATCCTACGTGGATCAGTTCTACAGGTCCTGTGTGGGCCCGATCCTGTGTGGGTCATCACCTTACGGTTCTGTGTGAGCCTTGACTACAGGTCCTGTGTGGGCCCGATCCTGTGTGGGTCATCTCTTACGGTTCTGTGTGAGCCATTGCTACAGGTCATGTGTGGGCCCGATCCTGTGTGGGTCATTGCCGAGGTTAGTACCTATCGATCCTTCGTGGGTCCGACGACTTAGATGGTTCGGTGATCATCTTGTCGTCATCTGAAAAAGTATACCTGGTTGAGCTGAATCTTATGTTACACTCCTTTGTGGATTGTGTTGAACTATCCTATGTGGATTTACTATTTACTCTCCCTAGTGGATTTTTAGTCTTCCTTTCCTGTGTGGATCGAGTTGACCTTGAGCTCGAGAGTAGAGCTAGAAATGGGGACTTAGGTATATGTATGGGCATATACCTAAGTCGAGTCAGTTGTTTCTTCGTGGTTGCCCCTTTCTTTTGTGCTATATCCTTTGTGGATTTTGGGAGACATTCGGGGGTCTCGGGGTCCTTACTGAGTAGTTTATACTCACCCCTGCACGGGCTATGCCCGCACTTTGTTGTGTTGGATGCAGACGACAGACAGCGCTGATCTCGGTTGGGGCGTGGAGCAGGACGGTACCTGGAGGCGGACCACTGGGTGGGACATGCTCGGAGCAGACGTGGGACCCGAGGAGCCTGGAGGCTATCTGTACCCACCCTTCAGGTGGGATTGCCAGTGGACGACACGAGGCCGCCGTCTTTTCATCAGTTGTTGTTCTTTACCTTTTCAGTTGTACTTTCAGTTGGGCTTGTATTCCGGCCCCCTTTACTTTTCTGCACTTTGTAGTTACTTTCCGCTTGCTGACTCTGTGGTGGTTGTTACTTATAAAGGCAATGCCTTCCCTGTTTACCGAGATTTTACGCCTTGGTGCTAGTCGCCAGCCCCTGGCCTATGGAAGGCGGGCTTGGGGTAGTCACAGCACGGGCCCCGAGGACGGGTCGTGACATTATAAATATATTATGATATGTTATATCTTTTGTAAAACCATTATAAATTTGCAAATTACATATCATATCATAAAAAGCTCATAAATCATGTTGTAAATCATATAATAGACTTGTTAAATTAAAAACTTTATTTGTAAAATGAGTGTAGAGACCCATGATTTATGTATATAAACATTAATGTTCATTTGTGTAATACTTAATAAGTGGAAAAACAGACACCCAAAGACTATATTAGTATAGTGTCTTTGGAAACTCGGAATATAATTATCTAATCATGGTAAAAGATCTTCAATATCACCCAAAAATATCTTCCCATGTTTCCCTACCTAAAACCCTTCATCATATCCTATAAAAAAGAAAACATAAAAAGGGTTAGCTCAAATTCTCAATAAGGATAATCATGGAGAACATAAACCAAACTATAAAAATTTGAATGTAAAAACATGAACAAAATGTTTAAACATCCAAATTATATGGCATGAAATATATCTTAGTAGTATGTATGGAATGGATCATAATAGAACAACAATCTTGATAAAATATCACGAGAATAAAACATGGAATTATGGAAAACCAATAATCAAATAATATTATTTCTACAGTAGCTTAGGAATTGTTTCCAAGACCATCATAGCGGGAAAATTCCATTACTGAATTGTGTTTACTGGCCATTGTAGCCATGTATTACTGAACATGATTTACCATACATTTTAGTTGTGTCTAACTAATTAGATATAATTATTTATCCAATGCATTTGATAGCGATATAGTTCCCTCCCACCTCATGATTAAATAATTCTTACATGTGATATATAAAAAGAAATCATTCTACAAAGCATAACCCATGAAATAAAATTGGATTCTTATCCATCATGCCATCATAGAATAATCTTCATAAGATAAATGGAATCCATAAAACAAATTACATCCTAAACATAATCAAATATAATTAATAATAGTGATATAAAAATAACCCTATTCCATTATATATGGAAAATAATTTTAAGAAAACACTTGAACATAATTCCGGAGGATAATTTATTTTATTCATTAAAAACATTTTATTTTATAAATATGTAAATAAGGAATTTTGATGATGTAAAAACTCATTGATGCCATATAAGTTAAAAAATATATTATCCTCGTACTTTTACTAGAAATGTCAAAAAGTACCACATATGGTAAACAAATGAAAGATTCCTTCAATACCATGTAGTAAAAATAAAAAATGGGTAAAATTAAATTAAACATACATGGAATAATTTTAAACATTTTATGAAAACATTTTTATAAAAATTGATATAGATGATTAATATAACCCTAGTAAATATTATGTATAAATAATCTCAGATATTAAATGAGACTGCAAAATTATCCATTATCATAGGTCTGATCTGTATATTTCTAAAACATAGGTATATTGGGGTTAAAAATATTATTAACATGTAACAGAACCATAATTATATTAGTGATATCATATATGAATCATCTATGACTTTATATTACACATTCATTTGTCAATTCCTTGTTAATGTAGTGTTTTAGTAATAATCGTTTCATTTATCTTATGTATTTGGACATTTTATTAGTAACATGATTACTTAGATAATGTTTTAATTACTTCCATAATTTAAAACATGTTTTATATATCATATATATTCACTATATTATTATATATACTATATATATAAATGAAATAAAATTTACCGTTCATGTAGATTGGTGTCCGTACATACGATTGAACGTAGTTTCTGTCTCTTTATTGAATTGAATTGTATTAGGTAAATGACATGTATATATATATATATATTAGTATTATTATTTCATATATTTCATGATTATTTATTATATATTCATTTATAATTATTCTTGAATGGTTAACTATGAGAATGAATCGCATCGCATCGTGGAGATGGTATTTCATATGCACATATAGGTGATGATATTGTTCCCATAATTGATAAATGAAATTGAGGTGGATCAGGTATAATATCACAGAATTAGTATATAGATATAATAATGATATATATTTAATATTTCCACCATTATACCAATCCATGTAAGGTGGTGGTGAAAACCAGGTTACAGTACTACGTGGAGATGTTAAATCGTACGTATACACGCACAATGTTTTCATTTTTTCGTAAGATGGATAGAAAATGGAATTGGGTTGTTCCATATTTATAATAACATATTATTATATGATTTATATTGATGTTAATACATTATAATGAAACAAATATAGAAGATAAAGTATAAAAAAAATAAATTTTAATGAATCGGTAGAATAAATTACCTCTTCCTCCGCATGCATCCTTTAAATTTCCTTGTAGAGAAATATTTTTAGTCTTTTTAGAATATAAGAAACACTAGAATGTAAGAAAGGAAGATTAAGTGATAAATTTATAGGGTTTGGCCAATATTTAAGGCTCAAAATAGGGTGAAGCGGAATGGTAGGATGTTCCTTTTATAAGAGAGCAGTGGGGCACTTTAGGTATGTTCCTAAATATTTATTTATTATAAATTCAATTCAGATTTAAAATGGTTGAAAATTTATTTTATTATAATATAAAATGATTTTGGTTAAATTAAATTTTATCAAATTTTTTATTTACATGTTTGGAATATTTTTATTATCCTTATTTTTATGGTTTACCCTTATTTTACACATTTTAATCTTATTGGGATATTATGTTATTTACAAATTGTGGGTTAATGTAATTAACAGATCATCTCAAATGACCCAAAAAAGGTTATTTAGGAAATAATTTTACTTATATTAACCATATTTATGAAAATTATATTTTGGGAAGTTAATATCATTTAATAATTTATTTTATGTTTTATGTTCTGAATTATGCCTATTTTGGACACTTATAATACTTCAGTTTTTCTAAAATTTATAACCATCCGATTCTTTCAAATCAAATGAACTAAATAATTATTAAAATGAAAATTTATTTATGTAAAATCATGGATGGCCTCAATATGTTCAATGTTAATATATTTTAATATTTAGAAATTCACTTTTTTGAATATTTCATTAGTCAGGTAATCAATACATAATAATTTTTTCATAAAAAAATAAATCTATCTAATTTATAAAAATTTTAAATAAAATAACATGATGTAGGAAATAGTTTTATATTTATAATTGATATTTATAAACATATATATCAGTTATATAACAATATATTAATATTAATTATGTAAAATATATATGTTTAGGTTATAATTATATTTACTTTAAATTAATTCTTACAAAGTGTCATTTTCAAATCGAAGTGAATCCATGGGATACAAAAAATGACCAAAGGATTCCCATGGACAAAAATGTCTCATAAAATAGGACTAGAATATGTGTTAGTGTATTTTAATATTACTATAATTTTATTTTGTACCCTTATTTACCAGATTTACCCTTTACCCATGGTAAATAAAATAATTACTGAAGTTACTATTCTGACTGTCCAAAATAAAAGGTACCCATTTTAGAAATTTAAAACTTATATTTAAGAATATAGAATCTATTAATCAAATTAAAAACACACAGGTTGCAGTAATTAATTGTAAATTAATCTTGATGTCCAAGAAGACATGTTTTTTAAAACATTGCAAAAGATTAAAATGGTTTTACATTTAAATTCAATATAAAAATAATAACAATGAATTACATAGTAATAAACATTAATTATTTATTAAACATATACATCAAACCCATTTAATTATATAATTTATACAAAAAATTATTTTGATGAAATAAGTTATTTTCAATAAAAATTTAGTGCATTTTCACTATTTATCAAAATATGAATTTTTGCAGAAAAATATAAACAATTTATCCAAAATAATTTTTTATGTCCAGATACAATAGAAGAAGTATATCATGTCAAATTTAACTTATAAAAGTATCAAAAACTATATTTAAAATGAGTGTTCCATCAAAAGGGGGTAAAACGACCTTTTTTGATAAATACATCTTTTATCCAAAGAAAATGATTTTTTTTCTCATATCATAATCTAGAAAATGTGTTAGATGAATCATAATATTATATGAAATTTAAATTGTGAATATTAAAATTCATAACAGCTAGTTTATATCCCATTAAATAATATTATTTTCAAATTATATCATTTTTTTAGTGATACTCGGTATCACATATAACACAAGCTATCGTGTGAGGTCACACTTGCATGTAGCACAAGACAAATCAGTGTTTCTTATAGTGAATGAATTATTCTTTTTTCATATATCATAATCCAAACATAATTCATTTTAACATTGAACAATATATATAAATAGTGTTGATTTCTATCAATCAACTGGAAATTGTGTGTAACATTGGACTAATATAGTGTCGTGTATAATGCAAACTAACAGTGCAGAATATAGAACAATAAAATCATGTTTTAGTGAGAAACAGAATACATAATATATACTAAAAAGAATGAATCTCATAAAATTAAGTGGTGTTACATTATTCCCCAATTAAAATGAATTTCACCTTCGAAATTCATTGGTGTTATAAATGGTTTACTACATGGAAGTTTCTTTCCTATAAACCCACATCGTAATAAGGAGTACTAAAATTTCATTTCTAAAAGGATTGTTACAAGCATAATGGTTACCCAAATTAACTATTAATTGGGTTTCCATATAGGATAACATATTTTGGGTGTCAGAACAAGTATATGAAAGAAAAATATAACCATCATGTTCTGATTGATAGTGATAGAGAATAAGGTTTGGAAAAAAGTTAACTACCCGAAATCCATTAATCTATGATGATTTAAGTCACCATCTGATTCAATATATAAGAGGGTACTATGATAACATTTTTCATTCCAGATTTTTTCATTAATGTTGATTAATTTTTTTATAAGGTGAAATACATACATGATTTCAGTGTAATTTCACCATCTTTCATTCACTGAAAATTTTCAAAATCATCTACTATTTAAAGAAATGATATTCAATTTTTCATTTTTGAAGTGTTCAAAGATCATATGATAGAATGGTTGTTCATTCCATCTGTCTTAAAAAAATATTAAAACACATTATCAATTAATAATAATCCCACCTATAATGAAATATTACATTAATAAAACAAACATAAAACGGAAAATAACATATACTATCCATTAATGGATAACATTACAATATTTTAAAAATATAAAACATAGAAAGGGGTTAACTAAATAGACATAGCTATTGTCTCCCATATCTCATTTGGTAGTTCTTGGTTATCAGATTCCAAAAATTGTGAATACCATAATTATTTAATATCTTGAAACATTAATTACAATAGAACCATATAGAAAACATTTATGGTATCAAATGTAAACTCTTTCAACATATCAAAATCCCAAAACAAAATCAATATAATCCAACCATGATATAATATAGTCTATATATTATTATTGGGATCATTAATAATATCAAACATCATATTATCTCATTATACCTATATTATTCACATATCAAGTTATTTCAAAAAATATTTCAGTCACTTTTCATGGTTACTGGTACCATATACTAATGAAAACCCACAACGGACGAATACATAATTATTCCAATATACCATATTACAATAATGGATATTCAACAACACAATTTTGAAATTCCATTACATACACACTTAATCATTCCATTACATCATTTTCATACTCAACATCACCAATAATGATTGTATGTGACTTGCTTTTTCATTTTTCCAAAATAGGTCATTCGTGTCTATCATTATTATAATATAGATTATGGAATTTGTTAGAATACTCCTCCATTTCCATGCACTTATAGAAATGAATTTTCGGTGGAGCATTTTATATAGACTTATCAACATTCACATCATTAGATACCTTTTTTACATTTCATTGGCCCTTAGATACTCGATGAGCTTCATTTCCACACTTGAAAAAATTTATAGTCCCTTTAAGTAAATCTCCACCATGCATAGTTCCACACTTCATGCAGAAGCAAACATTTATGTTAATTATACCATTGATTTCAGATTTTTTCGTGAACACCAACTTTCCTTTATTATCAAAACCATGAGATGGATATGTGACACAAACATCTAATTCTACAATGACTGTACAACACACAATCTCTTCATAGCTACTGAAGTCTCTTATAGATAATTCCCTTTGAAGAGTTGGTTTTAAGACACCGAAGAATTGATCAAATTAACATTCAGGTTTGATGATGAAGCCAAAATCATACCTTGAATGTCTTATAAATTTCACTTCATATGTACCAATAGATTCGTCTTCATTATTTCATAATATCAATGAACTCATTTTACATTTTTTTCTAAGAATACGAGTAAATTACTTATTGAAAAATAAATTCTTGAACTCATCTCGTTTCATGGATTCAATTTGATCTTTCTTTCTTGTATTCTTTATTAGAGTCAACCACTAGTATGATTCACCTTATAATAAATAGACAACCAAAATTATCATTTCATGTTTTGAATAGCAAAGGATGGAAAATATATTTCAAATGGTTCTGATCCATTGATCATCAACAAGTAGATTAGAAGACCCACTTAATGAAGGTGGGTGTTGCCACATGAATGGCTCAATAGAATTTTGTTCCATTCTCTACCCTTTTGAGAGAAAATAAAAATACATATCTTGAATAATTATTGTAGAGACCCGAACCTTGACGTAAATGAACATTACATTACTTTTGCGGAATACTTAGTACATAACAAAAACACACACACAAGGATCGTAATAGTTTAGTGTCTTTGGAAACTCGGAATATAATCTTCTAATCCTGGTGAAAGATCTTCAACATATCCCATAAAGATCTTCTTTTTTTTAATACCTAAAAACCTTTCTTTATATCCTGGGGAAAAGAAAACATAAAAGGGTGAGCTCAAATGCTCAGTAAAGTTAATCAAAAGAAATATCAATCACATCATAAGCACATAACTTTTGGAAATCTTAACCTGTAAAAGAGATCATAATTTCATAACCTGGGATAACTCATGGCAGTGAAATGTAATCACAATAATCATAACTTAAAACATGAAACATTGTGGAATTCACACAAAATCATAGAGAATCATTTCTGGTTAGTCAAGACTCATTTCCAAGACTATCTTAGTGGACAAAGTCCCTTTCTGAACCGAGTCACCCTCGTTTCAGTCCTGTTTCACTGAACCAGTATAACCTACCGTTCCAGCCATGTCTATCTCATGAGATATAAAATCATTACCCAATGCATTGGAGGGAGATATAGGTCCCACCCATCTTATAATGAATCCTTGCTTATGTGTTCCACATAATCATAAACCATACATCATAGCGTAACCCATGTAATAAAAATGGAACTCTTAAACAACATGACATCATAAAACAATTCATATAAGATAAATGAATTCATAAAAATATTTCCATCAAAACATAATCAAATCCATGTAATAATAGGGATAAAAACAGAACTCTTTTATTATCATATATGGAAAATAATTTTGATAAAATACTTGAACTCCATTCTTGAGGAAAATATCCTTTCTACTTCAAAAACATTTTTCCTTTCATAACATGTCATACGACTATAAAATAAAAGAATATGATTAAAAATAAACATGAAAACTTGTAAAGGAAGATTCTTGGAAATAATGTTTTAAAAATCCATTCATGCCGTATAAGTTAAAAAAACATTATTCTCGTACTTTTG
Organism: Viscum album; assembly: GCA_963277665.1. NCBI lineage: Eukaryota > Viridiplantae > Streptophyta > Magnoliopsida > Santalales > Viscaceae > Viscum > Viscum album. Next base: position 806,055,343 of record OY728130.1, read on the forward strand.
TCGGAAAAGTCAAAAAAGTACCTCGTACGAAAAACGACAAAAGATTCGTTTCATATCCTTTACAAAAAATTTACCGAAGGGTGAAATTGAATATAAACTACTTTATAATGATATAAATATTAAATATTGAGGAAACATGGATGTGGATGATAAAATACACCCCATTAAATGCCAAAGTATAAACAATCTTTTATAAAAATGAGATTGTGATATTTCCCTGACCTTAGGTCCGATTTGCTTCATAAGTGTCCGAACCTCCTGTATAATGATTTAAATCATTTTATTGACTTATTCAAGAATCATATTCATTATTATTATATCATATATGGTCCACTTAAGACTTTATATTACCCGTTATTTTGTAAATTAATGTTAAAGTAGCGTTTTGGGTAAAATCGTCTCATTTGTCGTTCGTGTTTTTAACTTGTAATTATTAATATGATTACTTGGATCATGAATACTTATATCCAGAATGTAAAACATGATTTATATATAATATATATTCAGAATATATATATATATATATAATATCGATAAATGGAATGAAATACACCGTTCATGGAGACGGTAGTCCGTACGTACGCATGAACACTGTTTTCGTTTCCTTATTGAATTGAATGGAATTAAGTTGATGAAATACATATAAATATAAATAAATCCAGTATCATTATTATTTCATATATTTCATTTGTACTTATTATATATACTTTATAATCATTCATGAATGGTTAATCATTGAGAATGAATCTCATCGCGTCGTGGAGACGGTAGTCCGTACGTACGCACGAGCGATGATATCGTTCCCATGGTCATGGAATTGTGTTGAAGTGTATATATACTATTTCAGTATCAATATCACTTTATAATAATCATATATAGTTACTCATTACACCATTATACCTATCCAATTAAGGTGGTGGCGGAAAATAGATTACACCACGTCGTGGAGACGGTATTCCGTACGTACGCACGCGTGATGATTTCCTTTTTCCGTAGGATGGATAGAAGGTGAATTAGGGTTGTTTAATATTTATAATAACATATCATTATGTAGTTAATACTTATGTTATTACTTTATCATGAAACAACTAAAGAAGAAGAAGTTTAAGAAGAAAGAAATTGAAAAGATCGGTAATGGATATTACCTCTTCTTTGAAACGCCTATTTGAATCCTCCACTTAGGGAACTAAGATTGGTCTTTGAAAAAGACCAAGACCTCTAGGATTATTCTAGGGAAGTGGAGAAGGGATTTTGGCAGGGGTTGGCCGAGCTTGAGTGCTCAAATTCGTGTGAGGTGGAGGGGGAGGAGGTGTCCTTTTATAAGGGAGGAGAGGGGCACCTTAAGAATATCTCAAAATATTATTTTATATTAAAGTCAAAATCGGTTTATAATGGTTCCAAAGGGTCTTATTTCGAAGGTAAAGTGGGGATGGGTAGAAATACTATCAACCAATAGGATTTTTACAAGTTTAGGTTATTATTTTAACCTTATCAATTAGATTTAACTCTAAGTTAAATAATTTAACTTTTACCGTGTCTTTTTGTTTTCTTACACTATAAGGTTAATAAAATTACTATATGAAGCCAAACGAACCCCACGTTTTTTATTATTAATATATATATCCTTCTCTAAGTCATTTTTCCGAACCTTAGATTTTTAGGAATTAAATAACAATTAATAATATAATATTTGTTTTAAAAACTAATTTATGTCAATTTTGACACTATTTGGTACATGATTTTTATGAAATTTCTAACAGAATGATAAGTTCGAAACAAGTTACTTAAATCAACCATAACATGTCATATTAACCTAGAAAATTAATTTATGTCATAAAAAGTCTCAAATTACATTTATTTGGTCATTTATAACATCAATTATGTTAATAGTTTTTTAAAAAGGTAATTACTGCATCATTGTTGTGTCATAAATAAATTAAATTATTTAAAGTATAAAAATTACAAATAAAATACCATTATGTAGTAAAGCTTTTTATAGTTTTAATGAATATTTATAGTCGAAATTATATTATGTATAACCCTATATTAAATTTTTTTTAGTAAATCAACTTTGATTTTATCTCTTTTAACTCTTCTTTGAATTAAATAATAATAATGTCCAAATCTAATCCAAGTGGGGCTAAATGATAATATTTTACACTTAAGGTTGTTTTTGGTCGAGATAGACTTTTTCAATAGGATTAGGACATGTTTTAGGGTAATATTAATATCATTTGTACCCTTAATTACCCTATTTACTTTTAACCGTGGTAAATAAAAGTAAAAAGTTACTATTCACCAAAAATTATTTTCATCTTATTGAACCACATTTTAGTCCTTGATATTAACCGTGTCTCTCGGATTTTCTAAATTCTATTAACCGAAGTGGTAAAATTAAGTTTTATGCAAAATTCAGTTTTTAACCTACCACTTAGTGGTTTCACTATTCATCAAAAATTGAAGTTTTTCAGAAAAATGCCAAAATTTCACCCTAAGCTATAATTGATATTTAGAATTCAAAATGATTACTATTTTACAAAATTACAAACATATAATTTGCATTAATTAATTTTATAATTAATTTCCGCTGTCACAACAAATAGCGTGTTTTTAAGAGATAATAACTATCAATATATTAACACTTGTTTATGTCTGGTGTAAATGTGGAATTACATACAATGACCAACATTGTATTGAATTGTAAAAATATATTCTAAATATACTTTAATACCACTCAAATTAATAATTTATCACTATTAATTATTTCTATTAAAAAAGTTGTTTTTAATTAAAATTTAGTAATTTTCACTATTCATCAGAATATGAAAGTTATCCGAAAAGTACCAAAATTTCACCTTAGGCTAAATTCGATACTCTGAATCCAAAAATGAAGTCCATTTTGAGAGATAAAATTTCTAAAATTTTAAAAGGTGGTTATTACTATTCATAATGGCTAGTTTTAATAATATTTTAATAGCATATCGTTGTTTAGTGAAACTCGGTATTGCGTACTACACACGCTATCGAGGAAGGTCGCGATTGTGTGTAATACAAGGCAAGTCAAGGGTGCGTGTTTGGAAAGATCCTTTTGGTGTAGCGTACAACACAAGACATTAGTAATATTTAAAAGAATATTTTTCATAAAATTTTGGGGTGTTACATTCTACCCCCCTTAAAATGAATTTCGCCCTCCAAATTTGTTGGGGTTATAAATGGTTTACTATTCGAAATTTTCTTTAATAGAAACCCACATCGTAAAAAGGAATACCAAAACCAATCTTTAAAAACAAAAGTATGTAACGTAACAGTTACCCAATTAAACTAATCACTGGGTTTCCACATAGGTGAAAATATGGATATGGAAGAGAAATCTAACCATCATGTTTTAATGGAGAGTGGTAGAGAACATGGCTATGGAAAATTTAACAATCACAAAGCCATAAATTTGTGATGATCTAGGGTACCATCTGATTCATCGGATATAAGGGCACTTGGATAACATTTTTGGTTTTCAATATCATTTCCCTAAAGTTGAAAATTTGAATTAGAATAAATACTTAATTTATTTTGGTACAATCTCACTATTGTTCGTGCCTTGAACAATTTCCACTTCATCTCTTAAATAAATGAAGTTGAATTTGTTATTCGTGAAGTGTTAGCAGATCATGTGATAGAATGACGGGTCATTCCATCTGTCTCAAACAAAAGGTTAGCAAAAATTATATACATAAGTCGATCTATAGTGAGATTTATCATATATGGTTCCTAAAATGGACTTATACTTCATATATCATACTGCTTAATATAATAAAACTAGTTTCTACTAAACAGGGACTTTCTGTAGGCCAGTGGTAGGCGATAAAGGCCAGTCGCACTTCGGTTGTGGGTTCGATTCCCACAGCCTTGTCCGATGCGATGTGCTGTCGCCCATCCTGCAAGTTGTCCTTTTTCTAAAACTATATTACTATAACATCTCATCAATAATATCGAAAAACCGACAATACTAACTTATGTCCAACATAATCCATTCCAATCTTTAGGCTTATCCATAATACTGCAGTCCACTCTCAGAGATTTAATACCATCGTTTATCCCCATATATTATAAGATATATCTTGTTGGTCACATTCCAAACATTCAAAGGCCTTAATCATGTACTCTCTTGAATACCCATTGAACCTTATTGAAAACATGAGTGCTGTTAAAAGTTAACTCTTTCCACATACCAAAATTCTCAAAATTTTATATACTCAAACAATGATATAACCTTCTCCTTATATCAGTCATGAGCTCATGAATACTATCAAACATTAAATTTTATCTTTATCCCTTCATTATGTTCATTCCAAAAATATCTGAATAACCTTTCATGGATACTGGTACCATTAATCATAAACTTTCAAAACTCAATGAAATACAACAGTGTAACAATACTTAGATGTCTCTTTATTCCATAGTACCATGAAATTACTTATACAACATTACACACGATAAACATGTAATCATTCCACTACATTGTTAAACCATTGATCAAGCTTCAACAATTCTTTCATCTCACATATCATTCGTAGTCTCTTCATCATCATCAACATAAATACTACCCATAAAACAATACTTATTCTCTTCATGAGACTTTCCTTTATGGCATTGGTTTTCATAATGCCCGTACATTCCACATTTAAAACATTTAACCATTGTTGATGTCGTGGCAATATCATTATCCTCATACCTGGTGTTAAACGAACCTTTTACTTTGCACTTACTGGCTTTGTGTCCTTCTTTCCCGCACCCAAAGCATCTTCCAGTTCCATTGAAACATTCTCCTTGATGCCTCTTCCCACATGATTTACATAGGGGAAATTGAACTTTCTTTCCTCTATGATCGTCATGAAACTCCATCTTTCTCTTATTAGCCGAGTCAGGAAACTTACCAAATTTTACTTTATTGATCATATTATGAGATTGCTGATTCGACATAATAATGATGTTTGGACTTCCAAATCCTATTTCATTTGGTTTCTCATGAATAATATCATTCCATTGTCCATCATATCCTCCATTATCGTGAATCATCTTGTTTCCAGCCATTTTCTCAAATCCAAAAAGAATAGTGTGAGAGGCAAAAATCATGCTAGGGAAAACAACATTATAAAGGGGGAGTACCCTCAATATCTAAAATCTTAGGATAAATTCTAAGATCGTTAGTGCAATTCCAGGACTATAACCTATATGTATACTTAACCTTAGAGACATCCCTAGACATACCTTAGAAATATCTCTAGGGATCTAACTAAAGTTATCGCATCCTAGTTTCCAACGGTTGACTAAACCTTTCCTCTGATACCAACTGTAGAGACCCGAAGCTTGACGTTCATGAACATTACATTACTTTTGCGGAATACTTAGTACATAACAAAAACACACACACAATGATCGTAATATTTTAGTGTCTTTGGAAACTAAGAATATAATCTTCTAATCCTGGTGAAAGATCTTCAACATCTCCCATGAAGATCTTATTTTTTTAATACCTAAAAACCTTTCTTTATATCCTGGGGAAAAGAAAACATAAAAGGGTGAGCTCAATTACTCAGTAAGTTTAAACAAAAGAAATATCAATCACATCATAAGCACATAACTTTTGGAAATCTTAACCTGTAAAAGAGATCATAATTTCATAACCTGGGATAACTCATGGCAGTGAAATGTAATCAAAATAATCATAACATAAAACATGAAACTTTGTGTCATTCACACAAAATCATAGAGAATAATTTCTTGTTAGTCAAGACTCATTGCCAATACTATCTTAGTGGAAAAAGTCCCTTTCTGAACCGAGTCACCCTCGTTTCAGTCCTGTTTCACTGAACCAGTATAACCTACCGTTCCAGCCATGTCTATCTCATGAGATATAAAATCATTACCCAATGAAATTGAGGGAGATATATGTCCCACCCATCTTATAATGAATCCTTTCTTATGTGTTCCAAATAATCATAAACCATACATCATAGCGTAACCCATGTAATAAAAATGGAACTCTTAAACAACATGACATCATAAAATAATTCATATAAGGTAAAGGAATTCATAAAAATATTTCAATCACAACATAATAAAATCCACATAATAATAGGGATAAAAACAGAACCCTTTTATTATCATACATGGAAAATAATTTTGATAAAATACTTGAACTCCATTCTTGAGGAAAATATCCTTTCTACTTCAAAAACATTTTTCCTTTCATAACATGTCATACGACTTTAAAATAAAAGAAGATGATTAAAAATAAAAATAAAAACTTGTAAAGGAATCTTCTTGGGAATAATGTTTTAAAAATACATTCATGCCGTATAAGTTAAAAAACATTATTCTCGTACTTTTGTCGGAAAAGTCAAAAAAGTACCTCGTACGAAAAATGACAAAAGATTTCTTTCATATAATTTACTAAAAATTTACCGAAGGGTAAAATTGAATATAATCTATTCTATAAGGATATAAATATTACATATTGAGGAAACATGGATGTGGATGATAAAATACACCCCAGTAAATGCCAAAGTATAAAAAATCTCGGATAAAAATGAGATTGTGATATTTCCCTTACATTAGGTCCGATTTGCTTCGTAAGTATCCGAACCTCCTGTATAATGATTTAAATCATGTTATTGACTTATTAAAGAATCATATTCATTATTGTTATATCATATATGGTCCACTTATGACTTTGTATTACCCGTTCTTTTGTAAATTCATGTTAAAGTAGCGTTTTGGGTAAAATCGTCTCATTTGTCGTTCGTGTTTTTAACTTGTAATTATTAATATGATTACTTGGATCATTATTACTTATATCCAGAATGTAAAAAATTATTTATATATAATATATATTCAGAATATATATATATATATAATATCTATAAATGGAATGAAATACACCGTTCATAGAGACGGTAGTCCGTACGTACGCATGAACGCTGTTTTCGTTTCCTTATTGAATTGAATGGAATTAAGTAGATGACATACATATAAATATACATAAATCCAGTATCATTATTATGTCATATATTTCATTAGTACTTATTATATATACTTTATAATCATTCATGAATGGTTAATCATTGAGAATGAATCTCATCGCGTCGTGGAGACGGTAGTCCGTACGTACGCACGAGCGATGATATCGTTCCCATGGTCGTGGAATTGTGTTGAAGTGTATATATACTATTTCAGTATCAATATCACATTATAATAATCATATATAGTTACTCATTACACCATTGTACCTATCCAATTAAGGTGGTGGTGGAAAATAGATTACACCACGGCGTGGAGACGGTATTCCGTACGTACGCACGCGCGATGATTTCCTTTTTCCGTAGGATAGATAGAAGGTGAATTAGGGTTGTTTCATATTTATAATAACATATCAGTATGTAAGTAATACTTATGTTATTACTTTATCATGAAAAAACTAATGAATAAGAAGTTGAAGAAGAAAGAAATTGAAAAGATCGGTAATGGATATTACCTCTTCTTTGAAACGCCTCTTTGAATCCTCCACTTAGGAAACTAAGATTGGTCTTTGAAGAAGACCAGGACCTCTAGGATTATTCTAGGGAAGTGGAGAAGTGATTTTGGCAGGGGTTTTCCGAGCTTGAGTGCTCAAATTTGTGTGAGGTGGAGGGGGAAGAGGTGTCCTTTTATAAGGGAGGAGAGGGGCACCTTAGGAATATCTCAAAATATTATTTTATGTTAAAGTCAAAATCGGTTTATAATGGTTCCAAAGGGTCTTATTTCGAAGGTAAAGTGGGGATGGGTCTAAATCCTATCAACCAATACTATTTAGATAGGTTTTGGTTATTATTTTAACCGTATCAATTATATTTAACTCTAAGTTAAATAATTTAACTTTTACCGTGTCTTTTTGTTTACATACACTATAAGGTTAATAAACATACTATATGAATCCAAACGAACCCCAAGTTTTTTAGTATTAATATATCTATCCTTATCTCAATCATTTGGACGAACCTTAGATTTTTAGGAATAAAATAACAATTAATAATATAATATGTGTTTTGAAAACTAATTTATGTCAATTTTGACACTATTTGGTACATTATTTTTATTAAATTTCTAACAGAATGATAAGTTCAAACCAACTTACATAAATCAACAATAACATGTCATAGTAACCTAGAAAATTAGTGTAAGTCATAAAAAGTCTCAAATTACATTTATTTGGGCATTTATAACATCAATTATGTTAATATTTTTTTAAAAAGGTAATTACTACATCATCGTTGTGTCATAAATAAATTAAATTATTTAAAGTATAAAAATTACAAATAAAATACCATTATGTATGAAATCGTTTTAGATTTCTAATGAATATTTATAGTCGAAATTATATTATGTATAACCCTATATTAAAAATGTTTTAGTAAATCAACTTTGATTTTATCTCTTTTAACTCTTCATTGAATTAAATAATAATAAATGTCCTAATCTAATCCAAGTGGGCCTAAATGATAATATTTTACACTTATGGTTGTTTTTGGTCGAGATACACTTGTCCAATAGGATTAGGACATGTTTTAGGGTAATATTAATATCATTTTTACCCTTAATTACCCTATTTACTTTTAACCGTGGTAAATAAAAGTAAAAAGTTACTATTTACCAAAAATTATTTTCATCTCATTGAACCACATTTTAGTCCTTGATATTAACAGTGTCTCTCGTATTTTCGAAATTCCATTCACCGAAGCGGTAAAATTAAGTTTTATGCAAAATTCAGTTTTTAACCTACCACTTAGTGGTTTCACTATTCATCAAAAATTGATGTTTTTCAGAAAAATGCCAAAATTTCACCCTAAGCTATAATTGATATTGTTTCCAACGCTTTCGCCGGGGCGTGCGCACCCGTCCGTGGAGGATGCGCGGCTCTGTTGCCCCGCATTCCCGCTTTCCAAAGGCGGACGACATTCGTTCCATGTTCAGGTACGTATGCTCCTTGATCGAAACGGGATGATGTGATGTCAGTTATTCCTTCCGTGGATTCCTCCTCGGAACTCGTCACCTAGTCCGGGTCTCCCTTATAGATTTAATACGTAGTTCGTGAAACTCTTCCCAGTGCCATGTTTCCATGGACGCCGGTTAATTACACTGCTTCTGTCGGGACATTCCAAAGGGTCCAGTCAGGGCAGCAACCTTCGGTCTGGGGAGTAGTCACGTTTGAGGCATCAGTAGCGTGTCTGGATGCTGGGGTACCTGGCATGTTTGTCTGATATCCTTGACCACAAGGCTTCTCGAGGGCGTGGAAACCCGAGGCATCCGACATCGAGCGCGGGGAATTATGTATCACAGACACATATCTGAGGTTTTCCTCAGCTTCCCATGTTCAACACAGGGTATGTCGCAAGTTTAACGTCCGGCGGGGACGGATCAACCCAACCAGAGCATTAGCTAGGATAGACCGGATTTGAAGGTGGAACTTGGTCCGATGAGCATTGTCAGCGTACTGACTGGAAGGTGGACCTTAGTCCGATGGGAATCGTCAGCGTACCGACGTGAAAGTAGACCCGTGGGTCCACTAATGGTGGGCTTGAACCATGGGAAGGTTTCCTACGTACCATGCCTTGACATGGATCAAAGTCCTCGTAGTTCAAGAGAAAGAGACCCGACGTGAAAGACAGGTGGGATTGAACCTCATAGAGGCTTCCTACGTACCATGCATTGACATGGATCAAAGGCCTCGTAGTTCAAAAGGTTGGTGGGTCGCAATGGCTTACCACTGGACCGGAGTGTAGTTTAACGTCCTGCTGGACGGGGTGAAACCCGACGTGAATGAGCGACGGGTGGGCTTGAACCTCATAGAGGCTTCCTACGTACCATGCCTTGACATGGATCAAAGACCTCGTAGTTCAAAAGGTTCTCCAGTGAACCGACGTGAAAGTAGACCCATGGGTCCACTGGTGGTGGGCTTGAACCTTGTGAAGGCTTCCTACGTACCAAGCCTTGACATGGATCAAAGACCTCATAGTTCAGGTTGTTGGTTGTCAGGGTCGGTGCTCACTTTAAGCCCACGTGAGTCATGCTCGATGTGAGAAACAAGAGGTTGCAAGGACCTGAAGATCACGTCGCGAAGGGTGCGTCCGTGAGAAGCGAAGAGGGGCTTAAGCGTTGAGCGGCCCATGGTGTTGGGACTTACTCCAGGATGGAGGCCTAGGTTCCGCTATGAAGTGACAATGGTGGGCGGGGCTTACGCTAGAAAGCTGCCCGTAATGTCTTCCTCATGTCTGACCATGAGGGCATCCCAACTCACTGATGGGTTGAGGCCTTTACCTATGCACTAGTGCTCAAGCGGGATAATGCCAAGGGCATTGGAATCTATCCCATCAAAGGGAGTTGAAAAGTGTGAATCAGATGCCCAGTATTCAGAACGTCGTGATATTGGCATGGTGATGGAGGATTACTGCTGACCATGTTCGCAACGCAGCATCCATATCACGTTAGCCAGAAATGAGGACAACAAATGAGGGTCGACCGTTGACCATGTTCGAAACACGGGACCATGTCAAAAGTGTTGTCGATCGATCCTTCGGGACGTTGGCCTAGGACAGCAGGCGGACCATAGGTCGGGCATCCATACTGTTAGGGGGTCCCTCCAGACGTGATCAGTCTTCCGGGGCGTTGGCCCAGGACAGCAGGCGGACCATAGGTCGAGAATCCATACTGTTAGGGGGTCCCTCCAGACTTGGAAGTGAATGACGACCCAAACGAAGGACACACAAAGCGTGGGATGGAGTGCTGGAATGTTTGAACGGATTCCAATGCTCTTGAAACTATGCCACTGTAAACATGGCATTAGGCATCTTGTGCTTGGCGCACAAGGCATCACTTGTTTAATGGAAGAGGCATCCTATGTTTGGAACATAGGGATTACTACAGTTTAGAGTCATGTAGGATGGACTGTTAGGCAGAAGGTGCCTAGAAATGGTTGGTGTTGGGACTTACGCAAGGGCGGCCCAAGGTGCGACAAAGCGCGAGAAAGATGGCCCTTGGTCCAATGATGGGAGGTACCTCGTCCCATATCACGCCCTCCACCGACTTTGGTAGTGGGGAAGTACGGAAATGCAGGGGTGCAGCCATCCGCTGGGGAACTAGGGTCGCCCTTCTCCTTCGAACAAACGCCACTCCGACAAGGAGGATCTCATTCCATGTGAGAAAGAGTTCCATTCCCGTGGAGACGAGTGGTGTAAAAAATGTTCGAGTTGGGGGGGACACTTCGCGAGGGGCACGAGGTCGGGTCACAGTTTAACGTCAAGTGTTGAGGACGTGGTGCTTGGCAGTTTAACGTCCTGCAGCTCGGACGAGGTGGGTTCACTCCACACCCATAGGACTTACATAACCGGTACCCTCTGGTCCTTGTGGAAGGGAAGGTATCGGTAAGGCCATCAGATCACAGTGTAACGTCATGTTTTGAGGACGTGGTGCTTGGCAGTTTAACGTCCTGCAGCTCGGACGAGGTGGGTTCACTCCACACCCCTAGGACTTACATAACCGGTACCCTTTGGTCCTTGGGGAAGGGAAGGTATCGGTAAGTCCATCAGATCGCATTTTAACGTCATTGTTGAGGACGTGGTGCTTGGCAGTTTAACGTCCTGCAGCTCGGACGAGGTGGGTTCACTCCACACCCCTAGGACTTACATAACCGGTACCCTCTGGTCTATGGGGAAGGGAAGGTATCGGTAAGGCCATGGTAAAGGGGGGTCGTGGAACGAACCATCGAGGGGTCCAGGTTAGCGTGGCTATGCGAAGAAGCAATAGCCGTGAGCGTGCCTATGTGAAGAATAATTACGCGAAGCAACGCTACGGGTGGTATTGTCCATGGGACATTGAAATCACATCGTGCAGACCTGGAGGGTCGCACGGAAAGAGGAATCTCTAAGAAGAGGAGTGTGCTTCGCGAAGTGGGGTGCCTTGGCCTTAGCATGGGGCATAGGTGTGAGTGGGAGGTACTTCGAGAAGTGGAACAGTGTTCGCAGAGCACTGCCTCGCGAAGAAGGGGTACCTCGCGAAGCAGGGTCCTGCGAAGCAGTGTGCTTCGCGATGTACAGTGATCCTGCCTTGGCATAGGGATCACTAGCACGGGTTGGGTGTTTCGCGAAGCATAAACGCTCCGCGGCTGCCCGGGTTCCCTTGGGAATCCCCTTCCTCCGCGAACGCCCTTGAGCTTCCCGAAGGGAATCCCTCCCGGAAGAGGGGCTCAAAACGAGACAAAACAGAAGCGTCTCGCGAAGTAGAAATACCTCGCAGAGATCATGATTCCCGTGGCAAAGAGTGCTTCGCGATGCGGGATAGGAGAAGCCGAATGGTCGGATTGTCCGTCGTCTGGGACTCAGGGGGAGTCCAGTATTTATAGGGAAGGGGCGCCGCAAAGCAGGGCTCGCGCGCCGCCTTCGGTGCTTCGCGGCGCGCTCGCGAACGTCAAATGGGTTCGCGGAGCATTACCGCCTCTGGTGCTTCGCGGCGGCTCGCGAACGTCAAAAGCGTTCGCGGAGCATTACCGCCTCTAGTGCATTGCGGCGGCTCACGAACGTCAAAGGGGTTTGCGGAGCATTACCGCCTCTGGAGCTTCGCGGCGCCGCCATGGTCGGGGCGCTTTGCGACGGGGCTTCGCGGCGGGTCTTCGCGGAGGAGCTTCGCGAGGAAGCGCGCCGGCCTTCTTCGTTCCTTTCTTTCGGGCCACATTTTTGGCGCCAACAAATGCCCCCCCTCAGACTTGGAGCCGCGGAGGGCGAAGGGTCGAATTCTGAGGGACAATCGCCCTAATTGTCGGTGATTCGCGATGTAGCATCACGAAGGGGACCATCGATGCTCGCCGGGGCCGCGGATCCGGACGCGCCGCGATGCTTCGCGCGGGTGAGGCGCGCCGCGATGCTCCGGGGTCGTCGCCTATAAATAGGGGGTGCACCCTCTTTTGTCTTCACGTGTCTTCCTTGTCTTTTTTCCGTTCTTGACTTCGCGAAGCTCCGCGTACTCTGCGACAGTCCTTCGCGAATCGAGCTTCGCGGCGAACCGCGAGTCTCCGACTCCGCGTCCGCGCTAGGCGAACTTCTTGTCGGCCTTGGCCAAACTTCGCGACTTGGTCTCGCGACCGATTTTCGCGGTCGAGCTTCGCGTTTCAACTTCGCGACCGAGCTTCGCGATCCAGGGGAAAAAACTTTTCTGAGGGTCGCCATCAAAATGGCCCATCAAGAGGCTGTGCTGGGAGTGCTTGCAGATGCTGCTCGTCGGGATGAGATGGACAACCGTCCAGGTTTTTGGGAGATGATCCGGAGCCACTCGGACCATACTTCTTTGACAGATCTGCTCTCAGAGGGTCAGAAAGATTATTCGCAGTGTAGGAAACTGCCGTTGTATGGCTTCGGGCTGAGGGATGACGTCTTCATCCCTGAGGCGAGTAGGGATGAACCAGCCTGCTGGTTCAGGAGCACACCATGCCAGCACCAATGGTTCAGGGCGGCCGATGGTCACGCGCGGGAGGACTTCACACCCGTTACCGATGATTGTATCTACAACCATGTAAACGACATCGACGGGAAGCCACTGCAACCGTAGACTTCCCCTCCCCTCTATCGTACTATGCAGAAGGCGGCTTTGCAGGATTCGAATAAGGGATGGTCCGATGAGTGGGACCTGTGCCAGGGCAGCAATTTTACCGACGACTGGGCCTGGGCCTACTGGGTAGGCACCTCATGCGAGGAGTTCGGGGCCGAGTTGAGGAGAGTGGGGTTGTATGAGGCGGCATGGGCCTCCCAATTCCACATTTACCAACCGAAGAAGCTAATGCCGGAGTTGCTGAGTAGATGGTCATCTAGGACCAACACCTTTCACCTGCATCACGGGGAGGTGGGAATCAGCCTGTGGGATGTCCACCAGATTTCTGGGGTCCCAATCTTGGGGGCCATGTATGAAGAGTTCCTCCCTGTTGCCAGCGCATGGGGAGATGCGGAGCAAATGCCGCGACTGGCGTCGGCGCTGATGGTACTTGTCCCTGGCGAGGATAAGGAGGCGGTGAGGGACGGCCACTTCAGGAGGTGGTTAAAATGCTTCCTGAAATTCCCAGAGAATCTAGAGTTCCTTCCAAGGCCTCGAACTTGTCCAAGGGCAGCCCAACGGGGCAAAGGGCACTCGTATTGGCGGGTCTTGGAGGACAGCCAATGGAAAACTTGGGGTTTCAGTGTTAGCACTGAACAACAGCCAATAGTCAGGCTGGCGGCGTTCATCGCAGCTCTCATCTGTGGGTGGATCCTACCAGTGAGGGATACAAGCATGGGGGTGCGGCCCAGCTCGTTCATCATGGCATCGATGTTGGCCATGGGGCAGTGGATCAACCTAGGGATTCCGATGCTCACCAAACTGTACAGAATGCTGCGGCATATTAGTGAGGGCAAGAAGCCGTTAAGGATATGTGGGCCCTTCCACCTCCTGTATGGGTGGATCGCAGTGCACATTAGGGGGATTTACGAGTATCCAAACCCCATTTCACCACCGGGATTGGACTTTCGCCCCTCCATCCTGAACGCGGTCGGGAGCTTCCCGTTCAAACTGGTCGTTCCAATGGTGCTGAATCGGGTGTGGAGGGCGGATGAGTTCAATTTCCATCCCTTCCCGTTGCCGACGGGGATGCTCACTGATGACCGACGGGGAACGGAAGAACATAGGGCTTACCTCCTGGCCTTCCTAGGTGGAGTTTTGGTGGAATGAATAGATCGTGAGCCGCTCTGTGAACCGTACACTCCACATCGGTTTGCGAGGCAGTTCTGGTGCCTTTAGTGGCTGACCCCACAGGTCTACTGGGGGGGTGCGTCACTAGGAGCACCCGTGTGTGATGAGGCAGCTGTGGCTCATGTTCACACGCGAAGATGGAAAGATGCGGATTGCATTGCCTCTATCCACCGCCGCCTTCGGATTAGTGAAGGAGTACGCCATCAGTTGGGAGGCCGCTTATCTGGGGGAGATGCTGAAGCAGCCAACGATCCGGGTTGGTGACGGTGGGCCTCCTCCATCTCGAGGTCGGGGTCGGAGGGAAGCTAGGTCCACTCGCGGCAGCTGGGATTCCATGGCGGCGAGACCCGCACTGGCCGAGGGTATGGCAGCAGCGGTGGATCCGGTGATTCCGGGAGAGCAGGGTCATCCGGAGGGGCGGCCACCAAGGGGATTTCGCAGGATATTCACTCAGGCTCCGGGAAAGCGCCTGCGTCACATTGACGTGGCAGAGGATGTCGTCTTCTCGGAATCATGGGACATTTGGGATGTCAACCGGCAATTCCTCAGCCTATCCGAGATATGGGCCCACCTGAATCGCCTCGGGATGGAATTACCGGGTATAGGCCCAGTTCGGGCTGGATTCATGGCGTCCCCGGCGGAGCCAGAACAGTACCTGGAAGAGCTGGAGGATTACGTCCACTTCAGTGGTGTCCCTCACCCAATGACAGACCGGGTGAGGGTACTGTTGAATCAGACGGTCCCCCCACAGTTATCGGCTGCCGATCTGAGGGAGCTCTTCCCCTTGCCGGAGGAATCAGAGGACTCCTCTCGAGAGGATGAGGCTTGCGGAGGGATCCCGCTGGAGGACGGCGAGGTCGGAGACAGAGGCTCAGAATCCGACGATTTCGCGGAGGGTCTCGAGGTAGAATTCCGAACTTCTCTCCTTATGACCTGTTCTTGGGTCCCTATGGACTTCTCATCAATGTTTGAGCCGTGCAGGAGGAACTTGTTCGTAGGCCTCATTCTCGCTCTTTGGCGGGTGATCATGCGGGACCTTCAGAACCCGCGCCTATGGCTGAGTCCAGTTCTGCGCCTGGTGGGACCAGGGCGCCTAGGGCGGCTCCTCCAGAATCTCCAGACCTTCCAACAATATACCGAGGGCCTTGCCTCGGGGTGCCCTTCGTACCAGCTCAGGAGCAGCGCTCGGAGGTCGATCTTCGTAAGTCTCCCCCACCGGTCTCCACATTGTCACATGTAGGCCATGCCAACTAACGTCTATGTCTCTCTGTCGTACAGTTCTTCGGCTGGCGTGGGCCGCTATGGCGAGGCTGGTCGGGATTTCTGGCGGCGTCCCTCCTAGGGGCATGCCGGTGATGGTGGCGATAGTCCCTCCGTCTCCTCAAGCTGCGACACACATCATCACTGGTGGGTCCACCAGCAGGGCCGTACCCGAAATCATTGAGGTGGACTCTGAGGAAGAGGATCAACCGGTCGGTCCCAATCCTGTCCTGCCTGCATCAGCGTCAGGTGTCGTACCAGATTCAATACCAGATGCAGATCCCGCTGTGGAATTCCAGCAGGCATATCCTGCGTACGAGCCTGCCAACCGCACGAATTGAGACGAAACGGCCTCCGATGAGGAAGACAGCAGCATAGTCCGTCGCCGGTCGTGGAAGCTGATCACACGCTTTATCAGGGACACTCCCCAAGAGCAATGGTTGGCCAAAATGGATAGGCTTCGCTCGCGGTTGCGCGAACTGTGTGTCGGGGGAGTGGATGCCCAACGCCCTCACGCGCTCTTCCGAGACCTCATGGCTGAGAAGATCCGGGAGTATGATCGTGGGATGAGCGTGGGATGGTAGTGGAGGAAGGCGACCAGCAGTAGGAAGCTCCAGGAGGCTGAAGGCGAGGTCCAACAGATGCAGATCCAGGCCAACGAGCTTTCAGCCACTCTTGATACGCAGTCTGAGCTAGTCTCATGGTTGAAGGCCCAACTGGCAGAGGCTGAGGAGCATATGGGGCAGACCTCTAGAAGGATGGTTGTCGTTCAGGCCGAGGTAGAAAGGGACAGGGCCAGAGTTGACAATTTACGCCTCGCTGCGGCTGAAGAGGAGCGGGCATTGAATCAGCGGCAACAAGCCTTAGACACCGCAAGTCAGCGGGTGACGGAGCTGCAACGCTCTTTTGACGGGGTCAACCCGTCCATGGGGGAAATCAACCCCTGAGTATTGTAACAAATCCAAAACCCTTTTATTGGTACTTTCGTGCTTCCAAATTTTACCTTTGTTTTGAATGCCGTGGCACGCACGATTTCCACTGTTGAATTGCCTTGTTATATCCCTACAACGTTTGCGGGACGTTTGACGACAATTCCCCAAGCCAGTCCAGATTCTCGAAAGATGGGGAAGTCTTGATTGGAGGAGGAACTTCCAGGATAGCCAAATTACCTGTTTCCTCAACGTGCTCTTATGCACAAACGGGGCAACGCCACGGGCGCTGAAATTGGTCCAAACAGATGAAAATGGGAAGTGTGAATCACTATACCCAAGATTCGGAACACTGCGAGGATGGCGTGACATTAAGGGACAACCGTTAACCATGGAGGGGAAACGGTACTCTTAATGCATTAGCCTGAAATGGGGACAACAAATGAGCATCGACCGCTGACCATATTTGCAACGCGGGATTTTATCAATTTGTTCTCGATCAATCCTTCGGGACGTTGGCCCAGGACAGTTGGCGGACCATAGGTCAGACATCCATACTGTTAGGGGGTCCTTCCAGACATGACCCGTCTTCTGGAACGTTGGCCCAGGACGGTAGGTGAGCCGATGCGGCATGAGACCAGGCCGTTAGGGGGTCCCGTGAGACATGAAAGGGGACGAGGGTCCGAATAAGGGGCACGCAAAACGTGGAATATGGAGTGATGGTTTGTTCAAACAGAATCCAACACGTTGGTAGTTACACCACCGTGGTGGGAGTATGCTATATGGGCACATCGGTCTGATCATGAATCATTATTTCTTCCAGATAGGGCCTCTCTGGCGAGGGCTGAAAGTGGGGAGGAATAAGATTTTGTGATTCCAGGGGCTGGACCCTAGGTGAAATGCCTGGGTGTCTCTACGTATCCCACGTGATGATGGGAATCAAACCGTACGTAGTTCTGGAAGTGTAGTTTTAACGTCATGCGGGACGGGGAACAGCCTGACCGCATTGGTACACATCTCGCCAAAACTACTAAGCCCACATGAGTCGTGCTCGGGTTGGGAAAAAAGTAGTAGTGGTGGGATTTTCCCGACACAAAAGGGCAGGTTAGGGCAAAGGGACGCTCGGTGACTACCAGCCCAATGACACTAACACGATCTTGTGGCGTCCCTAGATGCGCGAAGAGAAAGAGCCGAGTATGATGACATTCCACTTGGTCATGAGGAAGTGGAAACGTGTGAATCATGGTGCTCGAGATTCAGATCACGATGATGGCGGCGTGACGATTGAGGATAACTGCTGACGTATTCGCAACACAGCACCCTGTCGTGTTATCCTAGACTGGAGACAGACAAATGGGGGTCGATCGTTGACCATGTTCGAAACACGGGACCGTGTCACAAATGTTGTCCGGTATCCGTAGGGACGTTGGCCCGAAACGATTGAAGGGCCCTTAGGTCCAGCATTCATGGAGATCCCTTGAGCCAAGTATCCATGTCGTCTGGGGGTCCTTCTGGACGTGGAAGAGGATGAGGATCCAAATAGAGAGTTCACGAAGCTTGGTCGTGGGATGAAGGGAATGTCCGCATGAAAGTCCCACACTTCGGGTTCATTGTCGAAACACATCTGAATACGACAACGAAACGTATTGGAGAGAGGGAGCAGATTTCTTTCCCTTGGGGAGAACTTAGTTTAGGGTCGTAGAATTCGGACCATGAAAAGTTAGACTGGGCCCGTGGGGAAGTGACCGGGCGCTCCTACGTATCTCATAAGGATGAGAATCAAGCCATACGTAGTTCTTGATGGACCTTAGACCATAAATAGGTAAAGGGAGAAGGGGACACATGGCATCAAAAACTGACGTGAAGGAGGACCTAAGCCCTACTTACCGTGCGTTCTCTGAGGAAATTCTCGAGTCGAGGGACCGAACACAAGGGTTAGGCTGGGCCCGTGGGGAAGTACCCGGGCGCTCCTACGTATCTCATAAGGATGAGAATCAAGCCATACGTAGTTCTGGAAATGACATGGTAAGATACCAGTGCCAGGGGAAAAGGGGAGTGCGCGCATGGCCCTTGCACTAAAAGAAGCGGAATTTGATGTATCTTATTTGTTCTTTAAGGTGAATGGTTTTTTTTGTGAAGCGAAAGGCCTAGAATAGTAGGCCGTGATATCGCCACAAGGATCAAGCCGCGATGGGCGTTGACAAATGGCATGGCGCGTGGACAGTACCCAACGTGATGTCCTCTACAACGAGGTTACCACAATGCAGTGCCGTTTTTCGTCGTGCGGCCAGGACGATAATGTCGCAGTTTAGGGTCGTATGATAGGACCAAGCATGCATTTTATCGTCATGCAGCGCAGACGTAGCAGAGATGATTCTAGGCGGGAAATGTGTGCAGTGTTATAAAACACAATTGACGGAGACATGATCCCACATCAGATCGTACGCCATTCGGAGAGGGAAACCTTAGGACGATGGGCCTATATAGAGGGAAAACAGGGGGAGAGACTGGTTTCCTGAATGGGTTGTACCCAGAGACAGGGCGTCTCGGCGGTCCTACGTATCCCATGAGGATGGGAATCAAGCCATACGTAGTCCCGAATGGATCTTAGTTTATGGTCTTAGAGCTCGGACCATGGGAGCCCCAAAGGACGCCAAATTGCAGCTTTGTCCCCCTAGCATGCAATGGTGCACTGAGGGATAGCGCCAAAAGTGTCGAGATTCCACCTGGACATGATGGGGTGGAAAATGATGTGAATCATGCAACCAACATTCACGGACTGAAGGGGCTGGCGTGACGATAGAGGATTACTACTGACCGTGTTCGCAACACAGCACCCTGTCTCGTTAGCCTGAAATGAGGACTATCAAACGAGCATCGACCGCTGACCATATTCGCAATGCGGGATTTTATCGATTTGTTGTCCAAAACCCTCGGGGGCGTTGGCCCGTATCGGTAGGAGAGCCTTTGGGCATTGTATCCAGGCCGTTCTTGGGGGTCCCTCTGGGTGTGAAAGATGATGAATGTCCGAATAGAGGGGAACACGAAGCTTGACAAGTGGAAGGAACTTGATCAAGTTTAATCTGACACTTTTGGTTCTAGACTATAGTGCTCTTAATACATGGGTGAACCACTGCAAGGAGTCAGGGGACTCAACTTTGAGGGTGATCGAGAGATGGCAGGTTTCCGGGGGAAGGGGGCACGGTTCCCAAAACCTTGTATCATACCTACACCTCCCCCTCCTGGAGAGGGATATGCCAAATAGCCTAGGTGATCAGGAGATCAGGCGATCACTATGAGGTGGGGCTGGACCCGAATCTTAAACATCCAGCTGGTCCTACGTATCCCATGAGGATGGGAATCAAGCCACACGTAGTTCTGAAGGCTGCCTTTTAATGTCATGCAGGACAGGGAATAGGAGGACTGAACCTCAGAATGGGGGCGTGCGTGGTGCAGTTATTGCAAACCTGATGTGAATGAGGACATAGTCCCTCACCGTGCCACGCAGCCCTGTGGCCGGGGTCCCAATGGTAGGACCCGAGAGAGGTGAACTTACTGAACTCAAGCTGGGCCCGGAGACAAGGGGTCCGAGCATTCCTACGTATCCTATCGAGATAGGAATCACGCTGAACGTAGTTCCAGATGCGAATCTTAGTTTATGGTCTTAGAGCTCGGACCGTGGGTGGTGACAACTCCCGAGTAAGCACAGATGTCAACCCAATCCCTAAGCCCACGTGAGATAAACTCGGTGTGGGAAACAAGGGGGGGGGTATCCTCATCACAATACATGGGGCGTCCACCGAAGGGGAGTCAGCAGAGAGTTCCGAAGGACACTTTTGACGTAGCTTGTTCCTCCAACGCACAGACGTGCACGGGGGAAAAGTACCAAGAGTTCCGAGACTCTACTTGGACATTATGGAGTGACGAAGGGTGTGAATTGTGTACCCGGCATTTGGGCTTAATGGGTTGGCGTGGCGATAGAGGAACACTGTTAACCATGATGGAAACACAGCATCCTATCGCGTTAGCTTGAGGTGGGAACAACAAACGAGCATCGACCGCTGACCATATTCGCAATGCGGGATTTTATCGATTTGTCGTCCAAAACCCTCGGGGGCGTTGGCCCGTATCGGTAGGAGAGCCCTTGGGAATTGTATCCAGGCCATTCTTGGGGGTCCCTCCGGGTGTGAGAGATGATGAAAGCCATGATGCGGGGATACGCAAAGCCTAGAAAGCGGGTGCGGACGTGTCTGAGTAGAGCTTGGCATTCCAGGTAATAAACCAGAGTACTCTTAAGCACATTGGTTAACAGCCGAAAAAGGGATCGACGAAACAGCTCAGTGGGGGGAAACATGGCGCGGTCATTACGAGACCGTCGTGAATGAGGACATAATCCAACACCACACCATATGATCCTCTCATGGAGGAAGGATAGGCCAAGGGGCCAAGATGGGATGAGGATTCCCAAGAAATGGGGCTGGACCCGAATTTTGGACATTCAGGTGGTCCTACGTATCCCATTATGATGGGAGTCAAGCCACATGTAGTTCTTGAAATGCAGTTTAACGTTATACTGGACCGGGGTGGGGAGTAATATAATCCTAAGCAAGGTGTACAGTATGGAGAAAAGCCGACGTGAATGGGGACATAGTCCTACACCATACTGTACAATCCTATAAGAGAGGACCCGGGCTATGGCCCGGGAAGGCCAAGGGGCCTGGGGCTGATCCTTGGTCAGGAAGGCCTGACTGGCTTGCAGTTTAACGTCTTCCAAAGAGGACAAGGGGTCAGGGGCCCAAGGAGGCCAAAGGGCCTGAGGCTGGTCCTCGTAAGGGGAGTCGTACGGCATGGTACATGGTCACGACGTGAATGAGGATGTAGTCCTATACCACACCGTACACTCCGGGTGAGAGATTGGGGAGAAGGCCAAGGGGCCTAAAATCAGGCATCAGTCGGGAAGGCCTGACTAGTTTGTAGTTTAACGTCTTACATGAGGACGAGGGTCGGGGACCCGAAAAGGCCAAGGGGCCTGAGGCTGGGCCTCGTAATGGGAGGGCGTACGGCATGGGACGTGAATGAGGGCGTAGTCCCACATCACACCGTACACCCTTATGAGGAATCTTGGTCCGTGGCCCGGATCGCTAGCTCCACCTGGGGAATGTTTTTCACCTCGGGATGGGGCAGAATGAATCACTGTTCTTGATGCCTGGGGCATCTCGGGGTGGACCCGAAGATCCAGGACACTGTTGACCATGTTCGAAACACAGCGTTCCTATGGTGACTCGTATGTGGGCAACAAATGAGCGTCGACCACTGACCAAATTCGCAACGCGGGACTTGTATCGGCTTGTTGCTTGAAAACCCTAGAGGGTGTTGGCCCGTATCGGTAGGAGAGCCCTTGGGCATTGTATCCAGGCAATTCTTAGGGGTCCCTCTGGGTGTGAAAAATGATGGAATCCCAGTCAAGGAGTGGGTGAAGCATAGTTGTGTCCATCCACGAAAGGGGCAAACACCTCCGGGGGGAATGTGCAGCCGGGTCGAGGCTTGCTCGATGTGAGTTGGGTCAAATGTGTGCACCCTTCCATGTCTTGACCCGAGGGGCAGATTTTGGCTTTTGGGCTGGGCCAACGGACGAAATGTCCGGGCGTTCCTACGTATCTCATAAGGATGAGAATCAAGCCATACTTAGTTCATGAAGGCCATGCAGTTTAGCGTCATGCGGTGAGGACGTGGGAGGATAGAAGAATGGGAGCGGGCGCATGGTGCGACCCATACAATCTTTGTGCGAGAGGGGTTGCATGAGCGGGGACAAGAAAGACTACTATCTACTACACAAAGATCCTCCATGGAGACTATTTCCAGGGGGAATAGCGGAAGAGAACAGCTTGGGAATGGGCTCAAGACGAGGCGGCCGAGCATTCCTACGTATCCCATGAAGATGGGAATCAAGCCACACGTAGTTCTGGCAATGCAGTTTAACGTCGTGCGGGACGATGAGAAGCACCTCATTTGGGGATATGTACGGTACGACAAGTAATCCGACGTGAATGGGGACATAGTCCTACACCATTCCGTACAATCCCGCAAGAGGGTAAGTCGGGGAAAGACCAAGGGGGGGGGGGGGGCGAGGCCAAACCGCGGTGGAGACGGGGCCAGGGGCCCAAGGAGGCCAAGGGGCCTGAGGCCGAGCCTCGGTCAGGAAGGCCTGACTGGCTTGCAGTTTAACTTCTTGCAGTAAGGACGGGGGCACAGTTTATGGTCGTGCAGGACTTTTGCGCAGTTTAGGGTCATGCTGGACCTTCACGCATTTTAGGGTCGTGCTGGACCTTCACGCAGTTTAGGGTCGTGCTGGACCACTTTTGCCCTAGGAAAAGTATCGCTTGAGGAACTTGGCATTGGTGGGAGGGGTTATGCGCTATCCATCCGTGGTCACCAAGGAGTATGCTCCATTGGGGTAAACCTTATGGATGATATAAGGCCCTTCCCATTTGGGTTCTAACTTGGGCGGTTTCCTACCGGGAATCATTGGCGCTCAAAGGGCCAATACCAGGTCACCCTGTAGAAATGAGCGGAGACTAACCTTCTTGTCAAAGGCTCTCGCTATCTTGTCCTGATGCCTTTCCAGATTTTGCAGGTCACGAAGCCGGTTCTCTTCCAGCGCCTCTAATTCGGCAAGACGGATCTCGGCTACCTCATCTGATGTCTGGTGATCATAAACTGCAGTGCGTAGCGATGACAGTTGGATCTCAATGGGTAGGACGGCCTCGGCTCCATACACAAGGGAATATGGGGTCACCTGGGTAGAGTTGCGAGTCGTCGTCCGGTAAGCCCAGAGGGTGTTGGGGAGCTTGTCCGGCCAACTCTTCTTGTTCTGACCAACCATCTTCTGCAGAATGTTAGAGAGGGTCTTGTTGAACGCCTCGATCCGTCCATTCGCCTGCGCGTGGTAGCGGGAGGTATGATTCAACCGGATGTCGTACTTAGCGTACAATTTCTTCAATTCAGCTACTCGGAAGTTGGTGCCGTTATCGGTGAGGACAGCATGAGGGACTCCAAACCAGTGGATAATGTTGGAGCTCACAAAGTCAACGATGGAACGGGCCTTGACCTCTTTGAGCGGAACTGCTTCTGCCCACTTGGAGAAGAAATCTGTAGCAGTCAGGATGAACCTGCACTAGCGGGCTGTTGCCGGTGGATACAGTCCCACTACATCAAGTCACCATACCGCAAATGGCCAAGAGTACCTGGTGGGGTGGAGGGGCTCTGGCGGCCGATGCAAGAAGTTGGTGTGTACTTGACACGCGTGGCATCTCTTGGCGTATCCAATACAATCGTGGATCATAGAGGGCCAAAAGTATCCCAACCTCCGGATTTGATGGGACAGTTTCGGCCCAGCTTGATGGGCGCCACAGGAACCGGCGTGAACCTCCTACATGACTTGAGGTATCTCCCCTCCTTGGAGGCAACGAAGCAGGACACCATCGAAACTCCGCTTATAAAGGATCTGTTCCAGGCAGGGGCCGCTCCGGAGGGTAAATTGCAGCGCGCGGCGTCGGATTCGCTCGCGTTCGGCCCGGTCGTCCGGGAGCTGACCATTTTGGAGATACTCGACAAAAGGTGCTCTCCAGTCGGGGGTGGTTTCAACCACTGCGTCTGACGAACCCGGGATTCCCGATACGGAGGGTCCAGCGGTGAGATGACTTACCCACAGGCTATCACGATCCTCTTGGGTGACGGGGGCAATGACTCTCCGGTGGGCCACGTGTATGACCAAATCATCTTGGTCGGGTTCTGCGAGCGACGCGGCTAAGCCAGCCAGGGCGTCTGCTTGGCTGTTCTGCGACCGTGGGACATGGGTAACCTCTGGCCGAGAAGAGAACTGGGCCATTAGGAGGAGGGTGTACTCCAGCAACGGTGCAAGCTCTGGCTTCCTGACGACGTAGTTGCCATTAACCTATTTGATTACCAGCTCGGAATCTCCCTTCACATGTAGGTGGGGAACATGGATCTCAAGGGCCAGCTCGAGGCCGGTGATGAGGGCTTGGTACTCTGCCTCATTGTTCGTACAACCCTCTGACAACAGGAACGAGTACGGCAAGACGGCCTGCGCCGGGGTAATGAAGACAATACCCAGGCCCACTCTGTTGAGCATAGGGTCGTTGAGCCTTCTACCGGTGGGGCTCAGGGAGGAACCGTCGAAATGCATTTGCCAACACGGGACAACATGATCGACTGAGAGGATCGTCTCATCAGGGAAATCCAAGTCCAGGGATTGATCCGCGGAGGTTGGATGGGCAGCTAAAAAGTCTGCCAATGCCTGTCCCTTAATGGCCTTCTGAGGCACGAACCTGATATCAAACAGCTGGGGAATCACCGCCCACCGTGCTAGTCGGCCAGTCAGCATGGGACGGTTCAGGATGTACTTCAGCGGGTCTACCCGGGAGACCAATTGCACCTCGTGGTGCTGCAGGTAATGTCGCAACTTCTGCACGGCGAAGACGAGCGCAAGAAAACTCTTTTCGAAAGGGGAGTATCGAATCTCCGTATCGAGAAGCATGCAGCTGAGATAGTAGAGACTATTCTCAGTACCCTCGCTGTTCTTCTGGGCGAGCAGCGCACCGAGGGATCTCTCCAGGGCGGTCACGTAAAGGACCAGCGGCTTTCCAGAGACGGGTGGCATCAAGACCGGAGGTTGAAGCAGATACTGCTTGATTTCCTCGAAGGCGGTCCGACACTCCTCATCCCATTCGTAGGCAGCGCCTTTCTTCATGAGCCGGGAAAAGGGCTTACACTTGCCGGCCAGATTCGCAATGAATCGGCGTATATAGGCTAAGTGGCCTTGAAGGCCTCGGAGCTCTCGAATGTTGCTCAGGGGAGGAATTCGCCTGATGGCCTTGATCTTCTCCAGGTCGATCTCGATACCTCGGTATCTGACAACAAAGCCCAGAATCTTCCCGGAGGTGACTCCGAAGGCACACTTCAGCAGATTCATCTTCAGGTGACGGGAACGGAGGAAACCGAACACTTTCTCAAGGTCTTTGGGATGGTCCTGGTGCTGGCATGATTTGACTACAAGGTCATCCACGTAGCATTCCACCAATGTCCCGAGAATCGGTTTGAATATCCGATGCATGGCCCTCTGATAAGTGGCACCTGCATTTTTCAAACCGAATGGCATTACCCGGTAGCAAAAGGTACCTTGGGGAGCCTTGAAGGCAGTGGACTCCTCGTCTTCGGGGGCCATCCGGGTCTGGTTATACCCAGAATACCCATCCATGAAGGAGAGGGCTAGGAATCCGGCCGTGGCGTCAATCAACAGCTCCGTCACCGGGAGTGGGAAGTCATCCTTTAGGCAGTGGCGATTAAGATCGCGGAAGTCGATACAGACTCTGATCTGCCCATTCTTCTTTCTGACTGGCACAATGTTGGCAATCCATTTGGGGTACTGGACCTCCTTGAAGAAGTTGGCTTTGATTAGCTTATCAACTTCGGCCTCAACCATAGCACCATGGGAAGGGTGCATCTTCCTAGGAGGCTGCTTAAACCCACGATGTATTTCTGGGAGGCCCAGACGGTGGACGGCCACTTGGGGGTCCAGCCCTGGTATCTCATCGTAACTCCAGGAAAACACATCACGATGTTTTTTGAGGAAGTCCATGTACTGCTGCCGCTCCTCGAGGGACATGGCCGCACTGATCAATGTGGGTCTCGGATCTGCCTCGCTACCAAGGTTCACCTGTACCAGTTCATCAACCGTGGTAGAGACGCCTTCTTCAAAAGCCGGGGGAGCATCCTCCATGTCTTCCTCCCCAGCCGTGGGGGGACTTCCCGCGACGGAAGATACTTTTGGGCTATCAAGATCCACGGGTCAGCTGGCGCTGACTCGGGCAGTAGCGGTCACCACATCAGGAGACTCACTTCCCATCGAGACCATGGCAATGAAGGCAGTCGACCCTATCCCATCTGGCCTTCGGCCTAAAGGGCCATGTTTGATGATATCAAAGCAGTGGTGGCGTGTCGGCCTAAGTCGGTTAATTCCAGCCCAGCGGAAGAGACATGTATGGAGCACCGCCGTTGTCATCAGCTTGACGTCTCGGTACCGTATAGGGGCAGGGGATTCTGGGATCACCTGAGCCTGGTTGATGTAGGAGTACGAGGTGATTTCCCATCGTCGCTTGGACACGGGAACATGTATTCCTTGCATACCCTAAATAACGAAACATTGCCCCATGTCGGGGGTCGTGGCCTCCAACCGGTGGATCGGGAGGATGCATGCGTCATCCATGCTTTCCCAGGGATCACTTGTGATCGGGGCGGGCTCATCCTCGCTTACCAGGATTTGCTTGTCCTTACTTTTGTAATAGCCCGCATCCAGATAGCGGGCCTCACAATAAGCGAAAGGGGACGCGTCTCCTTGGAGCACGCCTACTCGACCGTTGAGCGAGTACTTGAGGCACTGGTGATACGACGAGGGGACCACTGCATGTAGATGGAGCCATGGCCTACCTATCAATGCATTGTAGGCGGTGTCCTGAGAAATAACCATGAACTCGGTTCTGGAAATTAAGCCACCGAACTGAGTCTTCAGGCGGATCTTGCCGACTGGGGTTTGCTCTGCCCTGTCGTATCCCTGGATCCTGAGGTCGGAGGGAGTTAAATCACCTTCGGAGAGACCCAGCTTTCGCAGCGTCCGGGTCGAAATTAGATTGATTCGAGAACCCGTGTCAACGAGGCAGCGGTGGACTTCCACACCGTTGAAGTGGCCAGTGACATACAGCGGGCGAATGTGCCCCTGTATAGGAGGGTCCTCATCTTCACCGGAGAACGAAATAACCGCCTGACATTCGGCGTTTTTAATCGTCTCGGTATGGAAGGCTTATGCAGCTGCTACCTCCGTCTCGAACTGGAGGGGGCTGCTTAGGGCCTCGGCATGTGCCTTGCACATCTCGGATGACAGGCGAAGGGCCTCAATGATGGAGATCCTCACCGGAATGCCATCCAGGTGCTTCATAACATCGTACTTTCGTGCCAAATGCGAACCTCTGCTCACAGGGGGTCGTTCGGCACTTGGAGGCACAGCGGGTCCGGCTGGCTGAACCGGCGATCGACTAGTACTGGGTACATCGTGCTTCCTACCAGTAGAAGCCTGAAGAGTAGTCGCCAGACTAGGATCGGACAGCCGAGGCTGGCCTACAGCCGGGCAAGATTGACTATGATACGGGCGAGGCAGATCCCCCCGATCCAGTAGCACGAACAGCGGTGGAGGTAGAGCCGAGTGTGTTGGATGGGTCTGCGCGTGCTGAGATCTGCGCTGAGCCTGCTGCCTGTTCTCGGTAGCGTGCACGACTTGGCCACAAGTGACTGCTGACGTGCCTCGATGACCGGTGCGATTGCGATTCCGCTGACGTTGACGTCGACTGGAAACGTTGGGGAGGTCTGCCTGGGGTTCCCCCTCGTCGGGGGTCATATAGAGCTTTACCAGCTCCACGGTGTTAACCGAAGCGTACCCTTGGCTATCACTCGAGGAGTCATCCACCGCTGGGCGGATTCTGGGAGGGATCCCCATTTCGGGGGGCATAAAGTAACCAAGAGTGCGGGATGACGATGGAACTGGCGGTGCACACTGCTTCTTCTTGCGTCACCGCTGCTTGCCCTTTTGGGCGGATGTTGACCGTGAAGATGACGCGGAGGCATCAGCTACTTCTTCTGAAGGTTCTGACTGCTTCAGGCGTGCCCGGATGATACCCTGGGCACGGGCGACGGTTTTTCAAGCCATACAGCCGTCATATTTCTGGGATCCGCGGCTAGGGACCTGTGGCCAATCACCTTCGCTGTCGCTGCTGATTTCTGATCCTGTAAAGACTCCTGCCACTTGCGCTGGTGCTGGTCCCAACTTGAGTATGTTGTTGTTGACCTGGTCCTAAAGCCAGTCTTTAAACACATAGCATCGCTTGAGGGTGTGCCCCAGGATCCGATGATAAGGGCAGTAGTTAGGGTGATCGGTGAGATGGGCCTCTGCCGGCCTTTTTCACTCAGGCAGACACACAATCCCTTGCTCTAGAGCACTTCGAAAGTAGCCAGGGACCAGATTTTCGTTAAACGAATAGGTATGGTACCTTCTTTCCGGATAGGGGGCCCTGGGGGCCAGGTCTTGACGAGGGACCGGAGGGGCCTGCCGAGGATGTGGCGCCTGGTTGTCTCGCCTCAGTGGCGGTGGCGCGTTGCGCGGGGGAACCTGTCGGTTCTGAGGCGGTCGCTGCTGGGCAGGAGCCTGTGCTTGAGGTGGAGGACCTCTGCGGGGTTGCGGGGGTGGTGCCGCCGGCAGCAATTCCAGCTGCCTCGGGCCTTCTATTTGAGCCACCGCGGCGGGCTCAGCCCTGGCGGTCCTCCTTGCTGGGATCATAGGGGGCACCAAACGTGCCTGACTGGCATGTTGCAAGGCTTCCTCGAGTCGTTGAGCCTTGTCTGAGAAATCTCTGAACCCTCCATGGTAGTTCTGGGTAATCAAGGAGGGTACCAGCTCTGTCTTGACGTTCCCCACACACATCGTCAGTAATTGCTCCTGATTCAGT
This sequence comes from Viscum album, assembly GCA_963277665.1. Lineage (NCBI taxonomy): Eukaryota > Viridiplantae > Streptophyta > Magnoliopsida > Santalales > Viscaceae > Viscum > Viscum album. The sequence goes on from OY728130.1 coordinate 806,084,903, forward strand.
GGCATATCGAGGGAATACGTAAGTCCTTTCCACCGAGCGATGAAATCTGCAACCCGCTCATCAGGCCTCTATTTGCACTTGAAGAGGTCCGCAATGCTGGTCTTTCGCGTGGTGGAGCTGAACTGGTATAAAAACTGCCGACGAAGATCCTCCCAACCGGTCACCAATCCGATAGGGAGCTGGCTGTACCAGACGAATGCGGGACCTTCCAATGTCTGTACAAAACATCGGAGCTTGGCGGCTTCTTGCTGAGCCGGGGTCCCTAGCATGGGGCCACACCTGGAAGAGAAATGAGCCAAGTGCTGGGGCGGGTCCCCTGTCCCGTTAAAAGGCGAAAAAGTGGGGTTCCCAAAACCCTGAGGCGCGGGCATATCATCCACCCACGCGGGATAAGGGTTGCCATCCGGTGGGACTGCCACCTGTCGCGTTTCCAATGCCTCGAGGCGGGCTGTGAGTGCCGCAATAAGGTCCTCCGGGTGGGGGTCCCTGTCTTGACAGGGATCCCTAACCACAAGTGCATTGCCAGGTTCATCAACATGGTAGACGGCCTCGGCCGTCCGTGGGTCAACTGGCTGGATGACCTGCGGGGCAACCGGGGGAACCCGGGTTGGATTCTTCAGATTGCCCCGTCGCTCAGGGTGTTTTGGCGAGACGTATCGCGCCCTCTTGCCGTATGTTCCGGCTTCCGCCATGTCTGCGATAGTAGCATGATCGGGGTTGCCCGAAGGCGTCTCACCGGGGGGAAACTGTTCCTGCCCCTACTGCCCCGGCCTGGGATTACCATTGTTGGGTCGTCGCTCTGCGGAACGTTCAACCAAGAGTTCGTCAACCAGACTCTTCTGCTCAGCAAGCTGCTGGAGTAACGTGGCCTTCTCCGGATCTTCGCCCGTTTTCTGCACAGAGGCGGACGGGTCGGAGTGCTTGACTGTTCCGACATGTTCCTTACCCTTGCCAGTGTTTCGACCGAGTACCAGTGACTCGGTGGGTACGTGGAGGCCTAGCAGGTTTCTCTGCTGACGGGTAACTCTCCCTGACGGGTCGAGCATCGGCGGTACGCCCTCGGGCGGTAAGTCTCCATCAAGGAACTCAGCTCATCTTCCTTATCCACAACGTCAGCCATGTGGACCGCAACCCCTCTTGAGGGCATATCCTCGATGTCGCACAGCGAATCGGGCTGTCGTCAGATAGGGTCGAAGAGGAGAGCAGCATAGTGTCCCCAACCACGGACTTGCACATGGGGGGTGGCTTCCCTGACGATTTTGAGGAGTGCTTTAAGACTCTGAACGCATTTTCGTTGAAGGGCGCTCTGGTGGCCTGGAGACTCAGAGTGCTGGGCCACAAGAAGTGCGGCTGCATCGATCAGGCGGCATTGCTCGCCGATTTCTTCGAAGTGCTCACGACTTCTGGGGTACACCACCCGTTCATAACGGAGGTGGAAGTGTGTCGCCCATAGGGTTCGACAAAAGCACCCCACGTCTTCAGAGGTAAGAGACTCTGGTATGCAGAAATTCAGTGCCGCCGTCGGCCAGAACTTCTCCGGGAAGTCATCCGCTGCAAGGATACTCCAGAAGCTCCTAGGCTCGGACTCAGGGTCTGGCCCTGTGTTGCCCCACTCTTCAACCGGGGGCGGTTGAGGAACCAGAGGCGGTATCAAGGCAGACCGTTGGGATAGCAAGATCGGTGGTGGAGAATACGGAAAACGAGCTGACTGGCCACCGAATTCCGGGCCATCCTCCGAAGAGTGAGGTGACCTATCCACGATGTCATGATACGACGGTCTGATAATCGCAGCTTCCGGAACAGGACCCGCGGCAACCGGCGACAGGTCGTGTTGTCGCCCTACCGTTGTTGGCCCCCAAAATAACTCTATGTGATCTCTGGTAGAGGTAGAGGGCTCTTCTGGTGACAGAGGCGGTGATTGCGTCGTCGAGACCTGCGGAATTTCCTGGATTTCATCATCCTGGATGTACCTGCGGAGAGAGACGAGAATTCGGTGGACCTCAAATTCTGGGAGAACGAGGCTGACGCGTCTGGTTCCTGCCCCAGCCCTTGATACAGAGGAGCAGGGAGAAGGTTCCATTGCTGAATCGCATTCTGCTTCCGAATCGGAGAAGCGGGCAGGTTTGACCTCCACCTGGGCCTTCCCAGGATTCTTCTTGTAGCGGTGACGACCCACTCTTCTTCCCCTGGGTGCCTCTTCGGGACAGGGTTGACCACTATCAGGCAGCCTCGGGGCGGCGCTGGCGCCGTGGTGGAGAGGTCCCCCACTCGAGATAGCCTGGGTGCGAGGGGCACCAGGGAAAATGTCGAAGGTTACATGGGGAGGACCTCCATGACAGTACCCATGTGGGCGGGACCTCTGTTGGAACTAGCAGGAGCATGGGGAGGACCTCCATGGTCGATGCGAGTGGAGCGAGGCTGACCTTCACTCCTCGAGTTGTTGGGGCGATGAGGACCCTCGCCGGTTGCAGAGAGGACGTAGGGAGGGCCCCCACATTGGAGAGGGACCGGATGGACAGTGCCTCCAGGTTGGCGGTCAGGGGCAGGAGGATGGACTCCATACCCTATAGAGTGGGCGCGGGAAATGTTTCTGCGCTGGGCATCACTGCCGCGGGGCAGGTCTTCCTGTAGGATGGGGGTAGCACGAGGCATGCCTCCATGACGAACCTCGGAGCGGGGAAGGCCCCCGCTCTGTGGAGTAGCGGTACGAGGAGGACCTCCGTACGGGGTGGCATTACCGCGGGTTAGCTCGCGGCGATCGCCACTCGGGCCTGCAACCCGGAGAGTAAACCCAGCCCGCCCGTGGGGCGGTTGGGGTCTTGATCCTGATTGGGTGAAGGATTTCCCCTGCTCAATGTATGCGGGGGATTCATAATGCACGTCGGAGGTGGCTCGGGCCACTGTAGCTGTCGACGTGGACGCGCCTGAGCGAGCATCCTCAGCCCAGGTCCGGCGCTGACGTCGGGTCAGGCGGGCCGGTGCAGGTGGTGCAGGGACGTAGTCTTCCTGCTCTTCCTGCGGGGCCGAACGGCGGCGCTGACGCGGCCGGACTGGAGCTCTCTCCTGGGGGCCCCGGGTCGGGGCCCTGAGCGGACTGAGCCGGGCAACGCCCGCCTCTTCAGTGTAAGGCGAGGAGTCGTCAAGGCGTTCCAGGGATAGGCTCCCGAAACGGTTGAATGTTGGGGTGGGGAGCAGGGGCTCCCTGCGCGGCCTGTTAGGGCGGCGTTGATGGCGGGGCCTGGAGGCTTCCAGGTCTAGGCGGGCCATATCCCTGGTTGGGATGACCCCTTCTTCCTCATACCTGTGTACGAGGCTGTTGATCACCCTTCGTTGGATGACCTCTGATGGGGAAAGGGGACGTGGGCGTCCCGTATTCTGTGACGTGGAAGCCATCATGGCGGTAGTGGTGCCATGTGGAGTGGTCGTTGTGGTGTTGCCCCTGCCCCTGCGTGGGCGAGGAGCAGATGGTGACCGCATCTCTGAAATAGCAACCTGATTCTTGAGAAACGAAGGGATCAGCTCATCAGTACTGAGAGGAAAAGGATTGACAGCCAGTGCCCCAGCGTTCTTCCATTCTCCATGTCTGTGAGACTTCCATTCTCCATGTCTGTGAGACGGATCCATGCCAACACGCTGCATAGCGGAGTGCCCCACGTTCTACTACCCCGACTTCCGGTGAGTTTCATGATAGGCCCGCTATTTGCTTGGCGGGACCAGGCACCGGGTATCTGGATCCGGTGAAATGTCAATCTACTGGTGTCTCGAACGCTACTAATCTCCATATTGACGAGAAGAATTTCACTTCGGGTTCACCTTTTCTGTTTCCGATGCTTTCGCCGGGGCGCGCGCACCCGTCCGTGGAGGACGCACGGCTCTGTTGCCCCGCATTCCCGCTGTCCAAAGGCGGGCGGCATTCGTTCCTTGTTCAGGTACGTCTGCTCCATGATCGAAACGGGATGATGGGATGTCGGTTATTCCTTCCGTGGATTCCTCCTCGGAACTCGTCACCTAGTCCAGGTCTCCCTTATAGATTTAATATGTAGTTCGTGAAACTCCTCCCAGTGCCATGTTTCCATGGACGCCTGTTAATTACACTGCTTCTGTCGGGACATTCCAAAGGGTCCAGTCAGGGCAGCAACCTTCGGTCAGGGGAGTAGTCACGTTTGAGGCATCAGTAGCGTGTCTGGATGCAGGGGTACCTGGCATGTTTGTCTGTTATCCTTGACCACAAGGCTTCTCGAGGGCGTGGAAGCCCGAGGCATCCCACATCGAGAACGGGGAAATATGTATCACAGACACATATCTGAGGTTTTCCTCAGCATCCCGTGTTCAACACAGGGTATGTCGCAAGTTTAACGTCCGGTGGGGACGGATCAACCCAACCAGAGCATTAGCTAGGATAGACCGGATTTGAAGGTGGACCTTGGTCCGATGAGCATTGTCAGCATATTAACTAGAAGGTGGACCTTAGTCCGATGGGAATCGTCAGCGTACCGACGTGAAAGTAGACCCGTGGGTCCACTAATGGTGGGCTTGAACCTTGGGAAGGTTTCCTACGTACCATGCCTTGACATGGATCAAAGTCCTCATAGTTCAAGAGAAAGAGACCCGACATGAAAGACGGGTGGGCTTGAACCTCATAGAGGCTTCCTACGTACCATGCCTTGACATGGATCAAAGGCCTCGTAGTTCAAAAGGTTGGTGGGTCGCAATGTATTACCACTGGACCGGAGTGTAGTTTAACGTCGTGCTGGACGGGGTGAAACCTGACGTGAATGAGCGACGAGTGGGCTTGAACCTCATAGAGGCTTCCTACGTACCATGCCTTGACATGGATCAAATACCTCGTAGTTCAAAAGGTTCGCCGGTGAACCGACGTGAAAGTAGACCCGTGGGTCCACTGGTGGTGGGCTTGAACCTTGTGAAGGCTTCCAACGTACCATTCCTTGACATGGATCAAAGACCTCGTAGTTCAGGTTGTTGGTGGTCAGGGTCGATACTCACTCTTTGCCCATGTGAGTCATGCTCGGTGTGAGAAACAAGAGGTTTTAAGGACCTGACGATCACGTCGCGAAGGGTGAGTCCGTGAGAAGCGAAGAGGGGCTTAAGCGTTGAGCGGACCATGGTGTTGGGACTTACTCCAGGATGGAGGCCTAGGTGCCGCTATGAAGTGACAATGGTGGGTGGGGCTTACGCTAGAAAGCTGCCCGTAAAGTCTTCCTCATGTCTGACCATGAGGGCATCCCAACTCACTGATGGGTTGAGGCCTTTACCTATGCACTAGTGCACAAGCAGGATAATGCCAAGGTAATTGGAATCTATCCCAACAAAGGGAGTTGAAAAGTGTGAATCACATGCCCAATATTCAGAACGTCGTGAGATTGGCGTGGTGATGGAGGATTACTGCTGACCATGTTCGCAACGCAGCATCCATATCACGTTAGCCAGAAATGAGGACAACAAATGAGGGTCGACCGTTGACCATGTTCGAAACACGGGACCATGTCACAAGTGTTGTCGATCGATCCTTCGGGACGTTGGCCTAGGACAGCAGGCGGACCATAGGTCGAGCGTCCATACTGTTAGGGGGTCCCTCCATACGTGATCAGTCTTCCGGGGCGTTGGACCAGGACAGCAGGCGGACCATAGGTCGAGCATCCATACTTTTAGGGGGTCCCTCCAGACTTGGATGTGAATGACGATCCAAACGAAGGACACGCAAAGCGTGGGATGGAGTGCTGGAATGTTAGAACGGATTCCAACGATCTTGAAACTATGCCACTGCAAACATGGCATTAGGCATCTTGTGCTTGGCGCACAAGGCATCTCTTGTTTAATGGAAGAGGCATCCTATGTTTGGAACATAGGGATTACTACAGTTTAGAGTCATTTTGGATGGACTGTTAGGCAGAAGGTGCCTAGAAATGGTTGGTGTTGGGACATACGCAAGGGCGGCCCAGGGTGCGACAAAGCGCGAGAAAGATGGACCTTGGTCCAATGATGGGAGGTACCTCGTCCCATATCACGCCCTCCACCGACTTTGGTAGTGGGGAAGTATGGAGATGCAGGGGTGCAGCCATCCGCTGGGGAACTAGGGTCACCCTTCTCCTACGAACAAACGCCACTCCGACAAGGAGGATCTCATTCCATGTGAGGAAGAGTTCCATTCCCGTGGAGACGAGTGGTGTAAAAAATGTTCGAGTTGGGGGGACCCTTCGCGAGGGGCACGAGGTCGGGTCACAGTTTAACGTCAAGTGTTGAGGACGTGGTGCTTGGAAGTTTAACGTCCTGTAGCTCGGATGAGGTGGGTTCACTCCACACCCCTAGGACATACATAACCGGTACCCTCTGGTCCTTGGGGAAGGGAAAGTATCGGTAAGGCCATCAGATCACAGTTTAACGTCATGTGTTGAGGACGTGGTGCTTGGCAGTTTAACATCCTGCAGCTCGGACGAGGTGGGTTCACTCCACACCCCTAGGACTTACATAACAGGTACCCTCTGGTCCTTGGGGAAGGGAAGGTATCGGTAAGGCCATCAGATCACAGTTTAACATCATGTGTTGAGGACGTGGTGCTTGGCAGTTTAACGTCCTGCAGCTCGGACGAGGTGGGTTCACTCCACACCCCTCGGACATACATAACCGGTACCCTCTGGTCCTTGGGGAAGGGAAGGTATCGGTAAGGCCATGGGATCACAGTTTAACGTCATGTGTTGAGGACGTGGTGCTTGGTAGTTTAACGTCCTGGAACTCGGACGAGGTGGGTTCACTCCACACCCCTAGGACTTACATAACTGGTACCCTCTGGTCATTGGGGAAGGGAAAGTATCGGTAAGGCCATCGGATCACAGTTTAACGTCATGTGTTGAGGACGTGGTGCTTGGCAGTTTAACGTCCTGTAGCTCGGACGAGGTGGGTTCACTCCACACCCCTAGGACATACATAACCGGTACCCTCTGGTCCTTGGGGAAGGGAAGGTATCGGTAAGGCCATGGTAAAGGGGGGTCGTGGAACGAACCATCTAGGGGTCCACGTTAGCGTGGATATGCTAAGAAGCAATAGTCGTGAGCGTGCCTATGCGAAGAAGCATTAGGCGATGCAACGCTACGGGTGGTATTGTCCATGAGACTTTGAAATCACATCGTACAGACCTGGAGGGTCACACGGAAAGAGGAATCGCTAAGAAGAGGATTGTGCTTCGCGAAGTGGGGTGCCTTGGGCTTAGCATAGGGCATAGGTGTGAGTGGGAGGTGCTTCGCGAAGTGGAACAGTGTTCGCGGAGCACTGCCTCGCGAAGAAGGGGTACCTCACGAAGCAGGGTCCTGCGAAGCAGTGTGCTTCGCGATGTATAGTGATCCTGCCTTGGCATAGGGATCACTAGCACGGGTTGGGTGTTTCGCGAAGCATAAATGCTCCGCGGCTGCCCGGGATCCCTTGGGAATCCCCTTCCTCCGCGAACGCCCTTGAGCTTCGCGAAGGGCATCCCTCCCGGAAGAGGGGCTCAAAACGAGACAAAACAGAAGCGTCTCGCGAAGTAGAAATACCTCGCGGAGCTCATGATTCCCAGGGAAAAGAGTGCTTCGCGATGCGGGAGAGGAGAAGCCGAAATGTCGGATTGTCCGTCGTGTGGGACTTAGGGGGAGTCCAGTATTTATAGGGAAGGGGCGCCACGAAGCAGGGCTCGCGCGCCGCCTTCGGTGATTCGCGGCGCGCTCGCGAACGTCAAATGGTTTCACGGAGCACTACCGCCTCTGGTGCTTCGCGACGGATCGCGAACATCAAACGCGTTCGCGGAGCATTACCGCCTCCGGTGCTTCACGGCGGCTCGCAAACGTCAAAGGGGTTCGCAGAGCATTACCGCCTCTGGAGCTTCGCGGCGCCGCCATGGTCGGGGCGCTTTGCGACGGGGCTTCGCGGCGGGTCTTCGCGGAGGAGCTTCGCGAGGCAGCGCGCCGGCCTTCTTCATTCCTTTCTTTCGGGCCACATTTTTGGCGCCAACAGATATTTCGAATTCAAAAATGATTTCTATTTTACAAAATTCCCAACATATAAGTTGTATTAATTTATTTTATAATTAATTTCCACTATCACAACAAATAGCGAGTTTTTAAGAGATAATAACTATCAAATGATTAACACTTGTTTATGTCTGGTGTAAATGTGGAATTACATCCAATGACCAACATTGTATTGAATTGCAAAAATATATTCTAAATAAACATTAAAACCACTCAAATTAATAATTTATCACTATTAATTATTTCGATTTAAAAAGTTGTTTTTAATTAAAATTTAGTAATTTTCACTATTCATCAGAATATGAAAGTTATTCCAAAAGTACCAAAATTTCATCTTAGGCTAAATTCGATACTCTGAATCCAAAAATGAAGTCCATTTTGAGAGATAAAATTTCTAAAATTTTAAAAGGTGGTTATTACTATTTATAACAGCTAGTTTGAATAATATTTTAATAGCATATTGTTGTTTAGTGAAACTCGGTATTGCGTACTACACACGCTATCGAGGAAGGTCGTGATTGCGTGTAATACAAGGCAAGTCAAGGATGCGTGTTGGGAAAGATCCTTTTAGTGTAGCGTACAACACAAGACATTAGTGAAATTAAAACGAATATTTTTCATAAAATTTCTGGGTGTTACAATTATGTCAATAATATTTTTAAATCCATATTTAATAACAATTGGATTTTCAAGAGGTTTATATTTCCATTTCCTAGTGTAAAGATCACTAACAAGGTTCCTTCGGGTTCCATTAACCGTATAAAACAAAAAATTAATATTGTGAGAGGAAACAAATGCTATGAAAACGACATAGTAAAGGGGTAGTACCTTCAATACCTCAAATAATGTGTTTAATATTATGTTATTCTTGATAAATATCATAATTCTAGGACTATAATCGTTACTTATACTTAAACATATGGACATCCACTGTCAAACCATAGAAATATCTCTACGTATATCACTAAATATTTCACATCATAGTTCCCCAAAGGGTAACAAAACCTTCCCTCTAATACCAAATATAGAATCCCAAGATTGATGTATATGGACATTATATTTATTTTTTAGAATACTAAATACTTGAAAAAAAAATAGATGCCCAAAGATAGTATTAGTTTAATGTCTTTAGAAACATGAAAAATTATCTTCTAGTCATGGTGAAAGATCATGAACATATCCCATAATGATCATACACATTAGTTTTCCTAAAAAAATCCACTATTTATTACTTGGGGAAAATGATACATAAAAAGGTTGATCTCTAATACTCAGTAAGGGTAAACCTGAAGAACAAAAAACAAATCATAACCAGTTGAATGTAAAAACATGAACATAATGATTTAACATCAAAATCACGATTCATTGAATAAATCACTGGTAGCATATATGGAATTAATTATAATGGAAAACTAATCAGGATAAAATAACATGGGAATAAGACTAATTATTTAAGAAACCCATTAAGAATATATTATAATTTCAAAGTAGCCAAGGAATTGTTGCCAAACTTTTCATATTAGATAATGTAAATTACTTGTCCAGGTTAACTTGTTATTCCATCCTGATATTATTAAAATAAATTTATCATTCGTGAAAGTAATATATATATATATATATATATATATATGATGAGATATAAATCCTTACGAAATTAATTCGAGATAAATATAGGTCCCACCCATCTCATAAATAAATCATTATTATATGTTCCACAAAACGTAAATCATTCAACATATCATAAACCAAGAAATAAAATTGGATTCTTAACAATCATGCCATCATAACATCATCCATATAAGATAAAAGAACTTCAAAAAAATAATTAAATCAAAAAAATATCAAATAAAATAATAATATTGATAGAAACATAACCTTATGTCATCCTATATGGAAAATAATTCTGATAAAACACTTTAAGTTAATTCATAAAGAAGATATCCATTCTAATATAAAAATGTTTTCAATTGTCAAGATGCCATGAAATTTTAAAATAATATAATTTAATGGAATATATACTTATAAACGTGTATTTTATGCTTCATGGAAATAAGTTTTTATGTAGATGTAAACACTCATTCATGCCATATAAGTTAAAACACATTCTCCACATACATTTATTGGAAAATATAAAATGTATCTCATATGTTAAAAAAGAAAGATTCATTCCAAACCACATTGTATAAGTAAAAAGGGGGTAAAAATTAAATAAAAATTACATGGATGAATTGTTAACATTTTATGAAAACAATTTTTAGAAAACATGGACATGGATGACATATATATCCGCAATAAATACATATGTATATATAATCAAGGAAAAAATGAGATTGAAAAATTATCCTTTACTATAGGTTCGATATATTATATATGTGTTATAAACTCATCTATATTGGGTTTAAACATATTATTAACTTATAACATAACCAAAATAATATTTATGATATCATATATCATTCACTTACAACTTTATATTACTTATTCATTTGTCAATTCCATGTAAAACCATTGTTTTGGGTAATAATCATTTAATTTAGCTTATGTATTTTGAATTTTTAATATTCACATGATTACATAGATCAAGATTTTCAGACTTCCATAATATAAAAAATTATTTATATATCATATATATTTAGTATGTAAATATATATTTTATATATACATGAAATGGGAAACACGGTTTATTGAGACAGTTGTCCGTACATAGGCATGAATGATGTTTTCGTTTCCTTATGGAATTGAATGGTAGTAAGTAATATATATATATATATATAAATTAAATATAATTTTTATTTCATATATTTAATTATTATTTTTTATTTATACATTATAATTATTCTTGAATGGTTAACATGGAGAATGAATCTAATCACATATTGTAGATGGTATGCCTTATGTACGCATGGGTGATGATATTATTCCCATTTTTGTTGAATGGTATTGAAGTGGGTGGTGTATAATATTTAAGAATTAGTATCATGTTATAATAATAATATATTATTATTATCCCCACTATGATACTGAATCATGTATGGTGGGGGGGGGAACAGATTACACCGTGGTGTGGAGACGGTAATCCATACGTATACACTCTTGGAGATTTCCTTTTTTAGGATAGATAGAAGGTGGAATATGATTGATTAATATTTCTAAAAACTCATCAATATATGAGTGATAATTACATCATTAAATTACAATGAAACAACTAAATAATAGAATGTGGAGGAAGAAATAATCATCAATGGATCAGTAGATTTAATTACCACATCCTCGAAGTGCCTCCTTTATATTTACTCTTAGGGCACTAGAGTTGAACTTTTGAGAATATAATAACCTATAGAATGTAAAAAACGGATGTTCATAAGGGAAATTTATAGGTTTTTGCTGTGATTGAAGGCTCAAATGGAGTGAAGTTGAGAGGGGGGAGGTTCCTTATACAAGAGATGAGAGGGGAACTTTAAAAATTTCTAAAATCTTAATTTATTGTAAATTTAATTTGGATTTAATTTTTTTGAAAGGATATATATTTATAATTTAAGATTATTTTTGTTCTAATACCCATCATACAATAATTTTATGACTATTTTTAAATATTGTTTATCCTTAACTTTTTGTATTACCCTTATTTTACCCAATTTAATCTTACAATGATATCATGTTATTTACAAATTCTGGGTTAATGTAATTACCATATCAGGTCAAACAACCCAAAAATGTTTTTTATGAAATTTTTGGACTTATATTAACCATTTGGACTAGTAATTTATTTTATGTAATTTAATATCATTTAATAATCTATTTTATATTTTATGTTATTTATTATATCAAATTTGGACATTATTCATACATGATTTTTTAAAAAAAATTATAACAAAATGATTCCTTAGAACCAAAGGCACCAAATTATCCGTAATATGTCAATGGAATCAAAAAAAAATTGGTTGGAATAAAAATGTCTAATTTAATTTATTTTAATATTAATAAATTCATTTATATGAATATTTCATTAGTGACATAATCACTAGATCATAATTGTGTCATTAATAAATAATTTTATCTATTGTCTCTAAATTATAAATAAATTAGCATGATATGGGAAATATTTTAATCATTTTAACTAAAATTTAAAAACATATATATCAGATATATAACACTATATTAAAATCAATTTAGTAAATGATATATGTTTAGGTTATAATTATCCGTACCCTAAATTAATTCTTATAATGTGTCATTTTCACACCAAAGTTAAAAAATGGGGTCCCAAAATAGACCCAAGGACTCCAATGGTCATAAATAACTAATTCAATATGATTAGGACATGTTTTAGGGTAGTTTAATATTATTATAATATTATTTTGTACCCTTATTTAACATATTTACCGTTTAACAATTTTATATAAAATAATTACAAAAGTTACTATTCATATTGTCTAAAATAAAATGGTACCGATTTACATATATTGAACCTTATCATTCCAAATATAAAATCCATTTTTTCAAATTCAAAACACATAAATTTCATTAATTAATTTAAAAATCATCCCAATGTTGAAAAAACGTGTTTTTTTGAAATATTTAAAATATTGACAAGTTTTTAAATATGAATTCAATGTAAAATTAATGAAAATGATTGAAATTATAATAAAATATAATAATATGATATAATTATACTTTAAAACCATTCAATAACATAGTTTAACCATATAAATATTTCTAATGAAAATAGGTATCTTAAATTCTAATTTAGTGTTTTCACAATTCATCAAAATAAGAAAGTTACCAGAAAAATATCAAAACATCATCCAATGAAACTTTATAAGTACCAATTAAAAATAAGATGTTTTTATTGTCATGTTTAATATATAAATGTATAAAAAATATATTTAAAATTTTTATTCCATCAATAGTTTGTGTAACTTTATTTTATTTAAAATTACTTCTTTTCTATGAAGAAAATTATTTTTTTTCTCATATCATGTTCTAAGCATGTGTAAGATGAATGATAATGTTATATAAAATTCAAGATGTGGTTAATTATATTAATAACAGCTTGTTTATATCCCATTAAATAATAAAAATTTAATAATATTTCATTGTTTAGTGAATCTGGGTATTACTTACAATGCAAGCTATAGAAGAAGTTCACTCTTGCATATAGCGCATTCCATGTTAGTGTTTTTTTTAGTGAAAGCTTTATTTTGTATTTCATATAACCCAATACAAACATAATTCATTTTTACATTGAACAAAATTTATACTCATTGTAGAGTTAAATCAAATGAACTTGAAATTGTTTGAAACATAGGCTAAGAATAGTGTTTCTTATACTGCAATATAATACAGTATGTTCTATAGTGCAAGATTATCATGGTGTGTTGTTCAACACAAGACATCAAGGAAATTAAAAATAATATATCTCATAAAATATTATGGTTTTACATTCTACTTCCCTTAAAATTAATTTCTCCCTTGAAATAAATTGGGGTCATAAATGGTTTACTGCTTGGATGTTTCTTTCATAGAAAACTACACCGTTAAAAGTAATACTAAATTTTAATTTCAAAAACTAATTCTTGAAACATAACTATTACCCAAATTAACATTTCATTGGGTTTCCACACTGGAGAACATAGGTAGGAAGTGAAAACATGGATGTGAAAGGGAAATCTCAGAATCATGTTATGATGGATAGTGATAGAGAAAACGTTTATGAAAACGTTTAATGCTAGAAAGCCATAAGTCTATGATTATTTAAGGGACCATATAATTCTTTGGATAAAGGGTACTAGGATAAGATTTTTATTTTTCAAGATCATTTCCCTAATGTTGAATAATTTTTTTCATAATGTTAAATAATTACTTGATTTCAGGGTAATATCACCGTTGTCCATTACATGAAGAATTTCCACTTCATATATAATTAATATAATGAAGTTTAATTTTACTAATTTTTAGATTATCATTTTATAGAATTATTGGTCATTCAATCTGTATCAACAATAATGTTAGAACAGATTATTAAATAACCATAGGTCTACCTATAGTGAAATAATACATTAATCTAACAACTGTAAAATAGAAAATAACTTATATTATCCATAAATGGATAACAATACATTTTATTAATAAAATATTAAAAATAGAAAGTGGTGAAATAAATTTACTTAACATTTGTATCCAACATATCATTTGGATTTTCTTGTTTATCACATTCCAAATATATGTGTAACTTTATTATTTAATTTCATGAAACATTAATTACCATTGGACCTCAGTTAAAACATGAATCCTATCAAAAGATAACTATTTCCACATAGAAAAATCTAAAAAATTTTATACACTGCATTTGTGATATCACTTTGTCCTTATATATTTCATGAGATCATTAATACTATAAAACATCTCATTATCTCTTTATCCCTTCATTTGGAACAAATCATGTTATTTCAAAAAATATTTCAATAACTTTTCATGGTTATCTCTACCATAAAATTAAGGAAAACCACAAAGGACCAATACATAGATATTTAAATATTCTATAATACTCTAAATTAGATTCCACAAAACTATTTTTATATCCAATTAAATAAACATTTAATCATTCCACTACTCTGTTGTCATACTCAACATCAACAACAACGATCGTATATAACTTCTCGTTGTCTTCTTCCTTTTCAAGTTTGTTTATGTCAATCCTCATTAACTCATGGATTAGGTAATGGGTTAGCATAATGGCCTATTTCCTTACACTTATAGCATATAATTGTAGGTGTTGTGTTCTCTGTAGTCTTGTCTCTATTCACATAGTTATAAAACTTTTTTCCATTACGTAGGAACTAAGATACACAATGAACTTCTTTTACACAAAAGAATATATTTTAACCCCTTTAATGCAATCCCTAATACGCTTATTTACACACTTTTAACATAAGAAATAATTTTTCTAATTTTCACCGTTGTTTTGAGATTTTATATTTAAATCAATATTTTGTTTCTTGTCAAACCCATGAAATTGATATACAATCCAACATTAAGTTCTACCTTCGTAGCAAAACACATAATTTGTTCACAACTACAGAAGTATCTTTTCTATAATTCGCTTTGAATACTTCGTTTTAAGCTACTGAAGAATCAATCAATTATAAATTCAGGTTTGATGATATAGAAAGAATAATACCTTTCATGTCTTGTAAAATTCAACTCATATGTACCAATAGATTCATAATCCATTCTCTTATGATCAAGGAACTTTATTTACATATTTTTTTGAAGAATATGTGGGAATTACATATTGAAAAAACATGTTCTTGGAAAAATCCCATTCCATGGATTTAATTTCATCTTACTTCCTTGTATTCTTGATTAGAGTCCACCATAGGTCTGCTTCACATTCAAAACAATAGATAACCAAAATGAAATTTTTATGTTCCGAACAATGAAGGATGGAAAATATAGTTATAATGGTATTGATCCATTTTTTATAAATAAGTGGATTAAATGACCCATAGAAAGATGTAGGGTGTTACCAAATGAAGGACTCAATAGAATGTTGTTCCCTTTTCTAATGATTTGGTATTACAAAATGATTCATAGCTTCTTTATGTATAGTAATAAGATTTTTCATTCCATATCCCATAACATTTGGTTGTTAAAGCAGAAAATAATTTCATTTCATAGTGTATTGATAATTATCATGGTTCCTTTGGGTAACACCTATCAACTAAAACCCAAAAATAATAGTATGAGAGGAAATATAATACCAAGAAAACAACATAGCCAAGGGGGTACCTCTAATCTCTAACAAATTAGGATTAATATTAGGTTTACCCTTATCATTTTCTTAATTGTAGGACAATTACCTACATTCATACATAACAATAGGTACATCCCTAGACATACGTTAGAAATATCTATAGGGTTCTCAAAAAAGTTTTCACATCCTAGTTTCCAAAGGAAAACTAAACCTTCTCTCTGATACCAACTATAGTGACACAAGATTTATGTAAATATAAATTGAATTTATCATTCATAATTATTAATGCGTGAATTAAATATAAACCAAAAGACCATATTAGTTTAGCATATTTGAAAATGAAGAATATAGTCTATTAATCAGGGTGCAAGATTGGTAACATCTCACCTAATGAACTTCCACTTTTATTTTCCTACATAAAGAAATTATTTATATCTTGTGGAAAGGAAAACATAAAAAAGGTGATCTCAAAACCGTAATAAGTGTAAACATGTAGAACATAAAACAAACCATAAACATTTGAATGTAATAACATGAACATAAAATTTAAACATCAAAATTGTGAGTCATGAAATAAATCATCTCTATACGCAAGGAAAGGATCATAAAGGAACAGTAATCATGATACAATATTAGGGGAATAAAACATGGAATTGAGGGAAACTATTAATCACATAATATGATATCCTTATTAGCTAATTCATTGTTTCTAAGACCATAATAGTGGACGATTTACATTACCAAAACAAGTTTACTTTTCATTCCTTCCACGTATTACTAAACTAAATTAACCTTCCATTCAAGTCATGTCTTTATAATGAGATATAAATCATTAAAAAATGCATTGGAAGGAGATATATTTCCCACTGATCTCATATTGAATCATTTTTACATGTGCCACAAAAATAAAAAACATTCAGCATATTATAACTAAAGAAATAAAATTGGATACTTATAAATAATTACATCTCAACATAATCCTTATAATGTAACTGTTATTCATTAAAAAATTACATCATAAATGTAATCAAATCAAAATAATAATAGGGATATATACATAACAATATGTCAATTTAAATGGAAAATAATTTTGATAAATAACATGAACACTACACTTGAGGGAAATATAATTTCTTACATAAAAACATGTTCTTGTCCCAAAATTTGGTTCAATTTTGAAAGAAAAGAATTTAATTGAAAATACACTTGTAAACTTGTAGTTGATGTTTCACAGAAATAAGGCTTTATAAAGATGTAAAAAAATAATTAATTTCATATATGTTAAAACACATTCTACTCAATCTTTTACGATAAAAGTAAAAAGTACATCGTATGTTAAATAAAAGAAAGATTCTATCCATACCAGTTAGTAAATGTACAAAGGGGTAAACTACCAATAAAAATTAATTTAAAAATATCAAACAATTTTTTAAAATATGTTTAGAAAATATGGACGAGGATTATAAATATAACACCATTAAATACTTACATAAAAAAAATCTCAGATAAAAATGAGATTGAAAAATTATGTCCTACCTTAGGACTGATTTCTTGTTTATGTGCCCAAAACTCTTGTATAGTGGGTTTCAAAAAACTATTAACTTTTAACAGATCCATAATAATGTTTATGATAACATATATGATTCTCTTATGACTTTATATTACATGTTCATTTTTCGATTCAATGTTAAAGGAATGTTTTGGGTAATAATCATTCATTTATCATACATGTTTGGACATTTATTCTTCATATGATTAATTAGATAATGATTGAAAAACTTCCAGAATGTAAAAAATAATTTATATATGATATATATTCATTATATAAGTATATATAAATATATGTAATACACAAATGAAATGAAATACATCGTTCATAGAGACGGTAGTCCGAACGTATTAATGAATGATGTTATTGTTTCCTTATTGAATTGAATAGTAGTAGGTAAAGGAAACATATATATATACACATAAATACCCTAATAGTATTATGTCATATAATTAATTTTTATTAATTATATATTTTTTATAATCATTCATGAATGGTGAACATGGATAATGAATCTCATCCCATCATGGAGACGGTAAGCGGTACATAGGAACGAGCAATGCTATTAGTCTCATAATGGTTGTATGGTATTTCATGTATAGTGAATAATATCTCATAATTAATATAATGTTATAATAATCATATTTATTTTTTATTTCTACCATTATAGTATTATATGTAAGGTGGTGGTGGAAAACAGATTACACCACGACATGGAGATGGAAAGTTGTCTGTACACACCCACAATGATTTCATTTTTTGTAGGATGAATAGAAGGTGAAATAGGGTTTCTTTATATTTATAATTAAATATAAATCTATTATAGATACTTATTTTACTACATTATAATGAAATAACAAAAAAATGGAATTTGGAAGAAGAAATAAATTTTAATGAATCAGTACAAGATATTACCTTTTCATCAATGGGCCTCTTTTAAATTTCCACTTAGGGAACTTGATCATGTTTTTGGATAATATAAGCACCTATAAAATGTATGTAGAGATGTTTAAATATAAATGATTAGGTTTTGGCTAAGATTAATGAATCATAATGTAGTTAAGAAGATAGGGATGTGGTTTCTTTTATTAGAGACGAGAGGGGAACTTTAAGAATGCGGTAAAAGATTAATTTATTATAAATTAAATATAGATTTAAAATGATCCAAAAATAGTTTAATTATATGATAAGATGAATTTTGTTCGAATAAAAGTCACCCTTTAATTTTTCTTGACTATTTCTGAAGATTTTTTATCCTTATCGTTTTGGTTTTACCCTTATTTTAACGATTTTAATCTTACCAGGATATCATGTTATTTACACATTGTGGGTTAATGTAATTACAATATTAGATAAAACTATGAAAAAGGTCATTTATGAAATATTTGGACATTTATTAACCATTTTTATGAATCTTATATTTTTTAGGAATTTAATATCATTTAATAAAGTATTTTAAGTTTTAAGTTATGAATAATTTCAATTTCTAACACTATTCATACTTGAATTTTTAGAAATCTCAAAAAACACCATTTATTATATAAAAGGACATAAACATTCTCTAATATGTCAATATAATCCATAAAAGTCTTGTATTGCATCAAAATATTAAAATTAAATTAAATTTAATATTTATAATATAATTTATTTGAATATTTAATGTGATATGTAATCACTATATCATAATTGTGTCATAAAAAAAATACATTTATATAATGTATAAATATTATAAATAAATTACCATGATGTATTTAATCTTTTTATATTTATAATTAGTATTTATAATCACATATATTAGTTTTATAACACTATAATAAAATCTATTTAGTATTAGATATATGTTTAGGTTATAATTGCTTATATTAATATTAATTATTATAAAGATTCATTTTGACAACCATGTGAATCCAAGGGGTCCCAAAATAATCCCAAGGATGAAAATGGTCGAAAATATAATATAAAATAGAATTAGGACATGTGTTAAGGTAGTTTAATATTATTAAAATATTATTTTTTACCATTATTTACCCGATTTAACTTTTAACCATGTTAATAAAATAAATACTGATTCTACTATTCATACTGTCCAAAAAAGGTACATATTACAGAATTTAAACCTATAGATTCCTAAAATGGAAAATAAATTTCAAAATTCAATACACATAAGTTATAGTAATTAATTTAAAACTAATACCTTTGTCAAAAAACATGTCTTTTTTTAAAACATTGGAAAAGATTGAAATGTTTTTACATAAGATTTCAATGTAAAAATACTGACAATTCCATATATAATATTAAACTATAAAAATATATTCTATTTATATATTATAATAATTAAATAATATTAATTAAACTTATAAATTATTTCAATTAAAAAATTTCATTTTAATTAAAATTTTCCGTATTTTCACAATTTATAAAATATTAATGTTTTTTTGAAAAATATTAATAATTATCAAAAATAAATTTTTTGTGTCTTGATTCAAATAAATAAGTTTATCTTGTCAAATTTGACTAATAAAATTATAAAAAACTAGATTTAAAATTGTTGCTCCATTAAAAGGCAGTAAAACTATATTCTTTTTAAAAAAATTCTTCTTTTATCCGAAAAAATGATTTATTTTTCATATCATGTTCTAGAAAATGTGTCAGATGCATGATAATGATATATAAAATTTTACATGTGGATAATACTAGTCATAAAGTCTTGTTTAAATCCAGTTAAATAATAATTTTTAAATAATAAATATTTGTTTAGTGAAACTCATTATCATATATAATGCAACCTATTGAGTAAGCTCTCTGTTACGTGTAGCACATTCCAAGTCAGTGTATTGTGTATTTGAAGCTTTATTTGGTGTTTTTTATAACATAATCCAAACATAGTTTATTTTTATATTGATTAGAATCTATAATAAGTGTTGATTTATATCTAAATAACATGAACTTGTTTGCAAGACAGGCCAAAAATAGTATTTCATATACTGCAAACTAATACATTGTTGTGAATTGAACAAACAAATTTTGGTGAATCATACAACACAAGACACCACTGAAATTAAATAGAATTAATCTCATAAAATTTTACGGTGTTACAATGAAAGATTGTAAGTCTAGTGGGTTGTCTAATAAACATATTATCAATTATACACCCATTTAAGGATACACATTTAACATCTATTTGATATAGTTTGAAATTTAGATGAGGTGTATATGCTAGTAGGATTAAAATTGAGTTATTTCTAGAAACTGGTGAAAATGATTCTTTATAACCAATACCATCTTCTTGACTATATATGTCTGCAAAAAACATATCCTTATTTCTCACAATGGTTCCTAATTCATCTACTTTTTTTATAAATACCCATTTAATTCCTATGGTTACTGTGTATTTTGATGTATCCAATAGTTTCCAATCATTATTTATTTCAAACTAATTCCACTCATCTTTCAAATCCATGACCCAAAATTCTACAACGATTTCATTACTAATTCATTTAGTTTCACATTGTTATAAGAATGCTTGATGTTTATTCTATTTTCTAAAAAATGTTCTAGTTTGTGCCCCATTATCCATGTCTCTAACTACATCATACAATGGATTGTTCGTAAGGGTTCTAACTGATCTAAGAAAATATGGACATGTTATTTCATGTTAATAAATAGCTTCATGTTCAATATGGTAAGTGTTTTGATATTTTTCAAAACTGGTTGATTTATCAAATTTTTTAATAGCATAACCATGATATATGGAATTAATGTCCAGATTGGACAATACATCCAAAATATTTTCAAGAAGGGTTTTATGTTTATGCGGATATATTCCATAAAATTTAACATTATATAATTATTCCACAAATTTAGTAATTTTTTTAATAACCCTATAAGATTTACTAAAGGTTGATTAACATATGAAAATACCTTCATCACATTCTGAATAAAATTTATAAATAATGACCTTTGTGATATGAATATAGACATTAAATCCAATTAATTTGAAGTAATTATCATTAGGTTTTATATTATTTCAATTATGTTTGGGAGTTTTATTAATTATTGGTTCGACTATTACTTGATTAATTATGAAACATGTTATATTTTCAGATTCAACCCAAAAATAAACAGGAACGTCCGACACATTAAACATAGTATGGGATATTTCTTGTTTTGTTCTATTCCTTCATTCAATGACACCATTCTGATGGGGTGTCCTAGGAGAAAAAAAGTTATGAATTTATCCATATGTAGAGAAAAACATTCCCCCTCATTATTTTTAAATTTAGTACCATGGTAACTTCTTAAAAATATAATCATAATAAAACAATATTTATCTACAGTTATATCCATCAGGGGGATGTTACAACATTCTTCACTCTTGTGATCGAGAATGAAGTTCAAAATATACCTAGAGAAATCATCTACATGACTATAGATGTTGTTCATTCCATTAATAATTGAATCTCTAGATTATACAAACACATTCATTTGAACCAACTCAAGTGGTTCAGAAGTTTAAACTTTATTATTTGGTTTGAATTATATTTTGTGCTTTTTTCCTTTAGAAAAGGATACAAGAAATTTGTTTTGTGAAACTAAGGAATCAGTAATTACTGAAAAGAAATTCTCATTTTTAATCGCTAAAAATACTAACTCATATAAAGAATTAAACATATTAAATGCATCATTTTCAAATTTATCATTTAATCCATGAACGGATTGCTGAGATATACTAATAAGATTGTACTTTAATACATCTACATTATGTAATACTAAAATTAAAATTGATTTTGGGTTACTGATCTATCCAAGGAAAATTGTTTTACATTTATCATTATTAGGAAAAGTGAAATTCCCACAATCAATATTTCTATGAATCTTGAAGCTCGAGTAGTCCCCATTCATCTGTCTTAAACATCAAATTTCTTTGTACCATACAATTTTGCAGGAAATCATTATTCATGATTCCTTCAAATACAATTTAAACAAGAATATATTTGTGTACATATAATTTCATAGGCCCATTTATATAATTAATTAAAGCTTTAGGACCCTATAATTTCTTATGGGGTTTCCAAAATATTATTTGTAAATTATTGGATGAATAAACTATATTTGGTTTTAAAAAACTATAAGGAGTAAATTATTTTCCTATGATAGAACATGAATCAAAATATTTAAATAAAAGGAATAATGAATAATGTTTTATATGTTGATACAAAATTATTTTTACTAATGTTTTTTTCCTTTTTGATATCCTCTTCCACTTTCAAATTTTGGAGTAACTAGATTACAAAGAATTTGATTCAGATTGTTCTATCCATTAGTAAATAATTATATGTCACTATATAACTACTCATTTGTTAATATAAGTTCATTATTTTATTTATTAAACTGATATTTTTTCTCTTTCTATATTGTAATCCTAGATATAGTAGTATAGGTGAAATCATGGTTTTTCTTCAAAACATTATATTTATATTTTTAGTTATTGCTTCTATCATTATTAATTTTTTAGTACTCAAATATTTCCTCCTTGTTCATGTTTTCAGAATCTAATTAATAACCATATATGTAGGATGTTTATACATGAGATTCAAATGTTACCTCGAATATGTTTTTTAGGAAGAGAATCTTATATTTTTATCCATTCTTGTATTGTGAAGACAATGCCTCACTGGATATATCCTCATAGGCACACTACCCATCCTTCATTATCATATTATAACTTTTATCCTTGTCCTTAAATTTATAATTTTACATTATCTTCGGATATATTTCCTTTACATATCCTATTCTCATAAATTAATCAAAATATTACCATTGGAATTTTCACATCTCTTTTAATCCTTTTTCTAGTTTCGCTTATTGTCATATTTTCTATTATAGTCGGACATCCTAATTTTTTTATTTTTTAGAACTTATTTAACATTTTTATCAACTAATACATCCCCTCTTAAATGTCACTTGTAGAATATTCATTTATTGAACTTTCAGGTGAGTTTGTGCCTTCACCTTTTCATTGAGTTTAGAATAAGTGGTGTTAAAAGATACTGATTTTATATTTTTTTCGTCATCCTACTATTTTTTGACCTTCGTTTCTTCCTTGTTCATCATATAGTAACCTATCATATCATATAATGAAATAATATTGATATCACTAGATTCTATTATTGTCATTGAGGATCCCATCTATCTATCATGTAGAAATCTAAAAAGTTGTATGATTTCTTCCTTTGTTGTAACATCATTTCCCAGTGAAATCATAGTAATTATAATTTCATTAAACCTGACATAAATCTTATAGATAGGTTTATCATGCATCATTTTGAAGTTATCAAATTTAATTTTATTTTTATTATGTATTATTTCATTAATAATTTTGGTTTATTAATTTGAAACATTTAGAGTATCGAAAAATTCATGGGCTTTTTTACATGAAGAAATCATATAGAATTCTTCATATTCTAAATAACAATATATAGAATTCATATATTTTAATTTATTATTATATGCTACCATATTTTGGTTATCCCATGCATTTCTGGTGGTAAATGGAATCATTAATTCATCAATAATGGAAGTCAAAATTTCAATCACAAACATTCAAAATACATTTTCATCTTAATTTTACCCTGAGAAAAATTAGTTTCATTGAAAAAGGGATGATTGATGGTAGATTTTCCATCCAATCTATTATCTATAATAAAAACTATATAATAGATTTTTAAGGTGCTAAATATTTAGAACTAAAATATTATTTAGGATCTTTCAAATAGACATAAAATACCATTTTAAAAGAATTAAAACCATTGAAATCATTGAAACATGAAGATTAAAATAACATTGATATAGAGTTTTGGTTAGATTAGGACACTAAAAGGGGTGAATTGAGTTCTTGCCTAATTTTTTTAAACCGTATTTAAAAGTACCATAATTTGAAAAATAAATCAACAAAATTAGCCAATTTAGTATATTTATTATTGTTTTGATTGTTCTATTAATTTATCAAAAGATTTATTAATTATCAATTACAACAATTTTAATGATTGATATAACTTTTGAATGTCAATTTACTTAAAAATAACAATTATAAAAATTATCTAAGACTAACTACAAATCTAAAATTCTATTTTTTGAAATGTATATTAAAATATAGAAAACATAATTTGAGAGACACAAAATATAAAATAATATGATTATTCTCAAGTAGAGACCTAATCCTATCCACATAGGTGTCAAATTCCACCAATATTTTTATATTAATAAACATGAAACACACCGTGGATACAAGTCAAAATATAGCAATTTTAGTATAGGTCATCAAGACCTATACTATCGTTATTCATGGGAAACCAAATACAGCAAGGTCACACATGGACCTCATACAATGTTATACGTGGGTAAAAATGTGTATAATAATATGTCAGTGAGTATATCTTGTATTCTCCAGATTTCATCAGGATCCATTGTGTTCTTATACTACAACAAATGCACTATTAAAAAATTAATAAAATTTTAAAAAATAGAGGTGAAATTATTAGAGAGGTTCTAAAATGCTCTATCTATGTTTCTTGATGCATATAAACTTCGTGGTTGTATCCAATGTGATGCTCAACTACACTTTTGGAAACATACAATCAAAATAGTGTGTTGTGGAGGATTTTTGTTCTAGTTTCTGGGAATTAATGAGAAGCTCTTCAAATGTAATCATAACCAGTGATTGTTCCTAGATGAATTTATAGAATTTTGTTCTATGAAAATTACTCTTCTTCATAGCTATGAAAAATTATTTTTCTTCATGTGGGGAACCAAAAATCCATCAAATGGAAGGAAAATTAACCTACATAATGGGAATAAAATAAATACAAATTGGATTTCAAATTTGAGAAGAATTTGACTAAATCAAATTTTTCAAATGAACTTGGCTTTGCTGCCTAATGATTACTAGGATTTTGTTCATGGAAGGCATAAATCGCAAACCATTATTTACACAGAAGGCCATTGACATACTGTACCATGAGGCGTTCTCCAGAGAATTAAGCAGTTCACGTTGAATTTCCACCCATGAATAGAAGCCCACAATGAACCTTTTTCACTGGAGATAATCTGTAAGAGATACATGTTACACACCATTCCCATGAAAGATTTAGTTTGAGGATGAGAATAATTTTATGATGTACCACAACATCAATAAGGCTCAGTTGACAGAGTCTTCCACCGGTAAATATATCTCACTGTGGGCATCCACATAAGGTGTTTTGCAAAATGCCGATATAGATTCCCCAAAAATTTATCCAAAGAAACTAGAGGATAAGGGGGAAGATAACACAAAGATTAATCATTAGGATGAGTGAAAGTATGGATAATAATGTAGAGAGTATGGAGGAATTTCTCCCACACCCGAAGCAGTTTGTGGGACTCTATCCTGTATCTGAAACAGTTTATGAAGTCTATCCTACACGACATATTCTATATAGTAGTTTGAAAAAGTCCTCCCTACGAACTGTATTTTGAAGACCCTTAATAGACAACTAGTCAACAAATAACAAATAAAATTAAAATGTTTTGTGTATACCCATATACGGGATACAGATTGTGGAAGCCCGTACGAGGGAAACAGTTTGTTGATGCACATATGAGGGAAGCAGTTCATCGACACCCATAGGTAGGAAATAGTTTATGGACATCCATATGCATATTTTTCATGCCGAATCAATGATACTTTCCATTTCACCCTATTTCCACCCAAACATCCATTCATTAAATACCTTGAGAAAAGACATTCATCATGCACCACCTAAAAAGCTCTATCACCTTCCTCCATAATGAGATTATCCAAGAACTCAATGGAATATCATAGCCTAATGGTTTCTTAAATTCTCATTTACATCATTTACATCCATCAAACTCTATATCTTTGGTGATTCTGGATCCTCATAAACCCCCTTAGCAATCAGAAGAGGAATGCCAATGTCTTGAAGACACATTTTCATGACTATTGACATTATTCACTGATGGCTCTGCATATATTTCCCAAAAAAATGGTCATCAACCGAAGGAAAATTCAGACTAAGGATAGTCCATTCCTACCTCAATATAATTAAATGACTATTATGCCCCATAACATCTCTCTTAATCCAAAAATCCCAAAATTAAGATATTAAAAATTCCTCCCCTCTCAATTTTGAGGTAGGCCAGAACATCAAAAATCTATTATCCTACATATAATCATGGATAATTAGTGGTCCAAAATCAAATACCATAAAATATGAGTTACAATCATAAACATGTGAAATTTAAATGTATTTTACTAGTCCATCCACATGACATTAAACTCTGATGACTCTTTCTTAACTATGTGTCTTTAAAATGTAGAATAATTTTTTACTTTGGATCCTCATAAATATCCTAATCCATCTGATATTGAAGGAAAATTTCTTGAGTACACATCTTCTTAATTGTTCACATCATTCCTTGGTGGCTCTAGATATGTTTCCCTAAAAAAGGGCCACCGAAAAATAGGAAAATTCTTCTTTGTTAGGGTCCCCTCTAACCTCTATAAAGCTCAATGGATTCCATACCTTGTATCGTTTCTCCTAATCCAGGTTCCTCCATAATCATGGATTACATATTCCATCCCTCTCATATTTGAGGAATGTCGTAATATCCAAACATGATTTTCTTCCACTTAATCATTTTTTATATAACAAGTGGTCAACATCACATGACCCTAAACTGCAATGTCCCAAATCATCCTAATCACATGAAAATAAATTGTATAGTATTCATACTAGAAACTTGACATTAAATTGTAGTATACTTGGTGATTTAGGATCTTAATAAAACTCCTCATACATTAGAAGTGGTAGGCTATTTTCCTATGCACACCTCTTCTTGACTATGCTCATCATGCCTTGGTGTCTTTGCATATGTTGCCCAAAAAAATGTTCTATCAACAAGAGGAAAATTTTTCCTCAGAAGAGTCCATTATGGCCTCTGTACGCCTCAATGTATTATATGCTTTATATCATTTATCATGATCTGGTATCGTCAATAATCATGGTTTAAACATTCTTTCCAACTCATGATCGAGGAATATCAGAATATCAAACTTCATTATCCTCTAGAAAATCATGGTTTATATAGTAAGTGGTCCACATCGCATGAACCTAAATTGCAAGACCCCAAATAGACATATCCATATGATGTAAAATTGTTATGCGATCATCCATGCTGCATGAAATTAAACTGTAGTATATCTTATATGATGCTCTAGGGCACAACCAATGAGGTATGTCTACAATCATCTGGGGTACGACCGCATGACCTTTAATTCCATCTCACATGGAAAAGTTCATTGCTCCACACCCTCACCCAATGTCACCCAACCTATTCTTACAGAGGGTCTCCCTCACCCATCAACATGGGACGAGGCATGTGCATGTTGAATCTTTCTAATCCTCTTGTTTTGAACACTAAAAATGGCTCACATGGGTTCATAGGTTTGTGAGGATCAGTACATCAACATAGAATGTGAGCTTCGAGAACTCTGATTCATGATCATTCATGGATACGTAGAATGCATACTAGATGTCCCAATATAATAAGTGTCCCCACCCATAAATGGTCCACCAAATCATGATTACCAAATTGGAAGCTTCCATGCATAATCCCTTCACCTTCTGATCTATGAGATCTATGATTCCTGACCAATTCAGAAGACATAGGATGCCTACCTAAAGGCCCGAGCTCAAATGTGTACCCACCCTTAAATGGTCCACCCAACCAGGCCCCCTCAAATATAAATCATCCATGCATAATCCCCACACTATATTAATCTACGAAAACACTGATTCCTGACCAAAATAGGATACGCATGATTCTTACCAGAATGACCATGCTCAAAACGGTGCCCATCCATAAAGGGTTCAACCACGCAAGATCATCAAATGGGCAGCTCCATTTCATAACCCCATGACATATAAAATACGTGGGATCTAATTTCTCTTCCAAGGATACATCGGAAGCCCTCCATGTGGTACCAATCAAAACATCAAGTCACCTTTCACCCCTAGATTGTGATAAACTCAACAGCGCCTTATAATTTGGCTACGTCAGCACCACCTATATGGCATCAAATATATGTGCCCTTATAATAATCAAGAGAGCTAAGGATATCTCGTCGACACACTATATTGGAATAAACCAAGGATTCATGAACATGTGAAGATGATTTATATATATAAGTGAGTCCTAGGACATGCAACAATCCCCCTTGGAAGGGTGCAGTGAGCATAACCTCCCACCCTCTCCATCAATTATGTACTTATGTATTGTTGGCCAAATCATCAGCCGATGAACACCTAACATAGGAAATAAGGTCCATGATGCATGTATTCAATGGATGTTAGTTATTCTTGGATCCACGTATAATCTTGTTGCAGACCATTCGATGAAGTTATATATAAGAATGACTTATTGCATTAGTGCTTGATCCCCACCCAAACTGCCACTAGTACCAACAATTTTTGTAGATTTAATTCCAACTTAATTAAAGGATAATGATGTTGAATGAGTCGAAACAAATGAGTGGTAAAATGCACATGAGTAGGTTTCTATGGAAAAATGATGGGTGATGTTCATCGACGTGCCATATCTGCATTCCCCGTACACGTTCCACCTCGAAGGCAGAACAATATGTCTATTGGTTTTCATC
Source organism: Viscum album (assembly GCA_963277665.1). NCBI lineage: Eukaryota > Viridiplantae > Streptophyta > Magnoliopsida > Santalales > Viscaceae > Viscum > Viscum album. Next base: position 806,113,942 of record OY728130.1, read on the forward strand.
GTAGGCTATATCAATATAATGTTCATTTTATTTTTTTCCCATGAGATGTCTTTTAATACTCTAGTGGTCAAAAATAAGTGCGAGGGAATCCTCATGCCTCGTACTATCATCTGAAAATGTATGAAGAAAAACATAACTGTTTATTAAAATAATAATTCATACTAAGTATCCTAAATATTACTGTCTGAATTAACTTTTATTTTATGAGTAATGATAATTTTTTGAGAACTTATTAATAGGTCATTATATTGGTGACTCCATTTTTTTGTAGTTAAGTGCATAGTTGACTCCTTATATTGATAGTTTGGTGCATCTGTGACTCGTTATTTCGGTAGGTATGTGCATCCATGACTTCTTCTGTTAGTAGGTCAGTGTGTTAGTGACTCATTCTGTCAGTGAGTTTAAATTGTTAGTGATTCATTGCTTTTGGTTGCTCATACGTATTTAAGGGAGACATTACTTATTTTAGTGGGTTTGTTCATCAATGTGTCATTAGTTCTATCGATGAATCATTTTAGCTTTCAATGATACATTTATTTTGTTAGTGACTCATTTTTTATTTTAGTGACTAAGTCTTATATCTGTCAGTGAGTTAGTCTGTGACTTAATAATCGATAACTTATACTAATACATTTTGTTTTATTACATGAATTATAGTATAAAAATCAGTGACAGATGTTAAAATTATAATTAAACTTATATTAACTTAATCAGCCATACTTGAACATAAATAATCATGATTTAACATCAATGAACATGATTGGATATTATTTGTTATTACTAATACTAGAGAAGGCCAAATATTAGTAGTAAATTATGAATTTGGTACCACTTTATAATTCCTAAGCATGACTGTATTCATTTAACCCATTTTTAGTGCCTCCTAAATTTGGTAAACATTCTGTATATTTGAAATCAATATTTCTTTCAAGAAAAATTACTCATTTCAGGTTACATGAGTACATTACCAATTAATAAACTCCTTATTTGGTTTGAATGGAATGTGACCCATGGTATGATTTATTTCTTGAAGATATGAAAATTAATTGATTAAATATTGTCAAGAATCACATTGATGACACATTCCTTGTTTATAATTCCATGATTATATAAGTTCTAATATTTCTTATTCCCTTGTTAGAGGTAGTAACCATATAAAATGACTTGTTAAGAATTATTTATTATGAATTTCATTTTCATTTCTTAACCTCAAATTGTTCAAGGTCCATTACAAGTATCTATAGCCTCATACATTAATTGGTCTCTTCTAAAATCATATTTCATATCTACATATATTTTTGTATTTTTTTGATTGAAGTGCATATATTTATCCAATAGGAAGCATGTCTTATTGAGATGACATTTTTTTCTAGAAATCATAAATCCATTTGTTGATATATATGACTAATTTGTTATGGCCCTTAACATTGGCTGGGATAGAATAAGGGATCCATGTTAAGGACCCATGGATATACTCTTTGTGCATTATGGGTTACTACCTGATGCATTAGGGGTGCCAATATTTGGCTCCATGTAAGGTATTCCCATTCAGTTTCAAATGTTCTTTAGTTATACGGGTTCCTGAGAGGATCAACCATTGAAGGTCCATTTGGAAATATGGATACACCATTCCCTAGGTAATACTCCATCCCCTTGTGAGATGCATGGGACATACTCAATAGTTACCATACCTCATTTTGATTAATGGGATTCCATAAGGTTAACCTTAAATGGGCTTTGTGTTATTGGATTACATCAAATGTTCTCGTTGCGAAACATTATATTATTTTAGATCACCTTGAATGGGCATGGGACACCACATATGATCCTCATGGGTTTGTTTGATTGGATTTCATATTCATTTGAGTTTCATATCCTTTATTATTATATTGATATTTCATTCTCATGTGGGATTATTATCCTTGATTTACTAGTTCTTTAGAATATTGATTATGAATTTCTCTCCATGTTAAAGAAAAATATTTGGGTAGTTCATCTTGTTTGGTTTTGTTGATCACCTGAACCCTTCTACACATTTTATAAATTTTCATAGGTAACATATTCACACATTCATCTTATGATAAAGTAAGTGATAATGGTGGGGTGTTTTTTTTGGAACCCATACCAAGTTATGATTATTTAGTTTTTTTATCAATTTTAATATATTGTATATGGTGCACATCATAAATTATATTTTATCATTTGGAATGGGATTTACATGGTGGGTTCTGAACTATGGTGATTTATATCTCACACCCAGCTTGGGTGATATTTTTCTCATATGTAGATCATCTTATTCGTAGGTCTTCATATTCAGTTATTAAATTGTGTAGTGTACGCAATATTTTGGGATATTGTACTAGGCTAGTGGTCATGAGGACCAAGGTGTTGAAAATTTGGTTTTGTGATTGTTTTATTATATTCTACTTATATAATAAATATATTAACAACTGGAATTATAGTGTTTATTATATAGAATTATCATTTTTCATTTTACTTTTATTCAGTTATTACATTTATTCTTCCAATACTATTCACTTTTATTATATATGAATCCTCAATTTCCAAATAATTTACACTAATTAAAAACTATGAATACTATAATCTATGAGGTAATGGATTTTTATATACAAAACCTAGTCCCTCATCCCTAGTAGGTATATTCATGAATTTAGGGAGATGTGCTTAATCTCATGTGGTAATCAGTACATCTACTATTTTTGTGGTAAGTCGGTGTGAGATGTTAAAATATGGTATGGGATGAAACTTTTTCATTTTTATTACTTTTCAGGGATGTTATAAATGATTATATTAATTTGGTGGTTCTTGGTTAATAGTCTTTCATGGGAATGATCACCCCACTTATGGGAAATGACCATGTGGTCCGGGATGGTCATTATGGCCCATTGTGGTTTATTATAATTATTGGATTTCATTTCAACTATAGATATTTCTGTACTTTTCACTACTTATCATTGAATTAATTTCTAGAATTTATCCCATTTAATTTTTTGTAATGGAAGTTTCATTAGGATCATTAAATTAAGAAGATATGAATTTAACATTTCATGCATGTTTCATGACATGAATTTTCATTTGTAGGGTTCTCTACTAATATGACTGTGTTACTTGATTGATATGATATGATTAATTAATAACCTTTTGGGTAAATCATTAGAATGATTTATATGTTTACCACTTCCATAGAATTATTCTATGATTAATATGTCATTCTTATGTGAATGAAAAATGATTCTCAGTGTTATCTCGTTATTGTGAAATTATAGATTTTTTTATATGTTAATGGTTTCATGGGATAATAATATATGTTTTGTGAATGTATGGAAACTATTTTTAAATTTTAGGTGTTTGTGAACCATATAATTAAGGAAATGTAACCCACATATTAAATACATAATTAGAATAATGTAAATAAAATTTAAGGCTGTTGTTAAAATAAAAATGTTGCTAAGGATTAAAGGATAATATATATAAGATTCAATTAATGGTAGAGAATTTGAATCCATAAGGTGTGTGGTAACATATTTAATTTTTGAATGGACACCCATATTAATTGGCAAGGAAAAATGTAATGTGAAATGGTAATAAATGTAATGGGATATGAAATTTTTATTTTAATGAAAATGGTTACATTTTACAATGAAATTTTAGTTAAATAGGTTGGTTAGGAAATGTATTTATGGGATGAACTGTTTAAGTGTTTTTAGAAATTTAAATTTGAGAAAATGTTATTGGATTATTTTCTAGAAAACCATGTTGGTTAAAATGGTACCATTGTAGGATTCCTTCTCTGTTAAAAATGAATTTCTTTAACAAATTCATTATCATAATGAGATTATTGAAAATGATTAAAATTTAAAAAGGTATTCTTATGACACTTTTCTATAATTACCTTAGGTCATTATCTAAATCAATTACATTGTGCATTAATTTTATAAGTTTATAGTTGTTTTTGGGAATTAAATCTTTTATTTAAATACGGATTTAATAATTATATTATGTATATTTATTAGAAATGGACCATCAAGTGGCGTCCTCTTTTTGAAACCCTTTTGTATGGGTAGTTTATTTTACTTTTCAATTTAACATAACAAGGTTGTGAATTAATATCATTTAGGCATTAATTTTTTTTTACAAATTTATTAGATGATTGTATATTAAACATAGCGACTAATATTAGCATGGCCGATTGATTGGGTAAATTATTGTTCATTATAATGGGCATCTCATTGTAGGTATAACCCTCCGTGATTAATTCCTTATATAATATTGTGAGCTTTTTGATGTGTGGTGTCATTATCCCTAGTAGGATTCGTAGATTTTTTTTTGAATACATGGTTGGATGGGTGGATATGGTATCATTGACACTTGATATAGGTTTTAGTATCATATATCTCTCATTTTGTAGTTTGTTAGACATCTATGGGCATGGGCGATGGCTTCAGGGGTCACATGGGTATTCTATTCCCTAGGTAGTTGATAACATTACATGTTTTTATCAATGTTAATGTTCATATTAGGAAATTATGTGGGGTTAAATCTGAAGTGAAATCCATTTAATAATATTATTAAAATGATTTATAAGCATATAATAACTATTTAGGATGTTTCATTTACTCATATAACCATTGGGTATCATGTGTTGATATAAATAATTTCTTTGAGTTGATAAATCATATATAAACTACTTGAGTTTGTTAGAATCATTATGCCTTATTCTAATGAGTTATAACTTTGTTCATATAATATTTATGGTGAAATGAGATTTATTTGTAATAATTTTGTTATAATTCTTGGGGTTATTCTTAATATAATTGGGTGTTTTAAAATACTTTCTAGATTAGTTCATGTTTTCATGATTACCTCCTTAATGATTGCATTTCATAAAAGCCATGACCTAGCACACATTATAGAATATATTCCATTTCTACTTTATTTCTTTGAATAAAATACTCTTATGTATGTTGCATTAATTTGGTTATTAAGGGTGTTTGAAATTCCATGTAGAATGAGCACAACAAGTAGGAACATTTTTAAGTGGTTGATCATTCGGAAAATCCTTGAGGCTTACGAGTCCCAAATCACATTGGTGCTATCTTGAATGTATGATGTTATTATGGTTGGATGTGTTTGAAACACCCAATTAAAAATGTTAAATTTTATGGGATTTAGTGGTTATTTTTGAATGATCAAAGAATTTATCAGGTCGTAAAAAAATTTGATCTGTTTTAATGATGTGTTGGTAGGTAATGTTGAGTTTTTTTCTTGAAGTCTACATGTAGTGGCTCGACTGATATCATGGATTAATCAATCCTCTTTATTTAATATCATAATGATATGATCATTTCCACTATCTTGATGTCTTCCATGATACATTAAGAGAGTATCAGTCTTAAACCAAACTAATTCGTAGAAAAACGATGTGCTTGTTTTGGTTGTTGACCTTCACAGTGTTGTACACAAAATGGGTGGTTTTATCATGGATTAGTGGTCATGAGTAAGACTTAGGAACCAAAGTAGAAACACCTTAAACTAGCACTATGAAATTGTTCATCATATCATAATGTGATTGTCATTCAGATACAACTCTTTGCTCAGTCAGCAATATAATGTGGATTTTGTGGCCTTTGCCAATGTATCCCTTTTATAAAAGGACTATATATTACCTTATATAATTCTTAGATACCATTTTTCATGTAATTATAAGGTTACCAAAATCTTATTGGTAGTCTTGGAGACAAATATCAGAGGGTGACCATTCCATTAGTGCAGATCCAGATTATAGCTTTGTTGGGATGAGGAGCACAAATTTAATTGTCTAGTGGGGGTTTGAATTTTGGTTCATCATGTTAGTGTTTACATACACTGACCTACTATTGTCATGAATTTTTGCAGTTGAGGACATTGTATTAAGTACTATCCTAGGATTTTCATGATATGATGTCTTAACATGGATTTGATGTAAATGGAGAATAGTCTGTTACATAAGTTCAAAATCATGTGAGGGGCATCATTATTACTCAAATCACAATTCTTGTAATGAAATAATTATAGTTGTTTTGTAATTCATTATATTATTGAATTAACATTGAAGCATAAGGTGGGAAGTACCATTTTTAGATGATTAATGAGATAACGCTGAAATTGTGTATCTAGATAAACGGTATGGGGTAAGTGTTGTCTTGATTTTTTGATTGGTGGACTAGTGTTGTCTTAATCCATGGATCCCTAAGGCCCATGTGTTTGTAAAAATTCTCATTAGGGTTCTGGGATGATGGACACTCAATGAATCAATTTTACCAAATATTCATGAACATTGATAGTATGTTTATTTTTAAATTATTCAATATAGATCCTTGGTGACAAGAATTTCTATGGTGGGAAGATTGTTCCATCCAGTATCTTAACATGGACTAAAATGGAATGTAAATTAGAAATTTTTTATTATAGGATGGGTGATTTTTTAAACCGAGCCGAATATATTAATTCCAATAGTTTAAAACCTTTTAATTTATGTTTTTGAAATTGTCTAAAGACCCAATAGTTAACTCAGGTGTCTTTTCATGTTCTAAGAGTTCATGACCATGACAAATATAATTTTAATTGCCTAAAAATGGGGCATAGTTTTTGTGAAACCATGCGACCAACTGTTGGAAATCATGCAGCCTATTACATATTGGAAGATGTTGTTCTTACAGTCTACACATTGTTTCTCAAACTTCATGCCTATCCCGCATGCTTAGTGGGAGAGGAAGAATTTGGGAAATATTCACTCCAAGATCAGTGCACCATTTCTAATCCATCTATCTAAAACCATCTGCCGAGACCCTTCTTTTTAAAGTAAATTAATTTATTTGAAATTATAATAAAAATAAATTAAACCTAAGATAAATATTCCTCATCCTTCAATCAGGAAACACTCCCTCTCCTTTTTTATCCTTGGTCATGTACAATGTCTCCTTCTTATCCTCCTATACCATGCTTATTTCAAATATATTTCCCCTTGTTCTTCATCAGAATCTTCGACATATGTTCTCCCACACATGTTTTTCACTTATTCCAGCCAAATTCTAGTCTCGCAATTTCATTGTGAGGTATGTACAATTCTAGGGTTCTATATAATATAATATTTGGTATTTTATTCTGGTCTTAGGTTATGGGACATGTCTCTCATGACCCCTTCGTGAATATTATGCCCCCTCTGTTGGTTGGGTTGATCGGTTCATTTTTGTTCTCCTCCAATGAATTAAGGTATTTTTTAATACTTTGATATTATTTTCTCCATTTATAATTCATGGTTTGTATTTTATTATTTACTTATAGTTTATATTGAATGTATTGAACCTTGTCATGATGTTTTTGAGTCCCTTAGAGTTGATATAGAGTGTTTGATGACTCCAGGAATGCTTGCACTAATATACATAGGTACATATATATGTATATATATATCCCCGATACATATTCAAGCATGGTGAGGTGAATGTTTATATTGTATTAATGGGTGTATATATATAATAATGTATAAGTGGGAATGTTTAGACCATCGTCGAGTTAAATTTTTCAAGTGTTGAATGTTCATCTTGTCTTGGTTAGCCACCAGAGGTATGATCCCATTCCTTTCCCATTTATTTAAATTTCGCAATAATTAAGTAATTATCTCACCATAATTATATTCTAAATTAATTCATATTTGTTTTTAGATTAAATTCACCATTTGATAAATCAAATTAAATTATAATTGTGATTAATAAATAATTTGAAATGAAATACCTTGTTTTTATAAAAAAACCCCTCCAAAAAAGTTTCCCTTATTTATAAACCAAATGATGTTTTAGTTATTTGTGGGATTATATTATTTTGTATGAGATTACCATATGCCTCATACTATTTCTTGTTTTTTGGAATGGTTTCCTTTCCCCCTTTGAATAATATGGAATAAGTTGTCATTTTCAATTAGTTTAAATGACATTTCTTAAGTAGGCATATAACCTTACCATGAAACTTTACATTTTACCCTTTGAGTCATAAAAATGATATTTACATGCATAAGAATATGTAATAACGTGGTAAATGGTATGTATAGGATTCACATGCTTCTTCCCTAGAATTTCTCCACTTTTTAGACATCGCTCCACTATACTGCCTATTGGAACCTCCCAACAAGGCTAGTTATTGAATATTAAAATGATTGACTTTTTTTTTCTAAACCATTGAGGCTATAGCATTTAGAGAAACTCATATGTATGATGTTATCCTTGTATTCAGTCACCCATTTGTGTAATACATTATGAATTTCATATGATAACATTATTTAAAGTGTGTTAAATTTACATTCATTAGACATATAGCCGTAGTAATGCGTTATGTTGATCAAGGACAATACAATTAGAAATTTGGTCGGTAACGATAATTCATAAAATGAACATAATAATTTATCCCATATGAAGTGACTCTATTTTCAAACTTGATGATTATTAAAAGATAACAGTTCTTACAATCTAAATTTTTTATTTTATGTTACACGAATGAGACTAAAATTAATGAAATAATTATGCCTTGTTTGGAGATACTTTCATGAATCATTTAAATGGTTTGTATGGTTTGGTAAACTTTGTTATGCATTAAATATTGATAGGATGAAATTTCATTGATGAAATACTGCTAGGATTCAGTTTTAAGAAACATTAATTAATTATTATTCTTTAATTACCCATATTGATATATGTCTTAAGCCCTTATTAGTAAGATGAATAATATTAAATTCCTTGTTAAACATGTTGTATTCTGAAAATGAGTTTCATGATTTGACATGCATTTTTTGGAACATTTTCATATTTCTTATAGATATTACCTTTCATTCTATCTTCTAAATTATTATTTCCATGATATGTAAAATTTTAAATTTATTCTTAGAATGAGGTTAATAACATTGTAAAATTGGAAGCATGTGGTATTAAGATAAAGTTTTTCTTTGGCTTGAAATCATAAATTAATTTATTGATATGTATGAATATTTTTTATGGTACATGAAAAATGATGGGAGAGGATAAGGTTTTCTTGTTATGGATGCATGGATTTAATATTTATGCTCAATTGAACAGTACTTGATTTACTAGGGGAATTGATTTTGCTTTCTAGGGATGGGATTATCTGGTGGTTTCATATGATCCTGAGTGATATTGTTTCCCTATAGTAAAAACCATGGATGAAACATTTAGAAATATGGGTACACCATGCCTTCAATTACACTTAGTCCCCTTATAAGATACCCGAGAAGGACTCAGTAATAACCATACCATGTAGCAACACTTGTAATTATCTAAGGGTATTCTCACTAGAAATTTTTCAAAATATCATCAAACATAGGTTTCAAGATATAGAATAGAAATTTATACAGATCATTATTGTAGATTTTTTTGTATATTGAAGAACCTTTATAGAAATCTTTGTTAATTGGACATTGGTCTTGAAATGCCTTGAAGATAAATTCGAGGTATTAAACTAGGTAAGATATCACTTCATTTTCAATGTGGGCTTCATCCATTCACAAAAAATATAATACACTTGGGATATTTGTGGATATAAGAAAAACATATTGTTATAAAATAATAACCTAATTATATAATATTAATATATATAAGGTTTTATGGGAAATCTGTTATTATTTTTTCACTTATTTAAATTATATACTAATGTATTCTTCAAATTATCACACATATTATTATGAAAACAATTTTCAAGTTGAAAAATTAGTTTTGGTAGTAATTACATACACTAGAGAATAATATGGTATCTTCTCCTATCATAATTTAACCAGGTTTTAATCAAGACATCATGTTTATGTGAAATGCATGAGACTTCGTTGTGAGCACTATATTAGGAAATTCAATTAGAAATATATTTTGTCCCATATAAAATTCCAAACTAACAATGAATTATTCAATGATAAATTATATATCCTCAGAAAATTAACATCTAGAAGTAATCTATTCATGGATAATATTATGCTAATATGTTGTAATAACTAAACTACTGTTCAAGAATAATTATACAATTCATAAATTACCAATATAATAAAATTTATTCCAATCCATGTATGGTTCATTAGATCACACTTCTATAAAATATTCTATTCATAATGAAGATCCCAAAATGTAAAATGAAAGTTAATTAGGATCGTTTATCATGACCTCTTCTTCATTATATCACGAATTATGATAATATTTTAATAGTGGATGACATCCCTGATGACACAAATTTCTGGATAATTATGAAAGGCCATCTATTTTTTTAATGAAAATTATACCACAATGTGATCACATTACCGTATTATTAACTTTTATTATAGGAGGATATTTTTAGTTGAATCCTCATAGTACAATTAGGTTCACCCACTACATTTGAAGCCCTATTCTAATGGATTAATTTAGTTTTATAATCTAGTTGATTAAAACAATGTTTATTGAGATGTTTAATACACCACTAGTAGATGGGAATCAAGGACCCAAAAAAATACTAAAATTCATAAAATTGTGATATTTTTTCACTTGATTTATTGCGATGCATGGAACTTTTTCCAATTCATTGAATAGTTTTAGTGGACATTAAATATAGGAAACAAAATGAGATGCCAAAAGAACATATACATGAATTCTAACTCATTGAATTATGAGGGATTGATTTCATTGAACAATTCCCTAATTATCAGGTTATGTTTTAAATCCTAATCAATATAGAATACATATAAAATGGTTTTGAAGCATATATTATTAATCATGAAAAGACAAATGTTGTAATTTGATTATTAATCAATAATGCCTTTTAAAATTCATATTTTCTTAATTAATTATTAGTGAATTTTTAATTCATGTTAATAGTGATTTTGGTAATGTATTTCATAAAAATAAAGGTATTTAGTATAAAGCTTTTACTCCCTACCACCCGTAGCCAGGTGGTAAATATAATGTGTAAATGAGGAAATTATATAAATCCAAGAGAAGGTAGTGAATAGCAGTAGAAAGTATTAAATTATCAAAATAGATGATTTAAATTGGAAATATCACAAAACAAAAATCAATAATTGGAACTATTCCATTAACAGTTGTGTAAATGAATCCATTCCATATATCAATGGAATTTTAGAACTGGTCTTATTTTCTTGTATAAAAGTAAATATGTATGGTAAAAAACTAGATAATATATAATTATCAAAATATGAGTATTAGAATAAATTAATAAGGATTATTATGAGAATTTAAAAATTATGATGAAAATATAATGAATCAACATGAATAATAATTCATGTTGCGAATCATTATACCGAAGGATAATGTTTTGATTTTCAATTCCTAATAAAACATATTTCATCAAAACATGAAATCTAGATGGATGGGAAACTAATATGTCATTAATGTTTTCCATTATCGATTCATTAATATTTTAAAGGCAATGAAACCACTTTCAATGTTAAGAGTCAAAGAAAAAAAATTTACGTAGCACCATTTAGTAAAGGGTGATTTGTCACTCTCAAAATTACTTGAATTGAAAAGAATATTACTCTAAAAGTAAAATATTTTTATTTATGGGAGGCATCCTGATTTTTTTGTTTCATTTGATGAAATAATAAGATATTGTTTGTGGTTTTCCCTTAAATAGAATTTATGTTCTTGGTTTTTCACAAATATAATAGTACTCACATTCATTCATTTCTCTGAGATTATTTTACTTACTACCCAATATGTTCCCAACCATTTTTAAACATTTAATATAGTTTTAACCAAATAGAATAATCTATTATGTATTTCAGGTATTTTGATTCTAAATATTTTTTTAGGTGACCTAAAATATAATCCTTATCTAGAAAGTTTCTCCATATCAAAACATTCACATCAGTTCTCTCTTGATTTCATTATATCAATTACAAATTTCCATTTCTTTATTTTCAATGATCATATTGAAATATATATTAAATTATTCCTTTGTTAAAATTATTTAAATTGTATTATTTTATGTGTTATTGAGACTCTCATTCCCATTTTTGATGATATACATTGATTTTTTCTTGTTTTCACCTCTCTTGAAGGAATTTTTTTCTTAAACCATTATTTAAACATTAAATCACTTACCCCCATTAAAATAAAAGAAAATGTTCTGATAAATATTCCTAAAAACCAATTTAAATATTATTTATAATTTTTTGCAATATTGTTGAGTTTTTTTAATTTAATTCTAATTACTGATATTTTCAATTAAATTTCCATGATTTATTACTAGATTTTATACACAGATTGATTGCAATAAAGTTTTTAATAATCCCATTCCTGAGGGGTTTTTTGAAATAAATTATTATAATATTTTTGGAGAATATTTATGTAGAAGTATAAGAGATATTTAAACCTGTTATAACATGAAATAAAATCTTATTGATTCTATTATTGAAAGAAATTATTTTAAAATGATTGAGGTAATTTGTGTGAGACAAATTTTCCTAATACCCACATCAATATCCTTCATTGTTTGGGTCGCAATATCCATGAATAACATTATTATGATTAATCTATATTATGAATATAATCACATATACTCTCCTATTATTATGATTCATGATTATCCATTCTAATATTTTGTGGTAATTTTCAATATTGACGGAGAATGGATATTATCATTTAATTCTCATATGGTTGAACTTTCACTTGACCAATATGATGTGTTGTATGATATTTTTATAATATTGAATACATAACATGTTCTTTAGAGAAAAAATATAGAACTAAGTAGATAAAGTTATTGGTTTTGGTTTTAGGTGCATAAAATTCACTATTACTAGAATAATGATTTTGATGATTGATCATATCTGTATAGGTGATAGACATGAGATATAGATAATAAATTATTTTCGAAAAAAAAATTAATGAAAAATAATGGAGTAATGAATATTCATTGTAACTATATTATATACCCATGTACCTAATTTTATTTGTGGAGTACAAAAAAAATTCTAACATGAGATACACTATTTCAATGTTCCTGAAATTAAGTAAATATAATTTAGATCATTACTAAACTTTTTGTTTATTTTTATAACTTTCCAACCTTCCTACAACATCAGAGTCATTTGGAACTTATTTCTAAATACCAAATGTGTGATATTTTATTTTTTTGCTGATAAAAAGCATATAGAACTAATTCTTAGATAAATTAATGAACATGTATTAAGGATATTATCGTAACTCATCTACAAATTACCATTGGTAATGAATGAATGTTTATTTTGGAAAAATTAAAAATAGGTGTAACATATAAGGAAATTTTAAAAAATTATTATCAAAAAAATAAAAAATTTGTATAAAAAACTAAATAAGGAGGCACATATAAGTTTCTCCCCACAATTTATTATGTAAGACTTACCTTTTCTTCTTACACTTATCTTTATTTTAATGAGTGTTTCTTGTTGTAAAATATGTTTCTTTTGAATCCTCATTGAGATGCTTTATTCTCGAGGAAATGAAATTGTTCATGGTTGGGGTAATTTGATTATTTTATTATATATAACACCCAATTATTTCATAGTACGTAATTTCATAAAAGAAATTCAATAACATGCACTATAAGAAACACTGAGTTCAAGCACACCACGACTTACCAAACGAGCTATTCAAAAGCATTTATGAATAGTATTAACTGAATTTTGAACTTTATATAATCCTAATAATTTTAAAATCCATATTATGAGTTTTTTATACATATGGTAATAACATATTAATTTTTCAGATAAAAGAAGTATTTTTCAAAAAAATGCACTTTTACTGCCTTTTAATGGTGAACCATTTTAAATAGAATATTTAGAACATTTAAATTTAAAATTTGAAAAAATTAACATCTTATTTAGAATAAGGACATAAGAATTTAGTTCCAATAAATGTTTGGTGTTTTTTCTGATAACTTTCACATTTTGGAGAATAGTGAAAATACTATATTTTAACTAAAAACAAATTTTAGTTAAAATAATTTATAGTGTTAAATTATAATTTTTACTAGTTTGTAAGTATAAATAGATTATATTTTTACCATTTAATATAATCCGAGAATTTATAAGTAATTTTGAACTGAAATTGGTTATAAACTAGTGTCAATATTTTATTTGTCATTATTTCTTAAAAATACTTCTTTTGGTTTTGACTACAGGAATTAATTTTACATTAAAAAATCCTACTTAAAATTTTCGAATTTGGAAATATAGAAATCATTTTGGGATTCAGAATATCTAAATTATCTAAAGGTAAATTTATGATATTTTTCCAAAAACGTTCAATTTTTGATGAATAGTGAAAACACTTAATTATAGTTTAAAACGATTTTTTTTAATAAAAATTAGTTTTTTATATAAATTTATTTAAGGTCCAAATAGATACATATTACCTATATATGTTCAATTTAATTCTTTAGAGTTATTTTATAATAATTTTAAATGTATGAAAATTTCATTGAACTATTCACCGTCTTTTACCCATCTCCTAGAAAAATTTTCAAATTCACATGAAACAAAATTTACAGCTTTTGGGAGTAGAATATTAAAAATACGAGATACACAGTTAATATCAAGGATTAAAATGTGGTTTAATAAGATAAAAATTGTAACATCCCAGGTAAATAAGGAATAAAACATTTTCATATTTATTAATATTTTTTTAATTAAATATTAATTTTACTTTAAATGGGTTGCTATGTTCAATAGTGTACCCAATACGCAACAAAGAGTTTCTTTGAAATATTATGTTCCACACTAGTAATAAAATAATATTATTTTAAATGGTAGTTAAAATGATGCCATTGTATTGGAAGGAATGAATATAAATAACTAAAATATGATTTTATATGTTTGTTAAATGTTTTTACATTTATCCAATAAAGGATAAAGGATTAAAATACGAAAAGGATTCATTTTTACGCATAGATGCTCTAATTTTCACTAAAGATCCACTTATCATCTTTTGATAGAGAACCATCATTAAATATAGTTTTGGTCACTATTATACATTATTTTAGGCCAAATAAAATTCTTCTTTAGAATCATGTCCTTAAAATTTACTTTGTGTTAATTTTTGGTATTTTTCTGATAAAGTTCATTTTTTAATGAATAGTGAAAAATGATATATTTTAATTCAAAACCAATTTTTAATCTAATTGATTTATATGATTATATTATCTATTTAATTGGTTTTAATGTGAAATTAGATTATATTTTTACCATTTAATCCAATAGTGATCATCTGAATTAATTTCATTTTGAAATTGGACTTAAACTAGTGTCAATCTTTTGATATATATTGTTTCATAAAAACACGCTATTTGTCCTGACAGCGGGAATTAATTATTAAATTAATTAATGTAACTTATATGTTTTGAATTTTGTAAAATTAATCATTTTTGAATTTGGAATATCAAATATAGCTTAGGGTGAAGTTTTGGTATTTTTCTGAAAAACCTCAATTTTTGATTAATAGTGAAACCACTATGCAGTACTTCAAAAACAATTTTTTTGTTTAAATGAAATTTTACAATCTATGTGTTTTGAATTTAAAGAATCTGACATACATGGTTGTCATTAAGATGTAAAATGTAGTTCAATGGGATTAAAATAATTTTTGTGAATAGTAACTTTTATGTTTTTAATCGCGATTAGAGGTAATTAGTATAATTTAAGGTAAAAAAAATCTTTTAATAATATGAAATGACCTTCAAACATGTCCTCCCCTTATTGGATGTGTCATGTCCGACCAAAAAAATCAATGGGTCAACTTGTGGACCCCATGGATCCACATTGGTAGGAAAATGTCATTAATAACTTGTTATTTAATGTTAAAACAATGTCACAAACATGTGTTTTTTTACTAATTTTTTTTTAAATGGGGTTAAACAAGTCATAATTTTGACTATAAATATTCATTATAATAATAAAAATATTTCCTACATCATGATATTTTTTTCATAATTTTTAGACATTATATTAATTAAATTATTTATGACACCATGATGATGTAGTGATTTTCTCATTATTTAATGATTTTAATAAAATGAAATGATAATGTCAAATCTAAGAACTACAATTATCAAAAACCTATTGGATGGGTGCATTTCGAACTCTTATCACCATACCCTGAAAATATATAATTATGGGACCTTTAAAATCCGAAATGAATTTTATAATAAAGTAACCTTCTATAACGTTCCAAGAGTGCCCCTCCACTTCTTTTATAAAAGGCCCCACATATACCACCATACCCACACATCTCAAGAAATGGGCTCAGCCAAACCCAGCCCATTATGTCTCTCCACATCCCTATCTTACTCCTAGAAGCCTCAATTTGGGTTTAAGTCTTCCCAATGAAGCCTTTGAGCTCAAATCAAAAAGAGTTACCTGTTTTAAAGGTAGTGTCTTCCCTTGTGTTCATATGTCTTATTTTTCTTCTCCAACCATCTAAACACTTTTTATTCCTTTATTTTTTTTAAAAACAAGTATATTCAATATACTATGATGTTGTTATGAGATTTATTAGTGCTACACTTACACACACCTTCATCTGTTAGTTAAGGAGCATACTGTTTCTGTGGATGTCGAATTTCTTCCTCACAAAACGTTGATTGTTCAATATTCTTATAACACCTTCAAAAGTGGACAATTATATGACACTATATTTATATATGATATATAATATTTTTATGTTTTCCTTATGATTATTTATTTTTCATTTATTGAATACCTTTATGTCTTCCATTATTTGTATACGCGATATCTTCATTTTAGGAAGTACAGACTACCGCCCCCTCAAAGTGATTTGATTCGTTAAATCCATATGTGTGACCTATAAATGATAGAGTTAATGATATTATATTTGACATTAAAGTAGAATTATAATATACCTTTATTTCATTATGATTCTAATCTATAAAATATGAAATAGAAATGAAAGTAACGTTCATGCGTACGTACGGCTTACCATCTCCATGAACGGTGCTTTTCATTTCTTACCTCTAAATGTTATGTAATATTATAAATGCATGTATATACTGAATATATATGATATATATGATATCTACATAATGAATATAACTCTGGATATAATGGATACATGAAAAACAAGTAATTATAAAAATTTTATTTTTGACTCAAGTACCAATGATCGTTAAAACGTCCGTTATTAACTAAAATAATTACGTAGTGTTAATGACATGGTAATAAGTGATATAAAAATAATAATGAACTTGAAAAAGGTTTTTAAGAAAGTATAAATTAACTCAATTTTATTATTCAGGAGATTGATGAGCAATCAAATCACGTCGGACAAGAGATAAGGGACTTTGTCTCAATCTCCATTAAATGAGGCATATTTTGTTTTATACACAACTTTATTTTATAAGGTGTATAAAACCCGTTTGACATTTATTCTTATTCAAAAGGAATCTTTTTTTATACGAATATTTTTACTAAACGACAAAAGGAATATTTTTTTGTCGTACGTATGCGGCGACAATGACTTGTTCGCCAACGTGACCATTATTTGAGTATTTTCTTCCTCTACAAGCCATAAACTAACTTTTTTTAAAAATGAAAAATAAATACCATGTATTACTTTTCTTTTATTTTGGTATTGTAAACGGTTTTCATAATGTTTTTATTATATCAATGTGTTGTATTGATATCTTGTGATTGAAATATGGAAATTTTATGTTTCCTTTATGCATGTTTTACGTGATATGATTATGTTATGGTTCTTGGGAATTGTTATGAAGATGGGTGGTTTCGTGATAAACTAAGGGCGGGTGAGCCCGATATATCTCTCAAATGCATTGGGTAACGTGAAGAGTTAAACATTAAGGTTCTCTAGTGATATTTACAGAATATTCTTTAATGAGTATTCCAAACGTAACCATGATGGTTACTCCCTACGTAAGAATGTTATGAATGCCTAAAGATACCTTTATGTCTTATTATTTCTATGATTTATTCATGATTTGATGATGTATGTTAAAATTCTTATGATTTATGAGTAAAGTATGATTTCATACATGGAATAATGTTTTCATTACATACTTTTATATCCCTTACTGAGCTTTTTATGCTCATACCAAGTTTTTGAGATGTATTTCACAGGACTTAATGTGGAACAGGAACAAGGATGGGATCATGGAAAAGTCATGATATCTAAAACATTGATCTAGACATGTTTCTTTTTAAGAGTTTTTCTTATGGATACTTAGTAGAAGTGTCTACTTTGTAATCTTTGGAGATGTAATAGTTATGTCCTAATTCTCTAAAACTCTAAACCTGAAAAGATCCTCAATGTGAATTATTAATTTAATTCAATATTATTTAATGCTTAAGGCCAAGACCATATAGTTGGTATTAGAGGGAGGTTTAGATAACTTTAGGAGTTATAATTCTATTAAATGATTATCCAAAAATATTTTTTCTATGGTCAAATTGAAATGATATAGCATTTGAAGATTACAATGTTTCATCATCTAAGACATGTTTATTCATAATGGTTTTCTACAAAGGAAATATGGAAGTAGTGCTAGGAAGGAATACAAAAGGAAATAACCTTCCGAATCAGCTTTCTGAGATGTTCAGAATTGGAACTGAACAGTTTGATGCAGTAATGTCGTAGTTGACTCAAGCGATAAATGGTGGAGGTATCCATGGAGGAGATCATCCAGATCAACCGCAGAGGAATATGTTAGTGGTGGAACATTTCATGAGGTAGCATCCCCCGTCATTCAGAGGATCCTCTGACCCTATGCTAGCTGAAGGCTAGTATAATGAACTAGAGAAGATTTTTGATGTCATGGGTTCTTTAGACAATCAAATGGATAGTCCTTCTATTTTTCTATTGCACGGTAAATCAGATCAGTGGTAGTCGATGGATAAAAATATCAGGGATGTTGGTGAGATTGATTCTCTCGACTGGGATGAATTAAAAGGTATGTTTCTTGAGAAGTATTTTCCTAAGGCTGTTCGACTTAGGATGGAAAAAAACTCCTAGAATTGAGTCAAGAGAAAGACCCAGTGTCTGCCTATGAAGAAAGGTTCACACGATTGGCAAGGTATGCTCCAAATTTTATCCAAGACATTGATAGTAAAATAAATCATTTTTTACTCAGGATTAATGCCAAAATATCGAAGAGATTTAGCTTCTCCTGATATCAAAAGTTATGAAAATCTTGTTCGATGTGCTGAGAAGGTGGAAATGGAGTTTTCTGACGATCAAGTGTTCTATAACAACTAGCAGAAGAAGAGACCGAGGTGGCAGGAAAAAGGAAAGAATTCTTCAAAAATTTCTGACAGTAAGAAAACTATGTTTCTTATTTGTGATAAATGTGGTAAAAGGCATGTTGGGGAATGTCTTCTGAATTCTATAAAGTGCTACCGATGTGGTAAGATGGAAAATAAGGCTCGTTATTACACTGATAAAGATCAAGGTTATGGTAAGTACAAATTTGATTTACAGTTAGTGAAATCTTTTATGTCCAATGAGATAGGTCACTATGCAAGCGTGTGTCAGACAAAGACCTTGAGTGATGGGAAGAAGTTAGACTACAAGCAGAAAGGTGTGGTGAAATCTTTTTCAACTACTTCAGCAGATGTCAGGCCATCAAATGAAGTTGTATCAGGTACATTGTTTGTTTTTTAAGATCAAGCCAGTGTGTTGTTTGATTCGGGGTCTACACATTCTTTCATCTCTAAAAAATCTTCTAGTAAAATGGGAATACCATCTTATGAAATGACTCCTGAACATGTAGTAAAAGCACCCGGGGGAAATGTTGAGGAAAAAATAATATATAAGAATATTTATATCCTTATCCGTGGAGTGAACCTACTTTAAAACCATATGTTTTACCTCTAGTAGAGTTTGATGTTATCATGGGTATGGATTGGATCTCTATTTACCATGCTAAGATTGACTGTAGAGCTAAAGAAGTTTCTTTTCATAAATACTTTCATCTTGTGTACAAGAATGAACCCTTACTATAGATAACATATCAAGAGGATGTGAAACTTGTAAAATATGGAAATGAATGTTAATTTGAACATATCATTGAAAACAAGGTAACTGTTTAGATTAATGATCTGCCAGTGGTAAATGATTATCTTGATGTTTTTCTTTATGAGTTGCCTCGAATAATACCATATCAGGAAGTTGAATTTACTATTGACATAGTTCCGGATGCTAATCCAATTTCAAAACCCCCTTATCGAATGGATCAAACTGAACTTTTAGAGTTGATGGACCAATTACAAGATTTATTAGAGAATGGTTTCATTAAACCTAGCACATCACCATGTGGTGATCCTGTTTTATTTGTTAAAATGAAAGATGGTTTGATGAGACTTTTCATTGAATATAGATCCATGAATAACATCACTGTTATGAATAAATATCCTTTGCCTCGTATCAATGATTTGTTTGATCAGCTACAGGGTGCTCAATTTTTTTCAAAGATTTACCTGAGATGGGGCTACCATTAGTTGAAGGTTATGTAAGTAGATATTCCAAAGACCACGTTTCGTATAAGATATGGCCATTATAAATTTGCAGTAATGCCTTTTGAGCTAACCAATGCACATGCTGTATTCATGGACCTTATGAATATAATTTTCCATGAGTTCATGGATAAGTTTGTGGTTTTTTTAATTGTTGAAATTTTTGTTTTTTCTAAAACTAAAGAGGAGCATGAAATACATTTAAGGGTTATTTTTCAAACCTGAAAAGAAAAGAAATTGTATGGGAGATTCCGAAAGTGTGAGTTTTGGTTGAAACAGATTTTTTTCCTTGGTCATATTGTTTCTAAAGATGGAATAACTGTGGATCCTACAAAAAACAAGTATTTGAAGAATGTCCATGACCCACAAATGTAACAAAGATCTATAGTTTTCTTGGTTTGGCAGGTTACTACCGAAGGTTTGTTAAAAACTTTTCACAGTTATCTAGTCCAATGACTAAGATAACTCGGAAGGGTGTTAAGTTTATATGGAAAAAAGAATGTGATGATTGTTTTCAGGAGTAGAAAAGAAGATTTGTGAATGATCTAGTTTTGGAACATCCTTCCAGGAATGGTGAGTTTTTTATATATAGTGATGCTTCGTTGAAGGGACTTCGTTTTGTCCTTATGAAGAATAATCAGGTAACTGCATGTGCTTCACGTCAGTTGAAAACTCATGAGGTAAATTACCCTATACATGAATTGGAATTAGCTTCTATTGTTTTTTCTTTAAAAGTTTGTAGGCATGATTTTTATGGAGTAATGTGTGAAATATATACCAATCACAAATGTTTAAAGTATATATTCACTCAGAAATAGTTGAACATGAGTTAAGGAGATGGCTCGAATTAATCAAGGAATATGATTGTACAATTCATTACCATCCTGGAAAAGAAAATAAAGTGTCTGATGCTTTGAGTTGAAAAATTAATTCTTCATTAACCATGCTACGTTTGGAACATGATCCTTTGGTTTTTGATTTAATGAACTTTGGCATAGAAGTTATCGGTGCAGGAATTTCATCATTTTTGTTTCAGGTATTAGTGATATCATCTCTATCAGACATAATTAAGCAAGCGCAGAAGAAAGATAATGTGTTACAGAAAAAGGTAGACCTGGTTCAGATGAGTCAGTTTCCTTAATTAAACATTGATAATGTTTGGGTTTTGATATTTTGGAATAGATTGTCTGTGCCTTGTGATTCACAGTTGAAGAGAGAGTTGTTATGTGAACCTCTTAGTTCCCTATTTTCAGTTTATCCTGGCAATACTAAGATGTACAGTGATCTGCGGGAGTATTACTGGTGGGATGGAATGAAAAGAGATATTGCTGATTTTACTCTGAAGTGTTTGACTTTTCAGCAGGTTAAAGTAGTGTGGCAGTTACCGAAAGGGATTCTTCAGCATTTACCAGTGCCAGAGTGGAAATGGGAAAATATATCCATGGACTTTGTTGTGGGATTATCGATGACATCTCCAGATAATAATGCAATCTGAGTTATCATTGATCTCTTGACTAAATCTGCTCATTTCCTTCCTATTCGAGATAATTCCTCTATAGATCATCTTTCTGGGTTGTATCTTAACAAGATAGTCAGGTTGCATAGAGTTACACTATCCATTGTATCTTATCGTGATCATAGGTTTACTTCTATCTTTTAGAAAGGCCTTCATAAGTCGTTGGGTACTGAATTAAATTTTAGTAAATCTTTTCATCCTCAATCAGATGGGCAGTAAAAATGAAAAATTCCGACTTTGGAGGATATGCTACATGCTTGTTCGATGGATTATCAGAGATTTTGGGACTAATAACTTTCTTTGGTTTAATTTTCATATAATAATAGTTTCCATTCTAGTCAACAAATGGAACCATTTGAGGAATTATATGAGAAGCAGTGTCGAACTCCAGATTTTTGGGATGTAGTGGGTGAATGGAAGCTGATGGGACCATAATTAGTAGAAGATATGGAAGAAAAAGTTCAATTGATTCAGAAACACATGATAACATCTCAGAGTAGATAGAAAAGTTATGCAGACAACGGGAGGAAGGATATATCATTCGAGGTAGGTGATCATGTTTTTCTCAATGATTCACTGTGTAAAAGTGTGATGTGAATTGGTATGAAAAGAAAGCTGAGTCCAAGGTTCATTGCACCATATGAAATTTTGGAGAGAGTTGGATCATTTTCTTACTAAGTGGATTTACCTCCAAGTTTATCTTAGGTACACTATGTTTTCCATGATTCAATGTTGAGAAAATATATGCCCGATCCATCTCATGTTTTGTGCCCGGAGGTAGTTCAGTTGGAAGAAAATCTCTCTTATGAAGAACAAACAGTCTAGATTCTTGACCAAAGAGAACAAGTGTTGTGAAATAAGGTAATTCACTAGGTAAAGGTTTTGTGGAAAAGCCATATGGTTGAAGAGGCAATGTGGGAATCTGAAAAATCTATGAGGGATAAATACCCCACTTATTTTGATAAATGAATAAAATTACGAAGATGCAATTCCCAAAAGGTGGAAAGGATGTAACATCCCAGGTAAATAATGAATAAAAAAATTTCATTTTTATTAATATTTATGAATTAAAAATTAATTTTACTTTAAAGGGGTTCCAATGTTCGATAGCGTACCTGATAGGCAACAAAGTGTTTCTTTGAAATCTTACATTGCACACTAGTAATAAAGTAATATTATTTTAAATGGTAGTTAACACGTAGCCATTTTATTTGCGGGAATGAATATAAATAAATAAAATATAATTTTATATGTTTTTTAATGTTTTTACATTTATCAATTAATGTATAAAGGATTAAAATACGAAAATAATTCAATGTTCGGCATAGATTCTCTAATTTTTACTAAAGGTCCACATATCGCCTTTTGACGAAGAACCATCATTAAATATAGTTTTTGTCACTATTATATATTATTTTGGACCAAATAAAATTCTTCTTTATAATCGGGACATCAACATTTACTTTGTGTCACTTTTTGGTATTTTTT
This sequence comes from Viscum album, assembly GCA_963277665.1. Lineage (NCBI taxonomy): Eukaryota > Viridiplantae > Streptophyta > Magnoliopsida > Santalales > Viscaceae > Viscum > Viscum album. The sequence continues at coordinate 806,137,509 of OY728130.1, forward strand.
CGATAAAGTTCATTTTTTAATTAATAGTGAAGAATGTTGTATTTTAATTCAAAACCTATTTTTAATATAATTTATTTATATGATTAGATTAAATTTTGAATTAGTTTTAAAGTGAAATTAGAATATATTTTTACCATTTATTCCAATAGTGGTTTTTTGAATTAATTTTACATTGAAATTGGACTTAAATTGCGGTCAATATTTTGATATATATTGTTTCATAAAAACACACTATTTGTCATGACAGCGGGAATTAATTATTAAATTTATTAATGTAACATATATGTTCTAAATTTTGTAAAATAGACATCATTTTTGTTTTTGGAATATAAAATATATCTTAGGGTGAAGTTTTGGTATTTTTCTGAAAAACGTCAATTTTTGATGAATAGTGAAACCACTAAGTGGTTCTTAAAAAACTGTTTTTTTGTTTAAAGGAAATTTGACCACCTATATGTTTTGAATTTCAAAAATCCGACATACATGGTTTTTATTAATAAGTAAAATTTGGTTCAATGGGATTAAAATAATTTTTGGTGAATAGTAACTTTTATGTTTTTAATCGCGATTAGAGGTAATTAGTATAATTGTTGGTAAAAATAATATTATAATAATATGAAATGACCATGAAACATATACTACCCTTATTGGATGTGTCATGGCCGACCAATACAATCCATGGGTCAACTTGAGGACCCCATGGTGCCACATTGATAGGAAAATGACATTAATAACTTTTTATTTAATGTTAAAATAAAAATGTCACAAACATGTGTTGTTTTACTAAAACAATTTTTAAATGGGCTCATACAAATCATTTTTTTACTATAAATATTCATTAGAAAGATAAAAATATTTCCTACGTCAGGATATTTTTTTATAAATTTTAGACATTAAATAAAGTAAATTATTTATGATACCATGATAATGTAGCGATTAACTCATTATTTAACGATTTAAATGAAATGAAAAGATAATGTAAAATCTAAGACCTACACTTGTCGAAAACCTATTGGATGGGTGGATTTCTAACATTTACCACCATATACTAGAAATATATAATTTTTGGACCTTTAAAATCCGAAAATCATTTTATAATAAAGTAACCTTTTATAACATTCCAACAATGCCCCTCCTCTCCTCTTTTAAAAGGCCCCCACCTCTACCACCTTACCCACACCTCTAAAGACTTTGGCTCAGCCAAACCCTACCCATTTTTTCCCTCCACATCCCTCTCTTACTACTAGAAGCGTCACATTGGGAAGAAGTCTTCCCAAGGAAGCCTTTGAGATCAAATCAAAAAGAGTTACCCATTTTAAATGTAGTGTCTTCTCTTGTGTTCTTATGTTTTATTTTTCTTCTCCAACCCCCTAAACTCTTTTTATTCATTTATTCTGCAACAACACAAGTATCTTCAATATACTAGGATGTTTTTATGATATTTTTTAGAGCAACGCTTACACACACCTTCATCTAATGGTAAAAGAGCATACTGTTTCCGTAGATGGCAATTTTCTGCCTCACGAAATGATGATTGTTCAACATTTTTCTAACACCTTCAAAGGTGGCCATTAAGATGACACTATATTTATATATAATATATAATATGTTTATTTTTTCCTTAATCTTCTTTATTTTTCATTTATTTCATACCATTATGGATTCCATTATGGGTATATACGATATCTTCATTTTAGGAAGTGCGGACAACCGCCCCATCAATGTGATTTGATTCATTAATTCCATATGTGGGACATATAAAGGATGGGGTTAATGATATTTTATATGACATTATACTTAATTTTAATATGCCTTTATGTAATTATGTTTCTATTCCATAAAATAAATGAAAGTTTGTTTAATGCGTACGTACGGCTTGTCATCTCCATGAACGGTACATTTCATTTCTTACCTCTAAATGTTATGTAAAGATATAAATGCATGTATATTCTGGATATATATGTTATATATGATATATATATATATAATGAATATAACTCTAGATATAATTGATACATGAACAACTTGTAATAATAAATATTTTATTTTTGACTCAAGTATCAATGATCATTAAAATGACCGTTATTAACATAAATAATTACATAGTGTTCATGACATGGTAATAAGTGATATAAAAGGAATAATGAACATGAAAAAGGTTCTTAAGAAAGTATAAATTTAATCAAGTTTATTATTCAGGAGATTAAAAAGCAATCGAGTCACGTTGGACATGAGGTTAGGGACTTTGTCTCAATCTCCATTCATTGAGGCATATTTTGTTTTATACACAATTTTCTTTTATACGGTGTATAAACCCCTTTTGACTATTATGCTTATTAAAAAGGAATATTTTTTTATACGAAGTGATTTACTAAATGAAAAAAGAAGGTTTTTTTACCAACATATGCGGCGACAACGACTTCTCTTCAACCGTGACCATTATTTGAGTTCCGACTTCCTCTACAAGCTATAAACTACCTTTTTTTTAAAATGAAAAATAAATACCATGTATTACTTTTCTTTTATTTTGGTATTGTAAATGGTTTTCATAATTTTTTTATTATATCAATGTGTTGTATTGATTTCTTGTGATTGGAATATGGAAATGTTATGTTTCTTTTATGAATGTTTTATGTGATAAGATTATGATATGGTTCTTGGGATTTGTTATGAAGACGGGTGGTTCTGTGATAAACTAAGGGCGGGTGAGCCTGATATAGCTCTCCAATGCATTGGGTAACGTGAAGGTGTTAAATGTTAAGGTTTTTTCTGAATAGATTTAGGGAATATTCAATGATGGGTATTCCAAATGTAACCATGATGGTTACTCCCTACATAATAATTTTATGAATGCCTCACGTTACCTATGTGTATTATGATTTCTATGATATATTAATGATTTGATGAGGTATGTTAAAATGATTATGTTTTATGAGTAATGTATGATTTCATACATGGACTAATGTTTTCATTTCATACTTGTATATCCCTTACTGAGCATTTAATGCTCATCCCATTTTTTTAAAATGTTTTTCACAAGACTTAATATGGAATAGGGTCAAGGATGGGATAAAGAAAAATTCATGATTTCAAAAACATGGAACTAGACATGTTTCATTTTAAGAGTTCTTATTTAATGGAATCATAGTAAAAGTGTCTACTTTATAATCTTTTGATATGTAATAGTTAAGTTCTAATTCTCTAAAACTATAAACCTAAAAAGATCCTCAATGAGAATTTTTCATTTAATTCAATATTAAGTATGGTTTAAGTTCAGGGCCTTATAAAAATATTTTTTGGTGAATAGTAACTTTTTACTTTTATTTACCACGTTTACAAGTAAATATGGTAATTAAAAATAAAATGAAATTATTATAACCCAAAAAAATGTCGTAATTATATTGGATAAGAATAATTCGACCAAAAACAACCATAAAAATAATATATGAACCTCTTTTGTCCACTTGGATTATATTGGGACATTTATTATTATTTAATTCAAAAAATTGTTAAAAGAGTTAATATAATTTTTTAAAAACTAAAACATTTTTAATATAGGGTTATACATAAGATAAATTTGATTATAAATATTAATAAGAAAAATAATAATATTTAATAGATAATTGTATTTTATTTTTAATTTTTATACATTATATAATTTAATTTATTTATGACACAATGGTGATGCAGTAATTACATAATTATTTAAATTTTAAAATAATTGATATTATAAATATACAAATAAATGTAATTTGAAACTTTTTATGAATTACACTAATTTTATATGTTAGTATGACATATTAGTGTTGGTCATATGAAATGTTTTCTAGGTAATAATGCTATTATGAATTTAGAAAATATAAAATACCAAATAATGTCAAAATTGACATAAAACACTTTTTAAAACAAATATTATATTAATAATTGTAATTATATTTCTAAAAAATCCAAGGATATGACAAAGAACTTATATAATTATATTTGTATCATTAATGAACTACTTGGGGTTCTTTGGACATATATAGTATGTTTATTAACCATATAATATAAAAATTCAAAGAGGCATGGTAAATGTCAAACTATTTAATTAAGAGATAAATCTAAAACATAAAGTTAATATCGTAACCCAATCCAATATAAAACCTATTGTTTGGGTGTTTTTAGACCCATACACAACATATCCATTAAATAATCACTTCATGAGGCAATATAAACTGATAATGGTTTTATTATAAAATAATATTTCTAGCATTTCCTAAGGTGCCCCTCACCCCTCTTATAATAGGGAACTCCCACTTCTTTCTAATTCACTCTGTAAATTCCTTTTTGATCAGCCAAACCCTACCCAAATATCATCTAAACATCCCTCACTTCATCCTACAGGAATTTATTTTGTCATAAATCCAACTTAATGAGCCCTTTCGATCAAATAAAAAGGAAGAACCCAAAAAAGAGGTAATAATTTAACCACCCACTTTCATGTTTTTCTCTTCTTCCACTTATTCATTATTTTTTGTTCCAATTATAAAATAATAAATCTAGAATCTTATATATAATTATATTTTTTATAAATACTGTACAGACATATTACTATTCTATCCATCCGTTGAATGACATGTCCCCATATGTGCGTACGCACAGATTATCGTCTCTACGTCATGGTGTAACTGTTATTTAATACATTATTATTTGGATCGGTATAATAATGATGTGTAGTTCATGAAAATCATAATGATAACATGTTTATGATTATATATATTTGATATACCATCCAATTATGTATTAATTTAATATCAAATAATTCTATTGTCACTCATGCGTACGCACAGATTACTATCTGCATGAATGTGATGAGATTCATTCCCAATAGTATCCATTCAAGAAAAATTTTCATTATTGGATTAAAAATAATGTTTAAATACGTGATATAATTATGTATATGAATTAGATACTTCCCATACATAATAAATATGAATCAAATAACAAGGAATATAAAGAAAAACAAATCTGGAAACACCTGAAACGATGATAGTACTAAAATATTATTAAAAAACAATGTTAAAAGATAATATAGGATATCATATTAATGTGTCTGATTCTTGTATAATTTAACAATATTTATTTCACCATTATACATGAAATTATTCTACCCTTGACCAAGGAAAATTACAAGGTAAGGGTTTATTTCACAATCTCATTATTATCTGAGGTTGTTTATATGTAATTATCTACATGTACCTCCTTATCATCCACATCCCTATTTCATAAAAATGAATTTCAAAACATTATTTCTATATTATAAAATATGAGTTAAAGTCATTTATACAACTGTTTGACTTTTTGTAAGATGTTTATAAAGAAATATTTCAGTTGATTTACAAACAAGGACCTTTTTAATCTTTTAGATAGAATTATGGTAAGAATGTCTTTTTTATCTTATATGGAAGGTGCAGATATTTCCCACCATTATAAAATCGTCTAAGAATCCCTTACAACCTTATATGAATATTTTCAAAGTAAATGTTTTCTTTTATAGTTATGTGACTTTTAAATTATTTTAAAAAAGATATATTTCTCCCAAATAGTTTTGATTTCATCTATGTCAACATCCTTTGAATGATTTAATGCTTATTTGAAGTTGATTCATTAGGATAAAAAAAATTTATATTGTATTGAAAGTTTTGTGATATGTTTCACTATGGATGTATAATTTTTATACCATTCATGGTTTATGTAGAAAGTATTTACATTTCGTATGATAGTTTTTATATGAATGATTATGTTATGTTTAAACATGTTCATATGATGAATGCATTTGGCTTAGTAAGTGATGGGTGGAGCCCTCTATAGCTCATCAATGCATCAGTAGGTCTCATGAGACAACTGGTGTCTTGGCACAATGCCTTGAAAAAATCTTATTTTTAGTCCTCGCACAGGGCCTTGACTATGTGGTTATGATAGTCTACATTATTCATTCCATAATTATATAAGTTGTTATTGATATTTCATGTGAATATTCTATTAGTATAATAACTATGTGAACACATAAATGGAATTATTTCATATTATTTTTTCTATATTATGCTAATGTTCAAGTTTAAATAGATTTTGTTTTAGTTATACATTGACTTAAATTTTTATGCTTATTAATGTAAGTTTCCTCTATATTGTTATACATACTGAGCATCAGATCTCACCCCTTTCTATGTATTTTTTCCTAGGATGTGAAAATGTATTTTATGACTGACCTACAGGGATATTCTGAGGGGATATAGGGGTGGAATTTGGATACGATGTTGTTTCAGGTTTCCACATTATGATGTAATGTATGATTTATGAATGTATCATGTGTTTCTTAGGCTACTAAATGTATCCACCATTTGGGAATTGATATTTTTTTATCATGACAATGATATGTAATAATTAACTAACTCTGGGTAACAGGGGTAGGGGCGTTAATGTTGGTATCAGAGGATGTTTAGAATTAACCTTGTAATCTAGATTTAGATAAAATCTGATTAGAGAACATAGACCTAAGAGGTGCTTTGATGGTTAGTATAGAATAACATCCTAGACTTTTAGTATTATAGAGATTTTGTGGGTTTTATGAGAAATGATTCCATGTCTAGTTACGAGAAGGTAGAGGTTTCTCTGGAACAAATGTACCTAGAGGTAAAACCTGAAAACATCACTTTAAGCTAGACTGTAATGGGAACTGTTCCACGACTATGGGCATTACTAAATTCATGGTTACAACACTCCCTGGGGAAATGATAAGGATAATTTTCATTTTCCTTAAAAACTATTATGATACATTTACTAGTATATACTTCCAAAAAGAAAACATTTTTATGATTATGGATTATATCCATAAAATATTCAATTTATGTTAAGTGTTTTACTAGTTTGGATCTATGTATTCTGCTTCATAAACTAATCTAGTGTATGTCATTGTGAAGAAATGGTTCCCAGTAGGAGGAATGTGAAATCCAACAATACGTATGATCCAAAGAGTAAGAAGGATCATATCATTCGAGGTATTAAGCCAGCATTTAGATGGGAAATAATATCCCATGTATTCTCAACATATGAAGAAATAATATCATGTTTTAATAAGGTATGTAAAGAAAACTTTGAGTATTATGGCTTTGAATGGAAGAAAGAGAATAAAAGGACTAAAGAGAGAAATATGGATAAAGGGATGAGGGAAAAGAATAATTTTCTCATTTGTGATAATTGTGGGATGAAAGACCCTGGAAATTTCATGCAGGTAATGGGAGTTTGTTATATGTGTGGAGAAAAAGGACACCATGTACATGACTGCAAGGGTAAGAAAAAGTTTTCAAAAGTAAAATACTTCATCTACAAGGAGTTGGGACACTATGCAAACTAATGTCCAAATCACCAGAGTATGACCCAAATAATGCTATTAAATAATAATCAAGTTATGATACTACCACAAATGAGGAGGAATGATTAATGTTTATATGTTTTTATTAAATAATTATTTCATTTGATTGTTGTATCAATGATGTTATGGCTATAATAATTATGAAGTATATAAGGATTGTACTGCAATATTATTTCATTAAGGAGTTGAGATTCTATGGAATCAAGATAAGTGACTCAATAGGAGGTTATTGTTTTTTTTGAAAAATATATGGTTGAGAGAATGATAAACCATAATATGGTTCTTATACCATGGCGGTGATTTTGGAACAATATATGTTTGATTTGGATAAATTATATTGTATATTCTTGACTACCTTGAAACTGATTAATGAATTGTATATTCCGTCATTGTTGGAGTTTACAACATTTTTGGATGGAAGAAGTAAATCCAGTTTCTTATAAGGAATAATGGGGAATTAATGTAATTAATAAGGTTTTATGGTAATTCAGGGTGTTACCATGTTTTATAATAATACATGATGAAGTTGTTCACATGTTATTACATGGAAAAAAGGAACATCATTGTGTTTAGCATTCGTATATATTATAGACTATGAGTTTGGATAGATGTATTTTGGATAAGTCTAAATGTTCGAATATATTATGTTTGAAAGGTTATTTTTGGTTTTTTATAATAGGAAAACACGCAGACCATGTGACAACCCGCCGCGTCGGACAAAGCTATGGGAATTGAACCCATAACCATAGTGTGATTTGGATTTATCATCTACCACTAAACTAAGTGATGTCCCTGGATTATATAATGTAGTTTATTTTTTAAAAGGGTCAGATATGTGAATGATAACTTAATTATTATTTGAACACTATATTATTTGGATAAATAGTTTTTTTAAAATCTTTTGGTGTGAAAAATGAGTTTGTGGTAGGAATTAGATGAAGGATGAAACTCCACTTTTCAAGTATATATATATAGATATATATAATTTTTTCCAACTTATTCTGTGGGTAAATTAATTATTAAACATTAGGGAAGGGATCTTTAAACTATAAATGTGTTATCCTAATACCTTATGTTTTTTTTGAACTGATAGTATTTCAAATCATCATAGATTGATGTATTTGAGACCCTCAATTTTACACTTGTTTGTGATTTATGACCTCCATCACTCCATATAAATATTTATATATTCCTCCAATTATGTGTCTCTAATTTTCCAACAATTTTCTCCTAATCGAGATCATAATTTGGTGGTAACCTTTCCATTCCCCTTTTCCTCTAATTAGATTAAATTTTATTAACCCAATTTCTGATGTCTGTTTTCCAATAAAGGTATTTTCTATTTCCAAACATCTATTTTAGAAGACCAATTTCAAATTGTGAGGATTCAATTTATTGGTGGACAGAAGAATGTAACCCCCCAAGATTTCATATTACACTATTTCATCGAATAAATTCAATAACATGCACTACACGCATCACCGAGTTCAAGCACACCACGACTTACCAAACTAGCCTTTCAAAAGCAGTTATGAATAGTATTCACTGAATTTTGATCTTTATATAATCTTTATAAATTTATAATCAATATTATCATTTTTTATACATTATGTAAGAACAAATTAATTTTTCAGATAAAAGAAGTATTTTTTTTAAAAAAAGAACATTTATAACTTTTTAATGGGGAACCATTTTACATAAAATATTTGATACTTTTATATATTCAATTTGAAAAAATAAAAATATTCCTTAGAATCCGGACATAAGAATCTACTTCCAATTAATTTTTGGTTTTTTTGATAACATTCATATTTGGGTGAATTGTGAAAATACTATATTTTAATAGAAAACAACTTTTTTTATCAAAATAATTTATATTGTTAAATTTTACATTGTAATGGTTTGGAAGTAAAAGTAGATTATATTTTTACAATTTAATCCAATTCTGGTCATTTTATGTAATTTTAATTTGAAATAAGATATATACAACTTTCAATCATTTGATAGTAATTATTTCTTAAATATAAGACTTTTGGTTTTGACAATGGGAATTAATTCTAAATTAATAAATGAGACTTAGATGATCTGAATTTAGTAAAACAGACATCATTTTTGGATTCAGAATATCGAAATTAGCCTACTGTAAATATTTGGTATTTTGATGAAAACGATCAATTTTTGATTAATACTAAAAAACACTTATTTATAGTTTAACACCAAATTTTTATTTAAATAATAATTTATTTCATTTAAATTTATTTCAGGTAAAAATATATAAATTATTCTTATATATTTTCAATTTAAATCATTGTAGTCAGTTTATAATAATTTAATTATATAAAAATTTTATTGAACTTTTCACCGTCTTTTAGCCATCTCTTACGAGGATTTGAAAATTCACATAAAACCTAATTTTACAACTTTTGTGAGGGAAATTTATAAACTCTGAGAGACATGGTTAATATCAATGAGTAAAATGTGGTTCAATAAGATAAAAATAATTTTTCGTTAATAGTAACTTTTTAATTTTTTTACCATGGTAAACATTAAATAGGATATTTAAGGGTAAAAAGGATATTATTATTATTCTAAAACATGTCCTAATTCTATTAGATAAGTATAATTCGACCAAAAAAACCTTGGGAATAAAATATGAACCTCTTTGGTCCACTTGGATTAGATTAGGATATTTATTATTATTTAATACAATGAAGGGTTAAAAGAGTTAAAATAAATGATTATAACTAATTTTTTTTTAATATATGGATATACATAAGATAAATTCGATTATAATTATTCATAAGAAAGATAAAATATTCCTACATAATGGAATCTTATTTGTAATTTTTAGACATTATATAATATACTTTATTTATGACACAATGGCGATTCAGTAATAACATAATAAATGAAATATTAAAATAATTCATATTATAAATATCCAAATAAATGTAACATGATACTTTTTATGAATTATAATAATTTTATAGGATAATTGAAATTTTAGGGTTGGTTATATGAAAAGTTTTTGAGGTAATAATTCTGTTATATATTTAGAAAACACAAAATACCAAATAGTGTCAAAATTGACATAAAAGAGTTTTTAAAACAAATATTATACTATTAACTGATATTATATTATTAAAAATCTAAGGTTCAGACAAGGTACATATATAATTATATATGTATCATTAATGAACCATTTTGGGTTTTCTTGGAATTTTACAGTATGTTTGTTAAACATATAATATAAAATTACAAAGAGACATGGGAAATGTCAAAATTTTAACTAAGAGTTAAATAAATAAGATAAAGTTAATATAGGGACACAAACCTGTCTATGACCTATTGTTTGAGTGTTCTTAGACCCATACCCACCTTATCCATCATTTAATCCATTTTGGAGCACTTAATAACCAAAAATTATTTTATTATAAAATAATATTTCTAGCTTTTCCTAAGGTTCCCCTCACCCCTTTTATAAAAGGGAACACTTTTTCTCTCTAATTAAAACCTTCAATGCCTTTTCCCTCATCCAAACCCTTTTCAAATATCCTCAAAAGTTCCATTAATTCATCCTAGTGGAATTCATTTAGTCATAAATCCATCTTATAGAGCCCTTTCGATAAAATCAAAATGAAGAACCTGAATAAGTGTTAAAAATTTCTCCACCCTCATTCAAGTTCATTTCTTCTTCCAATTCTTATTTGATTGTTATTTCTATTCTAAAATAATAAATAATGTATCTTCTATATAGTGTGATGTTATTATAAATATGGTACATCCATATTCATTATTATATCTATCTTTTGAATGTCAAGTCACCATACATGCTTACGTACAGATTAATGTCTCCACGTCGTGGTGTAATTGTTATTCAATACATTATTATTTGGATGGTTATAAAAATGACGTGTTATTCATGTAAATAATAAATATAACATGAAAATAATTCTTTATATATGATATACCATCTAATTATTTAATATTGTTATATCAAAGAATGATATTGTCGCTCATGCATACTTATGGATTACTATCTCCACGAAGGCGATGAGATTCATTCCCCATAGAATCTATTCAAGACTAATTTTCATTATATGATTAAAAATAATATCTAAAGACTTGATATAATTATGGATATTAATAATATACATCCCAAACATAACAAATATGACTCATATAATGAATAATATAAATAAAAACAAATATGTTAATACCCGAAATGATGATAATACTAAGATATTATTAACAAAACTATGTTAAAATATCTTATATGATATCATATTAATTTATTGAATTATGGAGTAATTTAATAAAAAAATTTTTCACCATTATAAATGAGGTTAAAATATCCTCGACCATGGAAATGTAAAAGGTAATGGTATATTTTACAATCTCATCATTATCTGAGGTTGTTTATACTTAAATATCTACTAGGACATATTTATCATCCACATACATGTTTTTTAAAAATGTATTTAAAAACAAATTATTCATATATTGTATAATATGATTTAAAGTCATTTATACCATTGTATGAATTTTTATATGATGTTTTTAATGGAATCTTTCCATTGTTTTCCAAACAAGGACCCTTTTAATCTTTTCGACGAAATTTAGGTATTAATGTCTTTTTTAACTTATACGGTGGGTGATACTATTTTTCACCATTACAAAATCATCAAATATTCACTTATAAAATTATAAGAATATTTTAAATGTAAATGATTTCTTTTATAATTCTGTTAATTTTAAATGATTTCAAAAAAGAGATATTTCTCCCAAATAGTTTTGGTTTCATCTATGTCAACACCCTTTGATAGATTTTAAGCTTATTTGAAGTTGATATATTAAGATACAAATCTTCAATATTTTATTCAGTGGTCATAGACCTATCCCCACCTTATCCATTAGATAATCCCTTTTGGAGCAATTTAAAACCAAAAATGATTTTATTAAAAAATAATATTTCTATCTTTTTCCTAAGGTGCCCCTCACCACTATTATAAAAGGGAACTCCCCTTCTCTATAATAAAAACAATCAATGCCTTTTGGATCGGCCAAACCCTTTTCAAATATCCTCTAAACTTCCATCAATTCATCTTAGAGGCCTTAATTTAGTCATAAATCCATCTTATAGAGCTATTTTGATAAAATCAAATTGAAGAACCCGAAGAAGTGGTAAAAATTTCTCCACCCTCAGTCAAGTTATTTTCTTCATACAATTCATTTTAATTTGTTATTTTTATACTAAAATAATAACTATAGTATTTTCTATATAGTGTGAAGTTATTATAAATAGAGTACATCCATATTTATTATTCTATCCATGCTTTGAATGACATGTCACCATACATGCGTACGTACAAATTACTGTGTCCACGTCGTGGTGTAATTGTTATTTAATACTTTATTATTTGGATGGGTATAATAATGATGTGTAATTCATGTAAATAGTAAATATAAAATAATAATGATTCTATATATATGATATACCATCTAATTATATATTATTTTAATATCAAATAATGATATTGTCGCTCATGCATATGTATGGATTTCCATCTCCACAAAGATGATGAGATTCTTTCCCATTCGAATATATTCAAGACTAATTTTCATTAGATGATAAAAAATATTGTTAAAAGACTTTATATCATTCTGTATATTATTAATATACATCCCATCCATAACAAATATGACTCATATAACAAAGAATATAAAGGCAAACGAATCTGTTAACACCCGAAATAATGATAATACGAAGATATTATTAACAAGAAAATGTTAAAAGATCATATATGATATCATATTAATGTATAGAATTATAGAATAATTTAATAAAAAACATTTCACCATTATAAAGGAGGTTAACCTACCCTCGACCATGAAAAGGACATGGTAATGGTTTATTTCACAATCTCTTCATTATCTAAGGTTGATTATACTATATTATCTATTGGGACCTATTTATCATCCACATACATGTTTTATAAAAATAAATTTCAAAACATTATTACTATTATATAGAATATTAGTTAAATTCCATTATACCATTGTATGACTTTTTATATGATGTTTATAACGGGATATTTCCATCGTTTTCCAAACAAGGCCCCTTTTTACTTTTTCGACAGAATTTAGGTAGTAATGAATTTATTAACATATATGGTGGGAGCAGCTATTTTCCACCATTATAAAATCATCGAAGATTAACTCAAAATCTTATAAGAATATTATCAAAGTAAATGATTTCTTTTATAATTATGTGAATTTTAAATGATTTCAAAAAATAGATATTTCTCCCAAACCATTTTGATTTCATCTATGACAACACCCTTTGATCGATTGAAAGCTTATTTGAGGTTGATTTATTAAGATACAAAACTTCAATATTGTATTGATGGTTTTATGATATGTTTGAATTTGGATGTGTAATTTTATTCCATACATTTTTTATGGAGAAGGTATTGACATTTCGTATTCTAGTTTTAATACGAATGATTATGTTATGTTTAAACCTTTTCATGTGAGGAATGCATTGGACTTAGTAAGTGATGGGTGGAGCCTGCTATTGCTCCTCGATGCATCGGTAGGTCTCATGAGATAAACTAGTGTCTTGGAACAAGTCCTTGATAAAATAATTTTTTTAGTCTTGGCACAAGGCCTTGACTATGTGGTTATGATAGTCTGGCATTATGCATTCCATCATTATAAAAGTGGTTATAGATGTTCCATGTGATTATTCTTCTAGTGGAATATCCATGTGAATATGTAAATTTAAATATTTCATTTTATTTGTTCCATATTATGATTATTTTCAAGTTTAAAAGTCTTTTGTATTAGTTATACATTTCCTTAAATGATTATGCTTATTTATGAAAATTTCCTTTATATTGTTATCCTTACTGAGCATCCGAGCTCACCATTTTCTATGTTTAAATTTTCCGAGGATGTGAAGAAGTATTATTTGACTGACCTGTAGGGATAGACTGAGGGGATATGAGTGTGGACTATGCAGACTATGTTTTTGTAGTTTTTCACTTTATGATGTAATTTACGACTTATGAATGTATCTAGTGTTTTCTAGGATACTAAACTAATCGGTCTGTAAAGAATTGATTTTTTGTGATCATGCCAATTTTATGTAATAATTCACCAAATTAGTATAACTGGGTTCAGGGCATTACAGGTGGTATCAGAGAAAGTTTAGTAAAAACCTTTCATGCTAGATTTAGAGAAACTCTAATTAGACCAGATAAACCTAAGATAGAATTTGAAGATTAGTATATAATAACTTCCTATAATTTTGGTATTGTAGATATTTTGTGAGTTTTCCAAGCAATACATCTGTGTCTAGATATGAGCAAGTAGTGGCGGCTCTGGCACAAATGTACCTAGGGGTAAAATCCAAAGACACTGCTTTGAGCTAGACTTGAATGGGAACTGGTGCACAACAATGGGACATTCTGCATTCCTTGTTATGACTCTCCTGGGGGATATGCTTTGGATAATTCCAATTTTATATACAATTAATTATGAAGGGATTATGAGTATATACATCCTCAAAGAAAATTTTTTTATGATTATAGATTTATCCATCCACTTTTCAATTTATGTTATGTGTTTTACATGTTCGGATTAATGTATTGTGATTCATAAACTAATCAACTGTATGCCATTGTATAGAAATGGCACCCAGTAGAAGGAATGAAAACTCCAACAGTACATATGATCCAAAGAGTAAGAAGGATATTATCTTTCATGGTATTAACTAAACATTTATAAGGGAAATAGTCTCCAATGTATTCTCAATATATGAAGAAATAGTATCATTTGTTAATATTATAAGTAAATAATTATCTGTGTCCTATGGATTTGAAGGGAAGCAAGGGAAGAAAGGGATGGAAGAGAGAAATATGGATAATGGTAAGAGGTAAAAGAATAATTTTCCCATATGTGATAATATTGTGAAAAACACCCTAGAACTTGCCTGAAGGGAATGTGATTTTGTTATAAGTTTGGAGAAAATGGACACCATGTACGTGACTGCAAGGTTAAGAAAAATGTTTCACATGTAAAATACTTCATCCATAGGGGGTTGGGATACTAGGCTGACAAATTTCCAAATCATCATAGTATGACCCAAATGATTCTATTGGATAATAATCATGTTTTTATACTACCACAGATGATAAGGAATGATAAGAGTTCTTATGTTGTTATAAAATAATTGTGTCATTTGAGTGTTCTATAAACAATGTACTGGTTTTAATAATTATTAATTATATAAGGATTATACATAAGTACTATTTCATTAAGGACATGATATTGTGTGGAACCAAGAATAGTGACAAAATAGTAGGTTAAATTTTTGGAAAATATATGGTTGAGGGAAAGATAAACCATAATATGTTTCTGATACTGAGGTAGTGATTTTGGAACAATACATGTTTGATTTTGATTAATTATATTGGATATTCTTGACTACCATGAACTTGATTAATGATTTTTATTTTCCATCATTGCTTGATTTTACAACATTTTTGGATGGAATATGTATATTCAGTATTATATAATGAATAAGGGATCATGAATGTAATTAATAAGGTTTTATGTTAATTTAGTGTGTTACCATGTTTTAAAATAATACACGATAAAGGTGTTCACATGTGATTACATGAATAAAAGGATCTTCATTGTGCTTAAAATCCTTATAAATTTTGGACAATGAGTTTGTATAAGAGTATTTTTTATATGTATAAATGTTGGAATGGATTTTGTTTGAATGGTTATTTTTGGATTTTTATAAAAGGACAACAAGCAGAGTGTGTGACAACCTGTCGTGTCGGACAAAGCTCTCGGAATCAAACCCACAACCATAGTGTGATTGGGATTTATCGCCTACCATTAGAATCCGTGAAATCCATGGATTGTATAATGTAGTTTCTTTTTTTAATGTGTATGATATGTAAAATATAATTAATTATTTTTGGTAAAATATCCTATTAGGATAAATATAATATTTTTTTTTGAAAATTTTTGAGTGAAGGATGAGTTTTTGGTAGGAATTATTTGAAGGATGTAACTCTACCTGTCAAGTATATATATATATTTTTTACCACATATTATATATCTAAATTAATTATTAAACATTAGGAAAGGGATCTTAAAACCAAATATGTGTTATCCAAATACCTTATGTTTTGTCGAACTGATAGTATTTCAAATCATCATAGATTGATGAATTTGAGACCCTCAATTTTACACTTGTTTTTGATTGATGACCTCAATAACTCCCTATAAATATTTACGTTTTCCTCCAATTATGAGTCCTTAATTTTAAACCAATGTTCACCTAATAGAGATCACAATTTGGGGGTGACTTTTTCATTCCCCTTTTCCTCTAATTAAAACTAAATTTAATTACTCCAATTACTGATGTGGGTTTTCCCACAAAGGTTTTTTCTATTTTAAACCTTTTATTTTAGAAGAACAATTTCAAATTGTGAGGACACAATTTATTGAAGGATGGAAGAATGTAACACCCCATGATTTCATTGTACATTATTTCTTCAAAGTAATTCAATAATTTTCACTACACGCAACACATAGTTCCAATGCTCTATGGCATACAAAATCTAGCCATTAAAAATAGGATATGAATAGTATTAAGTTAATTTTAAACATTATATAATCCTTAATATTTTAGACTCCATATTATGAGTATTCTATAGTTAATGTAAGAACAAATTAATTTTTTAGATAAAAGAAATATTTTTCCAAAAAAATTAAAATATACCTCGTTTTAATGGTGAACCATTATAAATCAAATATTTGAAACTTTTATATATTCAATTTGAAAAAAAAATATTCTTTAGAAATAGGATATATAAATTTTGTTTCAATAAGTTTTTGGTGTTTTTTATAACATTCAAATTTGGGTGAATAGTTAAAATACTATATTTTAACAGAAAACAACTTTTTTAATAAATATAATTTATAGTGATAAAATATACATTTTAATGGTTTGGAAGTATAAATAGGTTATATATTTTATAATCAATCCAATTATGGTCATTGTATGTAATTTAACTTTGAAAGTGGATATAATCAAGTGTCAATATTTTGATCGTTATTATTTCTTTAATATACGCATATTGGTTTTGACAATGGGAATTAATTTTAAATTAATAAATGAAACTTCTATGTTTTGAATTTGGTAAAATAGACATCATTTTTAGATTCTTAATATTAAAATTAACCAAGGGAAAATGTTTGGTATTTTTCAGAAAACGTTAAATTTTTGAAGAATAGTGAAAAACATTGAGTGCTAGTTTAAAACCAAATTATTATTTAAATTATTATTTATTTTAGTTAAAATTATTTTATGTCAAAATAGATACATAATAAATTTATATGTTCAATGTAATTAATTGGAGTTCATTTATAATAATTTTAGATATATTAAAATTTTATTGAACTTCTCACCGTCTTTTACACATCTCCTAGGATAATTTTATTCGAATTCACAAAAAAATTAATTTTACCGCTTCTGTATGTAGAATTTAGAAAATCCTATAGACATTATTTATATAAAGTAGTAAAATTTTGTTCAATAAGATGAAAATAAATTTTTCTGAATAGTAATTTTTAAGTTTTATTTAGCATGGTTAGAAGTAAATTGGGTAATTAATGGTAAAAATGATATAATTATTACCCCAACACATATTCTAATTCTCCTAGATAAGTATAAATCGACCAAAAAACATTATGAATAAAATATTAACCTCTTTGGTCCTCATGGATTAGATTAGAATATTTATTAAAATTTAATTCAAAGAAGGGTTGAAAGAGTTAAAATCAATGTTTAATAACTTATACATTTTTAATATAGAGTAATACAAAAGATAAATTCCATTATAAGTATAAATAAGAAATATAAAAATATTTCCTACATAATGGTATTTTATTTATATTATTTAGACATTATATAATTTAATATATCTATTAAACAATGGAGATGCAGTAATTACCTAATTAATGAAATATTAAAATAATTGATTTTATAAATATCCAAATAAATGTGATTTGAGACTTTTTATGAATTCCAATAATTTTCTAGGTTAATATTCTATATTAGGATTGGTAATATGAAATTTTTTCGGGGTAATAATACTATTATGATTTTTGCAAAAACGAAATACAAAATAGTATCAAAATTGACATAAAAGAGTTTTTAAATCACATATTATATTACTAATTGATATTCTTTTCCTAAAAATTTAAGTCTCATCCAAATGAATTATATAATGATAGGTGTATCATTAAATAACCACTTGGGGGTCACTTGGAAGTATATAGTATGTTTCTTGACAATATAATATTAAAATATAAAGAGATGTGGTAAATGTCAAACTATTTAAGTAAGAGTTAAATCCTAACAATAAAGATAATATAGTGACCCAAACCTATCTAAAACTTATTTTCTGAGTGGATTTAGAACCATATTCACCTTATCCATTACATAATCTCTTTTGGTGCCATTATAAATCGAAAATAATTTTATTATAAAATAAAATTTCTAGCTTTTACAAAGGTTCCTCTCACCCCTCTTATAAAAGGGCACTCACCCTTCTCTCTAATTAACACCTTCAATGACTTTTGGCTCAGAAAAAACCTACACAAATATCCTTTCAACGTACCTCTCTTAATCGTAGAGGCCTTCCATTAGTCATAAATCCAACTTATGGATCCCTTTTGATCAAATCAAAATATTAAACCCGAAGAATAGGTAATAATTTCACCGCCCTCTTTGAAGTGATTTTCTTCTTCCACTTCTTCTTTATTTGATATTTCCATTATAAAATAGTAAATCCAGTATATTATATATACTGAGATTTTATTATAAATATGATACATCCATATTAATTATTCTATCCTTCATTTAAATAAAATGTCAACATGCGTGCGTACGTACAGATTGCAGTCTCCACGTTGTGGTGTAATTGTTATTCAATACATTATTATTTGGTTGGATATAATAATGATGTATAATTTGTGTAAATAATAAATATAACATGATAATAATTCTGTATATATGATATAACATCAAATTATATATTATTTTAATATCAAAGTATGATATTGTCGCTCATGCGTATGTACGGATTATCGTCTCCACGAACGGGATGAGATTCATTCTACATCGTATCCATTCAAGACTACTTTTCATTAGATGATTAAAAATAATGTATAAAGACTTAATATCATTATGTATATGAATCAGATAGATCTGATCCATAACAAATATGACTCACATAACAATGAATATAATGGAATCCAAATCTGTTAACACCTGAGACGATGATAATACAAAGATATTATTAACAAAACAATATTAATAGATGAAATATAATATCATATTAATTTATACGATTCATTTATCATTTAATAAAAATTATTTCACCATTATGCAGGAGATTAACCTACCTTTGACAAATGAACAGTACAAAGTAAGGGTTTATTTCACAATCTCTTCATTATCTGAGGCTATTTATACATAATTATTTAGTGGGACCTCTGTATCATCCACATCCATGATTCTTAAAAATGTATTTCAATAAATTATTAAAATTTTATAGAATATTATTTAATATCATTTAAATAAATGTTTGACTTTTTATAAGATGTTTATAAAGGAATCTTTCCGTCGTTTTCCAAATAAGGTACTTTTTAACGATTTCGATAGAATTAAGGTAAGAATGTATTTATTAACTTATACGGTGGGTGCAGCTATTTTCCACCATTATAAAACCGTTGAATCTCCCCTTAAAATATTATAAGAATATTTTCAATGTAAAATTTTTATTATATAATTATGTGACTTTTAAATGATTTCAAAAAAAGATATATTTCTCTCAAATATTTTTGATTTCATTATTGTCAACATCATTTGATGGATTTTATGTTTATTAGAAATTGATTTGTTATGATACAAAACATCCATATTGTATTGATGTTTTTGATATATGATTGATTGTGGATGTTTTATTTTTACACCATTCCTGGTTTATAGAGAATGTATTTTCATTTCATATCATAGATTTAATATGAATGTTTTTGTTATAATTAAACT
The DNA here is from genome assembly GCA_963277665.1 of Viscum album. Classification (NCBI taxonomy): domain Eukaryota; kingdom Viridiplantae; phylum Streptophyta; class Magnoliopsida; order Santalales; family Viscaceae; genus Viscum; species Viscum album. Next base: position 806,158,061 of record OY728130.1, read on the forward strand.
TGTTCATGGGACGAATGCATTGGACTTAGTCAGTGACGGGTGGAGCCCGCTATATGACCTCGATGAATCAGTAGGTCTCATGAGAGAAACTAGTGTCTTGGTACAAGGGCTTGAAAAAATAATATTTGTAGTCTTGGTACAAGACCTGGACTATATGGTTATGATAGTCTGGCATTATGAATTCCATCATTATGAATGTGTTTATTGATGTTTCATGTGATTATTTTACTAGTAGAATATCAATTTGAATAAGTAAATTGCATTATTCCATTTTATTTTTTCCAAATTATGTTCATGTTCATGTTTAAAAGGATTTTGTTTTAGTTATACAATGCCTTAAATGTTTATGCTTATTTATGAATGTTTCCTCTATATTGGTATCCTTACTGAGTATCTGAGCTCACCCCATTCTATGATTTATTATTTCCAGGATGTGAAGAAGTATTTTATGACTGACCTTCAAGGATAGTCTGAGAGGATATTACTGTTGACTATGGAGACTATGTTGTTCTGTTTTTTCATATTCTGATGTAATCTAAGACTTATGAAAGTATCTAGTTATTCCAAGGCTACTAAACTAATCGGTATATCGATACTTGATCTCTATTGATCATTCCAATGTAATGTAATAATGCACTGAATCTGGGTAACTGCAGTCCGGCGTTACGTTATATATATATATATATATATATTGATACATTTTTCAATTTATTATTCACATTTTATTTAATATTTTACTAGGATTTGGTTTTCTTCACAGGAATTTTGAATTATGGACATAAAGAAACAAATACTAAAAATAGTCAAAAGTTGAATTTAAAAAATGTATATTTTATAAGAAAAATGTTTCTATCATTCACCGTATCCATTTGAATAAAATTCTATCCTGTGAAGGTATTACATTGAGTGGAGAAAATACCTGACATTTAAATTCATTACAAAACTTGAGAATTTAAAATTTAGAGTCCTACTAAATATAAATCCAATAAACAACAAGAATATTTTACAAGACGTGTAATGATTGAGATCCATCTTAGAAAATGTTAGGGTATGATTTTATATTTTACATTATGGATGAATAATAAATTATGTGATACCTAATAACATTATGTTAAAATTTTAGGATCCAATATAGAAAAAATAAAGGCTAATTTTTAGGGGATATTGTGGATATGAAATACATGATGTGAATCCTCATTACAAAACATGTATATGTAGGGATAGATCCAAATATATCCAATACATAATGTAACAGATTTATACATCAAGTATATTTTTAGCATATTTATTTTTCCAATGATCTAACATTTGTAGGATCACATACCATCAAATTCAATCTGTAGAGACCCATATCTTGAAAAACATAGACATTACATCACTTTGGAGAAATACTTAATACCTGTAAAAACATACACCCAAAGTCCTTATTAGTTTAGTGTGTTTGGAAACTCGGAACATAATCTTCTAATCATGGTGAATGATTATCAACATATCCCATAAAGATCTTCTCATTTTTTTCATACCTAAACCAGTTCTTTATATCATAGGGAAATGAAAACATATAAAGGGTGATCTCAAATTCTCTGTAAGGTTATGCATGAAGAAAATTAAAAAAAAACCATATACATTTGAACTTAAAAACATGAAAATAAAATTTAAACATCAAAATCGTTAGTTTTGAAATAAATCTTGGTAGTATATAAGGAATAGATCATAAAGGAACATTAATCATGATTAAATAAAAAGGGAAATAAAACAAGTAATTGTGTGAAACCATTAAGAACATGTTACAATTTCCATAGTATCCATGTCATTGCTTCTAGGACCATCATAGTGGACAAAGTCCATTACTGAATCGGGGTTATGTGTCATTCCAGTCCTATATTAATGAACTAGATTTTACTTTCCATTCCAGCCATGTTTATATCATTATATATAAATATTTACCCAATGAATTGGAGATATACATAGGTCACACCAATATCATAATGAAATCATCCTTACGTGCATCAAAAAATAAACATAAATCATTCATCATATCCTAAAGAATAAAATGGGTTTCATAAACATCATTACATAAAAACATAATCCCTATAAAACAAATGGATATCATTTCATCATTCGAAAAATCAAACCATGTAAAAAATAGAGACATTTTAATTGAGACAAATGCATACTAAATAATGTCATCATAAATGGAAAATTGTTTTGATAAAACACTTGAAATAAATTATTGATTAAAATAACCTTTATTCTTCAAAATAATTTAATTTTAAAAAAATGCCATGCAGTTTTAGAAGAAAAATGTTTTTTTGAAAATAATAATTAAATCTTGTATTTTATGTTTCATGAAAATATGGTGTTACTAAACCGTAAAAATCTTCTCATGTCGTATAAGTTAAAAAACACTATCCACGTAATTTTGCAGGAAAAGTCAAACAGGACATCGTATAGTAAAAATAGAAAGATTTCTTCAATACCATGTGTTAAAAGTAAAAAAAGTGTACAAATGACTTTAAACATGCATGGACTAATTATAAACATTTCATTAAAACATTTTGATAAAACATGGACATGGATGATAAACATAACCCCAGTAAATACTTACAAATAAACAATCTCAGATAAGAATTAGATTAGAATAATTATCCATTAACATTTATGATCAGGGAAATTATACAAATCATAAAATAAAGAAAATTAAATGCATACATAAATATCATACCCTTCATAATAAAAATCATAAAAAAATCATGGTAAGCATAAACACCATACAAATGAAATAGATGGTGATTAATGCATATGTCTTACAGAAATAAAAGTGAGAAGAAATAATCCCTTACCTTATATCTAATTTCTTCTGTATATGTCTGAGACTCCTATATAGTGGGATTAAACTTATTATTATCTTGTAACATAACCATAATAATATTTTTGATACCATATATGATTTACTTATGACTTTATATTACCCGTTTGTTTGACAATTCTATGATAAAGCTGTGTTTTGGGTAAAATCATTTCATTTATCATATTTTTTTGGACTTGATGTTATTGATATTGTTATATATATCATGATTTACTTACTTCTAGAATATGAGATAATATTTATATATCATATATATTTACTGTGTATATATATATATATAGTAGATAAATTAAATAAAATACACCTTTCATGTAGATTGTAGGTCATACATACGCATGAAAGATGTTTTCCTTTCCTTATTTACTTGAATGGAAGTAAGTATATGATATATATATATACACATAAATCCAGTAGCATTTTTATGTCATATATTTCATTACTATTCATTATATATACTTTATAATCATTCTTGAATGGTTAACATAGAGAATTAATCTGATCATCTTGTGGAGACGGTAATCCGTACGTATGCACAAGCAATGATATCGTTCCCAAAATTATTGAATAGAATTTTAGTGGATGACATAATATCTCAACTTAGTAATTTTTTTTATAGTCATATATATTTATTCATTACATAATTATACCCATCCAAGTAAGGAGGTGGTGGAAAACAGATTACACCACAATGTGGAGACGGTATTCCATACGTACGCACACGTGGTGATTTTGTTTTCCGTAGCATGAATTGAAAGTGAAATAGGGTTTTTTCATATCTATAATAACATATAATTATATTATTTATACTGATGTTATTACATTATATTTTAACAAATAATGAATAAGAAGAAGAAGATGAAATAAATTTGAAAGAATCAGTAAAGGATATTACATTTTCTTCGACTCGCCTCTTCTAAACCTCCTCATTGGGTACTAACGTTGGTCTTTAAAGAATACACAGACCTCTAGTATATTTATATGGTATTGTATAAGTGAATTGGATAGGGTTTGGCCGAGCATGATGGTTCAAAATGTTGTGAATAGGAGAGGGAGTAGGTGCCCTTTTATAATAGATTAGAGGGGCACTTTTGGAAACCTCAAGAATATTAAATTATAATAAATTGTAAACCCACATAAAAACCACTTACATATCTCAAATTCAAATATTATATAAGATATGGTTGTAATATCATCATCCAATAATATTTATAGATGTTGGAAATTTATTTTAAACCATATCAATTGGATTTATCATTATTTAATATTATTTTTGATAATAATATTATAAATTTTAATTCTTTATAAATAATTAATTATGGGTTGTGAATTTTCCATAATTGGATAATTTATGACATTTTAGACCATATAAATTTTAATTTATAATTTTTAAATATTTTTGTGATTTTTAATCAATTTAATAAAATGTTTTTTATAAAATATCAATAGTTTCAATTTTGACACTCTTCAATTATTTGATTTTTTATAAAATCCACACAGAAGATATATTAGGACCAAAATATTTAATAGATCCTTATCATGAAATATTCATCTTGGAAATTTGTGGGGAACATTAAATAGTTCATATAATATTTATTTTAATATTTTTAAAACCATTTATTTGATATTTCAATAAATAATATAATTTCTACATCACTATTGTGCCACCATTAATGATAAATATTTAATAAAAAAATATAATAAATAAATTCACATGATGTAGATAATTTATTAGATAACTGGTGACTATTTATGTTCGATGTTTTATAGTGTTATCACTAAATTAAAATTATTAAACTTATAAGATATAAGATAGTGACATGTTGTCACATTCTTTGGTTTTAATAATAATTACATAATTTTTATTGTCAAAAGTCCTAGAAATGAATATATTTCAACCCATAGGAGATATGGGTCTACATTCATTCATTAAATAAGAATTTTTAAAGGTGTTAAGATGAATTTATAATTTTATTTTTACCCTTAATTACCCGATTTACCTTTAACTATAGTAAATAAAATTTACCATAATTACTATTCATAATGTCTAAAAATTAAATTAATTTATTAAAATTATTTGGACCTTCTAAATTCATATATGAAATCCATTTTTAAAATTTCAGAACATTTAATTTGTTGTAATTGATTTAAAATTAATCCCATTGTAGGGGAAAAGGTGTTGAAAAGTGAAAAGATTGCAAAATATTGAAATATATTTACCTATGATTGAAATGTAAAATTAATGATAATTAGTTAAAATATATTGAATGGTAAAAATATATTCTATTTATGCATTAAAACCATCCGATATTACAATTTAACAATATAAATTACCTTTATGAAAAGAAAATTAATTAAAATTTATCATTTTTTTATTATTCATCAAAATATGAATGTTAAAAGAAAAATATTAAAAAAAATATCCAAAGTAAATTTTTATATCCATATTGAAAGTAATAATTTTATTTAGTCAAATTTAAATTATGAACTTGTCAAAAACTATGTTTAATGTTGTTGCACCATTTAAAGGCTACAAAATTGAATTTTTTAAAAAATATTTTTTTTACCCAAAAAAATTATTTTATTCTCATACCATGTTCTATTATATGTGTAAGGTGATTTATATTGTAATAAAACTAAAAATGTGGTTAATAATATTCATAAATGATAGTTCATAATAATATTATAACAATATATCGTTGTTTTGTGACACTTGATATTGCGTAAAACAAATTCTATTGAGGAAGGTCACTATAATGTGAAACACACACCAATAATAGTGTTTTCATATAGTACAAGATAATACGGGGATACATATAGTTTAATCTTATCATGGTGTAGCATAGAACACAAGACATCAATGAAATTTTAAAAACAATACACCTCATAAAATCTCGAGGTGTTACATTCTACACCCCATAAAATGAATTTCACCCTCGTATTTTGTTGGGATTATAAACTGTTTACTACTTGAATGTTTCTTCCATTGAATCCCACATAGAAAAAATTATTACTGAAAACTTAATTTTAAAATGGAAAATTAGAATCATAACGGTCACCCAAAGTAACTTAGCACTAGGTTTCCATATGAAGGAGAAATCTAACCATCAAATTCTTATTAAAAGTGGTAAAAGAAATGGCTTTGAAAAAGCCAACAATCACAAAGTCATAAATTTGTGATGTTCTATGGTAGTATCTAATTCATCAGATATAAGGGTACTAGGAAAAAGTTTTTGTTATTCATTATCATTTACCTAAAGTTGATAATTTTGAATTATAACAAATACTTAAATGATTTTGTTACAATCTTGCTGTTGGATGTTCCATGAACAATTTCCAATTCATATCATAATGAAATGAAGTTGAATTTGTCATTCGTGAAGTGTTAGTAGATCATGTGATATAATGATGGGTTATTCCGTTTGTCTAAAACAAAAGGCTACCAGAAGTTATCAAATATACATAAGTACATCTATGATGAGGTTAATAGTATATAAATGAAAAAATTGACTTAGAATCCAACTATCATACCGTATAATAAAATAAATCTAATTTATACTACCCCATGACTTCATTTATGCCGGTGGTAGGCGATAAAGGCATGTCGCACATTGGTTGTGGGTTCGATTCCTACATCCTTTTATGACATGATGGGTTGTCGCCCGTCCTAAGGGTTGTCCTTTTTCTAAAACTATACTATTACAACATTCCATAAATTATATAAAAAAAATTATCCTTAAACAATAAAATCTGTATTCCAACATAATTCATTACATCTTTTAGGATTATATAAAATACTTCTATCCAATTTCATAGTATAATGAAAACGACTACTAGAAAGGTCATCAACCAAGCATGTGAATACCATCATTTATCTCCCATATATCATAAGAAATATATTGTCGTCAGAATACAAACATTTAAATTCCTAAAAAATTTATTCTATTGAAGCATGACTTACTAATGAATCTTTGTGAAAACATTAATGCTGTCAAAATGTAACTCTTTCCTCATACCAAAATTTCAAATTTTCTATACACTCAAACCATGATATCACTTTGTCCTTATATCAGTCATGAGCTCATTAATACTATAAATCATTTCATTATCTCTTTATTACTCCAATATGAAAATATCATCTGTTTCCAAGAATATTTCAATCAATTTTCATGGTTACCAGTACAATACAATTACGGGAAACCACAATAAACCAATACATAGATATTCCAATATTCCACTGTACTAAAAATTATATTCCACAACAATATTTTGTAATCCCGATACATAAACACTTAATCATTACACAACATCATTATCATAATCAGCATCGCCAACAGTGATCACATGTGAAATTATTTTGTCCTTTTCCATAAGAGGTTGTTTATGTCGATAATCATTATCCCATGGATTAGGGAATTGGTTAGCATAATTCCCCATTTCCTTGCACTTGTAGCATTGAAGTATTGGTGGTGCGTTCTCTAATGTCTTTTCTATTTTCACAAATTTAGCTACCCATATTTCATTACATCGACACTCAGCTACTCGATTACCTTATTTTCTACATTTAAAACATTTTCTTGTACCTTTAAGACAATCTTCAACATGCTTATTTCCATACATTGAGAATAAATAAACATCGGTCTTCTTTTCACCATTTTTTTGCGATGTTTGCTTGAACTCCATATTTCTTTTCTTGTTAAAACCATGAGATGGATATGTAACACCAACATTTAGTTATTCCTTGATTGCTCAATGAAAAATTTCTTCATAGATACTAATGACTCTTATCACTAATGCCTTTCTAAGACTTGGTTGTGAGAAACTGAAGAATTGACCATCTTTACATTCAGGTTGGATGATAAAATAAGATGCATACCTTGAAAGTCTTGTAAAATTCACCTCTTATATACTGAGAGATTCATCATCATTTTTCATAAGATGATGGAAGTCCTTTTCCATCTCTGTTTGAAGAATATGAGGGATGTACTTATTGAAAAAACAAGTTCTTGAACTCACCCCATTCCAAGGATTCAATTTCAACTTGGCACCTTGTATTCTTAATAAGAGTCCACCATTGGACTACTTCACCTTCTAAACAGTAAATAGCTAAAATTACTTTTACATGTCCTGAACAGCGAAGTATGGAAAATATATTTTCAATGGTATTGATCCATTGTTCAACAACATGTGTATCAGAAGACCCACTAAAAGAAGGTGGATGTTTCCACATGAAGGAATCAATAGAATATTTTTCCTTTATCTGATCATTTGGATATACAAAATGATTTAAATATTGTGTAACTGTGGTTATATAATTTTTCAATACATCTCCTATAACATTGGTTTGTTCAGGAGGAAAATCATTGAGTTTTCCATTACATTGATCAACATGGTTCTTTCGAGATCCAGCCCTCATCTAAAACCCAAAAAGAATAGTGTGAGAGAATAAATCATTCTAGGAAAAAAACATAATAAATGTGGAGTACCATAAATATATAACATATTAGGTTTAATTATATGATTGTTACCGTAATTCTTGGACTATAAAATATACCTATACTTAAGAATAGGGACATCCTTAGACATTTCTTAGAAATATATCTAGGGATCTCACTAATGTTTTCACATCCTAGTTTTCAGAGGATAAATAAACCTAGCTCTGATACAAAATGTAGAGACCCAATGATTGACATACATAGACATAGAATTAATTTTTTAGAATAATTAATACAAGAAAAAAACAGATGCCCAAAGTCCATATTTGTTTAGTGTCTTTGGAAACTTGAGACATAATATTCTAATCATGGTGAAAGATATTCATCATCTCCCATTAAGATAATCCCATTTTTTTCTTACCTAAAACTATTTTTTATATCTGGGAAAAAATAAAAAATATAAAGGGTGAGCTCAAATGATCAGTTAGGGGAAACATGGAAAAAATAAAACAAATCATATACATTTGAACTTAAAAACATGAACATAATGTTTAAACATCAAAATATTTAGTTTTGAAATAAATCATAGCAGTATGGAAGGCATTGATCATAAAGAAACATTAATCATGATAAAATAGCATGGGAAATAAAACATGTAATTATGGAAAACCATTAAGCACTTGTTATGATTTCCATAGAATCCAAGGAATTCTTACCATGACCATCATTCTGGAAAAAGTCCATTACATAACCGGGTTCACTTTTCATTCCATCCTTGCATTAAAGAACTGGATTTTACATGTCGTTCAAGACATGATTATCTCTTGAGATATATATCTTCACCCAATACATTGGAGTGAGATATAGGTCCCACAAATCTCATAATGAAATCATTATTACGTGTGCTAAAAAATAAACATAAATTATTAATCATAACCCATAGAATAAAATGGGTTTCATAAACATTATACAATCATAACATAATCCTTATAAAACAATGAGATATAATTTCATCATATGTAAAATCAAGAAATGTAAATAAAAGGGGCATTTTACTTGAAACATAATCATACTAAATAATTTCATCTATGATAAAAAATTGTTTTTATAAACCAATTGAAATGAATTATTGAGGACAATAACATTTCTTCTTCAAAATCATTTTCTATTTCAAAAAATTCCACGAAATGTCAAAACAAAAAGACTTTGTTGAAAAAAATAATGAAATCTTGTAGATTATGATTCTTGAAAATAAGGTGTTATGAAACCGTAAAAATCTATTCATGCTGTATAGGTTAGAAAACATTATCCTCATACTTTTGCAGGAAAAGTCCAAAAGTACATCGTATGGTAAACAAAAGAATAATTTCTTACATTCCTTGTGGTAAAAGTGAAAAAAGATTGTAAATTAATTTAAACATACACAGAATAATAATAAAATTTTCGTGAAACATTTTCTGAAATCATAGACATGGATGAGACAAAACCCCAGTAAATATTTACGAATAAACAATCTCAAATAAGAACAAGATTGGAATTATTAGACCTTACCATTTATGATCGGTGAAAAATACATGTAATAAAATAAGAAAACTAACATGCATATGTATATATAATATCCTTCATAATAAAAATCATAAAACATTCATGGGAATCATAAACACCATACAAAAGAAATAGATGTTGATTAAGGCAAATGTGTCACAGAAATAAATGTGAGACAAAATAATCCCTTACCTTATGTACAATTTCATCTGTATGTGTCAAAGACTCCTATATTTTGGGTTTAAACTTGTTATTAACTTGTAAAATAACCATAATAATATTTATGATATCATATATGATTCACTTATTACATTATATTACTCGTTTATTTGTCAAATCTATGTTAAAACAGTGTTTTGGTTAAAATCGTTTCATTTATCATATGTTTTTGGAAAAGTGTTTCATGATATTATTATGTATATAATTATTTACTTACATAAAGAATATAAAAAATGATTAATATATCATATATATTCAGTATATATATAATATAGATAAGTTAAATGAAATACACCATTCATGGAGACTCTAGGTCATACGAACGCATGAAAGTTGTTTTCCTTTTCTTAATGACTTGAATGGAAGTAAGTAGATGACATATATACATATATATACATAAATAAAGTAGAATTATTATGTCATATATCTCATTAATATTCATTATATATACTTTATAATCATTCTTGAAAGGTTAACATGGAGAATTAATCACATCGAGTCGTGGAAACGGTAATCCGTACGTACACATGAGCGAGTATACAATTTCCATTATTATTAAAAAGAATTGGAGTGGATTATATAATATCTCATAATTAGTATTATGTTATAATAATCATATATTGTTATTCATTACAAAATTATACCCATCCAAGTAAGGTGGTGGTGGAAAATAGATTACACCACGGCGTAGAGACGATATTCAATATGCACACATGTGCGGTGATTTATTTTTCCGTAGGATGGATAGAAAGTGAAATACAGTTGTTTAATAATTATAATAACATATCAGTATATGAGTGATACTGATTTTATAACTTTAGAATTAAAATAATAAATAATAATAAGTATAAGAAGAAATTAATTTTAAATAATCGGTAAAGGATATTACATGTTCTTCGATGCGCCTCTTTTAAACCACCTCTTAGGGTACTAAAGTTTGTATTTGAAGAATACCATGACCTCTAGTATGTTTTTCTGTATGTTGAGAAGATAAATGGATAGTTCTTTTTTCTGATCTTTAAGTCTCAAAATATCTTGAAGATGAGAGGGAGGAGGTTCTATTTTATAAGGGAGGAGATGGGCACATTTGGAAACCTCAAAAATATTAATTTATAATAAATTCAAACCCTACCTAAAAACCACCAAAATGACTCAAATTAAAATATGAGATGAGATAGAGTTGTAATATCTTCATCAAATAATATTTAGACATGTTGGGAATTTATTTTAAACCTTCTCAATATGATTTATCCTTATTTAATCTATTTAATTTTATTTCTGGTAATAATATTTGAAATTTTTAATCATTATAAATATTTATTTATGTATTTTTAATTGACCATAATTGGATAATTTATGTTATTTTAGACCATATAAATTTAAATTAAAAATTTAATTTTGTTTTTATTTTTAAAAAATTAAATAATTTTTTATTTTTATTAAATATCAATAGTTTCAATTTTTACACTATTCAATTATTTGAATTTAAATAAAATCCACACAAAACATTTATTCGAACCATAATATTTAATAGATCCCTAAAATGTAATATTCATCTTGAAAATTTTTGGGGCACATTAAATAGTTCATATAATTTTTAATTTAATTTTATTAAAACCATTTATTTGATATTTCAATCAATAAAATAATTTCTACATCACTATTGTGACAATATAAATTATAATTAATAATTCATAAAAATTCTAAATAAATTAAAATTATGTATAAAATGTCATTATATTTCTGGTGACTAATTAATTTTGATGTTTTTTAAAGTTTATCACTAAATTAAAACTATTACACTTATAAGATATAAGAGAGTGAAATGTTGTCACTTTCTTTGGATTTAACAATAATTACATCATTTTCATGGTGAAAAGCCCATGAAATGAATCTATTATGACCATTAAGTTATATGGGTCGACTTTTATTCATCCAATAGTATTTTGGTAGGTGTTAGGGTAATTTTATAATCTTATTAATATCATTAATTACCTGATTTACATTTAACTATAGTAAAAAAAATTTACTGTAGTTTCTATTCATTATACATAAAAATAAAAAGGACCTTTATACATTATTTGAACCTACTGAATTCCAATATTAAATCCATTATTTAAATTAAAAAACTCATAATTTGCAGTAATTTATTTAAAATTAATCCCTTTTTAGAGATAACATGTTTTTAAAAGTTAAAGCATTGCAAAAGATTGAAATGTTTTTACCTATGAATTCAATGTAAAATTAATGATAATTACATAAATTATATTAAATGGAAAAATATAATATATTGATAATTTTAAACCATTCAATATTATAATCTATCTATAAAAGTTATCTTGATGAAAAAAGTTGTTTTTAAATAAATTTTTTTGTGTTTTTACTATTCATAAAAATATGAATGGAAACATGAAAAATATTAAAACAATTATCCAAAGTTAATTGTTATATTCATATTGAAATGAATAATTTTGATTCTTCAAATTGAACTTATAAATGTTTCAAAAACTAGATTTATTGTGGTTGTACCATCAAAAGGTAGCAAAACTGCATATTTTGAAAAGTACTTATTTTTCCCGACAAAATTATTTTGTTCAAATACCATATTCTAGATTATTGTTAAGACGAATGCTAATGTTATAAAATTAAAAATTTGGTTAATACTATTCATAAATGCTATTTCATAAAAATATTTTAATAATATTTTATTATTTATTGAAACAAAATATAACATACAACACACGTTATTGAGGAAGGCCACTCTTACATGCAACACAAGCCAAGATTAGTGTTTGCGTATACTAAAGGATAATACGAGTTTTCTTATAGTTTAATCCAATCTTGGTGTAGCATAAATCAAAATACATCAAAGAAATTAAAAAAATAATTATTCTCATTAAATCACGGTGTGTTACATTCACTACTTTTTATACCACATGTTCTTCTATTTTACCTCAAAAATTTATTAATTCACTTTTTATTAAATCCATTCATTTTTCTTATTATTATTTATCTATTTTTAATATTTTGACATAACTATTTCATTTTTACAATCTCTTTTGTTAGCGTCATCCATTATTCATTGAAACATATTGTTTCTACATTTTTTATGAATTTCAAGGAAGTAATATATTTTATTTTAATTTCATTTTGTTTTATAAGTGATAAATGTAATTATTTTATTCATGGGATTATTATTTCATATTAACCATGTGATAATTTATATAATTTATATTAATTCATTAATTGTTTTAAACATCTCCATGTGTGGATAATCTTATTAAAGAGAGGGTTTAAGAGTAGGGGTGTTTATGACCGTAATGAATTTATGAGTTACACAATGTAAAAACAATTGGTAGTAATTATGTTAAAAAGAACTACTAATAACACTCTTTTTTATTGACTTGACAATTAAAGATAAAATTTAATGAACCTAACCTAATTGATGTTCAGATTTCTATGACCATTATCTTGTGATTAATTTTTCATAGAAGATATGAATAATGCATCTAGGATTTTTTCTATACATTGACCCGGGGAAAAATTCTACATTAGTAGATCCAATTTCATTAAAAATAACAAATTGGTTAAACTTTGATCACTTCATAGAAAAATGTGTAAGACTATTACAAGCAATATCTAGGATTATCTTCTACAAATAGCTGAAAAATTAATATTGATCCAATAATATTCATCTATTTTAAATCAAAACTATCTTTTTCTGGTAAAAAAATCATTAAGATTGTAGTAATGATTCCATTCATTGGGTTTTATTATTATTTTTCTTTCTAGTGATTCTTATGGCTTCTTCCTCACACTTCCACATTACTACACCAAAGTTTTATGTGCAGTTTTGGATAGTAAAATTTTAATATAATAATTTCCTATATGAATTCAATGATTCTTATAGGGTCATGAAAACGGTTTTTTCCTTAAGAAAATTTTATGAAACCTTATAGGGTCATGTTGATTTGGTTTTTTGTTTTATTTATATGAGGAATATATTTGACTTTTTAAGTTATGGGTGGGGTTTTTCACTGTGATGCATCAATATGACCCATTATACAATCATTATGTTTTATTTATCATAAAAAAACCTTTTTAGTTATTAATTATAATCATGAGGCCTAGATGGTATGATTTCTATATCTTAAATTGTTAATTCGATATTTATGAACTATGTTATCAGAATCTATTTGGTTATTTATATTGTTATGTAATACATTGATTTATTCCCCTTGTTATGTTATTATTTATATGTAATATTTCTGTATTTTTTATCTCTTATATGTGAATATTTTATCTATGATAACTTCAACAACATTCATTAACTTATTAAGCAACAGAGCTAATCCAATTATTAAGATTCTTTTTCCCAAGGATTTTACATAGTATATTTTGATTTAAAAACAATGTTATGATATTTTGAGTAATAATGTTCTCAATGAAAATAATACTGTCTGGTTTTTTGGAATGTAATAATATATTAAATTATATTTCATGATTAAAAATAATAATAAACTATTTGGTTAATATAGACGTAATCTATTGAACATAAAATCAATTTAATAATGTGACCTCCAGCTTTAAGGGTCCACGAGTTAGGTTCTTTTCAGAACCCAAATAGAATGATGTAAATATGAGATGGTTAACATACCCTTATTGACACTCACTTCATTACATAATCTCTTATTCAAAAAATATTGTTAATCAGTATTCATTACATATATCATCAACCAATATTCTTTATACAATATTCCTTGAAATTAGTTAATTTTCTTTATAAAAAACACTATATTCAAGGATATAATCATATATTTAGATTCTAATAAATTTTCCTAGGATATATACTTAAAATAGAATATATGTGAAAAATCAATTCATGCTATATTTAATAAAATTATACCACTTAATAAGTTCCAAATTCTTCATAACTATATTTGAGAATACGACAGTAATTTTTTTATAATTATTTCTGGGTACAAGAATCATTATATAAATAAATTATAATCTAAATTCAATGGTATAATACAAATTTATGAATATATGAATGCCTATCAAGGCATATATATAATGTGAATATCATACTTGCAAGTCTATTTCAAGAATAATATCTCTTTGATATTACAATGTGTGATCTTCCTAAAAATATATACCAATTTAGAATAATCACCTAATATTAGATTGTCAGACTTCACATATGTACAATAAAATAGAATATATATATTCATAAATAAAATATTTGAAAAATAATTATAGTGATTTATGGTTTTCGTCCTAGTAAGGAACTCTTATGACCATTCAATATAGTGGATACTTAATAGACATTATCAAAAAATTATAACATTTAAGATCAATCAATATTTTATATGGAATTTATATATATTGGTTATCACTTGTGTAATTTAGTTAGTAATATGGAATAAACTACAAATGTATACATATATTGACTCCATACTATGAACTATAATGATGTTCCTGACCATTTATTGTAATCATATATAAAATTTTATCAATTATTGAGTCACCACATCCTTGTCTATAATAAGAAATTTTTCCCTCCACTAAGAGTGTGAAATCGTCATATATATAATTATGATCAAGGAAAACTATGGTAATTTGGGTTAACCTATGGATTATATTTTTTATACAGTGGTCTCCATTGTATTCCAACACATATCATTATAAAAATTTAAATCACATATGTGTGATTCAAAATAGATTATCCATTAACAGGGGTTCTATAATGACATCTTCATATGGTAGGATTTCATATTTATCACACCTCATTTTTTTTATTGATTTCCATTGTATATGTCACCCTTACAATGAAAATCATCTTCATCTTGGTATGCTAAAAATTATATTCCTACATATAGGAAACTATGTCAACCAATGTCACATTAGAGAATATCATTCTAAGATGATCGGTCATTCCATCATGTTGGTATAGAATGACCTATATGGTTAAACTATTTCTATAACTCCACCCAATAATTGAATCCCATAGAAAAATGAAACCAATAATTTAGTTTAATATTAATGTATATAAAAATAAATGTGGGTTTTATAATCCAAATTCAACAGGGATATGCAGATAAATGTGATATATAGGGATCAAATCATAATTTTTTAAATAATATACAAACCACAGTTATCCCAAAAATACTTTGGGTCAACATGTTTAAAAAATAATTGGTAACCCCAGGAAGTTAATAAAAAAATTTTGTTTGCAAGATCGTGTGTCATGTGGGTATCATAGATCCATTCATACCATGAGAATTTATATTCATAAAATACATAAATTGATCTAGAAAAAAGATAGAGAAAAACATCATTGATTGACTACTGATATAAAAGGTGATGCATGTCTAAATGAAAAAGAATCACATGACCCTAAAAACCCCAGAAATGATACATTTTATTTGAATGAGTGGAATAGTGGGATTAGATGACCAAATATATCACCCACTGAATAAATTAAGAGAGGTGAATATTTTTTAATGTCAAATTGGTGATCATAATATTAATCAAAAAATCATCAAAATATATAAAAATCAGGTAAAGAATGATTTTTTGGAAAAGATGATAGAAGATTAGGTTCATTAAAGAAGTAATATTTCTTCTATGATGATATTTTAATCATTCACACTTCATGTTTGGATAAAAATAATTCTCGTGTGGTAACATTGCATATCATGGGGGTTTATTTTATTTCTATTATACGTAAATTTATTTTGGTAATATATTTTATATATGATGTATAGATAATTATTCATTCAATTTAATTTATTTTTCCCATTACAAATCATATTTTATATTATTAATTATATTTAATTAGTAAATAATTTTTGGATATTTCATATTTTAATTATAATTTTGGCATGATTTTGTATATATTTATTTGAAAGATATGATAACATTTCACAAAAAGGTACTTTGTGTGGAATTTACTTTTCAAATTCATTGTATGTTTAGTATTTCTCTATATTTGGATTTATATGATGAAATAATACATTAGAAATGTTTTTGATACACTCAACATGTTAGTAATATATATGTTTATTAGGAATTATATTTACTACATGTGATAGATTGGAAAGTGTATCACACTCTAATGATTCAAAAATAAAAATTTCATGAGGAATCTAATGTGATCTATAATATTTTCATATAAATATTATTCGATATATTGTTCCAAATTTATCTATGTTGTTTGAGGATTTAAATTATGGTTCCTATAAAAGTATTGTTTATTGATTTTATAATGTGTGAATCTATAATAATCTTGAACAAGAAACCAACCAAAAAGAACTCTGAATCACATAGTACATTCCACGAATGTAATTCCCAATCACAAAAAAATAGAATCCAAATCTTGGGAATCATAAAACAATGTAATGGAATGAATGATCCCTAAGTTAATAAAATCATAGAATAAGAAATCTACCCATTATTATAAAAATACACATCCATAACATTAACATCCATCTACATAGAAATCATTGCATCATAAATTACTATCCAATAAAGTTCACAGCATTAATAATTAAAAATACTATCAAAAAATATAATAGATATATAAACAATATCTCATAAATTATTATATAGATTGGTTAATAAGTGATAAGGTCACTTGGAATATTCATGAATAACCAAAAAATAGAAATTAATAATCTCTTATGACACCTTATCTATGTGACATATTATTAAATCTTCACAACTTATGCAGACCATCATGATAAAAGAGAACACACCCTTGTAGAGATCTTATATAATATTAATTAAATATAAAAATTATATGGATACATTATTTTTTTATGCAGGGTATGGATGAAGAAATCATATGGATACCCACATAAATTGGAAATTTCATTTATTATAGTTTTAAATGATACATTGAAAATCATTTTATGAAATTAGATTATATAAAAAAATATCATTCCTAAATCAATTCAATTAACATTCACCCCATTCCATTCCAAATAAAACACCCATAATATGGCAACATAAAACCATTTGTTTACTTTGAAAACCCCAATCAAAAACCAACATTCCAAAACCCATCAAAATACCATTTTTACCATATTCCATGAATAAAATATAATAAAATAGAATGCAAAACTACAAGATTACAAAAGAAATAGAATAAATAATCAACATATAATGTTATGGTGTCACATTGTTCAATAAATATATGTTATATAAGTTATGTTATCACTTATCTATAATCATCTACTATCATGGGAGACACCAAAGGCATAGAAATAAAAATATTCATGACATGGTGTGTTGGGATAATATTTATATGTTCTACTAGTAAAACTGAAATAACATTGTTCATTTCCCCATCAAGTCACCGAGTATAATATAGACCAGAAATAGTTCATAATTAATCTCTGGAATTAATTATTAATCAGAATCTAAACTAGCATACAATATATGTAGACCATTTACATAGTAACATAGGGTCCCATGATAAAACTAAATGGTGTTTCTGAAATAATACATAACAAAAACCCCAAATGATTTATCAAAATTAAATAATAACCATTAAAATCATCTCACATCATAAAAAATGAAAATAAAATTTCACATTATACATAATTCATATCAGATGAAACATAACTAATTCCCCATCGACACATCCCGTATCAAAATAATAAAAATTAATAGGTCCTAAGAGGGCCTCACACTCATTCCCCATGAAAACCAATATGAACGGTCCAAATGATACATAATAAAACAGAATATCATAGGATGCAATGGAAATAACCAAAGATGTAAATTTCATTTCAAAACATCATTTCAAACACAACCAGAGACTACATTTGATATTTTTTAAATAACTATTTCCATGAAAACATATACATTACCCAATATTTGAATCACGTGGATGTATATATATTGATATAAAATTATTTTTTAATAGAAAAAATTTAATTTTATTATGAAACATGGAAACCAAAAAAACCATTAAAATCAGAAAAAACACCATTAAAATCTCATTAATTTACGTTATCTAAGGTGAAAAACCACTTTATAAGACAAAATAATTTCACTAAATTAATCAAATGTTGTTATTATTTGATAATCTGTAGTTATAATTTATAAATTACACAATTATATTCCAATTAAGGAATGGTTTCCAACCACCAAACCCAAAATTGGGGAATTAGTCTATACAGAAAGAAGATAAATCCCCAACAATGGATAACTCTAAAATAATAAAATATAAATCATCCATAACCCCTAACTATCAAAAACACTATGTGTGGTCCACCATATAACCCTAATTGAGAACCCCAATTCCATAGGGTTTTTCAGACGAATGACTACCACGTCGATGAAAGGATAACATGAGCGAATAAAGTAAAATTAAAACCTTCCTTGGATAAAAAATATTGAAATTAGAAGGATAATTACACCAATCAATAATGGAGAGAGGATTAAAATACCTTATAACCCTAATTATTGGATGAATTAATATATAGGAGTGTTAGACAACATTAAAATAGTATGGCTTGAATAGAAATGTAAAATTTATTACAAAATGGTAATAATGAATCATTTATCCAAATATTCACCCAAACCATGGGAAAACAATGAAATATTTAAGTCACAAGATATTAAAAACTCTCTATATTTACAAAGATTTTTTACCAAAGAGTGCATAATATGTGTTCTAGACCATCCTCATGTAATGGTCCACCAGCATAGTTTCTCATTTGATTAAATTGTTCTACCCCAACAATAATGCAATCCTATAACATTGACCATGATCATTAATGTTAAACCAAATATTTTTATACACAAAAATTACAAAATTAATTATTCTAAATATCATTAAATAATAATGATCTAATATATAACATATTTTGTGTTATATTTTATATATATAAAGATCAAAAACAATGTTATGTCTAACAAATAATAGTTCCAGCATAAATTGAGAAATAAACTATATATATATATATATTAGAAACATTAAATCTTTAAATTTGAAAAAAATATATTATAAATTGGTATAAAATAAAATGCACACCAAGATGGTGGGTGATAAAATTTTCACATGCTCTTTAATATTTTACCTCAAAAATTCTTTGAGTTAATGTTAATTAAATAGAAATAAAAATACAATAAAGTAAAATATATTATTGTTGGAATGCAATGTTCAATTGTAGAAGATCCTTATAGTAAATACCATTGATCGTATAAAATAATTAAATACAACAAAAAATAAACCATTTTCATTGCATACCTCCTACAATAACTAAACTATAATTACTATATAAGGTAAAAAAAGATCAATGGAAAATGATTAGGACTTCCCATAATTTAGAATATATCTCTTTATTTAAAACAATGATAATACAATCACATATATAAGACACCATCCAAAAGAATATATATGAATGAATCCATTAATTTCCACTATGAAATCAAATACAAAAAAAAAATAAAAAAATAACCCAGAAAGAACACTATAAATATAGTGTGAAATTAAAATTGTGCCACGACATGACCCATGATTGGGCTCAAGCAACAACCACCCCATGACCTCCCCTAAAGGCTAGGGTATGGAGACCACCACTAATGGAATAAAAAACCAATGGTGTACTTTTTCTTATATACTTGTGCACACACACACACCAAACTAAATGAAAAAGTGCAAGGGAATAAGGAAATATACAACACTGCTATTTATAAACCACAAATATGCATCGACATCAAAATAATAAAATTAAATGTTCTTTAATGAAAACTAAAAGGTAAATGAGGAAAATAAATTCCCAACCATTACTGTTCCATAAACTGGAAAAAATTAGAAATGTAAAATAGGTAAGAGAGACCTTCTTTTAGATCCCAAGCCATGACCAATGAACCTCGTATCTCAAAGATCCTATGATGTGACGATAAAAATGGCTTTTATCTATATAGAAAAACCATGTTCTCTAAAATCCCAATCCGGGACAAGAATAAAAATAATCTTTAGAATATACCAAAGGCTCAAGGGAGTAGTAAACGAGGTAATGATGAGGGGAGAAATGGATATAAATAGGTATAGTAAAAGTGTGTTGATCCTCCCAATAATATAATGTAGGTAGCCTCATCCACACACAAAGAGTCTAAAACGGTGGGCATATGATCTTCTCATTTAGAATATTACATCTATACATCCATGCACCAAAATCTAGACATAGAATCTTAGGCCATACCCAATGCGCCTTCACCTCTCATAGAATGAGAGTAAAAAAAACCCAAGGACTGGGGACTTGAACAAGATATATATATATATACATATTCTATATTAAATAATCCCAAATGAAAGGGTAAGGGGATATAGATCTCAAAGATCATCCCATGAAAAGATTCACAAAAAATTCCATAATTAACAAACAAACTTTATTGTAATCTCTCATTCCTACCCTAAACATCCATGTAAAAGGGAGATCAAATCACCAAAAAAAGATATTGTCCACATTGTATGGAATTGACACACCTGAATAGTTTTAGTTCATGTCACATTGATGAGTATCAGAGGAGAAAGAAACATTTTTAATCATGTGTCCATTATAATGTCCATGAAAATCTCATAACAAATATGTATAGACAGATGGTGTCAACTAAAATTCTAGGATATATATCTTGGTGTGTCATGGGGATTCCATTTGGAAGTAACTTTAGAGTTCCCACACCAATGTCGATGGAGAATTCCACTCAATATTATCAAGTGTCCACACCCTAGTGTGTTAGAGGGATTCCACATTGATGTAACTATAGAGGACCCACACCCATATCAATGAGGATTCAACTCTAGATCATCACGGTCCTACACACTAGTACATCAAGGTTGATTCCTCTCATATGAAACTACATAGGACATATTCCCTAGTGTGTCTTTGGGATTCCACTATGTTCTTCAATGCCATTGAGCATCCCCCCAAATAAGATTCATTCTGAACATATCTTATATAATTCCTAAAAATCCAATGTTGTTGTAACGATCTCATTATTCTAGAAAAACAATCATGAAAAACTACTCATGAGAAAAAATCCATGTCGAAAAGTAGAAGATACAATATTTAAAATATTCATACTATAGAACATAGAAATTTTGGGGCCGACAAGACGAGCTACCCTGCCTTTTCATATAGACATTTACCTATCCATACTCGGGTTCTAAGATAAATAAGATTCCTCTTAGGTACTCTTATGTACTCACCAAGTACATGGAACCTCTGGCGCAATGGGATGACAAGCGCATGAAGCCTCACGCTAGTCTGGAGAGATAAAAACTCATTTCACTAACATTCCTTGATAAATAGTTCTAGATAGGTAAACATATCAAACTGTCATGTTCCTGGCAGAAAAATAAAATGGTTCGACAATTCATGTGCTCAAAACAAACATCATATTAAAAAGATTAATTTATCATCATCTTACATTAATGATTTTTCATGTGGAGCACAACATGATTTCATCTTAAATGCTCGAAATTTTCCACATAAAAAACTCCTTAATTAAAAGATCACAACACTACTAAAATCACACCAACCAGACAATGAATGGAGGATACACATACGATAGAAGAATTTATGAATAAATATTATTATATTATTTTTTTAATTAAATGTTTAATGTCATGAGGACTAAAGCCTAAAACATAAAGTTCATGAAATATCTTAAAAAGGCCCTCCTTGAAACAAGGGTCACATTTCTGCAGTCATAACATTAATCAAAATATATATGAATGTGTTAACATCTAAATAACATTAGAAAGTAATAATAATAATATCATATTATTTCTATGTAGTTTATTAACTTGCTCCATGAGATGGAAAAAGGTACTCAAACATTGGTTTTAAAAATACCACATCGATGTAAGGGGAACATTGCACTGATGGAACATTAATTTTATGCCACATGGAGATGTTAATAGTTTTTTAATGTTTTAAAAATAAAAATAATACTAATATTATTATAATTATTATATTATATTATATTAATTTAGTTTTCATTTATTTTTCTTTTTAATTTTTTGAAAACACAAGATGGGTGTTCCCACAATAGCTGTCCAGCTACCACCTCCACATCACAACACTCTTTCGATGTTCTAGCTCTGCAATACCTATCCAATTCCACTACTACAACCATACATGTAGTCTAACTCACCCCCACACCACCATCTCAACCCACTACGTCGCCAACTTGATAGTGCAATGCCCTGATAGACCTACACCACACCCACCTTCTGGAGTCCATTGGAACCACTATGTAGTTCAAAATATTTATCTGAGAAAAAATCAGGTATATGAGGTACCAGATCTACACTATAGATTCCTTAACTCAAATAATCATCGAAATTTCCACACGACAAAATGATGACGAATCATTTTCTCACCATTGTGCCTCCTCTAAGACACAACACTCGATACTTAGAATAAATTATGACTTCTGATGTCGGGAGCTTCATTTTTTATCTTTATCCATGAGTAGTGAAAATTTGAGTATGGTGAAATTTATCATTTAAGAATGATGAAGAATGGAAATAATTGGTTATCCGGAATCAAAAATGGCATTGACAATCATTAGTTTGGTTAAAAAAAATGGATTCTAATGTAGCTATTTCTAACCGAAATTGAAATCACCAAAAAAGAATTTAATTGGGGATTTTTTGAATCTGAAATAGAAATCCTACATTGATTTTGGATCCAATTAAAATTTTTTATTCTCTTATCTAATTGGGTTTTCATTTTTGACGTGATTTGATAAAGATATGATTTGAAATTTTCATCTTAAAAAGATGTATAGGGAACTTCCATCCTAAAGAGAAATGATCTAACCCTAGATCATTTATCTAAACTCATATTTATATGAAACTACAATGGTCATAGAATCCGAACCCCTCACACCGTTTCACATGAGGTCTACCATAGGGTAAACACCACGTTATGAAATCAACTGTGCTCTCAGATTTCCAATATTAATCATAGTATAGAAGTTATTAGGAATAACATCCAAATAAAATAATATTATTTTATTAACTTATATACAGTTACATAATTGATAAATTTTTCTATAGAATCTTCACACCCACAAAAGGTATACCCCGCCTCCGTATAATGGTATGCTCTAGACTTAACTGTGTAATTAATATTCAATACTAGATACCATTTTAGTGATATACCATCTCCTCTACCATCATATTAAAAAAATACATACTAGTTTTTTAAATTAAATTTTTTGGAACACTTGGTATCAGAATCACACACTATCTCACCGCCTAGGTCTGAAAATAGACATTGAAATAGTATAAAGTCTTAAAAGGTGAAAATAGAGTCCCTACATCATTTCCCCCATTATGATTTCCATCCCTGAAATGAACAAATATGGGATATTACTCAAGATACATTACTCACAAATGGCTCTCCCATTCCAAGAAACACTCCTAAAAATTTTTGTGATGCCATGGCATGCACAACCAGGGGATGGTCCTTCCTCCTAAGGTGTTTTCTTATCGAAGACATGTGTTGGAAAACATGCACGCATATCATCACCAGTTTCACTTGGAAAATATCATGCGCCAATTCCATCATCAGGGGTAGTGAATTGATGTAAATGACCCTTCTATCCCTCATCATGATCTTGAACAACCCAATGGAACTCAGGGTTAACTCGCATTCCAAGATGAAAACCTACACTAAAGCCCACTGTATATGATATATTCTGTATGGAGGTTGATGTTTAGAATTTAAAGGTGTGAACTAACAAAAAAGGTGAGTAAATTCATCCAGCCTTGTGATGCTTGAAATAAAAAACACATGGATTTCCCCACAAGTCTTTTCCTCTCTAGGAAGTATATTAATCCCCAAAGTAGACACTTTTCTACACCAAATAGTTTCATTCCTTGAAGAATGAGGGAAAATAGAAAACATTTACTAGAAATTCCATAACCTGCTCCATCACTCTAATTTCTAGCCTTTCCATGAATGAACCAGTCATGGGGACTCATAAACCACACTTTTATACTATCCTCTTTGGTTGGAACTAACTCTCCACGAACAGGATGAGATTCATTCTACATCGTATCCATTCATGACTAATTTTCATTAGGTGGTTAAAAATAATGTTTAAAGACATGATATCATTATGGATATGAATAAGATACATCCCATCCATTAAAAATATGACTCCCATAACAATGAATATAATGGAATTTTTTTTAACACCTGAAATTATGATAATATTAAGATATTATTAACCAAACAATGTTAAAAGATCACATATGATATCATGTTAATTTATATGATTCTTTTAAAATTTAATACCAATTATTTCCCCATTATACAGGAGGTTAACCTACACTTTACCAAGAAAAAGTAAAAAGTAATGGTTTATTTCACAATCACTTCATTATCTGAGGTTGTTTATAAGTAATTATCCACTGGGACATCTTTATCAACCACATCCTAGATACATAAAAATGTATTTCAAAAAATTATTACTATTTTATAGAATATGAGTTAATGTCATTTAATACATTATTTGTCTTTTGCATAAGATGTTTATAAAGTAATCCTTCCATTGTTTTCCAAACAAGGTCCTTTTTAACCATTTCGACAAAACTAATGTAAGAATGTATTTTTTAACTTATACGGAGGGTGCATCTATTTTCTACCATTATAAAATCGCCAAATATTCTCTTACATGATTATAAGAATATTTTCAATGTAAATGTTTTCTTTTATGATTATGTGACTTTTAAATGATTTCAAAAAATATATAATTCTCTTAAATAGTTTTGATTTCAGCTATGTCAACATCCTTTGATGGATTTTAATTTTATTTTATGATGATTTGTTATGATATAAAACATCCATATTGTATTGAATTTTTTGAGATATGATTGACTATGGTTGTGTTATTTTTATACCATTCATGGTTTATAGAGAAATCATTCAGCTCACACATGGCTCTCACGTGTCAAGAAACACTAAAAAAATATGGGATATTACTCATGATACTGAGCTCACACATGGCTCTCCCATTCCAAGAAACACTCCTAAATGTTTTTTTGATTCCATATCATGCACAATCAAGGGATGGTATATCCTCCTAAGGTGTTCTCCTATCCAAGACATGTGTTGGAAAACATGAACGCATCTCATCAGCAGTTTCACTAGGAAAACATCTTGCCCCAATTCCATCATTGTGGTAGTGAATTGAGGTTAATGACCCTTCTATCCCACAACATGATAAAAAAAACCCAATGGAACTCAGGGTTAACTTGAATTCCAAACCGAAAACATACACTCAATCCCACTGTACATGATATCTTCGGTATGGAGGATAATGTTGAGAATGCAACGGTACGAACAAACAAGGAAAGTGAATAATCTCATCCGACCTCATGAAGATACAAATAAAAAACACATGGCTTTGCCCATAATTCTTCACCTCTCTAGTATGTAAATTAATCCCCAAATAAGTCACTTTTCTACAACAACTAGTTGCCTTCCATTTTGAATGAGGTCAAATCAAAAAAATGCACTAGCAATGCCATGACCTTCTCTCACACTCTAATTTCCAAAATTTCCATGAATGTACAAGTCATGAGGACTCATAAACCAAACATTGATACTATATTCTTTGGATGGAACTAACTCTCCCTCCTAGGATTTCATTACTCACTAATGACACCTCTAGCAAAAAGGGATGACGAGCGCATAAAGCTCCATGCTAGTCTGAAGAAATAAAACCTCATTTCGCTAATATTCATTGTTAAATAGTTCTAGATATGTAAAAATGTCACATTGTCATGTTCCAGGTAGAAAAATACAACGGATCCAAAATTAATGTGAATAAAATGAACTGCTGATTAAGAAGATGATTTTATCATCTTCTTACATGAACTATCTTTCATGGGGAGTGCAACATGATTTCATCTTAAATGCTCAAACATTGTCATAGTACAAACTCCTTAATTAAATTTTAACAAGACTACTAAAATCACATCTATCAAACAATGGATGGAGGATAAATATCTGATAGATGAATTTATGAATAAAAATTATTATATTATTTTTTAATTAAATATTTAATGTCACGAAGACTAGAGCCTAAAACATCATGTTTATGAAATATCTTAAAAAGGCCCCCTTTGAAGCATGGGTCACATTTCCACATGTGGAACATTAATCAAACTATCCATGTAGGTGTTAAAATCGAAATAGAATTAGAAAATAATAATAATAATATCATATTATTTATATGTAATATATTGGTCTGCTCAATGAGATGGAAGAAGGTACTCAAAAATTGGTCCTAAAAATACCACATCGATGTAAGGGGCACATTGCACGGAACATGAATTTTATTCCACATGGGGATGTTACATGTTTTTAAATGTTTTAAAAATAATACTATTATTATTATATTATATTATATTATATTATACTATATTTTGTTTATTTTTTCTTTTTTGAAAACCTGTGAGGGGGTGTTCCCACAACAGCTCACCAGCTACCACCTTCATATCACAATGATCTTTCGATGTTCCAGCTCTGTAATACCATTCCACTTCCACCAATGTAGCCATCCATTGTGCCGAACTCACCACTACGCCACCATCTGAACCCACTACATCTCCACCTTGCCAGAGCAATGCCCTGCCAGAGCTAGACCACAACAACCATCTGCAGTCCACTGGAACCACTCTGTTGTTCAAAAAATTTATCTGAGAAAAATTATGGGATCTGAGGAACCGGGTCTACACTATAGTTTTCTTCTCTCAAATAATAGTTTACATTTCCACATGAAGAAATGTTGGCGAATCTTTTTCTCACCATTTTTCCTCCTCTGACACCCGACACCCGATTCTGAGAATAGATCAGGACTTCTGATGTCGGGAGATTCATTTTTTTACTTTATCCATGATCAGTGGACATTTGAGTGTTGTAAAATTATATTTTTTAATAATGATGAAGAATGAAAATAATTGTTTATTTGGAATCAAAAATGGATTTGACATTAGTTAGTTTGGTAAAAAAATACTAATGTAGAAAATTCTAACCGAAATTGAAATCCACAAAAAAAGTCTTCAATTGTGGATATATAGAATCTGAAATAGAAACCCGACCTTGATTTGGTATCCAATTAATTGTTTTATATGATCTTATCTAATGGAGTTTTCATTTTTGATGTGATTTGATAAATATAAGATGTGAAATTTTTATCTGAAAAAGATGGATAGAGAACCTCCATCCGAAAGAGGAATGATCTAACCCTAGATCATTTATCTAAACTCATTTTTTATGAAACTATAACAGTCACAAAATAAAAACCTCTCACACCCTATCAGATGAGGTATCCCATAGGGAAAACACCATGTTATGAAATCAGTTGTGCTCTCAGTTTTCAAATATGAATCCCAGTTCAGAAGTTATTAGGTGTAGCATCCAAATAAAATATTATTATTTTATTAACTTATTTACAGTTACACAATTGAACAATTTTTCTATATAATCTATACACCCACAAAAGGTATACCCCACCTCCGTATATTGGAATGTTCTAGACTCAACTGTGGAATTACTTTTCAATCCTAGATACCATTTTAGTGATATACCATCTCCTCTCCAATCATATTATAAAAAATACATAGTAGTTTTTTAAATTTTATTTTTGGGAACACTTGGTATCAGAATCACACACCGTCTCACCACCTAGGTCTGAAAATATACAATGAAATATTCTAAAGTCATACAAGGTGAAAATAGAGTCCCTACATTATTTTCCCCGTTATGAATTCTGTCCCTGAAATGAAACAATATGGGATATTACTCAAGATATTGAGCTCACACATGGATATATCGTTCAAAGAAACACTCCAATTTTTTTTAATGCCATAACATGCACAAACTAGGGATGGTCCGTCCTCCTAAGGTGTTCTCCTTTCGATGACATGTGTTGGAAAACATGCATGCATCTCCTCACCAGTTTCACTTGGAAAACATCATGCACCAATTCCATCATTGGAGGTAGTGAATTGTGGTTAATGAACCTTCTATCCCTCAGAATGATCTAGAACAACCCAATGTAACTCAGGGTTAACTAAAATTCCAAACTGAAAACCTACACTCAATCCCACTGTACATGATATCTTCTATATGGAGTTTGAAGTTTAGAATACAAAGGTACGAACAAACAATAAAGGTGAGTAAACTCATCCATCCTCCTGAATCTAGAAATAAAAAACACATGGATTTCCCCAAAAGTCTTAACCTCTCTAGGAAGGATATTAATCCCCAATTTAGGAACTTTTCTACACCAACTTGTTGCATTACATGAAGAATGAGGTCAAATATAGAAAATGAACTAGCAATGCCATGACCTGCTCACACACTCTAACTTCCAGCCATTCCATGAATGAAAATGGCAGGTGGACACATAAACCACACATTGATACTATCATCATTGATTTGAACTAACTCTCCCTCATAGTATTTCATGACAAACAAAAATGAATCCTGGTGGGAGATGAACCCCTCATTCTAGTACATTATAATCTATGATGAACAACATTGAAACAAGGTTACATGAACGATATGGGTCACCTTAGTAAAACCTCAACCAATAATTTGCGATAAAAGTGGGACTCAAATAATTTTTAACATATTGTATAGAAAAATGGTGGAAGAGACATAGTGTTTGCCTCTTATCATCTCACACATTGTTGGATCGTAAACATCTGAATCCTGTAGTAGTTTCCATCCATATCAACCATCTCCCTATGCTTGACATGGATGCCTAGTTGTGGTGGAATGACCTCATAGCATCTTCGACCACCCATAGTTATTATGGATCCTCTTCCATCACCGACTCTCTAGGGACCACTATGTCCTCACATGGGAGACCCCTGGTCATGTCATAGTCTCTACCTTAGCAGTACATTCACCAACATCTTGAGAATATCAACAGATCAAATCGGGACACTCAAAATGCATAACCTTACTCATCACAGGCATAACACCAGTCCTCCATAGAAATTCCAGGTGATCTATTCTTCCCTTGACCATGTGATTTTTTATATCCATAAGAAGGCCTCCGACAATAAGGACATGTCATCTGAAATCATCTAATGGAGGAAAACATCTCAAATCTGTCTTTCCCAATGCCAAAATAGCTAAACGAAATCTCACTAATAGAAATGATTTTGTCATCATCTTTTAATCAAGCTCCCCGATATAGGTGGGTATGAAAAATGGTGCTATTCAACATGGATCTCTCCATGGTTTCACTCTTAATGGTTCCTTGATTGGAAGTATTTTTCATGGATCTTTTCTTGTGAGTAGCGTGTAATGTCTGTGAACATAACAGCACACTCAGAAACTATCATCTCTCACTGCTAAATCCATTATAGTGCCAAGTCATTGTGCATATGAGTAATAATGTTCCAAAAATTCTCAAATCTAGGTTGATAATTTTTGCTACCAAATATACCATATGATATATTAGTGTTCAAAAAAGCTAGATATCGGAAACCACCAACCCTATCCAATCCTATTATGCCAGAGTATTTGGCCCACTACCAAATGTCAATGGTCTTTACTGTTAGAAATCATGGATTGATATCAACTTGTGCACATCCTCATCCAAATTGCAGAACATACTGATTTTCAATAGGTTGTGGTTCTTCTTCCTATCCACCAAGAGGAATGTAGATCACATGATGGATCCTTAACCGAGGACTCATCACTCATGGAATCTTCATCATGAATCTGAGTATGTATCCTACATGGTTGTCATAATAGATGAATCCAAAATTTAATCAAAGAGAATAAAATTTATATTAGCATATATATATATATATATCAACAATAATTGATGAGCTGACTGAATAGGGAAACTCAAAGTCTCACTCCTATATGAGGCATGTACCATCGATCCCTACAAAAAATTCTTCTTCATTCTGAGTTGACAATCATATAATCAGGGTCCTAGTGAATGGATACATTAGACACAACACCATACATATACTCAATAGCTTTAGAGATTACCTTGAGACATATTGACACTACATCCCTTAATCCCAAACAATTCCTTTTTTGGGAATGCCCAAACAACATTCCATGAAATCAACCACATCTAACACCATTTTTTCATGACTCGACCCTTTCCAGGGCATAAGAAAAAACTTAAAAAACAATCCACCATTTTTCAAAGAATAGTGAAAAACTCCAGTGGAATAGAAATCATATGTAGTAATTTTACAATGTCGATGTACATGTTCAGACAACAAACACAATGAAAATGTCAATAGGAAAATGAAAATATACAATACCTCTATATAAAAAAACTATTCATCTACCTCTAAACAGTAGCGGTTCATGTGTGAAAAAGATAACTGAATGAGTAGGGGAAAAAATACATGCCCAAATAGAAGAGTGACACAACCCGTAATCATGTTGAAAAAAATAGTTGAAAGAGCCCCACTCCTGGATCCCATGATATGACCACCACACATGGTCCAAGAACCTCGTACCCCAAATCTCTTTTGTTGTCATGATCATCCTTCCCATCATCCATAGGGAACACCAACTATGAAAAAATCAATGTTAGGGGTATTGAAAAATTTTATATCTCCACCCAATAAGATAATGAATGTAAAATCATCCATACATAAGGAGAGAAAAAGTATTTGAAGATGTACTTATCATAGAGCCTTTTTTATCTATAGTAGTAGAGTATACCAATCCATCCAGTATAATATAGACATGGAACATAATTTTCATACCCATGCTTATTCGCCTCTCTTGGAAGGATATTTTTCAAAACCCAATGATCTTATACTAGAAGAGGATATATGTGTGTGTTTGTGTGTGTGTTCTCAATAAAATAATCCAAAATGAGAGAGTAAGGGGATCTCAATCTGACAACACATCGAAGGAGAAGTGTCAACAATAGTTCCATAAGTAACCACCAACAATGCCTAACATCCCCCATGTCTAACCTAAATAGACATGTCAAAGGGGATCAAATAAAAAAGCATTATTCTATTTAATTGGGTCGTCAATGAATTTCCAAAAATGTTTTAGGATGAGTTACAAGGATGCATCCCAATGGGGAAAGTGCCCCTTTTACTCATGAGTCCAAGGTAGCATCCAAGCATGTCTCATCACTGATCAACACAATTATAATATGTATTCTTGATGTCAAGGATCTCCATCCTATTCCATCTGGGGGATTCCACAAAAGAGTACCTATATAAGAGTTGCACCCATTTTTAAGGGGGATTTCACTCTATGTCATCGAATATCCTCACATTAGTGTATCTGGGTAATTCCAATCAAAAGTAACGTTAGAGCACCCATGCCCATGAAAATGGGGGATTCTACTCTATATCATCGATGACACACACCATAGTTCATCAAGGGAGTTACACTAAAAAATAATTATATAGGAACCAAACAGTACGATATTAGGGGTATTCCACTCTGATCCTCGATGCCATCAAACATCTCCTAGATAGGAATCATTCTTGTAACATCACACATCATACCATGAAATCAACTAAGGAGGTAATGATTGTGTTGTACATTGAAAAACAACTTGGATAGGTTTATTATGGTCCAAAATTTGTGTCCAAAAGATTGTGATATGAGATGTAGAAGATAACTAATGTGGAACCCAATTCATGTGGGGCCCAAACGTTGTGTGACCCCACCTTGTAGTTTGGCGATGTACCCATCTATAATGTGATTCTAAACTTCATTAGAGTAAAACAAGGAATTTTCATGTACTCCTATAATATATAGATCCTCTATCCCATATGGTTGATGAGTGCACAATGCTCATCATTGGTTTGAAAGGATAAAAAATAATTTCACTGACTAGCATCCACAAATGACCCCAAATTTTCAAATACATCACACCATCATGATCATTGTGAAGAAAACAATAGGATTTAATTTTCATTCATGAAAAACAGACTCTCAATTTAAGAGATTATTCTCTTGGTGATTAGTCTTCATTTTTGGTTAATGTGATTGAATTTTGTCTTATAATGTATTCATCAATCAAAGGGTCATATTGTTGATGACGGGGTGTCCATTGGACTTTTGATGCAAGAGATAATTCTGATATAAGAATCTACAAATAAAATAAAATTATATTTATTTCAAATTAAAATATCATGCCACTGAGCCTCAAGATTTAAACATATTTATCTAAAACAAACTTCAAAATTTCCACCATGAACTAAGGGTCATGTTTCTATAGAAGACTCATAAGTCACACTCTCAATGTATTTTTTACGTTCGAATCAGTTTTAGAAAATAAAAACAACTGTATTATTATTAATTTTAATGAATTTTATTGACCTACTACACAAGTTGATGAAAGGTACACAACATTTCTTAAAAACCCTTATTAATCATATGGTCACAATGCCACTTACAGTGCGTTAATTATATGATTCACGATGATGTTACATGTGTTTAGATGTTTTAATAATAATGTTATTACTATAAATATATTTGTTATGTTTATTTTTTAAGCCTATGGGGTGTTCTTGTGGCCAGTCACCTACCCTTACCCCTATCTCCGCTCTACAACACCCAGTCACTTCCCCCATGGCACTCGGCTGTACCACCTACCGAACCTACCACATCTCAACCTTGATAAAGCCGCACCCTTCCAGACTCGCACATCTGGCATCTTTTGTGGACCACTGGAACCACTCATGTTGTAAAACAAATTATTTGATAACATATCTGGGATCTTTAGGACCTAATATACATATATGTGGTCTCTTCTTATAGAATCTTCGATATTTTGACATGATGAAAAATTGGATGATATTCCACTCAACACCACTCCTCCTCTGTCCCCCAAAACTCGATCTGAGCAAAGATCGAGACTCCTTGACTCGATATCATCAAATATATGTGTAATTCCACAATATCAAGGGTTGTTTCTAGAAGGGGAAAAATTAACAACATATAAAAATTAATATGTGAATGAATTGAAGAACTATAATAAAAAAAACCATTGGTCATTCTTTGTTTTCCCATTAAAAAGGATTCTATAGAAGTTCATTTGAACTAAAATTGTAATAAGAAACAAAGTATTAAATCATGGAGCTAAAG
This sequence comes from Viscum album, assembly GCA_963277665.1. Classification (NCBI taxonomy): domain Eukaryota; kingdom Viridiplantae; phylum Streptophyta; class Magnoliopsida; order Santalales; family Viscaceae; genus Viscum; species Viscum album. Next base: position 806,192,278 of record OY728130.1, read on the forward strand.
AATCAAATATAGAAATCCTACATAAATTTTTTATCTGTCGTTGTGTTCACTAAAATCAAATCTACTAGTGTCTTAAATTTTGTGGATATAAGATATTGATCAGACTTCGAATTGACATTAGAATCATATGGACAGAGATAACCCATCTGATATTAAAATGAGATAACCCATTATCATTTCGTGAAACATTTATTAATAGAAAACTGCTAGCGATTTCATAATCTAATCCTCTCATTCCCTCTACCTAGTGGTCTCCATGAGCATGAACACCACAATACCAAATCAACAGTACTCTAATATTTCCAATATGAATCCCCTTTCAGAAGTTATCTGAAGTACTGTCCAAATGAAATAATATTGTTCAATTATTTTATTTACATTTATGTCATAAATAAAAATATCCATAGATGGAATGCACCCATAGAAGTTATACACAATAATGGTTGATAATAATCTTCAGACTCAACTGTGGCCTCCATTCTCCTGTCTGAGCTACTGTATGAGAGATATCTCATCTCCACTATGTGTATAGTACAAAATATCTTAATAATTTTCTGAAATTTATTTTTGGGTAGAATGATCCTTGGAATGACATGTCATATCATAACCTAGATCTAGGAATATACATAGAAATATTACAATTTCAGACAAGGGGAAAACCACTTCTCTAAAAATATATCTAATAAAAAAGATCGAACCAAAATAAGAATGAATAAATACCATCAGGCACCAATAGGGGATCCAAAACTAAGTCAAAATACTCAAATAGTAACATATTAATTATTAATCTAAAAAAATTTCATGTATATACCACCATGATGACATCATCACTAAAGGTTTTTAATCAAAATAAATAAATTGTATTCCATGTAACCCAAGAATAGACTCAAAGATTTCCATTCTCAGAACTAATAATCAATTTCTCCAAATATATACATCTCACCATTTTAGGAAAATAAATCCTTAATAATGAGGCACAAAAAATCAACAATTCACTATTATATGTAATGAAAAAATATAATAACATCATGGATAACAAAAAAAATACAAAAAATATAGACATCCATCACAACCCTTACAACACGTGAGATTTCCTCTTCCAATAACACTATGAATAAATCATATATTTGGGGAATGACTAGAAATAACGAAGGAAACTACAATGGTACATCAAAAAGAAACAAAATTGAATATTAGGGAGATATATACTACATGAACACTATGATATTAATATGGGGTACACCTAACTAGATCCAACAAAAACAAAACCTCACTCAATTAAATTAACCTTTTGAATATCCATTATGTAAAATTTTGAGGAGTTATAAATACTAGAATGACACAACTACATCACCAAATTTTATGACTATAAAGATTTAATTAATTAAATAATATCTATAACAAAACAATTATGGTTTTCCTGATGTTCAGGTTGATAAATATACTCTCTAATTACTTTTAATGACTTGTACGAGAATTACAAATTATGTAAAACAAAACAAGGACACAAACCGATTCATGTACCATAAATAAAATTACACAATTCCATTAAAAATAATTTTTTCATAAAAATAAACATAATATAAAACAAATTACTTCAAATATCTTTTTACAACTATATTATAATATAATTAGATAAAAAAATAATTTCAAAAAATAGATAATTTATAAATTTGAAAATAATTTAGTTTTTAAAAAATTAAGAAATAAATTTTGATTAAAAAACTAAAATTTTAGATAAGATATAATATTATTTTATAAATACATTCCATGATTTCATTTATTAAAATTTTTCTAAATAATTATTTTAAATAATAGTTTCATAAAAAATTTAAAAAAAATATTTTTTAAAAAACCAAATATTCCCTTAGAATATATTTTTTCCAAAATAAAACCACCATTTTAAAAAACTCTAATAACCCATGGAAACCAAAATATAATAATAAATAAAAATATAATCCAAAAAATGATTTCAATAAAAATAAACTCCTTAAAGTGATAATATAGACCTGGCAACATTTAATGGGGGAATAATACCACATCACAATGTGAAAAATGACTATGTATAGTTTTTTTGCATGTTCTCATAAACCATGGACTAATATTGTTATTATATCTATAATTCATGGATAAAAAATTAAAATAAAAATTGCATATTTTTCCCCACTAGGATTGATAATCACGAAACACTAGTACACTATGCATTTTCAAACATAAAATTCATGTAGACCGCTAAAATCCACAATGTTTATTAGGGAGATTCAAAAAAATCCGTAATATAAAAAATTCCATCAAGGATATTCAAAATTGAATTTAATACAAAAATTTAATGTAAAACTAATCATAATATCTAATTTATTCATTGAAGAATATATAATCAAGATCTTCTTCCCCACTCTTCTCTCGAGACACGACAAAAATCCTTGTAAAATGTCTATAAAAACATACAAATAATAATAAGTGGTATTGTCCCAAACATAGGTAACTTAATAAAACCTATTATCAATACAGTTTATAATGAACTAAATCATGTTACAACTAGCATAAAAATAGTACATCATACTAATAGTCCCTAAAAAATTACATAACACTAGGGTGGAAAAATTGACCATTTGAATCAATAAATTTTATTTGGATTGATGTTCCCATGATTAAAAAATATCTAAAAATGTGGACTCTTCCAGATAGTCCCAATAGGCACATCTATAACACCAACATCCATTCCAATAAAATAGTTTGTCCTAATAAATAAACATCCATCAATTAACATAACATGAATAAATAAACAAATCATTATTAAATAGAGTTTAATAGTAACAATGACCTTGTAAATAAATAAAAAAATATAGAAAATATATACACCTTTATGGATTTTAATTTAATAACAAAAATAAAAAAACCACTGAGAAATAAATATAGGTGAAGACTATGTTAGTCTTAAAAACCAAAGACAACCATCAATTAAAACATAAACAAATATAGAAAAACTCTATCCAATACACTAAAATTATAACAGATACATACAACAAGTGGACTATGCAATGTGTGTATGAAATCGACTGTATATGGATTTAATCAAACTAGTTGTGCAATTCTATTGAAATGAAATTTTATTTATTGATGTTTTAATTAAATTCTTTAAAAAAGATTATAATGGTATTATGGATCTAAATATTATTCCATATTTAGATTCTATAAAAAATCATTTATCATTCATTGATAATCGAGTACATTGAAAATGATGCTTGAATGTTTTCGGGAAGAATTTGGAATCTCTTAATTATAAAACACCGTCTTATTGACGTTTTCAAGACAAATTACAATAAAAATCACATGAACACAGTTAATATATATATTGGAAAACTATATAACATCTTGGTAAACTAATAAAATATAATATATAGTCCGTATAAAAATTAAAAATTTAAAATAACAAAAAAATTATAAATTGAAATAAAAAATCAAACAGTAGTACAATGGGTGGTAGAAAATATAATATCAAAAACAAATTGAAATTTTATTACTAGAATAGAATTGTCATTATTATTTCATATTTATAATTGTATTCTCAATCTATGCTCATTTATTAAAAATAATTCCTTGGTATTTATAATCACATTTCCAAATTTTTAAATCTCTATACATTTCTTAAACAGTTTAAAATAATATATATTGAATAATGTTAGATATGTGTGAGTTATTATTTATTTATCAAATATAATATTTTTTAAAAATATTCACTTTAGTATTATTAATAAAAATTCTGTGAATCACTGTATTCCAGTTTTATCAATTTATTTTAATATAAAAATTTAGCCCTTTTAATTTTAATATCTAAATTTTTTATATAAATAGATCTAGTACATTTACAAAAAAAAATCACAATAAATGAAATTTAGATAGTAAATGGGTATAATACATAGTAATTTAAAAACCCTTCCATTATAATGTGGGAACCTACTCCTTATTTTCTTGGAATTATTGTGATTCATAGATTTAACAACTATTATTGATGGTGATTAAAATATGGATGATATTATAATAAACATAAAGTGTCTTATTTCAATTCACATGTTTGTGGAACTATCACAGCTCACATAAGATGATTGTTTATTATACCTCCCAATAGTATTCACTCAGCTAATAAGTATTGAATTATTTTATTGATACCATATAATCATTATTGGACAACCAAATAATTAGTTTTTGTACTCCTTATGAATGAATAACATCATTATTATAAAAAATTAAGATTGATATTTTATTAATATATGTAATATAGAACAACTGAATCATCCCAACTCTATTTAAGGGTACTAAATTCTCTAAAAAAACCAATATATAGTAAGATACATTTTTTCACTTCCATAAAATCAGGTTTTTTATCTAATGGTAATATAATTTATGAATCCCTAATTATTGGTTTCTAGAATTTGAAGAAAAAATTTAAAATTTTGAATATCATGTATTGATACTTAATATTCTTTTTCCCAATCAATGAATGAGACAATGTAGTTAGATATCATCTTTCATAGAAAATACATGTTACTCTAATATAACATCCCACTGAAAATTTTCACATAAGATTATTTTGAAATCTATTGTTCACATTTAATTATTATCACAAGGAATATGTTGGATAATACGTACATCAAAAAATAAATTTTTAATCATTGAAAAAAGTTTCAAACTAATTCAAATGGATTGGTTTTCTGGTATTTATATGAAAACTTAATATATTCACAAAACCATTAATACTTCCGAAATCAAAGTACATGTTGATACTATATATTTTTATTTATTCTCCTCAATAAAAATCTATAAATAAATTACTTCAAAATAAATAACATCTAGATCACAAGAGACGGGTCACGGTCAACTACCATGAAGCATATATCCATGAAACATAACTTCTTCAATGCATAAATATCACATGGTTCATTGATTTTTACACCTATAATTTCCACATTATTTATCATAAAATCGGTACGAAATATATTCATGAACATTATTCCATTATTACATAAAGAAATATAAAAACTATATAATTCTATATAATCATAAGTAGGTCAATATAATTACATTCCATTCATCTGTTACACAATATTAAAATTTTAACATCCTATTTCATTCATCGAAAAAACAAAATTCTCTTGAATATCATCATCATACCTTCTGATCTTTAGGGATCAATTAAAATTTCTTCTAAAAATAATTTTCTTGATAACCCATATTTTACATAGGTTTTTAATTTAGGATATCGTCCTCAAATACTTATTAATTTATATTTGTAATTTGTACTTTATTCACCCATTAACTTTTATGTTAACATAAATTGAAAATATCAACATTATTTACTTGTCCAACATATAATGATCATAATCTAGAGTGTTAACATAACCAATCATAATATTCAATTCAACTTTTATGTTTTCTTATAGTAGATTATTTATAAAGAGAATCTATAACATATATTTATAATAATGTTGTCATATCCTATAAATTTATCAAATTTATCCTCTATAGTTTCATCAGAATTTTGGATATAAAATAAATCATAATTTAAAAATAAATAATATATTATATATAGTATTATGATGAATTATAAATTACATTTTTTGTTCATTATTTTTTTAAATATTAATGAAAATTATGTCACTATTTGATTTATTATTCATAACTCTGATTCAAGAAACTTGTCATGATCCAACCATTTTTTTCAAATTGTGTTTATGATAGTGTTTTTTATCCTTAATATCATAGTGAGGACATAAATTTTACACTAACATCAACATTCTATGTTTTAAACATGTCTTAGGGAAAATTTCATTATATTGATTGGGGCTTATTCTTCTATATAAAATATATCATAAAAATAAGATTATTTTTCAAATTGTATATATTCAGATGGATAAGAATTGGATAAAACATATCTTCTAAAAGATTAAGGTCCACAATTATAATATTCAGATTCTTCATAATATTGTATTCTTATATATGGATTCTTTGTAACTTTGAATGTTGAATAAATATTCTAGTTTTAATTCATGTGAATTTTGAAAAAAGACATCTTCAGTATGGAATGGTTTTCAATAATTCTCTCACCAGCATTATTCACTAATATTGTATTCAAAAATAATATATTATAATAAATAATTAGATATTATTGATTTTTCATACCAAGAAGAATCCATTATTTCCCATTAATAAGGGATATATTATCTTATAAATGTTTATAAATATTTAAATCAAATTATTAAAATAACTAATAAAAAATGGCATCCTAAATCATTAGGAAAGTCTTATATCACTTGTCCCTTATTAAAACCACAATTACTAATTAATAGAAAATACATTATTCATGATCTGTTACATTATTCAATCCATTCTTCTATATTTTCCTTCAAAAAATCCCAAATTTTAAACGAATTAATTCTCCCTTTTATAATCTCTATTTTTAAAAAAATGTAAATGATTATTTTTCATCTTTACTGATATTCTTTGGGTAAGGGATAATTACACTATTATATAAATTTAAAATTATATATCACTTCCTCAATCATGTTAACACCTTATATATATGAATGAAATGTGGCATAAAATATCACAATAAAATGATACATTAAATAATAAACTAATATAATATGTGAATGATCATAATATATAAATCCATTATTTTTATTATTGAAAAAAATGTTTCATATAAAAATTAACATTATAAATAAATTTTTTTCCATTGTATATTGAAATTATTTTCATTCATCTTATTATTTATAACTAGCATAGAATATAAATTAAAAAAATTAAATCCAAAATTAGGTTTCTCCCATTCAAATATACAGTTCAATGATCCTGAGTTACACATCTCTAAATTAGAATTCTCTAATTTATTTTCATATAAGGATAATAGAATATATTTAACATGGCTCATTTATTGGAAATTAAAAAGTATACCCATGACATAGTTCAAATGTATTGTGAGATATAGTTACGTATATGTTATTTAAGACAAATACCCCTCTGGGCTCAAAATATTTGAACTTATTCATCATGCATGGTATTCTATAATATGTTATTCTATTTTAACCTTTTGTGACCTTGTGTAGTATTATTATTATATAATATGATATAAATTAAAAAACTATATCATATATATCTATTACATAAGAATTGTGTTCAGAGATCTAATTACATAATTTATCAACCAAGAACCCATAAATAACATTTATTTACTTATGTAGAAAAGAAAATAAATTAATGGATATATGAAAATGGTGGATCATCACATAACATTTATTTTACAAACTAGACTTCAATTTAAGTCTCAACATAGAGACCATTTTTATTTTTCATTCATCCTATTGATAATCTTTATCCTCGATTGTTATTTTTTATTTCATTCGGTATTCATATGTAGTGGGGTATTCCTAATCAAAAAATATTTTTTTCATAGATGTAATTTACATGAAAACATGAGATGTAAATAAAATTCATCATATTTTCCTCCTCTAAATTGTATGATTGTTCCAATTTTCTATCCATAAAATTATGAATTTGATATGAATAGTCCTAGAAATTATTATTTATATAGACCACATTTTCATTAAAACCAATTATAACAACAGATAATTAGTTTGACTACATATTCCATGAATAAAATATCTAATTTTGGTATATATGATTTTAATTATTGGTTATATGCCTCAAAAAAATCACCTCCAAAATATTTATTATATATATATCCTTATACTTTTTTGAATTCAATTTTTATTATTCATATTGGATTATGTACAAATAATAAATCATCTTATTCCTCTCCAAATTTATTTTCATGTTTATATTTTCACGTTACCTATGTTAATAATTCTGTTATACAACATTTTCTACTCTGTTGTGTTTTATTTTCAACTATATTTGGAGAATGAAAAAATTTGATTGAAATTAATTTCAATTTGCCTCTCAAATAATATTTATTTTTGTTTTTTATTAATTTTTATTCTCCCCAAGAAAGAGTTATAATTTTCATAACATTATTCATTATCCATTGAATCCTAATCCCCATCCTCCTATCATCATTTCATATGTGATTGATTTTTACAATAAATCTCTCATCAGAAATACGAAAAAATTTATTTCAAGTCCAAAAAAATATTCACATCCTTGATATATATTATTGATTAATATATTTATAATATTCTATTTAATATTATTATAAATAAGAATTTTTTTATTTTAGTATTTAGGAACCCAAAATTCTCTCTTCCGTGATTCTCATATGATTTTATGTTGTTTAAACAAGGAAAATCCGTGTATCCAAACCACCAACTACACTATCAATGTCCAATGATAGTTTTTCTATTTCTATTAAATTTCATTAATTAAAATTTATATGTTTTTTATTTTTCTAATAATGAAGAATTATATTTATCATTATTTTGGGATTTCCTTCAACAAATCTATTGAACAACCACATTTGAGTATTTATAGGATTTATTATAAAATTTTTTATATGCTTATTTTTTAGAATATAATTTAATACCTCAATAAAAATATAAGGATATATTATTAGAAAAAAAATAATATATATAATTGTTTCCATTGTTTTATGATCTTCATGTATATGAATCAAAGAAGATTTTAATATTTTAATCACTAATTAGAGTATATTTAGATGGAATTTAATAAATATACTACATGGGTATCTCATACAGTCAATACACCCTTGGTATGCATAAAATATAATAATATAATTAACCCTAGCATATCATGTAGTAAATTACCTATGGTCCAACATTCATTTAACAATGACCCATTGGGTAGCACTCATGGTCTAACACATCAGTTCAATGACCACTAGGTATCTATCTCAGTCAAGATATTTGGGTCAATATATGTAAAACTATACATAAATGAACCTACATAGAGATTCTCTATTAATCAATTCCCCTTGGCCAAACATTTACAATAAAAAACATACGAATCTCAAATAAAAAATAAATCTATCCAAACAACACTAGTAATGGAAAAAAAATAATGAATAATATGATTTATATTCCCAATAGCCATTAATCTAGAAAAGAAGCCCATAATCCCAGAAATAATCCTAAGTCATAATCAATAACCCTTTCCCAATCAGAAAATTTATAATAGGTCTTAATAATGGTTATAATTCAAAAACATGGAACACCCTAAAAATGAGTATTCTGCAAATTTATTTTATTTATTCTAAAGACAATAAAAGGAAGGTAGTAACCACCTACCTAGATGTTTTATGAGGAAATATTTAGAATATTCATCCTTGAATCATCCTAGAAAATCGTAGATCAATAAAAATTCAAAATCATTCAAAAGTGGAAACATCAATAGAGATAATGAATCAATAAGGTAGGATATAGATAACAAGAGAACTCACTAGTGGGAATCCAGTGCACCTGGCGATGTATCAATTGGAGCTTTGATGGAGGAACATGAAGAGATTGGAGATCTTTGATTATATATCATTCTCTTATATGAATCATGGGGAGAATAATGTGTTTCTAGACTTGATATGTGATCCTGAGATAATATAAAAATTAAAAAAAAATCTAAACTAAGTGTTCATTTAATGTACACACTATTTACTAGCCTCATCTAGCCCCTGCTTTAGGCAGTCAGCTAGGTCACCACACAACCATGTAATTGGCCGTTACATGTCCAGTACACGGCTACACTCAGAAAATAGGTACACGAAGGTTAATAAAAAGTACACAGTCTGTACATATAATATTTCCCCATTCTTATTTTTTATAAAAACAACACAAAATAAGGATTAATACCTGATGGAAATATCTTGGTTCTTAGAAACATCCCCCATTAAATCAATTCATCCCCAAATTTCTTATACAAGGATGGTGACATGAAAACTCAAACAACTATGGCCACTATGATCGTACGTTTGCCTCCCATTCCCATGTCTCATTATGAACTCACCCGTGTAGTCATAACACACATACCAGTGGAACAGACTGGCCATGGAGAACCATGATTATGTGATAAACAATCCAAATAGGGTTCATCTCAAAAGGATGTATATACATCGAAGTCAACCTCCTTTGGTTGAATAATGTGAGGCATATCTGAAAATTAACGTTGTGGCAGAGAAACATGAAAGACGTCATGCATTGACTGATACCTATGAGTTAACTAAAACTGATAGGCAACTGGCCTTGCAAGTTCTAAAAACCCTAACTACAGGACGAATCTCACTAAAATCTTCCACTATATCCTAACCATACTGCGTCCAAGCCTTGTTGTGACACTTATGAAAAAATGATAATTGACAATACACTCCAGAGGACATCTTCATCGACAATTAAAAGATTTATGATGAGATTTTATAGTATCCATCTTCATCTGAATAAACACTACATGATCAGTGGTATCTTGGAAAAGATGAGGTCCTAGCATAACAGCCTATCATCCCTCCAGAAAACATAGGTGTGATCAGCATATTCTACCATACAAACCCTTATAATGTTTCATCAAAATCATAAACTGAAAATAGTTATTGTAGTAATACTATACTAGGGGTATATGTCTCTCCCATGAAACCATGAAATCAAGGATACATGCTCGATGCATTTTTTCTATCACCTGAATAATACACTCCAACTAGAACTTGATATATGGATGGTATGCTATACTCAGAAATACCAATGTATACAAAGACTTTGGTAGTCTCTTCCATACATGAGAAGTAAAACCGGCATCCCTATTTGAAATGATAGAGCGTGAAATGCATTGAAAACATATAATCTATCATATGTACAACTTACCAATCTCATTAACAATGTAGGTCTCAATGAATGGAAAAAACGAGAAGCCCTAATGACTCTATAAAAAACAACCCCAAATTAATAATTCCCCCAAGCCGACCTCGGTAAACCCATCACAAAATCCATCGTGACATCATTACATTCAACTCCATACCTAGACACCAATACTGATGGTGTCGATCATTGTACATTATGGTGACACCAGGATAAAGGCCCAAACTGAGAAATGAAAATCCTGCATCCACTATTCTTGTATGTATGTTGACACACATATGTATCCATGAAAATGAAAGTCCACATCATCCCCAATGGTCCACCCAAATATAGGGTCATCTATTGTAACTCTATCCCATAGAACTACACCTTCAAGAATATTATAGATGCCTCATTCTCTCTCAATCTAAATGATGATAGATAACAACTACATATAAAATAAATCTACCCCTATTTGGCGTAAACCCCCAACTGCATCTTAGAGAATATTTCCATATGTTTTCACTCACTTTTGGCCTCTTTAACGGCATGTATTTATGTTCTCCTTCTCAATGCATATGCCACTCCATTTCCTTTCCCATGAGTGTGAGAAATCCCAATTTCAATAGACTGATGGTACTTAACTAACCTTTGTTGTCTCAAATTCATATCATGCAAAGTAATGATATAATTTATTCTTTTGTTCTCATTGATTACACAAAATTGTTATCCAAAAAAATAATTTCATTAATAGAATAAATAATGCACAAATTCATCAAACTCGATAATGTCTATCGGGTAATTCCTCTCATGTGGCCTCAACTACATAGACATGTATTCAACGAAACTACCCCCCTATATGGGAACTAATCGCAACCCTATACATTATACATCATAGTAAATTATGTAACACTTCCCCGACTTTGTAAAAATAAATATCAGTGCTGAAATCAATCTCACATTCACCTTCGGTATGGATGAATCACATGAATCATTCCACATGTACATTTCACCCTTCTTAGTCAATTCCATCAATGGTTTTGTTAATCATGAAAATTCATGTCTAACCCCCCTGTAATAACTAGCCAACACCAAATAACTGATCACCTAAAATTTGATCTTCAGATATTCCCAGCAAACTACTTTTCTCAATTTCTCTAGGTCTACTAATACTCCTATCATTGAGATAACATGACTGAATAAGTGAATTGGGTCCATCCAAAAGTGTAATTTTGAGATCATAGCATATAGTGGATTCCAACTTACTATTCTCAATATAATATCATGAAGTATGGAATTTCTATTTCTAGTGTGAGAGTACAACAAGATAACTTACAAAAACACCATAAAAAATATATGCAAAGATAGAAGACATAGTTCATCAGTTCCATGAAAACATATAGCATGTTCATGAGACCGAATGAAATTACCACATACTCGTATAGACTATAAATTCTATGAAAGTCTGTAAGGGGTATATCAGATTGTCTAATGAGAAACTAATGATAACTAAATCTCAATTTAATCTTTGAGAACACCCGGGATCCATAAAGATGATCAAAGAGAACCTATATACCCAATAAGGTTTATCAATTCTTAATCATCAAGTGGTTACGATTTTGATAAACCACATAAAGCATGTGGGTACCTTAAACAATTATCGCAAACAGAAAAGATAACTCTAATGAGAAGTGTTGGTTCAGATAAAATATTTTTCCTGTAACTCCATTAACTACTTCTTGAGCTCTTGCATCTCTGGTCTAGGCATCCAATATTGAAGAATGGATAGTGGTGCCTCTCCTAACACAAGATCAATAAATTAATAAACATCTATCTCTGGAGTTAAAACATACATGTTTTCTAGAAATAAAACCCCAATGGAATCCAGCATTGGAGAAAATTCAATCAATGATGTCCCCTAGTCATCCACATATAAATTTGAAGTATGGGATATATTTACTCCCAACTCAAGATTCTTGGGTCCATATCTGCTTGAGTGGACATCCTATTCTCCATTATGTAGAAAATACCCACCCATGGTGATGTATAACTCAAATTGTAGAGATAGAAGTAAACAAATGAATTGAAGTGGAATAAACAATCCATTATGAGAATGTCATAAAATTATATGATCTCTAAGATAGATATGTCACCTAAGAAGTTGCACCCACCAACCTCAAGAGGGTAGTCCATTCAAAAATGTACACTAGTAGTATTATTTACAAAAAAACTGTCTAGATTCATGAAATCCAAATAAGAAAATATGTATACCCAATGTTCTAAAAAATAGTGAAAAATATAAATCTATTGGATGAACCTGTATAGAAAAGTGATGAAGATAAAACTAAGGCATTTAGATTCATACTTCTCATTTTATAGGGTCTAGGATCCTACTCCTTCTCGGTATGCCCCACTACAAATGTCTTACCAATACCATATCCATGTGACCCTATCTCACTACCCTATGCTCATCCACAAAGTTGCTAATGAAATCTTGTCTATTGGAATCCACATCCACGAACTCCTTCTCGCGCAAATAAACTCATGTTCCATAACCAATGAGAAACTAGTGGTCATGCTCCAAAATGTGGATTCATAAAAGAATCCAAATCGCTCGTTGACGGTGAGAAAAATCTGCTAAAAATGTTGTTGATGCCTATCTTACTTCAAGATCAGGACGTGAATGGGTCATTAGAGAAATGTTGTCTCATATTCCCACTCTTCCCCACAATAGTAGCATACCACATCTCTACCAGAAGAAACATCACATGAAATCTCTCTTCGATGATTCCTATTATCTGTACAGGGAGGATCATCCCTGGATACTGAACCACCATAGCTCATAGCTTTGAACTCCCTCATATTGGGCTCAATAATTAGTGATTGGTTTACTATAGCAGTTACAGAAGTCTACTTGAAAAATTCACGTTTTACATGATTACATACTTAATACCATCCCCAAATGCATAGCCAAAGATAACAGGCCACCTCCTAGAAAAAGTGTTATGTGGTTAATCTCTATGAAACATGAAGAGTACTTCATCACTAAAAGAGTGACCAACACCAAATTCATGATCTACCAGTCTCGGTTGGCCCTCATTGTCTTGGGGTAGAGGTAATCATATACATACCTCTAAAACTCTTCCTATTCCTTATCTCGAGGACGTCCCTCATGTGATATGTCTTTCAAACATTTCTTGGTGGAACCATATATCATATACATTATTATATTCACTATACTCTCTAGAGGTATCTTCAGATGTTAAAAGATAGAATGTGTGGCCTCAAACAAGGACTCAGCAGCCTATGGTTCTTCATCCCCTAAAATTGTGGGAGGGTGATGTTTTTGGAACACCCAAATTAGCTCTTCTATAGAAATAAAATGATATAGTGGTCACTGAAAAGTTTTTAACGTCCTAAAAATCTATCATAGAACTAGGCCTCAGTAGTTGTGTCTAGTATAATAGTAGGTGCCAAAATGGGAATGATGGGAGGGTCTACTGATAGTCCCTAATCTACCATTTCTGTTGTCTGATTATTGCCTTGTAACTGCCGTACAACTGGAGGATGTTTCAGTGTCATTAATCTATATGGTCAAGTGCACACCTTATTACATGATTATCAAGTAGAAAATTCATATATTTTCTAGGAAGGAACAGGTGATGAAATATACATCTTTCAAAAAATAGGGTTACATGATGTGTATATCCCATACACAATGTATTCTCTTTATTTTTACACATGGCATGTACCTCTACCAAACCTTATCATGTAACACCCACACACACTCAATTTTTCACAAATGAAATAAGATTTAGTCAAATCATCCCCCATTCCCACGTACATCTACATGGAAAGAACTATAGGCTTATATCAGGGAAAACACTACATGTCATGTTTGCCCATGACATGATATGTTCTACCTAAGTTCAAACCGCCCATGATGTCAGTCACACGGTGGATACAAGGATTATAAATACATGACAAGAACAAGTGATACAGAACATGTAAAACCAAATATTCATCCACTCATTTCGTTAGTCACACAGCTGGGTACACAGTTCGTATAACACGACATGTAAAATATAGAAATGGATTGTTCTTCGAATGTTTTCCAACAAATTATCTATTCATAAACAGTTAGTACATAGTTAAACTATACATGAAGTGTAAATCCATTACATGGTGTGTATAAAAGAAAATATGTTCCTTCTAGAATAGAAGAACACATGTCATGGGATCATGACACCTCACATGGTGTTTTCTATATTTCCAGATTATATGCTTTATGAAATTTCTCTAGAACCTATAAGAAATATTCTTTTGTCCACAGTATGACTAAGTCCAACCAATGAGGGCACATACACCCACAAATCAATTATTAGAATATTTATTCATTTTATTTCATGAAAGGATTCAATTAATGTTCAACATGATCTCCCTAATTATGATCCAAGAGGGCCCATAACACCTCAGGGACAAAATATTGGCATCCATCCAATGAAACATTACTTATTCAATTTCCATATCAAATTAAGAATTATTATATCATGACATCTGACACAACATCAGGCATATCGAGCACAATATCTACAATTATAGATTGTAATAAACCATTCTCCCAAAATAGCATGACATGAATGCATGACATGTGATCTCTAACAAGTTCTTTTATGATGAATGAGTTTGAATACCCTCATCTCATCAGTAATCAAAAAAAAATAGAACCTCAATAATATAAATGATAACCACACAAAACAAGTGAATCCCCCAATGGTGAAATCAAATCAACTGTAACTTTTGAAAAACCAGAAAAATTGCAATATTTGAGGTTACTTGGATTTTCCCTTCAAATAGTTTAGAAACTCCTAGACACAACTTATTACCAATTAATAATTATATCTTATCACTATCTATATTCTCCCAAGAGTATGAAAAAGAAAAAAATAACCTCTTTGATACCACTATGTACTGTCCCAATTCTAGTTGTCACCCAAAGGTGCCCAGAACCCAGTTGGTCATATAAACTCAAGCGCATTTCCCCAAATGCCAGAGGCTTCTGGATATTATTAAAGGCTATGTTATGATACTGGGGAAACTATTACCTCATTGGAAGAGTATACATAGAGTTATAAAAATTAATAATCAATAGAGAAAGCAGTAATTCCATACAAAAAAGTAACCAATGAATGTATGATACAATAAAAAACTAAAACATATATATATATAAAATGATGAATGACACATATATCGAGGAATGAAATCAAACAATTAAAATTGTTGGAAATGGAATAATAAACCAATATATGTAAAATATTTAAACTCCAACTTTATTGAATGACATAGAATGGTTCCATTCTCTCTTGATCTAAGAGAAATCATGTATTCGATGAAGGAAGTTACTTTCCCTTATCTATAATTGTGACCATGTAATCTATTAGTGACAAAAAAAATGACCCAAAATGGGTGTGAGATGAATCCTAGTAGGAACCCACCAAGGGATCTATGCCTAACTGTCTGTGAATATATATATCATGTATTATTCAGAAATGAGGCAATAAACTAGGAAGTAATCCAAAGTAAACAATCCTAAATTTTTCAATTACATTCAATTACATTCATTAATTACTCAATATATTGAATAATGAAATCTGGGGATATTCATTGTAATATCTATCCCATGTGTTATAGAAAATTAGACGTCTTAATAGACCGTATAACATACATTTATGACTAAGTCCATGATTGTGCTTCAGCTTAGTAGGGACATCACATTAATAAAATTATTCATTACAAATCCATTGGGAATGCTCTCATAGTCTAACACCTCTGGTTAACATGTAAACAGTTCAACAAATTATTACGCTATTGTAATGATCACATCGTCTAACCCCATTGGTCCTACGTGGCACTAATCATTTACTAATGACCAGATGGGTATCTCTCATAGTCTATACCCCCTTATTCACCATAGAATCTATATACAACAATGACCCATGGAATATCACATTGTCAATGCCCTATACTTCATCATTCATTTAATAATAACCATCTGGGTAGCTCCCATTGTCTAACCCCTCATGTCTATAACCACTCAGTAGCTGTCAGATTGAATACCACTTAGTTAACATAAAAATAATTATATATAAATGACCCTACCTCGGGAATCACTTAAAGTCAATTTTCATTGTCCAAACATTTACAATGTGAAAAACATGAATCTTAAATAAAAATTTACTCCATAATAAACTCACTAGGAATGGAAAACAAAGAATCACTAACATGATTTCTATACCCAACGACCAATAATTTCAAAAACCGGGGAAACACACCCATAATTAAGGAAAAAATGCTTTATGCATAAACAATAACACATTCTAAATAAAACAAACCATAACATGTATTAACCCATGATATAATTCTAAAAAATGAATCACGCTAAACATTATATCTAATACTTTTAGCATATATAGTCAAATAACAATCAAGTGAAGGTAAAATCCACCAAACTCAATTATTGTATGATGAACACTCTAGAACTCTACTCCACGAATCATCATAAAATTTCATAGATCTACAAAATGGTAAGAATCAATCCACCTTGGATAACTCAAGGGAGATGATAAATTAATATGAGAGGCTCTATTCAAAGAGGGAAATTGTCGTTGGGAATCCAATGCACCCGACAATGTTTCAATTAAAGCTTGCATGGAGGAACTAGAGGATCTCAAATATCATCGATTTCACATCACTATTCTATATGAAACATGTGGAGAATAAAGTGTTTATGGATGTGAGATGGAATCCCATAATGATATAACAAATACAAATAAAGGTATATAGAATGTTCATTTATTGTACCCACAACATACTAGTCTTAACCGACCCCCTCTTTAGGCAATCATCCAGGTCACCCACATAACCATGTGCTTGTTCGTTATAGGACTATTTCACATCTAGACGCATCCTCCAGGTACATGTTGTGTAATGAAAAGTACATTACATGTACTTATAAAATTTCCCCCTTCTTTATTTTCTACCAAAAAACCCCAAAATAAGGATCCATTTGTGAAGTGAAGATCCATGCTCATAAAATAAATAATAATATAATTATCATTGATGTAATTTATTAACACTATAATACATGGTCTTATACATCAATTCAACAATATCATAATGAAAATGTTCTGTGAATGTTTAAAATTATTTGTAAAACACATATTTTTCAAAATTATTTTTTCAAGATACATGGTGATTCATTGATAGGATAATGAATTATGGGACCATACACTACATCGTCTTGAATTAATTCCTTAAATTTCAAATGATTATTTTATTTCATGAACAATCTTCCTTATAAATAAATTTCTTTATTAATTAATGAAAAAAATATCAATATTTCCCCAATTAATAAAATTCCATTCAAATATAAAATAGTTTATAGAAATAGAATATATGTAAGGTAATAAGCATATCCCTCATATTAATATTAAGAATATTAAAGAATAATTTTTGTTTCAAATTGAAAAATTATGACATGAAATTAATAGTCTCCAAATAATGTCAGAAATAAAAATATAATCGAGGGATGAGAGGATACCATTAGTTCATCAATAATATAGATATTATAGATTACTCATTCACATAAAATTAAAATATTTAATGGATTTGATTAAATAAAATAACAACCTATAAAATAATTATCTTTGTAAAACTGTTTAAAATATGGAAAAGAATATGAATTTAGAAAAATTTCTATAATGGCGTTGGTTTTTTTAAATATACATTAAATAATAATGCTTTAAACTTATTTATAAAAAAGATAAAATGGAATTTATAAAATATATGAATGATTAATATCAATAGATTTTTGAAAACTCATGTATAACATAATTATTTCCCAAAAATATATTAACAAAAATAAATCACCTTTTGAGAAAAAAATAAATCCTTATAATATAATAAAAAAATATTATATTAAAAGATAAATAATATCATTTTTCTAATGAAAAATTAATTTCATGAGAAAAGTACCAGTGATAAGTAAAATTGGAAGGGGATATGCAAATTCATATAATATGTAATTGATATGGATGTTAATGGATTTTATAATGGATGAATGATTTGATTCATTGAATGAGTATAAATGAAATCCCAATGAATGTGGGATTGTGAAAAAGATTTGTACCTATTTGTGGACATTCATATTATAACACCCTGAAATAAGACACTTTAATTGAAACAAAAATCAACCTAAAGAAATATGTAATCATGAAAAATAATAAAATAGGCCAGAATTTTGACCACATAATTCTGTATAGCTGAATAATACAAATAAATCTCAATGGATTTATAATTGATATTATATATCATTATGAAAAAATACATTCAATTTAGATTTCATATACCTCATGTATGATTATTTTTATCCTATTATTAATTTATTCCGGAACAATATAAGGGTTAATTTCCCTGGTTTTCATTTACTTTTTCTCAAAATATCAAGTCAGATTTATAGGTTATAGTAAATTTATTTCCACAATTATATTATTGTTATAAATAAAATATTTAGTCATTAGATAAATTTTATTATACATTCTTGATCTATTCTTGTGGATAATGAATCAAATTGAATAACAAAGATGGTATGTCATGTGTACTCATGAAAAATGATATCATTTAACTAATTAGTGAAATGTTAGGTAACTGTATGATATATAAACTTTATAGAGTCAATATAATTTCATAATTTTTATATATATTAATAATTATTAATACTATGACTATCGATCTGATTTGGTGATGGAGAACAAATTATATTGGTTCACGAGGAGGTAGACCACCAAAAACACAAGTTACAGATTTATTACTTAATTGGTAGATAATGAGATGGATAAATATTATGAAATAAACATAACAATATATATTTACATTGGTGGTAATAATATTATTTTAGTTTACATGTTAATACATAATTAAATATGGTAAATTAATAAGAATAAATAAATACCTTAATTAAGAAAATCACACTCACATCGCGAATCCTCATCTGGATCACAATCTAATGTCCTTAGTGTTTGGTCATATTGGATGAACAAATGAACTAGAATGTAGATACAGTTTTCAAAGAGGATTTGGAATGGATTAGTGGATATATATGGATTGATAGAGTGAGTAAGTGAGTTTAGTGGATCTATTTATATTTGGGGGATAAGACCCTCTTGGAAACCATATTGTAATTTGTCAAAATACAAATAATATTATGTTGTCATTACCAGGAAAAATGATTCCATGTGACCATTTTTCTGAGCTGATATTTATCATGTAATATTATGTCCACCAAATATTATTTCTATGATATTTAATTCAAAATCAATCAATTATATTTTTGTTTCCCTCCCCCCACTACATCTATCTTAACCTTAAATTAGGTAATTATGTTTTGTTCTATTTTCTATTCATTATGAATAAATATCAATTTTAACATTTTTCTTAATATTAATGTTATTAATAAATATATATATAATACATTTCACCAATTACAACATATATAATTAGAAATTTTTAATTTAAAAAACTTCTGAGAAACATGTTGAAAAATAAATTTTCGAAAAAAGAATTTTTCATGCATTAGATAATATTATATTTACTATATAACAATTAAAAATAATAATAATGATATAAATTTGTATAATTATATAAATAATCTATACATTTTATATAAATAATGCATCATTAAATATAATTTAAAATTTTAAAATGTGTGTATTTTTGTCAAAAAATGTTTTCTGGGAAAAAAATTATAAAATATACTAATTTTAACATAAAATTATCAAATAATTATGGATATAAAAATGACTATATGTATATTTTAAATTCGAAATATTATAATTGGAAATTATAAATATGTATATCAATAAATAAATAATGTTTTAAATTTATTTAAAAAAAATTCAATAGGAAATTTTCATTAATTTATTTTAGTATTATTTTACAAAAAAATATAAAAATCAATAATATTCCTATAAAATAAAGATTTATGTTTACTAAAAGAACTTATTATTATTATTTATTATCTTATTAAAATCATATTTCTAATTAATTTGATTGATGAGTGGGTGTTACATTATTCCTTCCTAAAATAATTTTCCTAATAAATTTTTGTTGATATTAATTTGAAAACATTTGAGGGTGGTTCCTTTAAAGTACCTCATATGGTTCTCTTTCTCCTTCTTCAATTTTATTATATCTATAAAATCCATATATTATTTGAGTTGTCTGGTTTTTCAATTTTTTACTTTTAGTATCAAGAATCTATATTGGTTCTTCACATTTTGATTGATCATATTCCAATTCTATTTATTCTTATGTCATCATATGCATTGGTTGTGAAATGTATTCCCTATAAGAATATTTGTGGAAATTATTATCTAATTTATAGAGGTTTGTTGTCATTATATTTAAAATAATAGACTAAACACAATTTAATTTGTCCAAGTAATTTTTAACTAAAAAATGTGTTTAAATCATGGGACTGTATAATTTTGGGCCCCAACCATCACAACATGTTCAATGCATTCCATCTATGATTAATGGTAAATTTAAATAAAAAATAATATAACTCTCAAAAGATAACTGTATTTAGTACTAAATTTAGTTATTTCAATATTTCAATAATTTATCAAATATAACGTAATGTAATAAAAGTATAAATAAATGAAATGACGATGATGAAATTATAATATCCATGATAAAAATAATATATATGGTTAAGATAAATTTAATTTCCAATTAAAATTGATCACATGAAAATGACTATCTCAAAAATTATTATCAGTCAAAAAAATAATCATTATATAAGAGGTGACGATCAGTTTTTTGGGAATGTATCATTTGTAGGAAACTCATATCCTTAAAAAATAGAAGTTAAAATTTTAATTTATCTTTAATAAAATAGTTTTTATTGAAAATACATTGAGAAACTGATGAAGAATTTATTTTTTTTAAAATTTCTCATATATAGGAGAAGTCTGTTATTGATGTATACATTAAAAATAACCCTTTTGAATATAATAAAGAAAATAAAAGATACATTTTTAATAAAGTAGTATAAAGAATCAATTCAAAACATTTATAAATAAAAATTATAATATAAAATGTTGTCAATAAATTATTAGGATAAATAAATTAACATCTATATAAAATGAGAATCATGAACATATTAAAAATATATATTCAATTAAACGATAAATTAAGTAGTTATTTCTTATAATAATTTTATTTTAAAATATATAAAAATGGATAGAAACAAATTGAAAAATAGATTTAATATTTATTAATATACATTTAATAATGAGTTTTTTGGGTTTTAAGAAGGATAAGTGATATGACTCTTTTAATGAAAATTGAAGAAATCCTTAAAGAAAGTGGAATTATAAAATGAATTCTTACATATTTGTTAACAATAAAAATGTGACCACTTGAAATAATGAAAAAAAATTGGAGAATTAATTATGATAAATAAAATTTTATTCATTTTAAATACACAAACATGGAATACTGTAACATAAATAAAATTACATAGGTTCCTAATAGAATCTTTATCTCAATATTATATAAATTGTGATGAAATCTTTACCTCAACACACCCCTTTTGTTGGAAAAATATTAACCTATTGTAAAATGGTATTAAACATGTTATTCATTTATATTACAAATATAAAAATATTTTCAATATCATACATTATCCTTTTACAATTACTTATCTATAATTCTTTAATTATATTATATTTTTACTCATGATTGGGTGTTATTTATATTATTTTCTCTTGCATGTTTTCATCAAACTTATTATTATTTTGTGTGGGATATAGTTACATTATATCTATAATATCATTAATTTTTTAAATATAATATTTATTATTTATATATATAAATTTTTTAGAATCATTATGGAATATTCGATGTGTATAGAGATCTACATCAATTAATGGAGTTGGTAGGTTATACTTATACACCATTAGTGATATAATTTAATTAATGGGTGAATACATAATAAAGTGTATTATATATATATTTTAACAAGTAAATATAATTTTATAATTATAATATATATATATATATATATTTAATTTTTATCATTATGAAAATCCATGTAATTTTATTATTGAGATAATGTCATGTTAGTTAACGAGGAGGAGTTTGTTGTACACATGAGTGATGGATTTATTTGCAATGGAATATTGAACCAGATGGGTAAATATTATGTCCTCAATATAATAACTTATTAGTTTTTAATATATAGTAGTTTTTTTATATTTAGTTCTTTATATCCTAATTGATTATGGTAAATTATTAAATAAATTAAAATATCATCATTATGAAAATTACCTTAAAATAGAAAAACATCTTTGGGAATTGTTCATATAGGCAATTTGATTGGTCATTTTGTAAGAAAATGTGGTATATAATATGTTTCAAAATTTTGGAGTGATATTTCGGTAGTATTTTGTGAGATAAATGGCCATATTGGTGCGTGGAAGTGAAGAAATGAGGGTTCCATTATAAACGGGGTAGGGGTCCTTGTTGGAGACTAATAGATAATTTAAAAAAGTAATAACAAATGATAATTTCATTTTTAAGAAAATATATTTGAAATGAAAGTGGGTTAAAATTTTTTATAAATAATTAGAAACTTTATCCATTCGATAGTATTTTTATCATTTTATTTATAAAACATACCAATATCTTTTGGTTTAACCCCACACCCATGGTAAACTGACTTCAAAAATAATCAAGGTAAATTATTATTTTTTTGTTAAAAATTCATTGAGAAAAAAATTATCCTAATATAATTACCTAATATTTTTAAATATGATTCCAAATATGGACTCCATTTTACTATATTCATCACATAGAAGTGGGAAAATAAAATTCCAAAATAAATCCTCTATGAATGTAAAAAACTAGGTTTTCATAATATTATTTTTTCTATAAAAAGAATGTTGTAATGTTAACTATGTAGCTAGTAATAGTAATTATTTTTATTTAAATATATATATATATATTCTATAAATGTTGATGAAGCTCAAATTTTCATATATTTTATACTATAAATAATTGTTTAAAATCCCACCATTGTGTTATTATATGGGTAATTGTAACATTTTTAGGTTATAGTGGTAATTTGAGCATAAATGCAAAAATGGCTTAATTCTTCAATTTTAATAGATTGTTATCATAGGGGTATTTTGGTCATTTATCATTAAATAGATTTCCAACTTTTATGATTAAATTTTTTTCAAATCCTAATTTAATTTCCTTCATATTTGTCTTCTAGAGCAGAAGCTGAATCAATCATCTATTATTTGTAAAATTCAATGAAGTTAAAAAGTTTCCGGGCGGACAGAATGAGACTCACCAAAGTAACGGAAGAATAAATTGGGGCACACACCCCGAAATGAATTTATTCCATCTGAAAAAGAAAAAGGATTCAACAATGAGTTTCCATGATGAATTTAAAGTCAAAATACCCTCATTAAGGAATTATCGGAATGCACACAATATGTGGAAGTTGAAACGTCTCACCTAGAAGAAACGATTCAATTGGGTAATAAATTCATTAAATCTCTAAATGGCATCCAAAGTGGCTCATATTTTGTGGAGATACAAGAAAGTAGATGTGGAACAACTGTTTGGAAGGAAGAAATGCGTAAATAGACGTTTTGGTGGGAAATAATGTCACAGGAAGGTGAAGAATTGAAAATTCGGAGAGTCAAATGGACATATTAAATGTCTTGTATTGAATCGGTTATAACTCCTTAATCTGATGGCCAATAAAGCTGAAATTTTCAGAGAAAACAGAGAAGATGTCATGAAAAAACATTTATGAAGACACAAATTACAATTGCTGTAACACCCCAGGTAAATAAAGAATATGAAATTTCATATTTATCCATATTTGTGAATAAAATATTTAAATGACTTTAAAGGGGACGCTATGCTCGATGGCGTACCCAACACGCAACAACGAGTTTCTTGGGAATCTTACGTTGCACTCTAATAATAAAATAATATTATTTAAAATGGTAGTTAACATGTAACCGTTGTAATGGCGGGAATGGATAGAAATAACTAAAATATGATTATATATGTTTTTAAATGTTTTTACATTTATCCAATAAAGGATAGAGGCTTAAAATATGGAAAGAATTCAATTTTAGGCATATATGCCCTAGTTTTCACTAAAGGTTCACTTATCGCCTTTTGATGGAGAACCATCATTAAATATAGTTTTGTTCACTCTTATAAATTTTATTGGACCAAATAAAACTCTTCTTAAGAATCGGGACATCAAAATTTACTTTGTGTAAATTTTTGGTATCTTTCCGATAATGTTCATTTTTTTTAATGAATAGTGTAAAATGTTGTATTTTAATTCAGAACCTCTTTTTAATCTAATTTATTTATATGATTATATTATATTTTGAATTGGTTTTAAAGGGAAATTAGTAAATATTTTTACCATTAAATCCAATAGTGGTCGTTGGAATTAATTTCACTTTGAAATCAGACTTAAACTAGTGTCAATCTTTTGATACTTATTGTTTTATAAAAACACGCTATTTTCTCTGACAGTGGGAATTAATTTTTAAATTAATTAATGTGACTAATATGTTTTGAATTTTGTAAAACGGACTTTATTTTTGAATTTGGAATATCAAATATAGCTTAGGGTGAAGTTTTGGTATTTTTCTGAAAAACTCCAATTTTTGATGAATAGTGAAACCACTAAGTGGTAATCAAGCAAACTGATTTTTCAGTTAAATGAAAGTTTAACACTAATGTGTATTGAATTTTGAAAATCCGACATACATGGTTGTCATTAGTATGGAAAATGTGGTTCAATGGGATGAAAATAATTTTTTGGTGAATAGTAACTTATTAAGTTGTTAATCGCGATTTGTGGTAATTAGTGTAATTTAAGGTAAAAATGATATTATAAGAATGTGAAAACACCATGAAACTTGTCCTACACCTATTGGGTGAGTCATGGCCGACTAAGACAAGCCATGGGCCATCTTGGGGACCCCATGGATCCACTTTGTTTGGGAAATGACATAAATAACTTTTTATTTAATGTAAAAGTAAAAATGACACAAACATGATATGTTTTACTAAAACAATATTTAAGTGGGGCTACACAAGTCCAAATTTTGATTATAAATAGTCATTGGAAAGATAAAAATATTTCCTACATCATAGTATTTTTTTTATAATTTTTAGACATTAAATAAATTAAATTATTTATGACATAATAATGATGCAGCGATGACATCATTATTTGATGATTTAAATAAAATGGAATGATAATGTAAAATCTATGAACTACACATGTCCAAAACTTATTGAATGAGTGGATTTAGAAGCTTTATCACCTTATACACGAATTATATAAATGTGGTACCTTTTAAAACCGAAACACATTTTCAAATAAAGTAATATTTCTTTACTTTCCAAAAGTGCCCCTCCTCTCCTCTTATAAAAGGCCCCCACCTCTACCTCATTTCACACACCCCTCAAGCCTTTGGCTCGGCCAACCCATGCCCATTTACTCTCTCCACATCCCTCTCCTAATCCTAGTGGATTCCCTTTGGGAATAATCCTTTCAAAGGAAGCCTTTAGGCTCAATTCAAAAGGAGTTACACTTTTAAAGGTAATTCATTCTCTCATGTTCATTTGTTTTATTTTGCTTCTCCAACCCCCTAAACACTTTTTATTTATTTCTTTTGTAACAACACCAGTATATTCAATATAATAGGATTTTGTTATAAGATTTATTCGAGCTACACTCTCACACAACTACATCAAATGGTTAAAGAACAAACGGTTTCCGTGGATGGCGAATTTCTGCCTCCCGAAACGATGATTGTTCAACATTCTTTTAACACCTTCAACGGTGGCCATTATGATGTCACTATTTTTATATATGATATATAATATGTTTATGTTTTACTTATTCTTCTGTATTTTTAATTTGTGTCTCACCTTTATGGCTTCCATTATGGATATACGCGATATCTTCATTTTATGAAGTGCGGACTACCGCCCCCTCAAAGTGATGTGATTCGTTAATACCATATGTGGGACATATAAAGGATGTAACTATGATATTATATATGATATTATACTGGAATTATAATATACCTTTATATCATTATTATTACATTATATAAAATAAAAAATAGAAATGAAAGTAGCGTTCATGCGGACGTACGGCTTACCGTCTCCATGAACGGTGCATTTCATTTCTTACCTCTAAATGATTATGTAACATTATAAATTAATGAATGTACTGGATATATATGAAATATATGATATCTACATCATGAATACAATTCTGGATATAATAAACATTTGGCCACATGAACAACATGTAATTGTAAGAAGTCCACTTTCGACTTAGGAACCAAACATCGACAAAACAAATTTTATTAACTTAAATGATTACATAATGTTTATGACATGGTCATAAGTGATATAAAAGGAATAATGAACTTGAAAAATTTTCTTAAGGAAGTATAAATTAACACATGTTTATTATTCAGGAGATTAATGAACGATCGAGTCAAGTCGGACCCGAGGTAAGGGATCCTACAACTCTCTTTCTTTTTAAGTACACTCTTTTATGTCATTTATTTTAAGCTCATATTTCTTATGATTGGGTTGTTCATTTATATTAAATTTACTGTAATTTTTATGTTCATGTGATGAGAGACCCTATTATCTCTCATCACTCCATTTTGGAAGTTTTGAGTGGCGCCGTTAGGCTGCCGAACATTCGTAAGAGATCTAACCTCTCTCTTTCTTTTTAAGTACTCTCCTTTATGTCACTTCTTTTAAACTCCTCCTTGCAATGTTGGGGGATTTTCTTTTATATTCCACTTGCTGTAAATTCTATTGTAATATGATGGGATACTCTATTTGATCTCATCAATCCATATTCGGAAGTTTTATGTGGCGCTGTTAGGCTGCCGAGTTTTCGTAAGGGATTTTTCATCTCACTTTTATTCCCGTGAGATTTATGCTACATTTGCCACAAATTCCATTGAGTGGTGTATGTACTACCCATTAGTATAATCTTTGTGTAATATACATTCCTTTATGAGTATTTACATCAATGACCTATTGTCTTTCTTTCATGGGGTGTATGTTTTGAAAAATACCCAAGTCGGTAAGGGAACCTTTCACCCCCCTCTATTTTTTAAAAGACTTCTTTTGTTGGGTCTTTTAAATTACATATTGTTATGTTGGGATATGTTCTAATATATCCTTATTGATGTAAATTTTATGTCCAAGAGATGAGATACACTTTTTATCTCTCATCAACTCATTTTGATGTGATGCCATTAGGCTGTCAAGGGAACTTTTTAACCCAATTTCGATTTCATTGGGTTCAACTTGTAGTCATTGAATATGTCATCCATTGAATATGTGTGAATGACATTTTATTGCTTTACACTTAATATCCACTTATATTGGGTGTATATATATTTTTCACACATATTTTTGAGATTTATTTGTCCTTAATTTAAGGATACCTTCTTTATAAGGGATTTCATCACATTTGACATTTCTATTGAGGGTTCATTGTTGTTATGCACCAATTCACTCTTATATGGTGTATATACTGTCCTTTGGAGTATTATATCATGAATCCTTTTATTCTCATGATATTATAAAGTTCTGACTAAATGTTATTCCTCGATTATTGTATTTAAGTGTCTCTAATTTTGGTAAAACCCCTTTAACCAAAATATCATTTTAAATGTTTTAATTATTTGTTCTTATTAATATCCATGTTTTCAAAATGGTTTTAAGGATTTATTTATATGGATATTAATAAATGTTAAAATCTTCGAGGTGCTATGGGACACTTTGATTCAAAAATCTCTTTATTAAATGTTTTAAATGGTTTTGGAAATGGTTTCTTTTTGAATGGATTCATTATTTCAATATCCTATAATGTTATATTGTGATTGAAATGTGGAAATGTTATGTTTCCTTTATTCATGTTTATGTGATACGATTATGTTATGGTTCTTGGGCATTGTTATGAAGAACGGGTGGTTCCGTGATAAACTAAGGGCGGGTGAGCCCGATATAGCTCTCCAATGCATTGGGTAACGCGAAGGAGTGAAACGTTAAGGTTTCTCCGAAGAGATTTAGGGAATATACTGTGATGGGTATTCCAAACGTAACCAAGAGGGTTACTCCCCACGAAAGAATGTTATGAATGCCTCATGTTACCTTTATGTCTTATGATTTCTATGATTTATTCATGATTTGATATGCCTATGTTTTATGGGTAAAGTATGATTTCATTCTTATGTATACATGTACTCATGTTTCCTTTCCATATCTATATATCCCTTACTGAGCTTTTTTTGCTCATCCCACGTTTTTGAAATGTTTTACACAGGTCAAGGGAAGGGTACATGATGTGATGATAGTGTCAAGGATGTGTCAAGAAAGAATCCATGTTTTATTTTAAATATGTTTCCATTGATGGGAAGAATGAATACTGTCTTTTATGTAACCACTTTGTTTAAATGTGGAATGTAATGCAAGTTTCATGATCTAATTCTCTAAAACTCTAAACCTGAAAAGATCCTCAATGTGTAATCTTGTAATAACTCAAGATTAAGTAAGGTTTAAGGCTGGGGCCTTATAGTTGGTATCAGAGGTCGGTTTAGATAACTTTAGAGGTTAGGGTATTCTTTAAGCATAAGTGACATTACCATAATGGTTAGGATTTTAGAAAGAGTCCTAGTTTTAGATAAAGTGAATGAGTAAGTGTATCTTAGTGTTTACCATCCTCATTAGTACATGATGGTTTTGTTGATATACTCACACTGACGTTTCTATTTTTAGTGAATGGATGGATCTAGCAGGCACCAAAGAGACAACAGGTTTGAAGGAAACTATGGTGGTTCTCTGATTAAGATACTAGATAAAATGGAGGATTCAATGAGGAAACTCGTGGTTGTTCTATACCAAATATCCATGAGTCATGATCAACCACTTCAACCTTGGTGAGTTCTCTAATGCATCATGTACGAGATGGCCAACTCGATGTGGAAATTCAGGTAATAATTATTAAGGTAACCATTAGGGTTTATATGATACTTAATTTTTAGGTAATTATGGGTTACTCTATGATATGATGGAAAATGAAAGGAATGAGATAAACTTGAGGTTAAAATATGTTATGATTATTCTTGAAGAGTTTTTTCTCATTTTGGGGAATGTTTTATGAATTATATAGTTTTGGAAAAAGGACAACACGCAGACCGTGTGACTACCCGTCGCGTCGGACAAAGTTGCAGGAATCGAACCCACAACCAAAGTGCGACTGGTATTTATCGCCTACCACTGGACTACGTGAAGTCCCTGGTTATTTTGGCTGATTCTTTCTAGTTATATGATTTTATGAATTAAGAGTAAGTTGATTTTGGGTTATTTATGAAAATGATTAACCTATATTGGAGGATATGTGATTAGGTTAATTACTTTTCAATACGAGACTTTAGGGGAAACTGATTTTGTTTGGAGATAAATGTTACGATTTAACTTGGAAGACTATGTGACTAAATCCTTCAAATATTTGGGTTTCAATCTTATATTGGTTTACATTGAATAATTTTATGGACAAATTGTTTATTGGATGGTCCTCGTTGAACTTTGGGTTTTGTTGGACAAATTTTTGAGATTAAGCATGGATTTTATTTTTAAAGGGTTATCCTTTTCTGGATTATCTGACCTTGTACTAACCTTTTTGGTTTTGGTTTTGGTTAAATCCTAAAGACATGGGAAGTATATAGTTCTCTTTTGTGGATTAGGTGATTCTCTAGAAGTTGATTATAGTACTCTTAATTTGAACAACTCTTCCTAAATACTCGCCTTTTGGAGAAAATATGAGTTTGTGTAAGGAATCTAATAAAAGTTGAGAGTCAACATGATAAGTGATTATGTTTCCTTATGAATAAATTCCTCAATAAAATGTAACTTAAAAAATTTTTTGTCTATTAACTTTTCCTACTGGGGAATCGAATACCGTTTAACCCATCACAAGTTTGTGATTTTCTTATGGTTAACTTTCTCCTAAACATGTTTTCTATCACTCTCCATCAGAACATGACCCTTTGTATTTTCCTCCATGTCCATATTTTCATACTTGGAATCCTAGTATTGGTTAACTCGGGTGACCTTTGTACCTATCTTTATTTATTTTAAAGTGTTTGTTTTACCGACTTTTGTTCCGATGTGGGACTTTCAAGGATGTTTCCAAGCGCAATTTTAAAATTGCGAGGACGCAATTCCCAAAAGGGGGGAAGGATGTAACACCCCAGGTAAATAAACAATATGAAATTTCATATTTATCCATATTTGTGAATAAAATATTTAAATGACTTTAAAGGGGACGCTATGCTCGATGGCGTACCCAACACGCAACAACGAGTTTCTTGGGAATCTTACGTTGCACTCTAATAATAAAATAATATTATTTTAAATGGTAGTTAACATGTAGCCGTTGTAATGGAGGGAATGGATAGAAATATCTAAAATATGATTATATATGTTTTTAAATGTTTTTACATTTATCCAATAAAGGATAGAGGCTTAAAATATGGAAAGAATTAAATTTTAGGCATATATGCCATAGTTTTCACTAAAGGTTCACTTATCACCTTTTGATGGAGAACCATCATTAAATATAGTTTTGTTCACTCTTATAAATTTTATTGGACCAAATAAAACTCTTCTTAAGAATCGGGACATCAAAATTTACTTTGTGTAAATCTTTGGTATCTTTCGGACAATGTTCATTTTTTTTAATGAATAGTGTAAAATGTTGTATTTTAATTCAAAACCTCTTTTTAATCTAATTTATTTATATGATTAGATTATATTTTGAATTGGTTTTAAAGTGAAATTTGAAAATATTTTTACCATTAAATCCAATAGTGGTCTTTGGAATTAATTTCACTTTGAAATCAGACTTAAACTAGTGTCAATCTTTTGATACTTATTGTTTTATAAAAACACGCTATTTGCTCTGACAGCGGGAATTGATTATTAAATTAATTAATGTGACTAATATGTTTAGAATTTTTTAAAACGGACTTCATTTTTGAATTCGGAATATCAAATATAGCTTAGGGTGAAGTTTTGGTATTTTTCTGAAAAACTCCAATTTTTGATGAACAGTGAAACCACTAAGTGGTAATCAAGCAAACTGATTTTTCAGTTAAATGAAAGTTTAACACTAATGTGTATTGAATTTTGAAAATCCGACATACATGGTTGTCATTAGTATGGAAAATGTGGTTCAATGGGATGAAAATAATTTTTTGGTGAATAGTAACTTATTAAGTTTTTAATCGTGATTAGTGGTAATTAGTGTAATTTAAGGTAAAAATGATATTATAAGAATGTGAAATAACCATGAAACGTGTCCTACACCTATTGGGTGAGTCATGGCCGACCAAGACAAGCCATGGGCCAACTTGGGGACCACATGGATCCACTTTGGTTGGGAAATGACATAAATAACTTTTTATTTAATGTAAAAGTAAAAATGACACAAACATGAAATGTTTTCTTAAAACAATTTTTAAGTGGGGTTACACAAGTACAAATTTTTATTATAAATAGTCATTTGAAAGAAAAAAATATTTCATACATCATAGTATTTTTTTTATTATTTTTAGACATTAAATAAATTAAAGTATGTATGACATAATAATGATGCAGCGATGACATCATTATTTGACGATTTAAATAAAATGGAAAGATAATGTAACATCTATGAACTAAACATGTCCAAAACTTATTGGATGAGTGTATTTCGAAGCCTTATCACCTTATACACGAATTATATAAATGTGGGACATTTTAAAACCGAAACACATTTTCAAATAAAGTAATATTTCTTTACTTTCCAAAAGTGCCCCTCCTCTCCTCTTATAAAAGGCCCCCACCTCTACCTCATTTCACACACCCCTCAAGCCTTTGGCTCGGCCAACCCATGCCCATTTACTCTCTCCACATCCCTCTCCTCATCCTAGAGGATTCCCTTTGGGCATAATCCTTTCAAAGGAAGCCTTTAGGCTCAAATCAAAAGGAGTTACACTTTTAAAGGTAATTCATTCTCTCATGTTCATTTGTTTTATTTTGCTTCTCCAACCCCCTAAAATATTTTTATTTCTTTCTTTTGTAACAACTCCAGTATCTTCAATATAATAGGATTTTGTTATAAGATTTATTCGAGCTACACTCTCACACAACTACATCAAATGGTTAAAGAACATACGGTTTCCGTGGATGGCGAATTTCTGCCTCCCGAAACGATGATTGTTCAACATTCTTTTAACACCTTCAAAGGTGGCCATTATGATGTCACTATTTTTATATATGATATATAATATGTTTATGTTTTACTTATGCTTCTTTATTTTTCATTTTTGTCTCACCTTTATGGCTTCCATTATGGGTATACGCGATATCTTCATTTTAGGAAGTGCGGACTACCGCCCCCTCAAAGTGATGTGATTCGTTAATACCATATGTGGGACATATAAAGGATGGAACTATGATATTATATATGATATTATACTGGAATTATAATATACCTTTATATCATTATTATTCCATTATATAAAATACAAAATAGAAATGAAAGTAGCGTTCATGCGTACGTACGGCTTACCGTCTCCATGAACGGTGCATTTCATTTCTTACCTCTAAATGATTATGTAACGTTATAAACTAATGAATGTAATGGATATATATGAAATATATGATATCTAAATCATGTATAAAAATCTGGATATAATAAACATTTGGCCACACGAACAACATGTAATTGTAAGAAGTCCACTTTCGACTTAGGAACCAAACATCGGCAAAAAAAATATTATTAACTTAAATGATTACATAATGTTTATGACATGGTAATAAGTGATATAAAAGGAATAATGAACTTGAAAAATTTTCTTAAGGAAGTATAAATTAACTCAAGTTTATTATTCAGGAGATTAAAGAACGATCGAGTCAAGTCGGACCCGAGGTAAGGGATCCTACAACTCTCTTTCTTTTTAAGTACACTCTTTTATGTCATTTATTTTAAGCTCATATTTCTTATGATTGGGATGTTCTTTTATATTAAATTTACTGTAATTTTTATGTTCATGTTATGAGAGACCCTATTCTCTCTCATCACTCCATTTTGGAAGTTTTGAGTGGCGCCGTTAGGCTGCCGAACATTCGTAAGAGATCTAACCTCTCTCTTTCTTTTTAAGTACTCTCCTTTATGTCACTTCTTTTAAACTCCTCCTGGCAATGTTGGGGGATTTTCTTTTTTATTCCACTTGCTGTAAATTCTATTGTAATATGATGGGATACTCTATTTGATCTCATCAATCCATATTTGGAAGTTTTATGTGGCGCCGTTAGGCTGCCGAGTTTTCGTAAGGGATTTTTCATCTCACTTTTATTCCCGTGAGATTTATGCTACATTTGCCACAAATTCCATTGAGTGGTGTATGTACTGCCCATTATTCTACTATTTTTGTAATATAATTTCCTTTATGAGTATTTAAATCAATGACCTATTGTCTTTCTTTCATGGGGTGTATGTTTTGAAAGATACCCAAGTCGGTAAGGGAACCTTTCACCCCCCTCTTTTTTTAAAAGACTTCTTTTGTTGGGTCTTTTAATTTACATATTGTTATGTTGGGATATGTTATCATATATCCTTATTGATGTAAATTTTATGTCCAAGAGATGAGATACACTTTTTATCTCTCATCAACTCATTTTGATGTGATGCCTTTAGGCTGTCAAGGGAACTTTTTAACCCAATTTCGATTTCTTTGGGTTCAACTTGTAGTCATTGAATATGTCATCCATTGAATATGTGTGAATGAAATTTTATTGTTTTACACTTAATATCCACTTATATCGGGTGTATATATATTTGTCACACATATTTTTGAGATTTATTTGTCCTTAATTTAAGGATACCTTCTTTATAAGGGATTTCATCACATTTGACATTTCTATTGAGGGTTCATTGTTGTTATGCACAAATTCACTCTTATATGGTGTATATACTGTCCTTTGGAGTATTATATCATGAATCCTTTTATTCTCATGATATTATAATGTTCTGACTAAATGTTATTCCTCGATTATTTTATTCAAGTGTCTCTAATTTTGGTAAAACCCCTTTAACCAAAATATCGTTTTAAATGTTTTAATTGTTTGTTCTTATTAATATACATGTTTTCAAAATGGTTTTAAGGATTTATTTATATGGATATTAATGGTTTAAAATTTTAAAAGCTTCGAGGTGGTATGGGACACTTTGATTCAAAAATCTCTTTATTAAATGTTTTAAATGGTTTTGGAAATGGTTTCTTTTTGAATGGATTCATTATTTCAATATCTTAAAATGTTATATTGTGATTGAAATGTGGAAATGTTATGTTTCCTTTATTCATGTTTATGTGATACGATTATGTTATGGTTCTTGGGCATTGTTATGAAGAACGGGTGGTTCCGTGATAAACTAAGGGCGGGTGAGCCCGATATAGCTCTCCAATGCATTGGGTAACGCGAAGGAGTGAAACGTTAAGGTTTCTCCGAAGAGATTTAGGGAATATACTGTGATGGGTATTTCAAATGTAACCAAGAGGGTTACTCCCCAAGTAAGAATGTTATTAATGCCTCAAGTTACCTTTATGTCTTATGATTTCTATGATTTATTCATGATTTCATATGCCTATGTTTTATGGGTAAAGTATGATTTCATTCTTATGTATACATGTACTCATGTTTCCTTTCCATATCTATATATCCCTTACTGAGCTTTTTATGCTCATCCAAAGTTTTTGAAATGTTTCTCACAGGTCAAGGGAAGCGTACTTGATGTGATGATAGTGTCAAGGATGCGTCAAGAAAGAATCCATGTTTTATTTTAAATATGTTTCCATTGATGGGAAGAATGAATACTGTCTTTTATGTAACCACTTTGTTTAAATGTGGAATGTAATGCAAGTTTCATGATCTAATTCTCTAAAACTCTAAACCTGAAAAGATCCTCAATGTGTAATCTTGTAATAACTCAACGTTAAGTAAGGTTTAAGGCTGGGGCCTTATAATTTCGGTCATTTATGGATGATTCATGCAGAAACATTCAGATTAAATGTTTTGGGTGTGAATTCATCACCTCTTCTCCCTATAAATATGTATCTTCACCCCTTGTCAAAGTATTGGCACTTCTGTGTGGCCATTTTCCATTGTTTATAGTTTATTTACATTGTAATAGTATAATGAATTTTTAATTTATTTTTCACTTTTTCATCTCATTCTCATTTTTTTAATCGTTTGTTCTTCCACCCCCTTCTTCTCCACCGTGATCTCTTCTACTTGTGATCATGACTAGCCAACCCATGGAAATTCCCGGGGGATCAATCCAGGATTGAACAGAAGTCTTTACACATTCATATTAATTGTTTCTTATTTAATTAGAGTTAGTTCTAGGAGGATCTTAGTGGGAAAGGTGCCTTTGTGTCTCCACTTGCCACCCAAGACTTAACTTTCTCTATTATAATATTTTCCCTCGATCGAGGAGGTGGATGTGCGGTCTCTCGGCGATCGTTGAGAACACTGTATATTCACAACCACATATAAAATAGGATATTCACACATACGATGGAGTATGTTTATAAAAAAAATTTGAAACTAATAATGATACAATGAAGGTTTAATTTGGTTGATTCTCTCGGGAATATCTCCTTTCTTTATAACATCATTCTGTTTGCATTGAATTGCATGTTTAATTTTAGTATTTCATTTTCAATTCTCAATATTCATTTCTGAACATTTTATTATTTATTTATATAAGTGAATTAGAAGTAGTGAGTGATTGACCACAACAGCTCCTTAGGAGATCTTCCTTGGTTAGCCCCTGTGCTGCACTTGGCTATAAATATTTTTGAGAGCCTGCATGACAACGCTTCGTCAAATTGGCGCCGTTGCCGGGGGGCATGTGGTTTTCATTCACTATTTTTATTCACTTTTTGTAAATTATTTTCTTTTCATTTAAAAAATATTTCAAAAAAATCA
The DNA here is from genome assembly GCA_963277665.1 of Viscum album. Lineage (NCBI taxonomy): Eukaryota > Viridiplantae > Streptophyta > Magnoliopsida > Santalales > Viscaceae > Viscum > Viscum album. The sequence goes on from OY728130.1 coordinate 806,229,258, forward strand.
TAAATTTTAAAAGCTAAAAAAAATCATCTTCATTCATGATGTATTCAAATTATGATTATTATGAATGGACTGATCAATCTCAAGTGCAAGAAAATGTTTACAATGACCATAAGGCTCAGTTTCATAGGATTAGAGATAAATTGCAATATTTGGAGATCCAAATAGAATTAATTTCAGAATATGTATGCACATCCCAGGAAAATCCCGAACCTGTGCCGGAAGCTGAGCTGGAACATGAACCGGAACAAGTGGTAGAAGATATTTCACTAATCACCTTTTTTGATAAAGAGCCTGAGGATAGTGAGAATAAACTTCTAAAGGAACTTATCACATCATCCCGCATTCAACCATTTCTCAAGGAGGTCCCATAAGTACACATTCCAACTAATGCACTAATGGGAGGTCAATATTGTAACAGCCCAAGATTTTATAAAAAATATTCTTTTTAATTTTATTAATGTCTTGTGTTGTACGCTACACCAAAATGAGCTTGCACAACACGCATCCTTGACTTGCCTTGCATTACACGCAATCGCGACCTTCCTCGATAGCGTGTGTAATACGCAATACCGAGTTTCACTAAACAACGATATGCTATTAAAATATTATTAAAACTAGCCGGTATGAATAGTAATAACCACTTTTTAAAATTCTGTAAATCTTATTTTTCAAAATGAACTTCATTTTTGGATTCGGAGTATCGAATTTAGCCTAAGGTGAAAATTTTGGTACATTTCGGATAACTTTCATATTCTGATGAATAGTGAAAATTATTAAATTATAATTAAAAAACAACTTTTTTTAATCGAAATAATTAATAGTGATAAATTATTAATTGGAGTAGTTTTAAAGTATATTTAGAATATATTTTTACAATTTAATACAATGTTGGTCATTGGATGTAATTGCACATTTAAACCAGACATAAATAAGTGTCAATCTTTTGATAGATATTGTTTCTTAAAAACATGCTATTTGTTTTAACAGCGGGATTTAATTATAAAATCAATTAATACAACTTATATGTTATGAATTTGGTAAAATAGACTTCATTTTTGAATTCGGAATATGAAATATAGCTTAGGATGAAATTTTGGCATTTTTCTGAAAACCTTCATTTTTTGATGAATAGTGAAACTACTAAGTGGTAGTTAAAAAACTGAATTTTTCATAAAACATAATTTTACCGCTTCTGTGAATGGAATTTCAAAAATCCGAGAGACACGGTTGATGTCAGTAAGTAAAATGTGGTTCAATGAGATGAAAATAATTTTTGGTGAATAGTAACTTTTTACTTTTATTTACCACGGTTAAAAGTAAATAGGGTAATTAAGGGTAAGAATGATATTAATATTACCCTAACACATGTCCTAATTCTATTGGACAAGTGTATCTCGAACAAAAAAAACCTTAAGTGTAAAATATTATCATTTAGGCCCACTTGGATTAGATTAGAACATTTATTACTATTTAATTCAAAGAAGAGTTAAAAGAGTTAAAATCAAAGTATATTCACTAAAACATTTTTAATATGGGGTTATACATAAGATAAATTCGACTATAAATATTCATTATAAAGCTAAAAATATTTCCTACAGAATGATATTTGATTTATAATTTTTAGACTTTAAATAAATTAATTTATTTATGACACAACGATGATGCAATAATTACCCTTTTAAGGAAATATTAACATAATTGATGTTATAAATACTCAAATGAATGTAATTTGAGACTTTTTATGAATTCAACTAATTTTATAGGTTAATATGATATATTAGTGTTGATTTAATCAACCTGGTTCGAACATATAATTCTGTTATGACTTTCACAAAAATCATATATCAAATAGTGTCAAAATTGACACAAAATAGTTTTTAAATCAAATATTATATTATTAATTTTTATTTTATTCCTAAAAATCTAAGGTTCGGCAAAATGACTTAGATAAGTATATATATATTAATAATAAACAATTTGTGGTTCTTTTGACATGTTATAGTAAGTGTATTAACCATATAGTGAAAGAAAACAAAAAGACACGGTATAAGTTAAATTATTTAAATTAGAGTTAAATCTAATTGATAAGGTTAAAATAATAACCTAAACTTGTCTAAATCCTATTGGTTGATAGGATTTCGACCCATCCCCACTTTAGCTTCGAAATAAGACCCTTTGGAACCATTATAAACCGATTTTTACTTTAATATAAAATAATATTTTGAGATATTCCTAAGGTGCCCCTTCTCCTCCCTTATAAAAGGGAACCTCCTCCCCCTCCTCCTCACACCAATTTGAGCACTCAAGCTCGGCCAACCCCTGCCAAAATCTCTTCTCCACTTCCCTAGAAACATCCTAGAGGTTCTGGTCTTCCTTAAAGACCAATTTTAGTTCCCTAAGTGGAGGTCTCCAAAAGGTGCTTCAAAGAAGAGGTAATTACCGTTACCAATTCTTTCATCTTTATTTCTTCTTCCACTTCTTCTTCTTAGGTTGTTTCAATATGAAGTAATAACATCAGTATCACTCATATACTGATATGTTATTATAAGTATGAAACAACCCTATTTCACCATCTATCTATCCTACGGAAAAAGAAATCACCGCGCGTGCGTACGTACGAAATACCGTCTCCACGCCGTGGTGTAATCTATTTTCCACCACCACCTTACATGGATGGGTATAATGGTGTAAAGAATAACTATACATAGTTATTAAAACATCATATTGATTATGATATATTTTATAATCCACTCCAATTCAATTCAATATTTATGGAAATGATATCATCGCTCGTGCGTACGTACGGACTACCGTCTCCACGACGCGATGAGATTCATTCTCCATGTTAACCATTTAAGAATGATTATAAAGTATATATAAGAAATAATAATGAAATATATGACATTATAAAGATACTGGATTTATGTATATATATATATGTATGTCATCTACTTACTTCCATTCAAGACAATTGGGAAAGGAAAACAACGTTCATGCGTACGTACGGACTACCGTCTCCATGAACGGTGTTTTTCATTTCATTTATCTATCTATTATATATATATATATACTGAATATATATGATATATAAATCATATTTTATATTCTGGAAGTAAGTAAATCATGATATAAGTAATAATAATGTCAATAACAACAAGTCAAAACACCTACGATAAAAGAAACGATTTTACCCAAAACGCTTCCTTAACATGGAATTTAAAAAAGAAAGGGTAATATAATGTCATAAGTGAACCATATATGATATCATAACAATGGATATGATTCTTTAATAAGTCAATGACATTATTTAAACCATTATACAGGAGCTTCGGACACGTACAAAGCAAATCGGACCTAAGGTAAGGGAAATATCACAATCTCATTTTTATCCGAGATTGTTTATTCGTAAGTATTTACTGGGGTGTATTTTATCATCCACATCCATGTTTACTCAATATGTAATATTATTTCCATCCACCTAAAATTGTTTAAATCTATTTTTACCCTTCGGTGAGTTTTTAGTAATACGTATGAAAGGAATCTTTTGTCGTTTTTCGTACGAGGTACTTTTTGACTTTTCCGACAAAAGTACGAAGAATGTTTTTTTAACTTATACGGCACGAACGGATTTCTACTGTTTTATAAAGCCTTATTTTCATGAAGCATACTCTAAAAGATTTCATGACTATTTTCAATAAAATCTCTTTCTTTTAAAATTTCATGATGTTTTGTGAAAAGAAATTGATTTTGAAGAAGAAAGGATATTTTCCTCAAGAATTCAATTCAAGTGTTTTATCAAAATTATTTTACATCTAAGATAATAAAGGGTTCTGTTTCTATCCATATTTTTACATTTATATGAATATGTTGTGATGGAATTATGTTTATGAATTCCTTTATCTTATATGAATTGATTTATGATGTCATGAGGTTTCAAGAATCCCATTTTTGTTACATGTGTTATGCGATGATGTATGTTTTATGATTATGTGGCACACATAAGAAAGGATTCATTATAAGATGGGTGGGACCTATATCTCCCTCAAATGCATTGGGTAATGATGTTATATCTCATGAGATAGACATGGCTGGAACGGTAGGTTATACCGGTTCTGTGAAACAGGACTGAAACGAGGGTTACTCGATTCAGAAAAGGACTTTGTCCACTAAGATAGTCTTGGCAATTAGTCTTGACTAACAAGAAATGATTCTCTATGATTATGTGTGTATGCCACAAAGTTTCATGTTTTAAGTTATGATTATTGGGATTACTTTTTCACTGCCATGATTTATCCCATGATTATGAAATTATTCTCTCTTTTGCAGGTTATGATTTCCAAAATGTTATGTTCTTATGAATATGATGTGATTGATATTTCTTTTGTTTACCCTTACTGAGCATTTGAGCTCACCCTTTTATGTTTTCTTTTCCCCAGGACATAAAGAAAGGTATTAGGTAAAAAAAAGAAGATCTTTATGGGAGATTTTGAAGATCTTTCACCACGATTAGAAGATTATAGTCCGAGTTTCCAAAGACACTAAACTATTACGGTCCTTGTGTGTGTGTTTTTTTTAATGTACTATGTATTCCGCAAAAGTAATGTAATGTCAATGTACGTCAAGATACAGGTCTCTACAGTTGGTATCAGAGGAAAGGTTTAGTCAACCTTTGGAAACTAGGATGCCAAAATGTTAGTGAGATCCCTAGAGATATTTCTAAGGTATGTCTAGGGATGTCTCTAAGGTTAAGTATACGTATAGGTTATAGTCCTAGAATTTCTCTAACGATCTTAGAATTTAACCTAAGATGTTAGATATTGAGGGTACTACCCCTTTATTATGTTGTTTTCCCTAGCATGATTTTTGCCTCTCACACTAATCTTTTGGGGTTTTAGACGATGGCTGGAACCCGAAGGAACCGTGTTGATCAATGCAATGGACAATGCAATGATTGTCCCCCTGAGCAACCAAACGATATGGGAGCTGGAATGCAAAATCTTGTAGCCATGCTCACACAACTTTCTCAAGCTATGAATCATGCAGGACTTCCAAACGAGCAAAGGAAGGAGCAACATTCTGTTGAATCCTTCATGAGGCAGCGTCCGCCTTCTTTCAGTGGGTCTACTGATCCATTAGTTGCTGAACAATGGATTAGTACTACTGAAAAGATATTTTCAGTTCTTCAATGTTCTGAACATGATAAAGTTATCATAGAAGTATATCGTTTGGAAGGTGAAGCTGCTCAATGGTGGAATCTTATCAAGAATACGAGGCAAAGAGATGAAATTGATTCCATGGAATGGGACGAGTTCAAGAACTTGTTTTTCAATAAGTACTTCCCTCGTATTCTTCGAACAAAGATGGAGAAGGAGTTTCTTGAACTAAAGCAAAAGGATGATGAATATGTTGGTATATACGAAGCGAATTTTACAAGACTTGCAAGGTATGCATCTGGCATTATAATCCAACCTGAAAGTAAAGTTGATCGATTTTTCAGTGGCTTAAAACCAAGTCTTCGAAGGGCATTAGCTATAAGAGACTTCAGTAGCAATGAAGAAATTGTGCGTTGTGCTATGAAGGTATAAATGGAATTTGGTGTTACATATCCATCTCATGGTTTTGACAAGAAATGAAATATGGAGTTCAAGGAGAAATCTCAGAATAATGGTGAAAAGAAGATGAATGTTTCCTTATGCACAAAGTGTGGAAAGAAGCATGGTGGAGATTGTCTTAAAGGGACTAGAAAATGTTTTAAGTGTGGAAAAGAAGGTCACCGAGCAGCTGAGTGTCAAAGTAATGGAAAAAGGGATTCTAATGAAGTGAATAAAGCAAACACTGCAGAGAACGCACAACCAACACTTCAATGCTTCAAGTGCAAGGAGATGGGACATTATGCCAATAAATGCCCTAATCCAAGGGTTAGTGATGATCGACATGAGCAACCGGTTAAGGCAAAGGACAAAGGGAAGTCACATGCGATCACTATTGGCAATGTTGAATATGACAACGATGTGGTGGAATGATTAAGTTTTTATGTAATGGGATTCCAAAATAATGTTGTATCATGGAATATTGGAATATTTATGTATTGGTCTAATGTGGTATTCAAAGTGATTGAGATATTATGCGCATAATGAAGGGAAAACGAGAAAATGAAATGTTTAACAGTATTCATGAGCTCATGATTGATATAAGGACTAAGTGATATCATGGTTTGAGTATATAGAATTTTGAGGATTTTGGTATGTGGAAAGTGTTAACATTTAACTGCATTCAAGTTTTCACTAAGGTTCAATGGGTATTCAAGAGAGTACAAGATTAAGGCCTTTGAATGTTTGGAATGTGTCCAACAAGATATATCTTATGATATATGGGGATCAACGATGGTATTAAATCTCTGGTAATCATTTTCACTATGAGAATGGACTGCAGTATTATGGATAGGACTAAAGATTGGAATGGATTATGTTGGACATAAGTTAGTATTGTTTAAGGATAGAAGTTTTTTCGATATTATTTATGGGATGTTATAGTAATATAGTTTTAGAAAAAGGAAAACCTGCAGGACGGGCGACAGCCCATCGCTTCGGACAAGGCTGTGGGAATCGAACCCACAACCGAAGTGCGACTGGCCTTTATCGCCTACCACTGGCCTACAGGAAGTCCCTGTTTAGTAGAAACTAGTTTTATTATATTAAGCAGTATGATATATGAAGTATAAGTCCATTTTAGGAACTATATATGATTAATCTCACTATAGATCGACTTATGTATATAATTTTTGCTAACATTTTGTTTGAGACAGATGGAATGACCCGTCATTCTATCACATGATCTGCTAACACTTCACGAATAACAAATTCAACTTCATTTATTTAAGAGATGAAGTGGAAATTGTTCTAGGCACGAACAATAGTGAGATTGTACCAAAATAAAGAAAGTATTTATTCCAATTCAAATTTTCAACTTTAGGGAAATGATCTTGAAAACCAAAAATGTTGTCCTAGTGATCTTATACCTGATGAATCGGATGGTACCTTAGATCGTCACAAATTTATGGATTTGTGATTATTGGCTTTTCCATATCCATGTTCTCTACAACTCTTCATCAGAACATGATGGTTAGATTTCTCTTCCATATCCATATTTTCACCTATGTGGAAACCCAATGATTAGTTTATTTGGGTAACCGTTACGTTTCATACTTTTGTTTTTAAAGATTGGTTTTGATATTCCTTGTTACGATGTGGGTTTCTATTAAAGAAACTTTCAAATAGTAAACCATTTATAACCCCGACGAATTTCGAGGGCGAAATTCATTTTAAAAGGGGTAGAATGTAACAGCCCAAGATTTTATAAAAAATATTCTTCTTAATTTTATTAATGTCTTGTGTTGTACGCTACACCAAAAGGAGCTTGCACAACACGCATCCTTGACTTGCCTTGCATTACACGCAATCGCGACCTTCCTCGATAGCGTGTGTAATACGCAATACCGAGTTTCACTAAACAACGATATGCTATTAAAATATTATTAAAACTAGCCGGTATGAATAATAATAACCACTTTTTAAAATTCTGTAAATCTTATTTTTCAAAATGAACTTCATTTTTGGATTCGGAGTATCGAATTTAGCCTAAGGTGAAAATTTTGGTACATTTCGGATAACTTTCATATTCCGATGAATAGTGAAAATTACTAAATTATAATTAAAAAACAACTTTTTTTAATCGAAATAATTAATAGTGATAAATTATTAATTGGAGTAGTTTTAAAGTATATTTAGAATATATTTTTACAATTTAATACAATGTTGGTCATTGGATGTAATTGCACATTTAAACCAGACATAAATAAGTGTCAATCTTTTGATAGATATTGTTTCTTAAAAACACGCTATTTGTTTTAACAGCGGGATTTAATTATAAAATTAATTAATGAAACTTATATGTTATGAATTTGGTAAAATAGAATTCATTTTTGAATTCGGAATATGAAATATAGCTTAGGATTCAATTTTGGCATTTTTCTGAAAACCTTCATTTTTTGATGAATAGTGAAACTACTAAGTGGTAGTTAAAAAACTGAATTTTTCATAAAACTTAATTTTACCGCTTCTGTGAATAGAATTTCAAAAATCCGAGAGACACAGTTGATTTCAGTAAGTAAAATGTGGTTCAATGTGATGAAAATAATTTTTGGTGAATAATAACTTTTTACTTTTATTTACCACGGTTAAAAGTAAATAGGGTAATTAAGGGTAAGAATGATATTAATATTACCCTAACGCATGTCATAATTCTATTGGACAAGTGTATCTCGACCAAAAACAACCTTAAGTGTAAAATATTATCATTTAGGCCCACTTGGATTAGATTAGGACATTTATTACTATTTAATTCAAAGAAGAGTTAAAAGAGTTAAAATCAAAGTTTATTCACTAAAACATTTTTAATATGGGGTTATACATAAGTTAGATTCGACTATAAATATTCATTAGAAAGCTAAAACGATTTCCTACATAATGATATTTTATTTATAATTTTTAGACTTTAAATAAATTAATTATTTATGACACAACGATGATGCAGTAATTACCCTTTTAAGGAAATATTAACATAATTGATGTTATAAATACTCAAATGAATGTAATTTGAGACTTTTTATGAATTCCACTAATTTTCTAGATTACTATGATATATTAGTGTTGATTTAATCAACTTGGCTTGAACATATAATTCTGTTATGACTTTCACAAAAATCATATATCAAATAGTGTAAAAATTGTCACAAAATAGTTTTTAAATCAAATATTATATTATTAATTGTTATTTTATTCCTAAAAATCTAAGGTTCGGCCAAATGACTTAGATAAGGATATATATATTAATAATAAACAATTTGGGGTTCGTTTGGCATGTTATAGTAAGTGTATTAACCATATAGTGAAAGAAAACAAAAAGACACGGTATAAGATAAATTATTTAACTTAGAGTTAAATCTAATTGATAAGGTTAAAATAATAACCTAAACTTGTCTAAATCCTATTGGTTGATAGGATTTCGACCCATCCCCACTTTAGCTTCGAAATAAGACCCTTTGGAACCATTATAAACCGATTTTTACTTTAATATAAAATAATATTTTGAAATATTCCTAAGGTGCCCCTCTCCTCCCTTATAAAAGGGGACCTCCTCCCCCTCCTCCTCACACCAATTTGAGCACTCAAGCTCGGCCAACCCCTGCCAAAATCTCTTCTCCACTTCCATAGAAACATCCTATAGGTTCTGGTCTTCCTCAAAGACCAATTTTAGTTCCCTAAGAGGAGGTCTCCAAAAGGCGCTTCAAAGAAGAGGTAATTACCGTTACCAATTCTTTCATATATATTTCTTCTTCCACTTCTTCTTCTTAGGTTGTTTCATTATGAAGTAATAAGATCAGTATCACTAATATACTGATATGTTATTATAAGTATGAAACAACCCTATTTCACCATCTATCTATCTTACGGAAGAAGAAATCACCGCGCGTGCGTACGTACGGAATACCGTTTCCACGCCGTGGTGTAATCTATTTTCCACCACCACCTTACATGGATGGGTATAATGGTGTAAAGAATAACTATACATAGTTATTAAAACATCATATTGATTCTGATATATTGTATAATCCACTCCAATTCAATTCAATATTTATGGAAATGATATCATCGCTCGTGCGTACGTACGGACTACCGTCTCCACGACGCGATGAGATTCATTCTCCATGTTAACCATTTAAGAATGATTATAAAGTATATATAAGAAATAATAATGAAATATATGACATTATAAAGCTACTGGATTTATGTATATATATATATATGTATGTCATCTACTTACTTCCATTCAAGACAATAGGGAAAGGAAAACAGCGTTCATGCGTACGTACGGACTACCGTCTCCATGAACGGTGTTTTTCATTTCATTTATCTATCTATTATATATATATATATACTGAATATATATGATATATAAATCATATTTTATATTCTGGAAGTAATTAAATCATGATATAAGTAATAATAATGTCAATAACAACAAGTCAAAACACCTACGATAAAATAAACGATTTTACCCAAAACGCTTCTTTAACATGGAATTTACAAAAGAACGGGTAATATAATGTCATAAGTGAACCATATATGATATCATAACAATGAATATGATTCTTTAATAAGTCAATGACATTATTTAAACCATTATACAGGAGCTTCGGACACGTACAAAGCAAATCGGACCTAAGGTAAGGGAAATATCACAATCTCATTTTTATCCGAGATTGTTTATTCGTAAGTATTTACTGGGGTGTATTTTATCATCCACATCCATGTTTACTCAATATGTAATATTATTTCCATCCACCTAAAATTGTTTAAATCCATTTTTACCCTTCGGTGAGTTTTTAGTAATACGTATGAAAGGAATCTTTTGTCGTTTTTCGTACGAGGTACTTTTTGACTTTTCCGACAAAAGTACGAAGAATGTTTTTTTTAACTTATACGGCACGAACGGATTTCTACTGTTTTATAAAGCCTTATTTTCATGATTCTTCCTATAAAATATTTCATGACTATTTTCAATAAAATCTCTTTCTTTTAAAATTGCATGATGTTTTGTGAAAAGAAATTGATTTTGAAGAAGAAAGGATATTTTCCTCAAGAATTCAATTCAAGTGTTTTATCAAAATTATTTTCCATCTAAGATAATAAAGGGTTCTGTTTCTATCCATATTTTTACATTGATTTGACTATGTTGTGATGGAATTATGTTTATGAATTCCTTTATCTTATATGAATTGATTTATGATGTCATGATGTTTCAAGAATCCCATTTTTGTTACATGTGTTATGCGATGATGTATGTTTTATGATTATGTGGCACACATAAGAAAGGATTCATTATAAGATGGGTGGGACCTATATCTCCCTCCAATGCATTGGGTAATGATTTTATATCTCATGAGATAGACATGGCTGGAATGGTAGGTTATACCGGTTCAGTGAAACAGGACTGAAACGAGGGTTACTCGATTCAGAAAGGGACTTTGTCCACTAAGATAGTCTTGGAAATTAGTCTTGACTAACAAGAAATGATTCTCTATGATTATGTGTGTATGCCAAAAAGTTTCATGTTTTAAGTTATGATTATTGGGATTACTTATTCACTGCCATGATTTATCCCATGATTATGAAATTATGCTCTCTTTTGCAGGTTATGATTTCCAAAATGTTATGTTCTTATGAATATGATGTGATTGATATTTATTTTGTTTACCCTTACTGAGAATTTGAGCTCACCCTTTTATGTTTTCTTTTCCCCAGGATATAAAAAAAGTTTTTAGGTAAAAAAAAGGAAGATATTTATGGGATATTTTGAAGATCTTTCACCACGATTAGAAGATTATAGTCCGAGTTTCCAAAGACACTAAACTATTACGGTCCTTGTGTGTGTGTTTTTTTTAATGTACTAAGTATTCCGCAAAAGTAATGTAATGTCAACGTACGTCAAGATACGGGTCTCTACAAACATTTTTTGGAAGAATCTTGGAATAACTTTGTCAAAGATAACTTGAAACATGATCTTTCCATGCATGATATTGAACAATTTGTATCTTTTGACCTCACTATTGCATGGGAAGATGAAGAAGATGATGCACCTGCTGAGATACAGTTGCCAATGGTCCTTTTAGAAGAAATGAATTTCCAAGATGACTTACTTGAATGATAATATTTCTTTATTGATTCATCATGTTTTATTTTTATTCAAACTAAATTGTTTTCTGACTTCTCCTTTCCTGAATTTTTGGATATAACACAAATGGACCGGGCCATGGATGTTTATGATGATACCACCCAAGTGGTGGTAATCAAGGAAGAAGATTTGGAGAAGTTGGTGGTGGTGCGACTACCTCCTCTACATCAACTTTTATATCACATGGAGGAGGCTGCCACCGAAGTTAACAGAGGGAACAGTTATATTTTATTCCCTCCCACTTCGAAAATCAAATTTATTTTTTATTCATTCTCTGGGGTTGGGAAATTTTATATATTATTTGGGGTTATCTACAATCAGGTATTACTCATGGATATCAGGATAACTCAAATTTGGTGGTTCATCTCAAAGAAACCACACCCACCTTCTAATTGGGGATAATCCACTGAAACTGCCTGACTAGGGGTAGTAAAAACCTAGCACCCGCTTGTGGGTCTAAACCAAGCATTATCTCTTTTATTTTCCTTTTCTCATTCTTTTTACTTATTTTTCTTATTAATTTTTATTACTTTCTTGTAGTCTTAATGTGGCTGCTTCTAGGAGCATAACTCAAGGCATACACTTCTAAAATAATATCTGGTTGTATCTTTCCTTCCCTTTGATTTTCTACCATTATATTTTTATTTTGTTGAGTTGAAATAAGGGGTAGTTAAATTTAAGTGTGGGGGAGTGTCAACGTGCTTAGTTATTCTTGTGTGCTTTTAACTTTTTTATTATATTTTTAGGATTTTTGAGCATTAATGAACATTCTTATCACTTTTCACACATCAATTTATTTTGAAAGAGTTGAAATGATTTTTGAAATAATGGATTTTAAATGATTGTTGATGTGAATTTTTTTTATTGAATTATATTATCAATAATTTTTATGAGATTGAGTGATTTTTGAAATCCTTGTCCATGAAAGACTGACTAAAAATATTTTTTCAATCCTGTGAGGTATTCTAAACAAATTTTACATAATCTTCCTAATACCCACACTTTCTTGAGGGAAAGATGAATATTGTGTGAGAACTAGAATTTTTGAATATTCTATTTTGAAGCTTTGGATTTCATGGAATGTATTTGAAATGATTGATTCATATATTTGTCTAGCCACATTTTATCCTAAGACCACCTTTACATTTATCCTTTGTAAGCCCTTAGATGCCATGAATTGCATTATAGGTTTAAGCCACATTACAATACAAATTTTCCTTACCTACCTGCACTTTAAGTATTTTTGCAATTTTTATTTCATGTTTTAGTGTGGGGGAAGGGCCTTTCGTGTGCGTTCCTTGGGTTGTGTATCATTTATGGGTTGTGTGAAGTTTGTGTCAATTTTTTGGGCTGTGGATAACAAGAGAATTTGGCATGTGTCGTCATTTCATTGTGCTGTATTTTTTTCATCCATTTCTCCTAAAAATGAAAACAAAAAAATGGAGATGAGCCTGAATTCCTCATTATAAATTCTTTTATGACTCATGTCCCTCCCAAAAAAATAAATGGCATGGATTTTCATTCAATCATTGTATTCAATTTTCAACTCATCCTCCATAAAAAAAGGAAAAACAGAAAATAAAGCTGTGCCTTTATGGAGATTTAAAAAAATAAGGAGAACATTGATGATATCATTCATTATAATCAATTATTGGATCATGTACCATGTCATAAAAGGGGGGTGGGGTTGTTTTTCATATTTTCATGTGGGATTGAGTGAGGAATTTCTTGTGTTTTCACTTGATTTAATCATGCCTTGTACTTAAAAGTCTATCCTCCTCTTTCTAACCTAGAAATTTTTTCAATCATTTCCAACCAACCCTAAGCCACGAAATCATTTGAATCATTAATTAAATCCCTCATGATTAAATTTATTTTCATGTTTCACGCTATGGATAAATGAGAATTTTCACAAACCTATGGTGATTGATGCAATTTTCAAGTATGAGTATAACTCTAGATTCAATTTCTGTTGAGTGAAGAGTGATATAAAATTCAATGTGAGGTAGGTTGGGATTGGGCCATGGATTGATTTATGAGGTTGAACAAATTTTAATGATTGAAATGAAAATTGTAGAGTCTTGGTTTTCATATATGATACATGATGCATTTCTATTTTGGATAAGATCATTGATATTTTCTCATTTTTCATTGTTGTGTGGAATTTGATTTGGATGTAAGATGATTTCTCAGGAGTGCAATGTTTAAGTGGGGGGATTGATGAAGCACAAATTATCATATATTTTATACTATAAATCATTGTTTAAAATCCCACCATAATGTTATTGTATGTGTAATTGTCACATTTTTAGGTTATAGTGGTAATTTGAGCATAAATGCAAAAATGGCTTAATTCTGTAATTTTAACAGATTGTTATCATAGGGGTATTTTGGTCATTTGTCATTAAATATATGTCGAAAGTTTATGATTAAAATTTTGTTCGACTCCTAATTTAATATCCTTCATATTTGTCTTCTAGAGCAGGATCTGACTCGATCATCTAGTAGTTGTAAAAATTCAATGAAGTTAAAATGTTTGCTGGCGGACAGAATGAGACCCACCAAAGTAACGGAAGAATAAATTGGTGAACACACCTCAAAATGAATTTATTCCAGCTGGAAAATAAAAATGATTCAACAATTGGTTTCCATGATGAATTTAAAGTCATAATACCCTCATTAAGGCATTATGGGAATGCTCACAATATGTGGAAGTTGAAACGTCTCACCTAGAAGAAATGGTTCAATTGGTTAATAAATTCATATAATCTTGAAACTAAATCCAAAATGGCACATATTTTGTGGAGAGAATATAAATTAGATTTTTAACAACTTTTGTGAAGGAATCAACCTGTAAATAGACGTTTTGGAGGGCAATAATGGTACATGAAAGTGAAGAATTGAAAATTCGGAGAGTCAAATGGATAGATTAAATTTCTTGGATGGAATTGGTCATAACTCCTACATCCAATGGCTAATAAAGCTGAACTTTTGGTATAAAACGAAGGATATATTATGAAACAAAATTAATGCAGACACAAATTACAAATTCGGTCATTTATGGAAGATGAACGCGGAAAATTTTGGATTAAATTTTTTGGGTGTTAATTCTTCACCTCTTCTCCCAATAAATATTTATCTTCACCCCTTCTAAAAGTATTGGCACTTCTGTGTGGCCATTTTACATTGTTTTTTAGTTTATTTCCATTGTAATAGTATAATTCATTTTGAATTTATTTTTCACTTTTTCATCTCATTCTCATTTTTTTATCTTTTGTTCTTCCACCCCCTTCTTCTCTACCGTGATCTCTTCCACTTGTGATCATGAGTAGATAACCATGGATCTTCTCAGGGGATCAATCCAAGCTTGAACCCAAGTCATTTCACATTCATATTAATTTTTTCTTATTTAATTAGAGTTAGGTCTACGGGGATCTTAGTGGGAAAGCTGCCTTTGTGTCTCCACTTTCCACCCGAGACTTAACTTTCTCTTTTATAATATTTTCCCTCGATTGAGGAGGTTGATGTGCGATCTCTCGGCGATAGTTGAGAACACTGTATATTCACAAATACATATAAAATAGGATATTCACACATACAATGGAGTGTGTTTATTAATAAAATTTGAAACTAACATTGAGACGATGAAGGTTTAATTTGGGTGATTCTCTTGGGAATATCTCTTTTCTTTCTAACATCATTCTGTTTGCATTCATTATGTTTGCATTGCATTTCATGTTTAATTTTAGTATTTCATTTTCAATTCTCAATATGAATTTCTGAAAATTTTATTATATATTTATATAAGTGAATTAGAATTAGTGAGTGATTAACCACAACAGCACCTCAAGAGATCGATCTAGGTCAGCCCCTATGCTGCACTTAGCTATAAATATTTTTGAGAGCGTGCACGTCAACACTTCGTCACATGTAATTTAAAAAATTATTAATTCAATACTATATTTATTAATAAAAATTTGGGGACAGTGATCCATTTAAAAATGGATTTGGAAATTAATGTTTTCTGAAAAATTACTTCTTACAAAAATATAATTTTTTAATTATTCAAGTCATCTAATTTATCCATGTATTTCTTAAAAATACTTTCTCGATTATTTTTGGATCCAGTTGATGAGATGTTTTGATATTTAGAGGTTCCATGCCCCTAGAACTAATTTTTGAGACGTATTAAATATATTAATAACTCATTCATTTAGATTTCCAAAAAAATAATATTAAAGTCTAAGCGGAGATTAAATCAAAAATCTATGGTAACTATTGATATAAAAATGCATGTTTTGTCCTTGGAATGACATAACCATTTTACGGTGTTTGGAATTAATCAAAAAGTGGTCATCAGAATAGAATTATTAAAATAATTAAATTACTTGGTATAAATTACATTATTTATTGAAGACACCAAACTCTTATACTTAAATGCTATTATTGAAAAATATTAGTGTAAAATAAATAACCCTAAAAATTTGATAGGATCCATTAGAGATAATGTAAGAGTATATTTTGGAAAATGAAAACGAATGAAGATCGAATCAAGTATCCTTATGACATCATTGTTTGTGGTTCTCAATAATGAAAAAATATAGGACCATTAATCATTAGTGATCGATCTAAACATCAAGTAGGATGTTTAAGTTGTAAAATTAAAACCATATTTTTTTCTTAATCGATAACATATCAATTCTATGAAAAATAATAGATTTATGAATTTAGAGTATATTTGCGTGATGCATTTATTTTTGTTATTCTATTATATCCCTCTTTTTCCATCGATTTTTATGAAAATGCTTTCAGTATAAAGAATAATGGATGAGGTTCATTCACCAAATGTTGTGTCTTATTTATTTTCCACACATTTAACATATTCATTAGGGTCATTTTCTATGTCATACAATATGATGATTGCGTGTTAATTGATTGTCTCATGACAATTATATAATACAATAGATCAATAACCTGGGTATGGATTAAGATGGATGATAATATTTGAGCATATGTATCAATGAAGGATGATTAAATGTGAAATGAGACAATATAAGACCAAGATATATGTTCCCATGATGGATACATGATGGATGATCATGGTGGTGATGGATTATCTTAATGTATCCATTTTTGAGATGATATATGGCTGGAATCAGGAATGATAGCTACATAAAGATCGAGCGATCTTATATCCAAATATTCTAGAATGGAAAGCTATTTTAGAAACATGGAGTACAATACAGAGGAATAATTTTAGTTTCTTAAAACATTCGGATCAAATGATGTGTCTTCCAGGATCATACATTTTTTTCAAACCCAGGGTTACAACACTAGGGATTCTATGAAGAGTATAATTTCAAAAACCAAGTCACCCTATCACAAATTTTTTGACACAAGATTATTGTCTAAATATGTATCGATTGGGTTACACATGGAAGGTCATGGTTAGATTATAATGGATGGGGCCATAGTACATGTACATTTCTATGTGTGTACAAGGACGACCAAGTGTACACATGTTGGTACATGGGAAAGGAACAGTGATACATGGGAACACCACCATAGTATGGTTAAGGTGATGGTTGATCTATAACTAGTGTGATTTATTAATATATTATTTATATATATAATTATTTACATGTTTTGTGAGTGGGAACCAAATAGAAGACATATATTGGGATGGACATGGCATGTGCGCCATGTACATGTTGTGTATCCACATTATGGTTGTTTGGATATCCTACTATATTAACTATAGACTAGTATCATCTGCGTTTGTTCCTTTATTCTATTTTATAGAGGGTACGTTGTTTAATTTTATCCACAACATAATATTGTGATCCCCTATGGAGGTTGAGTCTCATGAAGAGCTTGGTTTGTCACTTTGTGATACTAGTGAGTAATCCTATATCGTTTTTATACCCTAGGTGGGGTTTCTATAATCTCAATGACCTAAATGGGAAGGTATTTTATACACTATCAAATTGGATGTATTAGTAGGGCTCTCATTTTCGTTGGTACATTATCCCCTACATAGTTGGTTTATCCTGATTGTGATCATGTTGTCCCCTAACGAACTTGGGTGCGATCCCATATATGAGTATCGGGTAATTTGAGACCAATAAGCATTGTTTTGTGGGGAATAATGATTATGACCACTTATATGAGTGTATCAAGTCATTGAAAGCACCTTGGGATTGATTCTTTAGAAATGGGGACATATTGAATCACAATACTTTGTCTTGATGTTTCGTTGGGACTTCCTGGTGGTATGATGTCCATCCTAAGTATATCTAGGCTTTTATTCATTTTATTTACTACATTATTAGTATTATTATATGACTAGTACCAGTGATTCATGTTTATTATATTTATGGTGTCTAACTAGATAGTATTTTACTCATAACTTTAAAGGATTTTCTGAAAATTGTCATGTTTTATAAAGATGAGGACACATTTTATGGTTTCATGGTAGATATGGAGCATATAAGTAATATCATGATCATGAATGATTGTGGTTTATTTCAGGTGTTGTCATTTGATCGTAGTCTTTTCCCAGGGAAAATGATGTACTCTGTAGAGTTTTTTAGGATAATAATTACCCAATAGATCAGTTTCTATAAAATACAGTTATATTCTGATTAATAGGTCATTGAATTATGAAAGTATTACTATATTTTTTTTGTATTTATGAACTGTTTTCTGTTAGAGATGTGTATATTTTTTTGGTGCATGGGGATAATTCCTCCAGTGCATTTGGTATGCCTACTAAGTGCTGGTTTCTACTCCCTAGCCTATTGGAGTTTGAATTTAAGTAGTAAATACTCAAGAACCATCAGTAAATGTCATGATTAATGCGTATTTTAGTATTATTATCAAACATAGGATTTTACACTTTTAGATTGGCTTTGGGAAATTTTGAAACTTGTTTTAATTTCAGCTTTTAGGCTAGGGACTACAATAATGGTGCATCAGCCACTGTATCCATACAAAAAGACATTGATTATTATCCATTCAGTATGAAACATATATAAAATGGCTGTGTAAAAAAACATTAATACATTCCTCATATAGGAATGTTTTTTGGTTTCTATATCCTTCTTGAGTAACCACCAAAATACATTCTTTGATTGTGGTATATATTATTTATTTTAGAAAGCCTGCATGAAAAATCTATCCGAGATAACATTATGTGATCATGAAGATTCCCACATTGTAATGAGGATTTGGTATAAGGTCATACACCAGATATAGGACAATATGGTGAACTGGAAACTATACATCCCTATATCGAGTCACACCTAGCACTAACAGTTCAATAAAAACCTGAAGGTATGATTGCTGTGATAGATGAGTTTCAAGGGAAATGACCTATACTATTTTATTGTGAACTAGACCACATATTTTCTATGTAATGAATTGAGATAGTCAATCATGTTTTCAAACATGTTTGGAATCATGTAAATAAAATGGAGTTCCTCACATCGAGTTTACATCAGAGCTCTACTAGGTGATGGTTGGGTTTATTAACATAGTCACATGATGATGAATCTATTTTCTAGTTTAACATTGAGCATCTATACAAGGATGATTTTGATAAATAAATGTATTTTATTAGTGATAATTTGATATCTAATACAACTATAAAATGGTATTTTGACCATGGATGATTATTCATTGATGATTAATAACCTATCAGGATACCCTATGGATATGGTGTGAGATCAATTTTTATAGATTATATTATAAGTAAGTGAATTTTTATAGATATCATAGATAATATGATATCTTTATACAATACCGCATATGATGAAGTTCATGAGTGACCGATGTTTGTGGTGGGATAAAAGGTATATAAGGAATCAATAATGGGTGTTGGTAGTCGTCATGGAAGAGTTAAGACCTTAGTGGTAGGTTGGCGAAGGTAGTCATGGGAAACAGTGAATATCATTAACTTTAAGTGGATATCATAAGACATATGATTAATAGAATGTGGATATCAAGATAAATCAAATAATTCATGGTAGAGGTAGCATTTCTCCAGCAATGATCAAATAAATATTACATGGGATTGTTCAATCTATCATATAGCTGCTCCGGAGATGGACGTAGGACTACTAAGGTAGAGAAATAGGATATATTAGAGGGGTATGTAGTGTGGAATATGTAATAGTGGATAAAATAAATCAACATCATTTGGTAATAGGTTTGATTTATTATTATAATTTCTCCCAATATGTCTATTCATGGATCAAGGAGTCATTGGGTTGGGCATAGGCCAACTACATATTATAGAGGCCTTTGACCCCAAGGATCAATTGATGATATGAGGAATGATATGTTTCTTATATAAATTAGATTTAGTATTGGTATGTATGAGTCATTCCATTCATACCACTTCTCTATTTCAAGACATATATATTCCCATTGAGATTTTAGGGCAATCGATGTTCATGGAAACTATGATAAGAGGTGCCATAATTATTTCACACTTTTATAGAAAATCACATTTGACACATGGATGAGTTACGTTTGTATTTTATATCTTTGTAGAATAAAATAGGCCTTACTAAATCATAATAGTTATGAATTGTATATCCACCTTTCATGCCTGGATTTACTATTCTAAGTAGAGGATGTGCGGTGTCAATAGTGATAGGACACATTTTTCAATTTTTGGGGAAAAGGACATCTTCACATATCATGAAGATAACTGACATACAATATTTAATGTAATTACACACCAATTGGATTGAATGACTCATGTATTAATGGATTCAATGGGCTACTAGTTTCTTATTGTGTTGGCAGTGTATGTGGATGTATTCCTTCCTGACAATCTATGGCTACCTCCCCGATGGGTGCTAGAATTTTTATTTGGAATACACTTAATGATGGACCAAATATATTCAACAACATATTAGGATGATATTATAGAGCATAATGATATTAGGGCATAGATGAATGGCTTGAGGGAGATGGTATTTATGAGACCGATTCTTTCCCCAAAAGAATACATAAATTATTTGGCATGAAATATGATGTGATTTTTAAGATATGTGGCAATTACCAGTCCATTAACTAGGTGATCAGGATGATTATGAATTCACTCGGGAGGATTTATTTCCAATCAACATATATAAGTACATGATACTGATATATTGAAGAAAAAATTAATATTTTTTTATGGTAACTATGAATACTTGGTGATTCCCATTGGTATGATGAAATAACTTGAAATGTTTCTGGGGATCTTGAAAAAAATCATTAATCATTTCTTATAATGTTTTTAGTGGTTTGAATTAATGATAACATAGTGTACCCATCATCCATGTAGGATCATGTAAGATATTTGAGGCTGGACCTTAACAAACTCTAAGAGAACATGCTTGGTGGGATGTTAACAATGTGTTATTTTTGAATTTGAGAGGTCCTCTTCCTAGGAAATGTCATATGAGAGGATGGTGTGGTAGTGGACCCTACAAAGGATGAGACAATCCTCACATACAATCCACCATATATTGTAACCAATGTAAAGAGTTTCCTTTGGTTGGCTTGGTACTATCAAAGGCTTGCACCAGATTTCTCTAGAGTAGAATCACCAATGACGTATTTGACCTGATAGGTGTATCCTTTATGTGTACTAAAATGATATAACAGTACATGTAGGAGTTCATGCAGAGGATGAAGAGCACTACAATATTTGTATTTCCAAAGGATGATGTCATGTACGTTGCATTCTAAAATGAATTTGGGAATGGGATTTATTGTGTTATTATGGATGGTTAGGAGTTTATTGTCTACGATTCACATCATTTCAAACAACATGATATGAACTACGTAACCCCCAGTATTTAGTTAGTAACGGTAGTCATCATAATGATGTTGTGGTGAAACTACATGATAGAATAGTGGTTTATCGTCTACTCTAGCAATAACAGTCTCAAGTGCATATTCTCATAGATGGACCATTACATATTATAGAGGTGATGAAAAATGTTCCCCTGAGACAATGACATTCATATACACAAGGGAATGTGAACATGGTGGAAGATGATATCAGTTAGAGGTCTTGTTATCCAATTTTTGTATGTAGAATAAGAGTAGTTTTCCTCGTTATAGTTCTATATAGGTGATAAGGATGAAAATCCATATCATTCGTCGATGGTGATTCCAAATTTTATTTATTATGTGTGTTTGGGTTGATCATCATGGAGTAAGTTATTATGACACACTATATTATTAGATATCCCTTGAACATGTTCTTGATTGAAATTGATTAGGTGGGGAACGAAATATCATTTTCAATTGGTGGAATATTGAACCAGTGACATTGCTTGGGGAGTTGTTTTTGGGTTTCATAATTCACATTCAGTGGAACAAACAGTTAGGTAAATATTGTATTAGTGCATCTGATGAAAGATTTTGTGGCCATAAATGATTTTTATTCATAACAAATTTGTCTCTTGATGCATCACCGATTAGAAAGGGAAGGTTTAGAACCACATTCCAATAGGTTTATCTCAAGCCCATGAGGTTCAAGAGTGTAAGTTCATTATTTTATCCATGGAATTTATAATAGGATTATCATGTATTTCCTGGGGACATGATTCCATCTGGGTGACTATAGAGTAACTCACCAAGTCATCCCATTACCTATTTATTTGTTGGAAGAGATTAGTAGATATCTGGGGATTTTTTTATGTGTAAGAGATACTTAGAAATGATGGGATTTTCTCATCAAAAATTTTATATTGTGATTCTAGTTTAAAATAAATGTTATAGAGGGTTCTATATGTGATATTTTAGAATTAGTTTCATTTGAGCATAGATTTTCAGAAAAAAATGATATCCAGACATAACGGACCATTCATGTATTTGGGAAGATTATAGGGGAATGAATGTTGTATTATTTTCATAGTTGGGAGGATCACAGATCCTTCATGTATATTTTATAAAAAAATATATAGAATTCCAAAATTTATATAGAGACTTTAGAGGAATTTTATGTGTTTCCCTAAATATTAGAACATTGTTGGACTAATCCAAGAATTCCATTACTCAATTTCCAAACACTAGTACAAAAACCCTTTTTACGTCGCACTTTTTCATGTTGGTTCTTCAAAACCGAAGTGAAAATATATGAAAATCGATTTTTTACATCGGTTATTATTTAACGGATTTAAAAAAACAATTTTTCAGATTATTTACGTTGGTTATATAAGAACCGACCTGAAAAATCCTTTTAATCTGATTATTCATGTCGATTATATAATATCCAAAGTTAAAAATCAACGTACATCACTTTTCCATGACAGTTATTTAATAACCGACTTGAAAAATCCATTTCCATGAAAATATATTAATTTTTTTGCTTATTTTTCACGTCGGTTTTTATAGAACCGATGTGAAAAAATGATTTTCATGACTTTTTCACGCCGGTTATTTAATAACCGATAAAAAGTTATTTTTCATATTGGTTAATTAATAACGGACGTGAAAAATGTTTAAAAAATTTATTTCATTTCACATGCTTTCATTTTACACGCCACGAAGCTCAAACAGAGTTACTGATTAAAAGTAATGGCCTTTAGAAGTAGGCCTTCCCTAAGACATTGTTTAGAGATGATCATGTTTTGAAGGTCATAAATTTTTATTGATAACTCTGTTTGAGCTCCGTGACATGTAAAATCAAATCTTAGGAAATGAAATACATTTTTATAAACTTTTTTCATGTCTGTTATTAAAATAACCGACCTGAAAAATACCTTTTAATGACGATTATTAAATAACTGACATGAAAAAGTCATGAAAATCAATTTTTCACATCAGTTTTAAAATAATCAACGTTGAAAAAGTGATGAAGATTGATTTTTCACATCAGTTTTATAATAACCGATGTGAAAAATATGAGAATATTATAATATTTTTTACATCAGTTATCATAAAACTGACATGAATGATAATTTTAGCATCCACCGTACGCAAAATTTCAATTTTTTTACATCGCGACATCCAAATTTTGAATTTCCCCCAAAAATGTTAATATATCATTTTCTATTAGAATCTCAATTATATGTTTCCATTATACACATATCATAATTTAATAATCATTTATTTCAACCATTATCATTCCCCCAAATTCACTGTTTTGATCTTCAATGTAAATCAATTATTTCTTCTTTCCGCGATCTCATCAAGGTATGTTTAATCATATATCCATAATTTAGGTTTTTTTGGATCTGTTTTCATTATTGATTTACTATTTTATGATAATTTCATTATACCTTAATCATTCTACTGAATCAACTTGATTTATCTTCCACTTGAATCAACAATTTCTTATTTCTGTCACCTTGTCAGGGTATTTGTAATTATTTTCCATCTATTTATATTTTCTATGATTAATTTTCTTAATTAATATACCATTTAACAATTAATAATTTGTTATAA
Organism: Viscum album; assembly: GCA_963277665.1. NCBI lineage: Eukaryota > Viridiplantae > Streptophyta > Magnoliopsida > Santalales > Viscaceae > Viscum > Viscum album. The sequence continues at coordinate 806,253,507 of OY728130.1, forward strand.
TGATGGATGATTATTTATATCATGGTAAAACTGTGAATCTCCATATGTATTGGAAAATTCATTCTAAGATGAAGCTACGGTTGCCTCATTCAATCTTTCCTCGAAAAACATATCACACATCTGATGGTCATAACTTTTCATCTGTAACTGTATTTCAGCTCTAAGTCATCGGAAATAAAATCATATGAAATTTTATTCAAGATGGTAAAAAAAAATTATGTTGGTTATTAAATAACCGATATAATAAATGGGGTTTTAACGTATGTTTTTTCAAAAACCGACAAAAAAAAATTGGTTCATACCGCCATTTCCAGAACATATTTCACATTAGTTTTTTAAAAACCAATGTTAAAAACCATAAAAACACATTTTTTACATTTTTTATTAAATAACCGACGTAAATAACCATATTTTTAATGTTGATCGCAATAACGTCTCCCAAACGCCGACGTTAAAAAGCCAAAACAACCGACATAAAAAATGGTTTTTGTACTAGTGAAATGATCACTCAAGACACTCTAGATACAATGTAGATTGACTAGGAGTGTGTGAGGACAACATAGATCAATTATTTTTCTTATAAAGATAAAGAAGGAGACATTTGGTGTTCATGGAGGTAAAACATGTGTTTGTGGGATCATACATAAAATATTTTGAGTCATAAAGGCCACTAAGGGAATAAAAATGAAATAATATGAAGATATAAATATATTTTTTATAGTAGACATATAGATGGGGCATAAAATGGGTGAGAATCATAAAAATTAGTAATAATACATGATATAAATTGATAACATAATATTGATGCAGGATTTGTGGAAACAAATTGAAACACTGAATCATAAACATAGGCCAAAGATAATGCCCATGGAATGATGATGAAAAATTCACATATTGAAATATTTATTTCTCCCTATAATATAATGGAATCTAATGATAATAAATATTACCTAATGTATGGGATTTTTTTATAATTATATTGATTCTCATAACATTCATTTCTATATAATTTTTAAGTGGGACACATAGAACATAAAAATTGATTCGTATTTCATCATATTTTATTTCATGATCATTAAATTTTTTAAAAATACATATTAGTATAAAATAAGTATATTTTCATAATTTTTAACAATATTATTATGAAATTTGTATGGGAATTCACAACGTAATTTCTTTTCATGGTAAACTCTGGAGTAATTTTGATAGAATAATGACATAACATAAAATTTTATGAAATGGTTTGACCACATATAATAAGGTCTCTCATCATTTGGATATAAAATGGAAAGTTATAATAAAATGAAAAGGCATATCCCAATAATAGTAATTTTAAATATATGAATATGAAAAGAAATATACTTGAATAAAAGAAATAAGGAACGGATCACTTACTAAATGGTGTGACTCAATATATACCAGTGGAGATTATTAAGATCGTGGGAAATATAGGTATGACTCTATATAAGGGAGTGGGGACTCAGGATAAAATTATTTGATTTTGAGTGAATGTAAATTGGATCATGGGTGGGTTCATATATTCAATGTGGAGTGATTTTTTTACTTTTTTTCTCAAACATAAGAATTAGACACTATATAATAAAAAAAATAAAAGACCCAAACCATCCACTTTTTTTCAAATTGATTGTTCCTATTGTTAATAGTTTACCTTATTTTATTTGGACATGGTTATAACATAATAAAATTATACACTTTTAGAGGAGGAAGTAACTCATATTCACAATGAAATTATTTTAAAACCCAAAAATATATAAATGGTTTTTGATGACCCATAATGGATTTATAAAATAATTAAAATAAAATAAAATCGGATTTTAATAAAGTGATAAAATATAATTGTTCTTTAATAATAAGTATACTATTTATTACATCACTTTTGGTTAATTATTATGTCATAATACACAATTTATATTTATACATTATTTACTTTTTAATGGAAATTAGATTGTTTGATAAAATTATAAAATATTCACTTTAGATAAGATATATTTTTTAATTCTAAAAATAATATTCATTTTATAAAAATATTTTTATATATATTTTATACTATATTTTAAAAAAATCAATTCAAATTTATTGACAATATTTGATTTTTATGATAATAATAGCTTTTGAACACTTAGAAAAATTACATTTGACATAATAAATATTATTTGATCCACTGTATTTAATAATAATTTTTTAAAATAATATATTATTAATATATTATTTTTTAAAAAAATATATTAATTCTTAAAAAATAAACTACTTAAATGAAATAAGAAACAATTTGAAAATTCAATTCCGGTTTTATTATATAAAATTAGAAATCATTTATAATTTGATGATAATAATAAAATATGAATATTATTATATAGTAATGAAATTATAAATATTATTACTATTACGGAATTGATTTAATCCCTTCAATACAGCAAAAAACACTATAAGGGAATTTTTGGTGATATTGATACTTTTATGGGGTGGATCGGCTAACAACATTTGGCTCGTTATCGTGACAAGCATGATATTATCTCATAAAATAGGTCACTCATGCATAATATTTGGGATCTCATATTGGTAGTTTTTAAGGAAAAACCATAGTGAATATTTCTCCCTTATAAAATTCAATAAATGGACTTAAGAGGGTAAGAACCTACTAGTTGTGGTCATCACGTGATCTATTTGTATAAATTATATTTGGTAAAACCCTTTGTTAATACTAATAATGTGTTCACAATTCGAAGACTATATTATCAAAATTAATGATTTATAGTGGGTTTTTAAATGTGATAAGCTATAATAAAACCAAATAAGTTTATGTGTTTTCTATATCCATTATATAAATCAATATATTAAATTTAAATCTTATAGATAATTTTATTTAAAAATTACTGGGTCACTACAATCTTCCCCCATTAAAAAAAATTATCCCACAATATATTCATTTCCCATAATAAAATAGATAAGGGTAATTCATTTTCATCAAAACATTTGGTTCCCTAATGTCATCTTCAAACATTTTCATTCTGTACAACACATTAACTTGGTGAATTGTCTTACATGGTAGAACATTATTTCAATGATAAAAAATTTTCACTAACGAATACTTGTAAGAATTTTAATTTTCCAATTTTACAACCTCTAGATTTCGTAGTTTTGGGGGGCCTTGTGTGTAGATCATATATAGGTATACCTATAATACATCATATAATTGTGATTAGTTAGGATCTTGTTCTAGTTAATAGGCCACCACTCCTATGTGAATGGGGATCTAAAAGAGGCTAATGTATCTTGAAAATATATTTTATTTCATCACAAAATCTCATAACCTTGTTAAATGGGAACATAAATGTGGTTATAATTTCATTGTTATAAAACTATTGGTCGCAGTGATGATTGATTGTATAGATCTTCTATCGACTATTTATAGTATTGACGTGATGCTAAACAGTCTTAACATTCATTAATATTTCTTCAACCATTTCAGGACCTTGAAATTATTGTTCGACATATTCATCCAAACAAGTTGGATTTATACACCTCTTTCTATAAATTAATAATAAGGATCCATACTTTTTCTTTAGTAGAATCAACTATGGTATGAGAACATGACCAAAGGAAGATGTTGATCTCAACCTCCTTTAAAGTCAATAGATCATGCTCTCAACATGTGCACAAGTATTTTTTAGTACCATTTAAATTGGAAATTAGTTTTAGGGTGATATGTCATTCTAAATGTTAGCTCAGTATTAAGAGAGTGTCAGGTACTCTTCCCAAAAAAGAGTTAAATCATAGATATTGATTAGATAACAGTTTTGTTCTATGCATCCTCAGTACTTATCTAATGTATATCCATAAAATTTGACTGAGTGATAAGTCCTCTTGAATTATGATAATTTGATATGTATTCATAGGATGATCCACTTCCACCCATATAGGATTATTTCCTATTTACGTATTTGAAATTCTAGGGAAAATGTCCATGTGTATTTGTTTCCATTTCCATCTAGTTATGAGTACTGGTTGAATCATCACCTTGTATATTTTCTATTATACATTCAATTGATGAAATGCATGAAATTTCGATGTATATTCGGTCATATTATTCATTGTATTATCCCACTAAAAATACATATGGAGATCCCAATATATCTATTTATCCTAGAGTATGAATATAGAAGGTCAAATTATGTGTATAATTCAATAAATTATTATTTTACTCATGATTTGAGGGTAAATATTATTGTGACCTCTAATCATACAGGCCCATCTTCATTGTCATTAAAATAAAACAATTCCCCCATTATTATAGAATTTAATTTATTATATATTCCCACAACTTCTCTTTTTTAATCCTTTATATTTTATAAAAGGTATGGTTGAGAAATATTTTATTTAATGTTTGATGATGCTAATTCTATTTTGATTTCAATTTATATCCTTTTAAAATAAAATAAAATAGGATCCCAATCAATTCATATAAATGTTAGAATTTACATATCCCTTATACATAGAGAAACATGAAATTTATTCACTTTACCAAGATGGTAGGTAATTAAGAAGTCATAGTCTTGGATTAGCTATAACCATCTTCATTGGCCTATATTCTGCTATTCATGTTCAATAATATAAATGAAGGGTTTGTGATCATTATATATTTAACAATTCTCTCTAAATATATAATGCCTACAAGTTTTAAATGATAAGGTCACTACATCCAACTCTATAACATTTATTGTGTAGTTCAATTCATGATCATTCAGATACCATGAAACATAGGATATCACCTTTTAGTATTTCATTAACATATATCCTAATACCTTCATCAATGTACTCCTAAATAACATCAAAATTTCTCCACTTGTGGGTGTTGTGATTGTAGGTTCCATGATAATCCACATTTTCAACCCCATTAAGATCTTTTAACATTCATAATTCCATGGAATCATGACTCCCTTACCTGTAATATTGGTCATGGTGTATGATAGTCATGAGAAATATCTCAAAAATACAAAACAATGCCCTACTAATGAACTAAAAATACTGATATCCATCACATATGTTATCCTTGAACATCCTTAAATTTCATTTCTCATTTATTATACAATAAATAACCCACTAAATATTTCAATATAACCTATGAATGTGACTTATTATTATAAAAAATCACATTATTTTACATCTCAAAAAGCTTCTCCTTTCATAAGGTCTTTAGAACTGTGCCCAAATGGACCTCATGATCTAACATGAAATTAGATTATATTCCAATATCATATATAACCAATACCAAAAAAATTTTATGCTATTATATAATGACTATATTCTCATATTCCATGATTATAGATGGATCATATGGGAGTCAGAACGGAATCACTATCATATAATAGATCTCATACATTTTACGAAAACAGTCTAGGGGATATCTTCCTTCTTCTCCCAAACATTGTAATATTATGACCATATATCCCCCTTGGATATGTACTATGTTAAATGTTATTGATTGAATAGTTTATCAATCAATGGTACATTGTACTTGTTCTCCACCATGATCATGTTGATCTCATGATAATAATTATAAAGGAATATTAACCTATTCTTCTTATCGATGAAGAGAATTGGGTACCCCCATAATGATGCTCTTGGTAATATTAACCATCTAGCCATATTCTGATATAGTTTTTTTATCCCATCATTTTCCCTATCATCTACTCTATATAGAGTCATGGATAACGGTAATTCCTAAGGAAGAGTATATGTTGAAAATACAACCTCTCGACAAGGAGGAGGACTAAGAAATTCATCGAGAAACAAATAAGTGTCTTCCCTCCTAATGGGAATGCCTTTAAGAATTATCCATTCCTTGGACACAATTATTTGATCTAGATAAGACATCTAATAAGAAAATAATATCTATGATTGATATTTTTGAGCTAAGGAATATTCATCCACCAGATGAATCATGTTTAGAATCAGATATTGATTCGCAACATGGAGTACGATTCACTTATAATAAAACTTAATGATGAATCTATATATGGAAAGGTAATCCACACCTATAATTACATAAAATACTAATAAAGAGAATATAGAAACCTATTATGGGAGGTATGACCAACAAATATTTGTATGGGAAGAGTCATATACTCAGGATACATAAAATTCGATAACTTTTCATTTTAAACTACATATCAGCATCTGTGATTTGTCATTGTGTTTTAATAATTATACTCAAAAATCATGATATTAAGGAATATTTATACATAAATCGAAAAGTTAAATTACTGTTATTGATTGAGTAACTATTATGAATGCAACGAATTCATTTTTGGGATCCAAATAAATGGTTGTGATGGAATAAATATTTCACTTGTTTCCTTGGATATTGTTGGTAGTATCCATAAACCCTAAGAAAGGTGCATTAGTTAGATATGTACCCTAGTTAATTTTAGTTAAATCTATGAAAAATTCACTAAATTTTGAGAGGAGGATTTCATTCCTCTATTGTATTGGTGGGTTTTCCTAATCATTAAACACATGATTTATTTCATTCTTTCATGAACCTAAATGATTTCTTATTCCAAATTTAGAAATTTATGGTTTGCTTCATTCTGTAGCCCTGATAAGTGTGATGTTGAATTTTCTTGTCACTGTTGGATTTCTCAATTGGAACACCAAAAATAAACTCCAATTTCTTCTCTTTTCCCCATTATTCTGTTGAGATTTTTTGATATCAAACATGACATTGGAGACATATAGGAAAATAATTTCATATCAATGATCATATTGAATCTCTAGGTATTTTCATAAACTCAGTTTTGGGAATCCAATGAAATATTCATCCTTGAATTTAGGGGTAATGAAAAATTTAGAGGCATATTTTTTAGGTATTGTGGTTATTTTTTCATATTTATTATGGGATTCATAGTATTGTTTATTGAGGATATGTAAATCCATATCCATTTTAATTCTGAGAGTGAGCGGAAAATATAAATAAATAATATATTATATTGGATTCCATTCAACCCATCACTTAGATCTCTTGTTCAGGCATTTTATTCTCGATAAATTTAAACAACTGATTTGATCTTCCTCCATCAAATATATATCCATTTTAACCTTCTCCATTTTGGTAAATTTAAGGATGTAGAAGATGTTCTAAATAAAGTAGATCATTTATTTTGAGATAAAGTGATGATATAATCTACTGAAGTTCATAGGACATTATCATATAAATATCTCAATTTAATATTATTCATTCATAGGGTTTTTTCTCCTTCTTATCTAAGATTATGATAAAAACATATGTAATTTGGGAGAGTAGTATCACAATTTTTTTGATTTTGACTCCAATCGGTATTGACATCTCATTGGAAATGTCATCAAATTTTCATGTCACATTGGTTGTTTACCTAATTCATCATATTTTTTGTCATTCTCTTTAATAATGTTAAAATTCATAATGTTAGTTTTTATAATATTTAAGACATAAGTCGGTATCTGATGAAACTAATGAGATAACATAAAAAAAGAATTAATTTCATTATTTTATGAATTTATATGATTCAGTCTATGTTATCCAGGATCATGTTCCTAACATATAACCTTATATTAATTTTTTGTTCGATTAAAAATGGGTTTTAAGGACCATATGAAATATCCAAAGAATACCCATATTATTTTAAAACTATGAGTGTTTCTTGACTCATTTTCATTCCCTAGTTCTTGGTCGCGTGTATCGGAACATAATGTTTTTGGTTTTATGCTCGTGTACATAACTTCCTAAGAAAACTAAAATTATACAATTTAGGAATGGGTATAATTTATTAATAAAAAAATACATTATACATTAACAATATTTTTTTGTAAGTATAATTAGTTTTTTACCTATGGATTTCTATAGGTTTTTCAAATCCTAATCCCAAAAAACAATATTTTTTAGTTTATTAGTAACTATGAAAACCCATAATTTTATTGCATATTTATTCATGATTTATTGCATTAAAACACCTAATATAACATTATACTATAAAGGCAATGTACTAAATGTGGAAACAACATAAAAATTACTTCATAAAAAATTTGTTAATGATAACTACGAAGTCATCGTAATCAAAAATATTCAATAGTTTAATTTTGATTAACTCTCTATTTTATTATTATTTATTAGGATACTAAGAATTATCCAATGCAGTGGAGTGCTATATTATTCCGATTTCACCCATTAAACTCATTTAGTTTTAATTCTTATGTGCGTCACATTTATCATAAAACATGGAATAATTTAACATCGCATATTTTTAAATTGTCATTTATTGTGTAATAAATACAATTATATCATTGATAATTAATAAGTAGTTTCTAATCGTGGAACCCCTTGATATGAAATGGGTATGGGTATTCACTACACAATTTATTGGTATGGAAAATCCTTTTGGTATTTTGGTAGTATAATGGCACAAGTTAACAATTAATGATATTAGTTGATGATATATAAACAAATGTCATAAATTTTACACAATATGGAATACAAAAGGGACATGGAAAAATTAACCCATCTATATGAATATGAAGTATAGGGAAAATGAAAATAAATAAATTTAAATATTTGAGAGAATGAAATGAATAATTACTTGAGTGTGTGACTCAAAATTATTGGTAGAAGCCCCTTGATGTCTTGGGAGAAAATTAGATGACTCTTGGGAAGGAAAGAAATAGTAATGACATTTTATATGGTTTTTGAGTGAAGATAAATTTTAGATTCTATGGGTTCATATAGGAAATGAGTTTGTATTTCATTATTATTTCTCAAAAATATTTTTTCTACTATATATAATAAAATAACCAGAACTATATATATTAGAATGGGTTACCCCATGATTTAATAAAAAATAGTATTTTTCATTAATTTATTATTTAATGGTATGAATGTAATAAAATAATACCCTTGATAATTATGAAGTGAATCATACTCTTAAATAAATTTGTTTAAAATGATAAAATATATTAATGGATATGAAGGATTCATAAAATCTAAAAAAAATAATAAAATAAAAATTAAATTGAATTATTTGGAATGATAAACTCATATTTGGTTTTATATAAACTTTATAGTATTTTTTAGAACTTTTGGGTATTTATGATTTCATAATAAAAACCATATATATGTAGTTTTTAATTTTTACCTTAAAATTTAGATATCATTGAAAAATAAATCTGCATTTAATAATTATGACATTATCATTCTAAAAATAATATATATTTTATGAATTTTTTTATAAATATGCTTATTTTATGATTTCAAATATGAATCAACAAATATTGACAAATGATGGGTTTTATACAATAAAGGTTTTTAAGCAATCAAATTTGTTTTACTTCATACAAATTATATTATGATCTATAAATAATAATATTTTTTTAATAAATAATTTTTTTAAGTATTATATATTTCAAAAATCCATTAATTCTACAAAATAAATTTTTTATTTTAATTAAATTCAAATTTAAAATGCAATTGGTGTTTTATTATATAAATATAACCAACATTTGTAATGTTATGTTGTGGAGAAAATATGTAAATTTTTCTATAGAAAATACCATAAACATATAAATATTATTATGGTCTTCATACATTTCCCAATAATGCACCAGAGAAAACCCTTAAAGAATGCTTTATGCCTGTTTGACTTTTATGGTGTGTTTCAGTGTACAATATTTGGGCTTGATAATGATGAGGTTGAAATTCAATAATAATTTTTTTTCACTGCTTATGTTATAGGATATGTAGATGGGAATGGTCAAGGAAAAATCCTAGTAATTTTATCTTTCTTGGAGGGACTAATAAATGGTCCTCAATGGTCATAATCATACTCGTTAGTTCATCACTTCCATTAACAATTTTAATTGGATTTGTTAAATCTATATATTTATATTAGTCATGTGATAACTCTTCAATTAATGTATTGTCAATGGTAGTCATTAGTAATGGTATTAAAAATCCAATATGATATAATAAAACCATATAATTACATCTATTTTTCTATAACGATAATACATAATTAGAAATTTAATTTAAATCACAAGGGGAATTGTATTTATAAATTATTTCTTTGTTAAAGAACCCGTTATGTTATAAAATTTCCACTATTATCTATTTTCAGGGAGAACTATGATCCAAAACAAAGAACCTTAGATCCAAATACACAGATGCGAGCCCACTACCCCCATATTTTTTTAGAGGTTATACTCATTTTTTAATAAATATTACAATTGAGGATATAATGTAATAATCATGGGATTTTCAATGTATTGATTCCTAATATTATATAGATAATTTTCAAAGTTAGGTCCTAAGATATTTTGATATTTAGAGGCTTTATTTTCAAAAAATAAATTGTCAAAATATATTCAATATAATGAAAACAAAAAAAATTATTTTATAAAAATGTTGAATAAATATCTAATGGGGGATAGAATAATAAATATTATGAAACTATTCACTTAAGAATGTGGATTTTACTGGAGACTCCATGTAACACTTTTCAGTGTTGGGTGTTTTTGAAAATGTTTCCCCTAGAATAGAATTAGTAAAATTGTTTTATTAATTCATTTAATTTATTTCATTTTACATACCTACCCATACCCTCTATTTAAACACTTTCGCATTGAACTTTGATATTTATCCACATGATCATACAAATATGAGATGTTCTATTAGAGAGTGCATTATACCAGATCATAGAGACTGACAAAAGATCATAGATCAGTGTACTATTGTAATTTGTAGAACTAAACCATGATGGAAATAGAAGACTGTTATTTACCATCCTTCAATCCAAACTCCAATTATTTTGTTTTAATTGTAATATTTCATCACATTATTTCATATTGGTAGAATACATATAAATTCAATGATAAATTTTTTTTCCAAATGTCAAAGGATGTATGAATTTATTGAGTTATTTTCGATTATAGATGATATCCATTTTTATTCATATGTTTCTCTGAAAATAGATTGGTGATGAATGAACAAAGCCCATGATTTTTATGTCACATCTTGTGGAATATTAATTTATCCCATGTTTCCTCCAAAATTTATCATGGGGTTTTTTCATGGGCCCATGGTTCGATGATAACCCCAAAATAGATCATTTTAAACCCATTCTTTATTTTATTAGATCAATAAAGTATGGGTGACTTCTGATGGGGTGATTTTATGATCAACGACTATGGTGGATGATTCGTTGGGTAACAATTATATATTTTAATCTGAGTTCCATTCCCATGATGAATATGTGATCGATGATAATGGTGGTAATGAATAGTATTGATGGATTAAATTTGTTGTGTATCAATGACCCGAATCAAGATACTGGGTGATGTTGATGTTTAGATGGTCTATATAAAAATATTACAGTGATAATGGTGGCTCTGGTGATGTCAAGGATCGTGTAGGGGAATAATCTATTGTTTAGAATATTTAAGGGGAAACGACGTGTCATCTGATATCCCATAATGTGTGGGACACCGTTTTTGCATTACTACGGTTTTCACTATGATTTAAATATTTTACATTGTTTCACATTTTCACATGTTATTTGATTCTTTATTAGAGTCATGGATGGTAACCAATGGGTTACACAAGCATTGAAATAGAAATAGTACACCGAAAATGATAGGGTACACAGACACAAATAATTTTAAATGTCTTTATCTATGTGTACATGTGTTAGTAGATAGACACAACCAAAGGTAAATGGGAACATAAAGATAGCAATTGAAGGGACATAAAAATTCTCTGAAATCTACATAATATTCCAACACACCATGTATATAGATATTTACATCCAATGTAAAGCATCACCGTATGGCCAGACAAGAAGTTGGATTGACATTACATATACCCCCATAACACATTATGTACATCATTTTAGTGTAACATTTTGTCTTGATATTTAGTTAACTAGTATATGTATTCAAAGGGACACATTGAATCATAATAACCAACCCATATTCTAATGGCTATGGAGTATAAGTGAGGGTTTGCAGTGTTACAATCAGGAGTGAATTTCCTCATATTAGAGTTGTAAAATGGATATAATGAAAGACACAATAGTAGAGGAATAATGATATAGCGTATTGAGCAATGGAATCTATCATACTAAAAAAAATGTAAGCATGAAAACCCATGAATAGTTATATCATCTGAAACTCATAGTCTGGGCCATATAAATTTATTCATTTTCTTATTGATATACAAAATAGGGACACATGTGATACATAATATAAGAGTATAAATAATTATATAAAAAATAAAAAATGAAAAAATATAGCTCCACATGTACATATGACTATTCATGGTCCTATACTCCCATTCTATATTATATAAGGGAAACAAATCATGCATTTTTAATATAGTTCTTGGCCTTATCCACACATACAATTTAGTATTCTACACATGTTCTAAAGAAACCCTGAGTTGGGTGTGAGATAAAATCAACAGAACACCACTAATGGTGTCTAGAAATAATTGGGTTAGTGTACATAAAATATTAGTTTTCAAGAATAATTAATAATAACAAATTTCGGAAAAAATATTAGCCATCTCATGTTCTTATAGTTCAAATAAAGGGCTCTTCCATCTTTAGTGTATGTCATATTTTTTGATAGTTACATTATATATGTATTTATATGTAATCATATATATATATATATTTATCTACATTGTACAAATGTATATGTAGTTGATATGTGACAACATAATTAGGAATATAAATGGATAATTGGCGTTGGAAAGACCCGAGGAGTAACTAAGGTACCCATTCCGAGTCAAATGTCACATGAGTTCCTAAAAATTGTATAATTCCTATATCTCAATTGAAATAAATATGTATTCCCTTTCTTTAGAGATAGTGGGTTGAGTCATCATATCAAACACAAAATGAATGTGAACAAGGATCATCATACACATTATCCATATAAGAGTATCACTATATGAGATGTCATGAATATCTCTTATCATAAGACATCACTAAACTATAAGATCAATAGAACCATTAATCACTGTTCATTAACAAATAGAATTAATATACTCAATATAATAGTAATAAAAATAATAACCATGATGGATCACCTCTAATGAATTTATAATCATTCCAACCCATTAATATTGTTTATTATAATCATTTAATCCATATGAATGTAAGCATTTAAAACATTGTGTTCCCCATCCTCCCATTTCGATTTAATTTATGAAATCTATTCAATTATAAGGCAAGGAAATTCTATTTCAACTCTATCCAAATACATCGATGATTTTTTTAATAAATTTATGAATTATATAACAAAGAAAAATATTTCTAACACATCCAAAGGTGTGATAAATATGAGGTAGGAATTGTCTAGTATATTAACATAGTTTAATTGAGTATTTATACATTGTTTAATATTTCAATTTAGGAATACCAAATTTTACCGCATTCAATTGAAAAGTACGTATAGTGGAACAACAACAAAGCTATGTAAAGAACTCAATTTTTAGGTACAAATTCTAGACCACCAATCATTGTTCCATAGACTACAACTAAAATATCCATAGGCTATTATTAAATATAGAATTGGGGAAATAATCAAAATAAATATATTCTATAAAAATTGGAAAATTGTTCTTGACCAAAATATTGAAATGGTTGGGCAGAAGAAGTGTTAAAAGAAAAAAATAATTTGGAGCATAATAATTCCAGTACAATTAATCTGATTGAATTAAAATTTGATTTCAAATTATGTATTTATTAAGATGACTAGAAAATTCATGGGAGGAATACACGAGAGAAAGATATTAGTGTTTGTCCATGAGAGAAAATGTTACGGTAATAAATAATATTCAAAATATTTTTGGACAAATTAGGTAAAATGAACCTAAATGTTTTATTCTCGGTTTGGCCAAACTATTTTTAAACCCATTTTTTTCTTATGTTAAAGGATATTCCAATGGAAACACTTCACATGGGCTATGCACATAGTTTTTATAAAAGTACACAACACATGAAAAATGCATCTGTAATTTTTTAATGGCAAATCCCAATGGCTTGTACCCAACTCGTATGGTTTTTCCTAAACATGCGGTCTATTTATTACCTCTATGTTTCACCACATGGTTAGTGTTGAAAATAAGAAATTGATATCATTGTTTCCACAATACCATGTGGCCTAGTCCGTCTCTATATTTTTCAAGCTACAATCTTTGAATTCCATTTAAAAAATCACATTAACATCCATGGGCCAGCGTTTGTGTTTATTAAGACTTAATAATGAATTCCAATAAAAATAAAAATGATCTCTTTATTGGGATTGATCATCATCCTCCCACACCCATGAATTTTCCTATTCTTTTCCATGAATGCATAGAAATTGTACTAAAGAGACTAACCTTCCTCAAAGTTTCTTCATCCTCTAATCTATAATACATACTGGATACTCCTCATAAAATGACTGCACATCTAACTCGAATGTAACATGATGCAGAACTTTTGATCTGTATTGAAAATATTGATAGTGCCTATATAAGTCAAAAATACAATTCATATACTAGTATCCATGAAGAAGTTAAATTCTACAATCCAATTATACAATTCATTTGAAATCTTCATTGTTTCTAGAGAATCAATGTGAAATGATACCCATCATAAATTTATGTTGATAGCTCAACCACTACAAATCATGTTAGGTTTCATGATCTCTGACCTCATAATCTTCATATCAGTGATAGAGGATGACATCTTACTTTTTTCTAGAATGAGACGTCATAATGACATTTTTAATTTGATAGAACTACTCTATAGTATCCATCAAATTATGTGGTCTGAGAAAATATTCATCCCCAACCAATATCTATCACCATGGTGATTGATAAGGCATACCATATAAGGCTTTATATGGATACATCTGAATAGTATCATGAAAGGTGGTGTAATTAGAAAACACTAAAATGGGATGTGTTTCTCCCAATATACCCCAATTCCATGGACAATTTAATATATCATTTCCACAAGAACCAATATCATATGATCTCTCTAACAATCCATCTAAGTTATGTAGTTCATGATCAAAACAACATGTTTACCCAATTCCTTTGGTTACCATATCATGAATTAATATGTGAATCATGTGTCCTTATTAGATACAATATAATAAGGATCTCGATAAATATATATGAACTCAATAACAAATAGCCTCCCAAGATAGTCTATAGTTAAATTCTATCAAACAATTCAGAAGTGTGTCTCCTTCATAAAATGGTCATTGACTACCCAAATTGAAATTTTTCATTAAAATGATCTCATAAAATTAGTCAAAAAGTTCATTGAGACATAATCACATATATACACTAGAATGGAAAATGGCTATAAACATCATGCTGATTAATGATATTCCCCCTTTACCAGGTAATAGGTGGAACAGAAATAGATAAATTCAAATATCTCACATTTCATACTCTCAAACCAATAATGGAGATGTAATTATTGATAAATCATAGTGACATCAATATGTACCACTAAAACTAATGTGTGAGATTCAAATATCAATTCCTCTTGAATGTATGATGGAAACCAAATATTCCCATGAAATGTTAAGCAGTCATCCTCATCTATGGTCTAACCAAAAGATGAATAAGCATCTGATCAACTTTCCCTAAGACCAAACCATCCTGATAACAATTTTTTGTCATTATCACCCATTTTACAAAGGTAGATTTCACTAATAAAGTTGGGATTATTTTCTGACTGTGATCCTCTAGAACCTCAATGTTTATCACAAAAAAATAATTAGATTAGATTGCACTCACTATTGGAATCCAAAACCATTTGATTATGAGTCTTCTGTCACATAGCATTAGCTAAAACTTTTCCTGTTCCATCATTGTTGAAGGAATAAAATCAATGAAGTGCATAAACTAAACCCATATCCCCTTAATATGATTTAGATAATCCTATTTATAGAAATATATGAGGATTTTATGTTTTTATGAATACCAAAAAATACCCTTCTAAATAATTTTCTATACTTCATGAATCTTGAACAACAACTACTGGCTTGTGGTTTGGTGTTGTGTAATTCTTCTTGTGATACCTAGATAGATGATACATGTTACAAATGAAACTTTTATTGATGTAGTTTCACCTATCCTATAGAAATTTCATATAGTATAAATCATATATAATATATTATAGTCCATAATAAAAACATTATAAATTAAGAATTAGTGAAATAAAATGTATTTCTATATGTTGTGGATAATATAATGATGAAATAGTTATATTACATTATGATTTGTAATATGCCCTTTAAGAATAGTGAAATTGAAAAATGAATAGTAACATCAACCATGAAAGTATAAAAAAATTAAATAATCATATAAACAAAATTATGGTATAATTAAATCAGAAACTAAGTAGTTAAATGTATTAAAAATTATTACTTATGTGTTGGAATTTCTTTAATTCATAAATATTTGGTTATAATTTAATTATACATTAAATAATTTAAAAATAAAATTATAGTTTCAAAACATTAATCTTTAAATTAACAATTTGATGTATTGTGATTTAAATATAATTTTTTGAGAACTTAAGTAATTTTTCAAAGTGTTACAAAATCAGTTATAATTTTAACTTATGTATTTTCAAAATTAATGAATATTTAAATTAATAATTAAATTAATAATATTTAGAAAATTATATTTATAATAAGTAGAATATTTTTTATATTCTACACATTGATGAGTGGTTAGGGTTAATTTTTGGGGTTTTTCTAAAATAGCAAAAAAAATTATGAATAATAAATTATAATAATTTTCGATAAATGATAAATACATGAATTTTTCAGTCATTATAGATTTAATAATTGTGTAAAATATTTAATCTATATCAATTCTTAATTATATAAATATATTTTGTGATAATTCTCAAATTATACACTATCTTATGACAAAATAATCATTTAATAAATATAATAATTAGAAAACACTCACATTGGCCCATATAAATAACACCACTCACACCCTCGTCTCCTCATAATTATCAAGCATTGGTCCTTGTAAAAAAAACTTCCCAAAAATATCCCTAATACCCAATATCATTTCAATAACCTCTTGGTTTTACCAAATTACCCAAAACATTCCATAATTTTGTTTTCAGGGAGGTTAAATTCATGAGGTAAAACCCCTTCCTTTTTATTTTATGTTCATTTCCATTTTCACATCTATTATTCTATTATCCTAAGATTCTATTATAAAACTATCTCTATAATTCTAGTATGGTTTATATACTAAAATTATATCATGTTAATGGATGATAGATCTGTAATCTCTTCCCCTCCCTCTCTCTTATTTAAATATTGTATCGTCTCTCTTGATGTCTCAATTTATCAATATCATGGGAGATGTGAATTAATTTTTATTTTACACCTTCATGGATGTTAATAATCTCATTATAATGGTTGTAATATATTATTAAATTTATTTTAAAAACCATTTTATTTTCTATAACTAACATATACACATAATACAATATAGTTAAACAAAATGATTTTTTTTGTGATCGAAAAACCTCGAAAATTAATATCATTAACTAATATTAAATTATTTGTCCTCATAACATATAAAATATTCATAATAATATCAATTATAATTATTTAATGTCATTTATATCATATAATAACAATTCTATATATTTAACTACATTTTACACTAACTTCTATGCACGTATACAAGTAAATAATTCATGAAATCCATGAAAATGAAATCATTAGAATGATGAAATTAAAATTTATAACTCATCAGACTGAACATAAATGAAGTAAATAAAACCATAATGAATAAAATTAATGTATATAATGTTCTTTATTTGTTAACTATTGAATTAAATTTGATTATATAAGATATTATTGATAATGATTCTAATATCGTTTTCTGTTATTCCACTATTAATTTGGGAACCCAATGATTATGAATGTAGTCTGTATGAAATTAAATCACTTCCATTACATGGGTTATTTTATTTCATATATTGATAGACCTCATATGTGGTTTGAATGATAATTTAAATTTCATGATGTGATGGGTCCGACCAGTATTATAGTGAGAATCGAAAATGTGATGATGGGATGAGTGTGCCTCTAATTATATTGTCATCAAATGAATTCGGTAATGGGATTGATATAATGTTAAAAAGTGAAATGTGTGGGATCATGATTCAAACATTATTCAAAACTAGGTGTGGTAGTTGACGACTAAGACATGTTGTTTCACTATTATAAATTTTCACATTCAATTACATTCTATAAATCTACCTATCATAATTATGATCCTACACCTATGTAATGATGATAATGATTATGCACAAACATTGTTATATTGTTTCAGGTTTTTAACTACCCTATTATTAGGATTTTATATCAAATATTTATTATGTGTCTCCATAGGTTATTACATGTACTAAATTGAAAGGACAATAAGAATCTAGTGATTAATGAATTAAATTAAAGATTTTGTTTTATTTTGTAAAAGTTCTGTATGGTATGAGTATTCCCAAGATATTAATCCATTGGATCCTAGAAATTCAATTATTTTATGTTTTGTATAATTAAAATGATGTCATATAAATTTAAAAAAAGTCAGTTCATTGTAGTTGGTATTAGATAACATTTTAGTTACATTGTGAATTTGGATTAAAGAACATTAGATAAATCCCATAACATGACACTTAGTATACATATGAAATATATTATTTTTTGTTTTAGAAGATTATATACATATAGATCTATATGATTTTACTTCATATTATATATTTCAAAGTGGTAAATAATTGATGAAATTTGAGTAATTTTTTATTCAAAAAATTTATATTTTAAAAAATGGAGGGAACCAGGAGAATCATGACTAACAACCCATGAACGAACAAATGTATTGATTAATCGAATGGCATAACCTATATGTTGTGAAGTGGAGTTAAATATTTATTAATGATTCTTACCTAGATATCTATAGATATAAAAAAACTAGCTGAATAATTTGTAATGTTTTCCCTCACGTAAGAGGGAGAAATTGGATATCGAGTGTTTTACGAGGAAATAACCACATACGTTTAGTGGGTATTCTGATCCACTAATTGTGGAACAGTAGGTAAACTCAATATAGGTGATCTTTTATGTTCTTCATTATTCAAAAATAGAGATGGTGAATCTCACTCAATATCATATTAATAGAGAGGGCGTTCAATGGTATGATTTTATTAAGAACAACAAGACAAATGAGGAAAATTGAATAGATGGATTGATAAGACTTTATGATAATGGTACGTAATAAGTATTTCCCTCAAACTCTTCATAAAAATATGGAGGTAGAATTCATTTTGCTAACTAAAAATGATGTTGAATCTGCCATGTCTTATGATGATCATTTCATACGGATTGTATTGTATGATTCTAGTTTTATTAAAAAAATAATGACAAAAATGATAGATTCTATAATTGTTAAAAAACACACCTTTAAATTCTAGATAAATTTTACACATTTTGATTTATGGAGAATTTTATCAATGATCTCTCAAAGTGGAGATGGAGATGCGTGAATGGTATCATCGACATGGTGATAAGAAACAAAATATTGAGATTCAAGATGGAGGATCTGATGATAATAATGAAAACAAAACCCCACCACCATCACATCAAAAATATGGGAAATTGAATCATGGAAAAAAAAAACAAACTGATAGGTAAATTCTTCATGTGTGGGATAGAAGGCCCCAAGATCCTTAATTTAGAAATGAAATAAGGATGTAGGGGGGGTGTGGCTGATGAAATGAGAGAACAACCCATGGTCTAATTGTACCAAATGTTGGAGTAAGCTCAATATGTAAGTTATTGCAGTAAACCTTTTTTTCTCGAGCATAATATGTGTCATCAACAAATAAAACCCAGACTGTAAGGCAATGATTATTTTATCACTATTTTGCAATTGGATAATGAAAATTATGTCTTTAAATGTAAATATACTATTAACTCAAAAATATTAAATGAATAAATTGATTCTTTTTCTACACATTCCATTATAACATTCAATTTTTCAAGAAATATTGAATTGAATCCCCAAAACCACAAAGAATAGGTATCTATAAAAAAATTTATTCAATCATTCCAACACCAGTGTTGAACTCCTATCCTATTAGAATATATGGGATGATTCTTCTAGAAAATATTATGATACCTATCTTGGATACATTAAATGATATACTATGAATGTATTGGCTCTCATTATATTGAGAACATATCATCTATCAAGAAAAGTGATATATTTTCATATTCTAATACATCCCATGAACCTTAATAAATGCAATGATGATTGTGAATCTCAATTTGAATATATATCAATGCTGTGGGTGTTGATTTCTAATGAGGAAGAATACATAAATCAAATTGTTGAGTCAAATGAAGATATTTACCTAGGTTATATTTCCATCATGATAGAATATGGTGATATATTTCTTTTAGTATTACAGGGACTCCACCTTGAACATGAGGTATAGTTCTGAATAGAACTTGTACATGTAAATATTCCTATGTAAATATGTCCCTATTGTATGGGTCCTATAAAACTAGAGTATTTAAAGAAGTGGATGTAAGAGAATCTAAAAAATGGGTTATATTCCATAGTTCATCACATTGTGGGGAAGTAGTGCTCTTTTTTTAAAGGCCAAAACCTTATCTAAGGAGGTTCCCAAGGAGGATAAACCCAATAGGATAAATCCTCTTAAATTATCATTTAATTTCTCCAAAATTTAATTCCTATTATTATCTTCTACTCATATTTAATTTGCCAAATTTAATGATAAAATTAGTATTTTTGATAGGATGAAATTATATCATGTTAGTGGATGATCCCTAATTAATGTCTTCCACCTCTCTTATTCTAATAATTAAAATGTCGACCGGGATGTGACATTTTACAGACAACATATGAGATATAGTTTTAATTTACATTATTAGAATAATGGTTGTTAATAGAACCATTATAATGGTATAAATAGATTATAACATTTATTTTACATCTTTTTTTATGTTCTATAACTACCTTGTAAATATAAAACGTTATGATAAAACAAATCTTGTTTGTTGTGATCGAATACCTATCAAAATTAACATCATTTACTAGTATCTAATGATTCATCATCATCGCATATATACAATTTATTTATATCATCATTTAAACTATTAGAAAATTATTTCTATTATATAATGAAAATATGTATATTTAACCTCACATTACATGAATACCCATTCATGTATACAAGTTAACTGATCATTAAAATCGTGAAAATGAAATATCATGAATGATGAAATTAAACTCTATAACTCATCAGAAAGACCATAAATGAAAACTATAAAATGATAATTATTTAACATAATTTATAATAGTTTATATATTTTTTTAATTAATGAATCAAATACGATTATATATTACATTAATGTAAATAGATCTATTGAACTCTAGGTAAGGGGAATTCTCAAGCCCAACTCTCTTTCTTTAGGGTTTCCTCTTTCACCTTATTTTCAGTATAGATATTAATTAAATATCATTTATTCATTATTATCTTACTTTTACATGCATGTAAATTTTGTCTACATAATATTATGATAGACACAATTGTTCCCAAAAGAACAATTCCGTAAAAAACACAATTTACTTTTTTTATTGTTTCTTATTCACACTAGATTAATGGGTCTTATATCATGTATGCAATAACCTCTATCACATAGGAACCTAATGTTTATTGATTTATGTTTTATGAAATTAATAATAATACATTCCATAGGTTATTTTATGTCCATGCCTGATATACATTACATGTGTCATGTAGGATAATATAAATGTTGTGATGTGAAGGGTGCACCCGAATTTATATACGATAATGTAACTATTTCAATGTGAAGGGTGAACCTAAAAATATATAGAGCATTAATTAATTGGGTAATATAATGAATCTCTTTAGAAAAAATGATATATGTGTGAACATGATTCTATATTGTTTCACAACTATAGGTAATAATTGACCACTAAGACATTATTATTCATTTTTTTGGATTGCAAAATTCCATGAATTTAATCTATTATATAATTATCATGTAATTAATTTTTGTTGTTTATCATTAAAATGATGTAACTGTATTGTAAAAATATATATTTCATTATAAGACCCATATTCCATGATGTAGTCATCCAAGATCTTCATATCATGCATCACAATACATAAGGCAAGAAAATGGAATACATATCCTCTTCATCGATATGCCTGAATATGGAGAAGTGTTGAAGTGAAAATTACTCTCAATTCCTTAAAGAACATTCCAAAATCATCTAACCATATTAATTTCAAACCCTTATTTTTCATGTTGGAATCCTATGCTTCTAGGAAATAGAATTCATAGAAGAATCATTTTTAATAACTAGATTATGTAATGAAATCTCATATATAAAAGATGTCCATTTTCTGCACATAGGAAGTTGTATCACTCATCATTTATAGGACTAGTAATAATCATAAATTAAAGATTATATGACCCAATAATTTGACTTTGTCAGTCCCAAATGTTATTTTGTGATCGTATCATAATGTTTTTTCTTCTCTTATGGTATTCATCACAATTTATTCATACATTGGATTGTCATGTTGAGTGATATTATATTAAACAATGTAATCCATAAAGACTATGACAATTTTTTCCATATATGAGTTAAATAATGAATGTAATAGGGAAATGAAAATATCTATTGAATTTTTGATACTAAAATACATCATCAAAAACTCATATGTTCCATAACGATTCAGATAATTTGATTGAGATATGTTTTATGATCTGGCATGCACCCGATAATAGCTTGAAATAAAATCAATCTTTTAAAAAAACCTCACTTGTTGAAGACAAAAAAATATTCAATATAATATAATCATTGGATACTTATGTTCAACTATAATCTAGGTGAACCATCGGTAATCCATGAAAATCATGTAGTCATCCTCAGTGTTGTGGAAAAAATCACTTTTGAGACCCATAGTGATGTGTTGAGGTGTAAAAAACCATTATCCTCCATGTTTTTCATCTATTTATTGATATCAAAAGGTTCTATAGGATCCATACTATAAGGAATAATGGACATTGGTTACTATTTTGGTACTAGTTAAATTATGATTTCTACCACTATAACAGGATGTATCGCATATATTTTTTCTAGGAATACGTACTATAAATAATATACCTTGTGAGGTAAAATATGAGGTTTTATTCCACAATCATCCATGAATAGACATGCGATATGAGTTGTCACTCTTCTAACCCCATGCTACTCATGTATAGCTCATGATGATTAGACATACCATTCTCCCTTGTGAGAATGTCTACCACCCTGTGGTGAAGTAAAAATCACCCACCAATGATAATTATAATTATGTTCATGATAGTTAAATAACCAATCCATACTGATAAATACATAAAATTGTGTCACATTGAGGATTAAAAGATTCCATGTGAACAAATATCCAACTATCAATATGGGAAATCCATTATATTGAAAAATAATCTCTCATCTGATACCTAATGGGGTATCAAATTTCATAACACTATAGACATGCTCAATTCTTAGGAACATACACTCTAGAATTATCAAATAGATAAATGAATGTAGGTAACCTATGTCAAATAATTTGGAAACTATAGTAGAGACTAATATAATAGTACATTGTATAGAAGAAGTTCCTTCAACATAAAACCCTAGAATATGCTATACCACTAGAATGTACCATGGCCCTAATTCACTATGTAGCATCCCAGAGGAATCCCTCTATATTAGAGACATTAATCGATATTCTAATTCCCACTATCCCAATCCCATCTTCTATTGAGTGGGAAGTGGTATTACACATACCTTCCTTGTGAGATTCCACTTTCCCCAATGTAGAACATGGTTTTTGTGCAGAACCACTATCTCCTTTCACTAGTGTAAATCTACTATTGAATCATTGGATATGAACCATTATTCAAAAAAAAAACTCTTCACTCCAATGGTTCCCACATACTCTAAGTTTTTTATTACATCTTTCTTCATTGGTGGTATATAAAGAAACTATCTGAATGATGTGTATGAATTCAAATACCTCTGAGATAAACCTTGAAACAATTATTTCTTATTCTCTGTGAACCATTGGAATCTATTTTAGGAACCTTTTACGATATGCTTCAGACCTGCTGCCAGATGAGGAGGCCAGGGAGAGGAATTTCGGGGAGGTTTTGTGTCTAGAGATCTAGTGTCAGGTCACCCAATTTATGCTGAATCATCTCTTGAGGTGCTGCTGAGGGTAGAGGTTATCAAAAGGACTTTTCCCAGGACCAAATCATCATGAGTGGGGATTCCGCATGATTCCTCACAATGCAGAGCTGTGGTCTGGGGTTCTCAGTTTTCAGGGCAGAAGAGTATCTGTTCAGCCAGAGGTAGGTCCCAGGCCTTCATATCTCATTTCTCCAAAGGCAACAACTCTCAGGATTATTCCAAGGGATAATTCACTTGTTTTTCTTGTGGTGTTCATGTCCATCAACAGTGTGAGTTCCCAACCATTCATTGCGGTCATCGTGCATCAGGCACTATGCTCCAGGTTCCTCTGTTGAGGTAGTTCCAGCCGAGGTAGCTGCATCCAGTTGCACCAGCTTTATATTATCATAGGGTAGATGGTGCTGGTATAGGAAATCCCAATGACGCTCCCCATCGTCAAAGAGAAAAGTTCGGCCGTGGTGGTGGTCATCATTAGGGTCAGAGAGGCTATAGAGGAGGGCTTGGTCAGCTTCATGCTCTAGCATTGGAAGCTCTTGGTGAGCTAGATGTCGTTCGAGGAACCCTTTTCATGTTTTCTACCTTGGTGTATACCTTTTTTGTTTCGGGAGTGACACTA
Organism: Viscum album; assembly: GCA_963277665.1. Classification (NCBI taxonomy): domain Eukaryota; kingdom Viridiplantae; phylum Streptophyta; class Magnoliopsida; order Santalales; family Viscaceae; genus Viscum; species Viscum album. Next base: position 806,278,505 of record OY728130.1, read on the forward strand.
TAATTCATATCACCTACCCGTGTCCATGCTTTGGGACATGAGGTAGAGAGGATTCCAGTTCCCTTGGCGTTGACTACGCTAGTTGGAGGTCGAGATGACTTGTTTGAAGTATGTAGAGATTGTGATCTAGTGTTGGGACAACACCGCTCTTGGAGAGATTGCCTATGCTTATGAATTCAACCATATTATGTGATCCTCATCATGGATTGGATTTATTCGGTGCAAGCTATTGAGGATTGCTTCAGGAAGAAGGACATCTTCCCTAGTGCAGATGGAGGGCAAGTGGTGTTTTTCGGTGAGCGAGATCCTCAGATGGGTCTTAGGAGCGTTCCATCCTTATCATACATGATGGATGAGATGATGCTGGGTACCTTAGAGGTTTAGTAGTTGGCATTTCCTAGGGTCTTAGTGGAGTACCCTGATGTCTTTCAAGAAAAGGTTTTAGCATTACCCCCTCGATGAGAGATCGAGTTTGGATCAAGCTACAAACAGGAGTGTCTCATAAAACTATGTCTCCATATAGTATGGACCCTTCTGAGTTACGAGATATATGTATACAACATGATAGTTTGTTATAGTGTGGTTTTGTTCGGCAATGTGTGTCACCATGGGGTGCACCGATTTTTTTCGTGAAGAAGGCTGACAGTAGTCTATGGTTGTGAGTCGATTATCACCTCTTAAACAAAGTGACAATAAATAATTTCTATCCTCTCCTTTGAATTGATGATTTATTGGATCAACTAAAATTTTCACGATGGTTCTCAAAGTACGTCTTTCGGTCGGGATATCACCATATGCGTGTGAAGGATGAGGATATCCCGAAGACTGCTTTATGTTATCGTCATGGGCATTATATGTTCATTATAATGCCATTTGTCATGACGAATGATCTAGCTGTATTAATGGGATTGATGAATGATATGTTCTATGAGTTCATGGACATATTTTTGGTAGTTTTCATCGATGACATACTTGTGTGCCCCACATCTGAAGAGGAGCATGCAGAGCATCTACAAGTCTTTTTGGGAGTTCTTTGCCAAAATCAGATGTTCGGGATGTTGTTGAAGTGTGAGTTTTGGGCTCAAGATGTCTGTTTCATGGGGAATATTGTCTCCCAATAGAGAGTAGTTTTGGATCCTTTGAAGATAGAAGCAGTTGTGTCTTGGGAATCCCCCGAGAAAGTGTTAGAGGTGCGAATTTTCCTTGGTCTCACAGGCTACTCCATGAGGTTCTTAGCTGATTTCTCATGAATTGTGACTCCACTGATAGCTTCGACTAATAAATATCAGGAATTCATATGGACTAATCATTGTTAGGAATATTTCGAGTATTTAAAGGAGAAGTTATTAAGTGCTCATTCCTTTTGTATTTCAGTTGAGAGAAGTTCATATTGATGTTATCTACAGTGCTTCACATCTGGGGTTTGGTGGTGTTCTCATGCAACAGAGGTCATTTGTTTCTTATATTTATCGGAAGATATGTCCCCATGAACGTAACTATACTATTCACGATCATGAGTTGGTAGCCTTGGTTTTTTCTCTAATGTTTTGGAGACATTACCTCATTGGTGAGTGCTTTGTGGTTTTCACCGATCGTAAGAGGTTGAGGTATGTTTTCTCCCTGTGTGACTTGAACTTACGATAGCGTAAGTGGATGGAGTTCATACAAGAATATTTCTTCAAAATATCACATACAACTGGAAAGTTTAATGTTGTAGCTGATGCACTGATTCTAAATTCAAGTAGTTGTGCAATGTGTGAATTTGGTGATTGCTATATAGCAATGTAAGAACTATCAGCATTACATCTTGATATGTGAGAAGTTGGGGGTAGAGGCTATCTTTTTTAGATGATGGTATAGTCATCCCGGATGCAGAAGGTGGAAGTGTCCCAGTTGGTAGATCTATAGGTGGAGGTCTAGAGACCAAGTTTCTTGTTGTGAGGCCCCTGATGGTTGGTCAGAGGCTGAGCAACACTAATAGTTGTATCAATGGAAGGATTTTTGTTCCTTTAATAGTGAATAAGATGGTTCTCAAAGTGTTTTATAGTTTTCCATTAGCGATGCATCGTGGTGTGAAAAGATGTACCAAACATTGTGGGGCTAGTTTTGGTGGCCTGGAATGAAACATGCAGTTGTGGAGTTTGTGTCTCGATGTTTAGACTGCCAGAAGATGAAGTCCGAACATCATGTTTCTGGTGGTCTTCTCCAGCCATTACAGATTCCTTGATGGAAGTGGGAGGACAGCTCAATGAACTTTGTTATTGGTTTACCTCATGCATTGGGAGGATATGATTCTATTTGGGTGGTAGTAGATCTATTAACAAAATCGGCCAACTTCATAGTGATCAAGGAGTCGAGCTCAAAAAATGTTTTGTTGAGGTAGTATCAAGAGGAGGTGGTGAGACTTCATGGAGTCCCAAGGACGATCATTTCAGATCAAGATCCTCATTTTTCCTCCAGGGTGTGGAGTGGTCTCCAACATGCTTTCGGTTCATAACAATACCTCATCACTACTTTTCATCCTCAAATGGATGGTCAGATAGAGTGAACCATCTAGGTTCTTGAAGACATGTTACGGTCTTCTGTTCTTGATTATGGAGGTTCATGGGTAAGTCACTTACCCTTATTGTAGTTCTCTTAAAACCATTTTTTTCACTCCACCATTGTTATGTAACCTTTTAATTCCTTGTATGGTTGACCATTCCATTTTTGGTAGTGTTTTACTAGGGTTGGAGAGTCAGCAATTCTCAGATCGGATTTGGTGAAGAATACAACAGATATGGTTCAGGTGATTTGTGAGAGGACGAAGACATCACAATATCATTATAAATCATATGATGATCAAATAAGGAGCCCATAGAGTATAATTTTGTGGATCATGTGTTTTTTAAGGTGACTCCCCATCATGGGAAGAGATTTTTTGTTCATGGAAGTAAGCTTTCTACCCAGTTTTTTGGTCCTTTAGAGATGTTTTCTCATGTTGGAACTGTGGAATATTGAGTTGTACTTCCACCACAGATGATTCGAATACATGATGTTTTCCATGTATCACAGCACTGTTGTTATCATTATGGTGACTCTCACATCATCGATTGGGGAGAGATCGATGTTAACAATGATGGAACCTCTAAGGAGCGACCTGTGGAGATCCAAGACCGCAAGGGGATGGTGTTGAACGAGTGTTCAATCCTCTTAGTTCGTGTCTTGTGGAGACACTGTGGAATGAATGAGATTACCTGGGAACGTGATTCATAGATACGTGCTCAATACCCAGATTTGTTTGATGTTTAAATATTTTCATGTAATGATGTACCCTTTGTTGTTATACCTTTCATGTTTTATTTATGAATTTTGTTTGTTGCTTCTTGTGGCTTGATCTCTTTTGATAGGTATTTTGATGGGTGGTTGTTCGGACCCCTTTTCTTTTCTTTATTCTCATTTGGTGGTTTTTGAATTCTTGAGGATGAGAATGTGTGGAGAGGTATCTAATGTAATGGACCGGAACACTCTGGTCCATTACATGGTAAAAATGTGGTGTTTGATTATTCCAGGAGGTCAAGGTGACATATCCCCTACACTTTTCCAAATTTCTAGTTCTGTGAACAGTTCCATCAGTGAAAAAGTTCTATCGGTAACCTATAGCGGTAGGTGAATAATGTTCTATTGGTGAGGTTCAGTGAACATTATTTTATTAGTGAGGTTTAGTGAATAGGGTTCTATTTTAGTGAACAGTGTTCTATCCGTGAGGTTCAATGAACACTGTTATATCACATAGGTTTAGTAAAAAGTGTTCTATCATTGAGGTTATGTGAACATTGTCCTATAGGTGAGTTTTAGTGAATAGTGTTCTATCAGTGAGGTTTAGAGAAAATTGTTCTATTAGTGAGGTTCAGTGAATAGTGTTCTATCGGTGAGGTTCAGTGAACAGTGTTATATCAGTGAGGTTCAGTGAACATTGCTCAATGGGTGAGGTTTTGTAAATATCTTTCTATTAGTGATGTTTAGTGAACAGTGGTCTATTTTTGAGGTTCAATGAATAGTTCTCTATCAGTGAGGTTCTGTGAATACAGTTCTATCAATGAGGTTTAGTGAATAGTTTTCTATCAGTTAGGTTTAGTGAATTGTTTTCTTTCAGTGAGGTTCATTGAATAGGGTTCTATCGGTGGGGTTTTGTAAACAATTCTATTGGTGATGTCTCTCAGTAACCTCTATCAATAAACTATATTGGTAGGTTAATAGTAATGGTAAGTGTACAATAAGTGTAGGTGTATAGTGTTTCTATAATAGTGTGGTTTATCAGTAACTTCAATCTGAAACCTCAATCAGTAACCTTTATCTGTAACCTCTAACGGTATGTGTACCGCAACGGTAGGTGTACAATGTTTCCAGAATGGTGAGGTATATCGGTAATCACTATTAGTAACCTCTATTAGTAGGTGTACAGTAACATTATGTGTATAGTAATAGTATGTGTACTGTGTTTCCATAACAATGACGTCTATCGGTAACCTCTAGTGGTAGGTGTACAGTAACGGTAGGTGTACAGTAACAGTAGGTGTACATTGTTTCCAACATCCTACATTTTCACACCTTTGACATTTCCTATGGCGTAGAATACATTTAAAGACTTATTTTAAGGAACATAAGGCTGATTCAATGGCCATAAATCCTATATTAATTATTCCTATGACTTGGGATGTTTTTACTTGGTCAAACTGCATGGGTTAATGCGATCTTCATTTAATAGGTAATTAATCATATCTTAATCCATCGACCCATTAAATATTCAAAAGGGTCAAGATAAATTCCTCCCTTGTCCATTCTCTTTGTTTTCGGATATGAGAAGATAGATCCATTCAATCCCCCCTGTAGGAGTTGCACAATCGAAGTTTCCTCCTCAGATTGGCTCAGCTCTGTTTGATGCAACCAAGTGGTATCAATTAATCTTGGATATATGATATGTTTTATCATCATTTCTTTGGGGATCATATTCTCCTATTTCTTTTTTCCATATTATAGAATGTAATCTCCATGCTTTGAATGGTGTTTTTCGTGGGGTTTGGTCGGTGCTAGCATACCGGGGCATCCTCATGTGGATATAGTTGTCGCGAGAGGATGATCGTGACCCATTGTGTGGATAAAGAATGTGAGGAACAATTTGAGGTAGGGGATTTGTTGCTTATCTTTCATTTATGTGAAACTCTATCATTTACATTTTTTATCCCACTAGATGATAATGGAATTGGCACAATAAATATTTGAACTAGATTAGTAAATTGTTATTGATCATGTGTTATTGACTCTTGTTTTTTCTAGATTTTGTGATATTTATGATTTTTATCGATGGAAATCTGTAAAGAACGTAAACCAGGATTAATTGATAATTGTTTTGGATAATGATAAAGAGGCATGTAAACAAATCTGGTTCTAGTTGTAATTTTATGTTAATAAAATTGTCACAGTAAGCATGTTTAATTATTTGTGATAGCTTACTGATTAGGTATCCCGAATTTGGATCCTACGAATAACAAATCTGTTAATTCAATATGGATTAAATAACTGATTTTTTGATAATTTCTTAAGGGGTTCTGAGTTACCCTCTTAATTGTTAAAGAGCCAAGATCCCAATTAATGTGTTTTTTTCTAGCTACATGGACTATGATGTGATTCTGGATGGATGTTGTGATATATAGAGGCATATAGGCCTTTTTGGTTGTGGCAGTAGATGACACCTAGAGTGGTTAGATGCATCAGTTTATGCATGTGGTTGTCGGGGAGACACCAAGGATGATGGAATGGAATGTATGTGATTGTTGGATGCTTTATATTTTTATTTGTTGTTTATCTGGTTTAATTTTCCCCACTGATCAAGGCAGCTAGTCTTACATACACTTCTTCCAAAAGAGGCGAAGACACAGGGGTATTCTACCTGCATTATTTGTTTATCATCTCAAGGAAGGATGGGTATATGCTTGTGCTATATTCAAAAAAGACTCGACGTGTTGTACATCTACTCACTGTGTTGAGCTCCCTTGTGTTTAGTATCATAGAATATTATTCTAGAATTTTTGGGAATGTGGGAAAATAAATCTATAATGAATATTTGAATAAATGGTGTTATCCCATGGGGATGGAGTTCCTGGAACATAATTAAGAGGTTGTAATTTTGAAGTAACAATTGAATTTAGGTGTGATGATAATGAAACATAATGTGGAACATATCATAGTTAATTAATGTTTAAGGAATTAATTAACTTAAAGTGGAAATGGTAAAAAGGGAATTAAGTAATCTAATAAAGCTCTTTAAATGGTTTTATGTATATAAGATACTGAGTCTTAGAAGTAGAATCTCAGAGTCTGAGAGATGTAGTTGTAGTGGGTCTAAGAATAGGTTATTCCAATAGTGTGGTTGTGAGTTATAATATATTTTGTACTATTTTTGTTTTTATATGATACTCCACCCTATCAGTAAGAGAAACTAACACCCCGAGGATTCTGATCCATGGGGGTGTTTTCTCAACATTTGTTTGGGAGTATGTATTGTCGACTACCCCCTTTGGCCCCGTTCTCTTCTCTTGATAGTTCCTTGTGTTGGAAGACACATTTGTCAGTATTCCCAAAATATTTGGGTACAGGTCTGTAACGGCTTGTGGTTATTCACACACATGTATTTTGGATATAGTTTTATATCTTCTACTATATGTGTAACATGTATAGGCTATGATGGATTGTGGATCCTTACTCAGTGTATGGGATTTGATGGATTGATGTATAATACCCGACATATGATACACATTATACGAGCTGTGGTGGCTCCCTAAAACTAACTTCTAACCTTGGTGTGTTGATGTGGTCGTTTTGTTGCACGAGATATATATTGTTGTGATTCATCTAGGTATCAACGGGAAAGCATTTTGGAGATAGAAGCTCAGGACTTGCGATGTTGGTGAAAAACAGCAAACCAATGGGGAAGTATTAGCAGGGTACCCTTGATACTCTTTATTATATGAAATATTCATATATGTTATACATTGTGAGAGTGTCCATGGTGAGGATGGGAATTACTATACCTTTTTAGGTGATGATTTAGTTTCACTTGTTGTTCACTATGATTTAAAATGCTTTCGTTACTTTTGCATGAGGGGCTTAGGGGAGGATCCTACTGAGTATACTGTAATACTCACCATATGTATATATAAAATGTTTTTTCAAGTGACCTGGAGTAGGTTTGAGATCAAGATGGTTTGTACTAGCTTCGGGTTCCAGGAGTTGTTCGGTCTGGTGGTTGTTGTTGTTTTATCATTATTTTGGTTACTTGCAGTTTTTCACTTCCAGTTGTAGTACTTTTGCATGACTTTAAATATATTCACTTGGGTTACTTTTATATTCTTGTTCAGAGTTGTAGTAGATTGGTGTCTATCTTCTCTCTCTCTTCCAAATTTGTCCTCTTAGAGGGTAATGCCTCTCATTTGTTTTTTTTATTATATCCTCAATGCTAGTCGCCATCTAGGGGCTTATTGGAGGTAGGACTCGGGGTCATTATCTCCCTTCTCACATTTCTGACCCAAGAGGGGTATACATTGTAGGGAGGGGGTTGTGAAATAGATATATTTTATGGGATTGTTTGTTATTTCAAGTTGAGTTTTGTTACTCAAGCAATATATGTGATCCTAGGTTCATGTATAAATATTTTTTCATGGTATCTATCAAAGTGTGAGAGAAATAAATTTGGTTATAGATTATCTGGATCTTGTTGGTATGAAATCAATTTTGGGACAAAATCCATGAACTTCTATTGTTGTGTATCCTCTATTCTATAATGTCATTGTTCATTATTTATTATTGGTGTTCCACATTCCATGTAAATTATGAATTGTTTCTAATGATTCTTATATTAGAACTAGATATTTTATCTGATGATATTATATGATGGAATAAATTGTTTTAATTTTTTATCATTATTTATTTATTATTTTATTATAATGTTCATTTACACATGGTTATATGATATCAAAGGCATTTTCCAATCAACACCATACACAGGGTCTTACCACTAGTTAATAAGAATGTTTCTTTGGGGATGTGTAGGAGATTCCATGGAATGCGTAATATTATAACATGTGGTCAGGATATGGGAATCAAAAAATATTATATGAGACCCTTTATATATTATTCATTTTGGTATTAGTGGAGAAGATGAAATATGGTTATAATTTGAGATTGAATATATGAATTTTATAATCTAGCCCATGTATATTATATTTTTGAGCTTCCAAGGTAGTGGGATTGATTGTATCATTTATTTTATTATCGTTCATATTTATCATTTGGATTTATCAAATTGTTATTTATTTATTTATCTCCTCCCATTCACGGTTACAGTGTGTGAGTATATGAACCATGGTTATGTACGTAATCTAACTTTTCATATTTTTGATTTTATATCATTAATATATGTTTCAATTAATTAAATTCATACATAAATAAATATTGTGTTTTTATAAATACATTAGTCTTTACATAAAATTAATAAAGTATAAAAATTATTATCATTTTTAATATAATTCCAACTACAATTAATTTACCTTTGGTACGAGCTTGGGCCTTGGGTGATAATTGGGTGGATACTTCTAGTGGTCATGGCTAAACCATTTGATAATGTTTGATAATAAAATATCACCTTGATAAAATCTTACGGTTCCTCCCGATGACTACAATGATGATGTTCCAAATGTAGGTAATTATTCTATTACAACTATTGACATATAGAATTCTTGAGAAAATCATTCTCCCATGATTATCCATGGGGTTTTGGTAGTATTGTAACATCAGCATGCATTACATTTCTTAGAACCTGTGGGGTGGAGAGATTATTATTGGTGTAGAAGTATTATGATAGACTTATCATCATTTTTTTAATATAATGTACCCTCCAATATTCTATGTTATTGGTCGTCATATTTATTTTAGGTGATTTATTTAGATCATTTATGGGATATTTGAGCAAGCATTGAAACTGAATGCCCAATTGGTGAAGCATGTGGACTATATTTTTTAGAAATTCTCTAAGAAGTGTTTGTTACATACTAGGAATAATAAATGTGAATCTATAATGAAATAGAATTAAGTATCATCTCATTCAAGATTAATTTATATGTTATTATGAGGCAGGGTGGGAAATATTAGTTCTTATAGTAGTATATGGGAATAAAATTTATCATAGAATATATTAATTTCATTAGAGGATTGATTTTTCATTCCAACTAAAAATAAATAAATAATATCCAGAATGCCAATAATTTTTAAATTTGAATATTAAAAGTGATAAGGAAACAATTTTTTTTGTTGATCCTAAATTTGTAAAAAAAATCCAAATGATCATTTCTAATAAGAGAGGCCTTGTTAGGGGTAGTGAATTTGGTTTTCCTTCTATCTTCAATGGATATAAGAGTGGAATTATGGGTCAGTATATTTTTGGATATTAAAATGGATTAAATATAATACCTATTATGATACACATAGATAGTGTAAGATATTATGTCTAGATATTGAGTACACTTCCACCACCCATTAGATAATATCCCATTATGTATTCGCATTTTGGGTAGATCAATCAACTGTATAGAATATATATAATATTCCTCTAATGGAATTTTATTCAATTAAAAGGTTATAGAATTATTAATGATTCTATATAAGTGTATCTTTGTTCTATACAAATTTTTTTAAAATGATGATATTGGATTTTAGGTATAGAATGAGCGGCCTTATATATATATATATATTAAAAGTTTATAATTGGGATCCCATTTTGAGGAGTTATATCAACATCTCATGGTTTACAACTATTCTAAATTCAAAATGGTTTGTCCCTTATGTGATTGGGGAAAAGTATGAGCCATGAAACATATACAATGAAAACAAGGTGTATTCTATAAAATGGATTTTATAAATTAGAATAGATGTTCCATTTTCCATCAAAATTGTGTTCTTTAATACATAAAGACACTTAGTGACATTATTGGAAATAAGAGTATTTAATTTTTTAAATTCCACCCTTGTTATGTCATGTTAATGTTTTTCATGTCATTTTCCCATGGATGTTAGTTCCTCACTCCCCTTTTGGAAGAGATAGATTGTGTTTATAGTTTCTCGATATTTTTATATAGTTTTATGGGGATATATTAATTTTACAGACATCCTTGCTCAATATATGTGTAATTTTAATATTATCTTTATTATATATTGGTTTAGAAAATTTTGTAATGGAATCAAAAGAATCCAGAAGTTGGGTTTTTATACCTCATTAAGGTGAATAATTATTTTCTTTTGGGGAAATAAGAAATGTATGTTTGTTGAGATATAATTGTCTTCATATGAATAATATATATTACATTAAATGTGGGTAGTGTGGTTTATGTATTTGATCAGGTGATAGTTCCTTATAATTTTTAAATAGTGTGGGCCATTTTAAGGAAATTAATCAAGGTTATTTATTACTATTCCAATAAAAAAATACATATCAATATCTTGATAAATATATAATTTACTAAAAAATAATATCAATTATTTATTATTTTATGTATTCAAACTAATATATAGTGTTAAATGTGGAGCATGATTACATTGGAATGATGGTTATTAATTTTTTATGTCTTCATTTGGGTGATGATTTAATTTTATTTTACAAGTTGGTTTATTTTAAAAAAAATATTACTCGTGATTTAAAATAATATTTGTTGTGTTAAATTAATGAATGTTACTATATTTTTGTCGAATTTTCGCATGTTTAATTTGTTAAGGGGTTACCATTTGTTCCCAATGATCTATATTATGTAGGGTTACCATTAATTGAGGGTCAGAGTGAAAAATATTTTGATATCATTGTTTCCGATATGGTATGTTTCATATGAGTTTCTTTTGATTCAAGTAATACTAGAAATTTATATTGTGATTTTCATATATCTCAAAAATATTATTTTTTTATCCATAAATATGAAAATTCATTACAATGTTCAAAGATAACACATTAGTTTATGAAAAACCAATAATATTTTGGTTGATAAAATAGATATTTTTATAGTAAATTCTTATAATTATAACATTATTCAATGTATAGAGTGTGTCTATTTTAGATCGAGTATGCATGTTTTCTTAGTCATTTATCAGTAGAGGTGTGTATTTCTACTTATATTTAAATGGTGGTGGCAGTAATGTCAGGTGTAACAATATGGAATGTTTTTTGGATCCAATATACTATTCAGTTGTTTCGGTGTTACAGATTGTTTATTAGGGAGTTATATTTATTGTATGTTCATATATCAAAGTTATGCATGAAAATAGAATTGTTTAAATAGACTATTTTTTGAGAATAGGTTATCCTAACCTAAACAATGTGATAATTTAGACTTTGAACATGGTTCCTAAAGTTCCATGGATTTGTTTAATTTTTTTCATGCCATGGGGTAACACTATGATATTTTTAAAATTATAAATCATCGGTTGTGTAAAAAAGTAAGAGTTTCTGAAATATTTTTAAATTTTCTTTTTAATTTCAATATTTATCCTCACACATAACTCTTAGTTTATCTTCTGTTATATACAACATGGACTATGTATAAAACTTTTCATATTATTAAAATAAGATTTCATGGTTTTATCTCCGAGGTATGGGAATGGATGACATAAAAAATATAAACTAAATTATTAAAATTTATTTCTTAAAAATTCATATTAAAATAATTCATTGGTGGTCAATATGTTAAAAAATTAAAATTTAAAAATATTTAAAAAAGGGAAATATTTCTATGAAAAACTATATTTATATTAAAAAATAAAAATTTGAAAATAAATAAAATGAATTTTAATATGATTTTAATTATATTTATATAATATATATACATTAAATTGTTTTATTTTCATCAAATATGTTTTTTATACAAGAGATAAAAATAAATGCAATTATCTTCTTAAAAACTATATTTTTCTGAAATAATGTTCCCTCATGTTTTTTGTGGTTATTTTAAAACAATTTTGTAAAATTATTTATTAAATTTATTTCATTAATAAAATTTATTTACTTACTATTAATGTAAATAAAATATTACAGTATATTTTTTAAAATTTCTAAAAATGAATAATTAATTGATAAAAAATGAATATAATTTTTTTTATGTAAAACACCATTTTAATTTAAATTATTTATAACGATATATTATATTTTTATTTTTCATAAATTAATATTTGTTTAAATATATATATATATATAATTTATTTAATTAAAAAAATTATATTTAATTTTGATATAAAACATTGAAAATGTTTGATCATTTTCACTATGAAAATATGATTTCTCATTACGTGTGTAGAATTTTTTTTAAAAAAATCAAACTTGAATGTAGATAATTTTGAAAAATGTATAGAAAAATTTAATGAAAAAAATTTATATTTTGTATAATATAATCTTAATTTTTTGACAACATTAATAGTTAAAAATAGTAAAAATTATTTACAACAGATAAGGAAAACAATTATCTTACAAAGGGTTAAAGTAAAATGATAATGGATAAAATGATCTAAGAAAATACCAAAAATATATTTACAAAATATATATCATTTTCATACTGTATTAATATAGTTAATAATATATTTTTGTTCTTTCCACCTATATAGATACATGGGTATACCATTTTCTTTTAAAAATAACATATTTTCCACTCGACTCACTTATAAAAGGTGATCCATTCCCCTCAATTTTAAGAACAATAAAACCATTTTAAATTATAACTGATCCAACCAAAACCCTTCAATAAAATCCACAACATTATTCGATAATAATAATTTTGTTCATAAATCCATCCTGACATTACTTTTGGTGCAAACTAAAGGAGGTTTCCTAATGTAAATACAATGTTCATCAAAGACCATTTTATTATTTCTTCATTCACATCCATAAATTATTATTAAACAATAATTATAAATTAACATATGTATATTGAATATGAAAATATTTTTTTATATAATGTTAAAGACCTGAAATCATACATAATTCCACTAAATGGGTTATGAAATCATAATTATTGCTTATAGTGAACAATAATCATGTGAAGTGATGTAATTTGTTTATTTATTACCACCTATCATAGTTGTGTATAATTATGGTTATAAATAATATATTATATATTTATAAAATAATTATTACAATAGATTAATTATATCATAAAAATTTATACATTAAATTCCATAAGTGATACAATATATTCACTCATGTTTATTGTAGACCACCTCCAAGAGATGTGATGTGAGTCATTTCTACTAGCACATAAAATGTTTGATAATTATGATATGTTTTATAAACATATGTGAAAAAAATGATATTATAATCATATTAATTCAATAATTATAATTAGACATTATAATTTATAATTTTATTTCATATAATTTCACTGTTAGAAATATGGTAACGGCGTTCGTGAATGTGTGGAGAACCTCCTTCAAAACACAATATGTCAATATTTTCACCACTACACCACATAGATTTTATGAATAAGAATATTCAAAAAATATTTTCTTATTTATTTTAATATTTTAATTGAATAAATAAAACTTATTTTCTATCTCTTTTCAATACTACTATTTGAAAAATTGAATCATTTCTATTGCATACATATTGAATATTGTCCCTAGGTTGTATCCAAATTTAGTTCTTGACACAATAATTCATGATTAGTTTCAAAAGATTAATTTATGTTTAAATATGATAATTATATTATAATTATTAAACTGGATATTATAGAACCATTTTTAATGTTATAGGTCATAAAATAAAAAATCCAAACATATATGAAAAACAAAGTGTTTATTACCCAAAACATGACTTTATTGTGGAATTATTAATTAATGGCTAATTCAATGACATTGTTTAATAATATATGGTATGATATTTTTATTTTTATTCTGTAATAAATTTAAAATATACATATATTTACTAAACATGAGTTTCTTTTGAGTATGATGTTATTAGAGAGTTTTGGAAAGGTATTTACATTTAATTTATTTTAATATAGACACATTCAGTATTCACCATGTGTTTATTTGATGCATTTTATATACTATAAAAGAATTTATTTTTGAATATTATACATAAAATTAATTTTCCTTCCATATATATTTTAGTATCAATTCCATGGGTTTTATGGTTAAATAGTAACAATCTCGGTAATGGATTTCTACTAAATTTGGCTTTTTTGAACCATATATTTGAATTATTAACCTATAGTAGGTGTATAAAAAAACCTTTTTTACTTTTAATATCAATAGTTTAGTTATCCTCAATGTATTTTATGATTTTAATGATATTCATTCAAGGGGATATCATTTCAAAATTACCCATGTGGTATTGATTTTATGTTTTAATCTCAATGTATATAAAAAATGTATATGATTATTTTTATTATGATAGAATTACGAGATACATATCTAAAAAATTGATAAATTTTCTTCTCCTCTATTTAGGTAATGATAATAATATTTTCACTTAATTATATTCTCTATAGGTATGTAATTGATGAAAATAATTTTACTAAGAATAACATTCATTCCGGTCGAAAACCATTTCACATCCAAACCCTTGTTTTCTAAAAACCAATTCCCAAATTTTTTAAACATTTATTTAAATTAATTTTTTTTCTATTTCATACATGTTATACATTAGATAAAAATATTAAACATAATTATCATGTCTTTTAAAAATGATTACATTTTACTATTTAATGAAAATGTGGAAGGAATCCTTGTATACATCATTAACAGAATTTTCCAATGTATGGAAAATAATAATTTTTGATTATTAATTTATAATTTTATTGTCTATTTTCAAAGGAAATTATTTTAATAATAATTTATTTTTTAAAAACAATCCCATTAGAATAAATTTTTATCGAAATAAAATTTAAATGAATTTAAATTCATTTTTAATGTATATTTTCTAATAAAAGGATTTCCAAAATATTTAATTTTTCAAAACTAATATCTTAAAGAAATTATCTTTAGAGAGAAACATTCGAACTGATTTAAATTTGAATATAATTTTTGATAAAAGGCAACTTAATCTGATTTATCTTATTCTTTTCTGGTAATATAAACCAAGGATATTATTCTTATAAAATGTATAAATGCTTTTTATAACAAGAATATTATGAAAACAATATCTCATAAATTAATTGTTTCCTATTAAAATTCATATGTAACATATTAATTTTTCCATGGTTTATATTTGGTTGGATAACGAAATTATTATGAAACCTATCTCTTTTCCATAGGTTATGCTATAATGAAATGTCTATGAAACCCATTTTTTCCAATAGTTTATATTAATGTGAAATGATTAAATTATCATGAAACCAATTTCTTTTTCAACAATCATGATATGATTGTGTTTTTATGGAAGCCATTTTTCATTCTTGCGCTTTGATATGTTGAGTGGTCTATTGTCATATTTAACATAGATTTATGGATTATGTGATGGGTGGGACCTATATTTCATTTCAGTACAGTGGTCATGATTAATCTTCTATAATGTCAATGTGTACATTGAAGGTTATGTCAAGCCCAAAAGATGGTATACAATAGGTCATCCCTAACATGAAATAGGTACATTGGTGGTTAGCCCAATAAAAACAAGTACATAACCATTTGGAGGTTATTCATGACATAATTGAATATATGAATATGTGTATACCACAAACTTATGATTAAGAAAATTTTATGCTCTCATGGATCATATTAATCTATTTCATTATTATTCATGTCTTATGAACATACAATATTTATTAAAATACTGAAGAATATTATATTTTATATACTAGGTATGATTATTAATTATCTTGACAATGTTACCATAACATTATTACTATGATAAGATTTTTTATTTCCCTTGTCTACTCATACTTAGTATTTGAGATAACCATTTCATATGTTTAATTTCACGATTTTACAATTAAAACATTTATGAGGGGGTATACATGTGAAGATTACTATAGGTGTTATATTTTTGGGATATTTGGAAACAATTTCACCATATTAGTATATTTTTTACCTATTCTCCAAAGTATCTAATTTTTTTTCATGAAGCATGTTTTAAATAATGTAATTAATATTTATCAAAAAATAAGTTATATCAATATATTAAATTATTGGTGATTAAATAGGTAGTATCATAGTTAATGTTTAGTTTACCACTATAAACTAAAATTAAAAAATACAAGATAGATCCCTAGGGATATTTCGAAGGACTTATATAGGGATGCATGTATGTATAATTCTAAAGAAGAGATAGTGTATAGAAAATTGTCTTTGATTTTTTTATTGGATAGAGAGATTTTTTTCGATGTATTATAATCCTTATATATATATATACAAAAATGTTATGTAGATCTAGCACAATCCTAACATAGTTCAATAACTCAGAAAATAACATAAATTTTATAGACTCAAAAATCACATAGTTTACAAAAATGGACCATGCTACACTCCTATTTTGACACACCATAGGGATATTTATTAGAAAATGATAACTCTATATAAACCATCATGATGTATTTGAATATATGATAAATTTTGTTGAACTTGTAAAAAACTAAGGTTCTATAGGGTAAATATAATGATTCATGGTTTATAAATACAATAAGTGAATTTCATGATTATTTAGTTTCCTAGTATGATTATGGTTTCTCACACTATGAATTTTGGTTTAATAAAATAAAAGTAACTAATCAAAATATGAAAAAATTGAATTTGGAAATATTTTTTCAAATTTTAAATCAAATCTAATGATGATGTGGTTGGTGGATACTATTATTATGACTAAGAAGTTATCAATGAACAAGATTACAAAGTGAACCTCAGACTCACTAAAGAAGAGAAGGACATAGTTCATTAAGATTTCATCTAGTGGGGACCAATGATAAAGTAAGGTTTTTTACTTATATATCTAGAAGAATTAATGAAATAAAAAAGGGAATTAATAAGAGCGATAAAAATATGTTATTAGATTGGAATAAAATGATGCAAATCATTCAACATTAGTGGATAAATCAAATTGTTGGTCAACACAATAGATGAAAATAATATCCCCTAATGTATAATTGATTTCATAATGTTTAAAATGTTGAAATAATGAGAAATATTAAAATATAATCCCCAATGGAAACTTTATAGATGAAAATATAAATGGTTTAATTTGCAATGTATTTTTTATTAATGTTGAAGAGAATACAAATGACATATAGAAGGAAAGTTGTATTAAAGAATAATATTAAGAGGCCTAATTATTGGATTAATGATGGGGTTGAATAGTAGTGGTTTTTATGTGTATTAGGATTCCATATTTATGTTATGTGATTCATAATATATATATATATATATTGTAGAAGTTTGAAATTAATATTTTATTATAATATGTTGAATGGTATTGATGACATTCAGTTTTTTTTAACGAAAATGTGATACATTATTAAAAAATTGTTAATGGAGGATCAACCTCAATATTTTTAATATATAGATATAATTATGTTTTTATTAGGATATATTAATGATTAATTAATAATTTTGGATATTATTTATGACCTTGTATGTGTTTACAGATTCTTTGAAATAGTTTTCTTATTTTTGATGGAGTTTATACAATTATTATTTTAATGGAATATATTACATACTATATTTTTTATTTATCTAATAAATATGTATTAATATTTGAAATTAGGATAATTTTTGAGTCATTATATTACCATGTGTCATGAGAATCCATTGTAAATGTATTCGAATATTTAGTATGAGATAATTAAAATATTATTTTATTAAGTGGGTTGATTACGAGAAATTTATTTTTTGAAATTAATTGTCCTTTATATATTATTAATTTTGGAATAGAAGAATGGTTAATCATTTATCCAATAGTTTAAGTTGAATATTAGGAAGAGTATTTAGAGATTATTATATTTTTCCACCATATGAAAAACTATCCACATTGTATAACTATTAATAATTTTTTCTGAAACAATCTGTATATAATAAGAATGAATTATACTTCTATTATGGAACTTATTTAGTGAATAAGACATTAAGATTTAATTTCTTTGAGTAATATAAAAACTATAAATTGATCAGGACACAACCAAATGAGTGGAATTAGAATATTGATTAAAAATATATCTAGTATGTACAT
Organism: Viscum album; assembly: GCA_963277665.1. Lineage (NCBI taxonomy): Eukaryota > Viridiplantae > Streptophyta > Magnoliopsida > Santalales > Viscaceae > Viscum > Viscum album. The sequence goes on from OY728130.1 coordinate 806,296,728, forward strand.
TTTAATTTTTTTACATTGAATAAGGGAAAAACTAAGTCCCCATCATTGGGGAATGTATATTAAAATATAATATCACCTACTATCAACTTGTTAATAGATATTTAAGTCCTTTTCCATGATTCTTTGGTCTTTGTATTTGTTTTTGTTTACATTATCTTGATTATTTTCTCTATCAATCTCCATTATTCTTTATGTGTTATTATGATCTTTAATGCAAATTCTTTCACTTCCCTCCTATTTTGTTAAATTATGATACCATGTAAATTTAATTACAGATGATGTTAGTACATCCCTTTCTCTATTTCAATAGGATGTTTTATAAATCCTTTTTATGAAGTCAGTTTCAGTGAATGACTTTTCAAATGTTAATCTATTGGAGATAAAATGAAATTTCAATGGTTAGATTCATTTAATGTGGGTAGAATTTAACACCAAAATATTTTTTGAATTTTTATAATTCAAATTATTTTTTTCAATTCAATTACATTAATTATATAGAACAATTATTTCATCTTCTGTGACACACAACCCTAATTTTAAATGAAACGTGCCATTTTATTGAAATATAATTATATATAAGTAATCTGATATCCCTTGAAACTGATGGTATGTATATAAATATAGAATTTACGAAAATAACATGTTTAAATGTGTATATAAAATTATTTCCTTGGAACCCAATTTATAAAAAATGAATATTAAAAAAAATTAATGAATTGAAAAATTTATCCCAAAAATAGTTTTTATGAAATAAGGGTGTTTTGGGCCTAAAAATTAAATGATAAAATTTTGGTGATTTAATTTAATGTATGGTATATAGATTTTATTAATTCAACTCTTTAGAATTTTTCTTTTCTATTTTATAGATAATGGATACGAAAAATACAAATTTATAATAAGAAATTATATTTTTCTAAAAAGCAGATATATTCTCAATTTCCCAATTATTATAAAAACAATATTTGACACATTTTTAATATTTATTTTAGGAAAACAGGATAATTTTTTGAGCTATAATTTCAAAATTATCTTAGTGTGTATTTTTTGGAAATTTTATGAAAAGTTTAGTATTTTAATTTACTGTAAAAATATTGAATATTTAATGAAAACAACCACTAATTTTAAATTATAAATAAATATTAAATATATTTTTTTAAGATTTAAATTGGATCAATAAAAAATAAAATAATATAATGTCAGTCTTTGTAATAACATTGAAATTCATTTTCATTTACAAATAAAAACCTTTTAAAATGTTTTAATGATTCCCTTTGAATGTATGATTTCTCATCACGCGTATGGGATTAATTATAAATTAAAATTTTCATCATATATGAACTGAATTGGTAAAAATGGATTTAACATTTTTAATCGTAATAAATTTTATTACTATGTAATGTGTAAATAAGTTTTGACTTGAATGAATCGAAGAATATGTAAAATTTTTAACTGTTATTAATGTTAAATTGGGTTTACCTTGGATTAAAATAAATTAATAATGGTTAAAATGACCTAAATTTGTTTCCTGAATATATTAAATGAACATATTTAGAGACTATCATATTTAATAATCATTAATACATAATTTTTGATAAATATTTCTAGATTCAGATATGGTGACACGATTTTTTTTCAAAAATTAAAACTATCCCACTAACCTCATTATAAATAGACACCACATCTCTTCTTTTCTCCACAGTATCAGTACACTTTTTCTATAAAATAATTAAAAAATATGTCAAAAAATGAAATACATTAGTAATATATGTTTTTTATCTAAATCCATACCAGGAATGATTTTAGTGAAAACCTATATAGTAGACATCAATAAGTGGCAATGTTCATCAACGACCAATTTTATTTTATTTCTTAATGATCCTCTGTAAATTATTATTAAAAAATTATTATATTATATTAAAATTAATTACATATAATAATATATATTCATGTATCTGTTTTTACGTATAACCATATGTACTTCCATCAAATGGGATATGAAATCATCATTCTTGTGAAATACATAATGTGAAATCGTGAAATGATGTCATTTTTTTCCATTACCACATCCCATGGTTGGGTATGATGATGGATATAATGTATATATATGATATTAATGACATAATCATAAATTTAGAATAATTATATCATATATATTGTCTTTAATTTCAATTCATTATGTAAATGATAATGTCCCTCATCTACATGGTGGAATACCACATCACAATGTGATTTTATTCATTTTTACAAACACATTAAAGAAGATAATAATAATTAATTTAATAATTATTTTTCATATAAATTATTTGATTATGACATTAATTATGTTTTAATAAATGTTATAAAATAATATATTGTTTAATTACTCATATTTTTACTCACTAAATGATGTTTACTTCATTTTTGTAGATATTGACTACCACCATCACAAAAACATGTAACTCTCATTGGATCAGCACACCACATGGATTACAGATAAAAGTATATTTCATTAAATTATATTTTATTAATGTAATTATTATAATTATATTAATATAATACATTACATAATCTATTCTATAATTTTCATTAAAAATTGGAAATATTACTCATTTATTCATACAACAACCCCTCTAAATTATTGTAATGTCATTCATTTCTCATTAAGGACCTTAATTATTGGTATTAAAATTATAATTTATCGATAAATATGATAATTATTTCATGATAATTATTCTACAGATTATTTAACTACGATTAATGTAATAGGAATAAAAATAACATTGAGGAACATATACTAAAAAGTGTTTATTACCAAAGCAAGTATTTGACATGGAATTGTAAAAAAAGTTGTAATAAAAATAAATTATTAAATCTTTTTTAGTATTATATATAAAATTGTAGTTCTTTAAAATATTTTTAATAAAATAATATTTCTTATATTGAAATTTTAATGAGTATTAATTAATTAGATACTTTTATTATAATATTTTAATCTAAATTTAATATTTCTTGGAGTGAAATTATGTATTCACTATTTGTTTAATTTATAATGGGTATATAATACCCATTAATATATTTTATGATTATTATATAAAATATATTTGTATTTTCATATCCACTTCATGATCTATGTTTCATAGATATTTCACTTCAATAGATTCCAAAAAAGTCAGGGTTTTTCTTGATTTACCATCTTTAAGATATATGATTATTTTAAAGGATTTTATTCTTATAAGATGTATATATATAATCCGATTTTTTTAATTAATTAATTTATATATCATCATAAAATTTAATTATAAATATGTTAATATTTGTTCATGGGTCTGATAATTAAATATTAATAATTTTATAATTATTTTCTATTGTTTTCTAATTGATTATTAAGAGTGTTTAGGAATTTGATTCTAATGATAGAATAGTAGGATCCATCTTTCAAGAAAATCATGAATTTTCTAATCCATTTATTATTTTATTATAATACATCTATTCACTTAAATTTACTCTATATATATACATAAAAACTAAAAAATAATATTTCTAAGAAAAATAATTATTATCATAAGAAGCACATTTCTCCAAAAATGTTGTTTATAGAACATATTTTGAAAAAATATTATTATCATTTTTTAAATATATTTATTAAAGAAATTTTTAATCATATTTTAATGTCTAAAAAATATTCTAAAAATATTCTTAATATAATTTTCAAGAACAATTATCTTTTATCTTTTATAAAAAATTTGAAATCAATCATCATGTATTAAAAAGAATATAATTTTCCACCATCATGGAAATTATATTAATTATCTATTACAATATAATTTTTTTTTTCAATGTACATGAAAAGAAAATGATTCATGTTGTTATACAGTTATCTTATACTATAAAGGTTATTATCCTCATTAAATTATTTATTTTATTTATAAATAATCACTTATATTATTTATTATTTATTTTCAATTAATTTACTTCAATCTATTTTGTGTTTTAATAATTTATTTTAAAATAAATTTTATCTTCTTAATGAAACATTCCATGTTATTTATCATTCAATATCATTTTCAATCTATTCTAATATACTTAGATGTAATATATACTCTAATAGGGATATAATCCACATATTCAATTGTTATTCATTCTTAGAAAAGATTATGATGAAAAGTTGCTTATGGAACCCATTTCTCTTTTGGGGGTCATACCCTAAAAAATTTAAATGAGACAAATTGTTTTCACATTTAATGATTGAATGATAAGATGATATGAAAATGAAACATGTCTCCCTTCAATAGGATATTATATGATGGATTTTTTATAAAACCTATATAATTCCATTGGTTATGGTTTGTGGACATTATGAAATGCTTATGAAACCCATTTATTTTCCATGGTTCGATCTACGATGAAATATTTTATGAAAAAACCTTATTTTCATGGGTTCTGATAGAATGAATGTTATATGATCTCATGGCTCTAAAATGTATATTTTAATTTATTGGTGGTACCTATATCTCCATTAAATGCATTGGAAAATAATTAATGTTATATAATCTTAAAGGGTTGATATATGGTAATACCAGGCCTGAGAAAGGGTACAAAAGAGGTATTCTCAATACCTTAATAGTTACACAGGTAGTTAGAACAAGTCAATAATGTTATTAATGACATTGTTGGCATCCTTGACATTATATTTTTTTGTTATTATATGAAAGACATAATGAATGGTGGAATATTTGGGATGAAAATGATGAATAAATTCGTTTGTTTAACTAAAGAGAATCCTCCCAATTCTCTTCTATATTTTCAATCATTTTTTACAGTCACTCTCCCTTCATTATCACCTATTGGGGAAGTCAACATCTCAATGATGTTATATCCTACTCATCAACCGGGGGGTTAGGTTTTTTCCATTTAGGTTCAACAGGTGGGGTTTTCTCTCTATGAAGAGGATGGAATTCTTCAAGAGGCCCCCTTCTTAGAGACATGTTTCTTCACCAACCAACTCATTGGATAGACTCTCATCCTAAAATTCTAGAAATCATGATGGAATCTACTAGTATCTTCTCGATGGATTGAATCTAGGAGGTTGTCTTTCAAAATGAATTGTTTAATGAAATGGAGGTTCTTTTAAAATAGAACAACATTGATTAGTTTCTTCTGGATAAACTAATATTGGCCTTGATTATAAAGACCCGTAAAATTCAAGGGAAAATTTTTTTCTTAATTTTCTTTAGAATTTTACAAGTGCGCGGTTTTAGACGGCACCTGATTCCGAGGCCCAGAGTGCCCGGAATCATTTTCCGAAGTTTGGCTCGGGTATGTTCAGTGAACGAACGAGCGGGAATTTCTAAATTTTGATCCGGTGCTCGGAATTGAAATCCGAGGGCACCGATGGAACCGTAGCGCCGGTATACGCTTAGGAACTCCTGTTCTGGAGTTGCGTTCATGCGAGTGTTGATAATAAAAATTGTGGATGTTTACTTTGTAATTACACTACAATTTTTATTATTTTACTCTAAGTGATATCTCTTGTGGGATGTTGGGTAACCACCCAACCTCCCATGGGAGGTTATGAAGGTGGTGGGGCCCACACGAACCCCACCCCTTCATATCCTCTAAAACCCCCTCAACTCCCACTTAAATTATGTTAACTTAAGTTATAAACCTATGACTTAAATGTAATGAGTTAATGAGGTGAGTTGTGTGTGGTTATTGAATTTCAAACCTTTGAAATTCAAAGAGGTTGGGTTGTGTGAATAAAATAAGAAAGAGTCTTATTTTATTTTGTTAGAATTTTATCTCCTTGAGAGAGTAGGGAAGTCTTCTTCATCTTCTTCAAACTCAACGAAGAACGCGAAGAACGCCGTTCTTCAACGAAGAACTTCTCCGCCGAAGAACACGGTCCATCCGCGACGCCGTATCCGCGAAGCGACGTACTTCTTCCACGTCGTCTCTTCCGCGACGGATTTCCGCGACGAACGCCATCGACGACGACTCTTCCTCCGACGTCAAAGGAATTGACACCGATATTCCACGACTACGTCAACGTGCGACTATCGAGGTAGGGGTTCTTGAGTTCGTTGTTTTCTTTTTATTTGACTTTCCTCAAGACATGACGAAGAACGCTCAAGTACCGACGAAGAACGCCGCTCCGCTCTTCTTCGTCTTCCGTGTCAACGAGAGAGAACACTGCTTCTTCCTCGGACAACCTTCGTCGGTGAACAAGGTTTCGCCAACGACGTGCCTCTTCGGACGCACCTCTTCGTCATCGAATTTGACGAACGACGACCGCGACGCCCGACCTCCGCGACGTCGTCTTCCGCGGAACGTAGACAAATCTTAGAACCTTATACCAAGGTAGGGGTTGTTGATTTATTGATTATTTATTCCATTCTTGATCGTGGATTTAGCATGTCTAAACGTGAGGCAACTGGATATTCTTTAGTTGTGTTATTATTTAACGTGAGGGGGGCCGGACCGCATGAACACGGCCGAACCCCCCTCCATCGTTCATGTTGTTTAATCTTGCGGGAGGGAACAAGGTGGCGTGGTGCCGTCGCACCACGCGAATAATTGTATGTTTATCTTGCGCGACGTCGTTACGCGCGCGCCGAGGAAGAATCATCAAGAACGCGACGCCGTCGCGCCGCGTTGAAAGAAATCAAGGCATGGCGGAGGGGAGCGGTGCCGTCGCACCGCGCCGGACGATGAACACCGCGGCCGGTTCCGGGCCGCGGCGGAAAGAGAAGACCGGCGGCCGAGCCACCGGCGTTGGAAGCCGAAGAGGGGACCGGATTTTTCCGGTCCCGTTGGAGAAAACCGGCCGGCCAGCTGGCCGGCCGGAAGGCGTTAAACCGGGGAAAATTAATTCCCCGGCCAACGCTCAAAACCCCCCTCATTATGAGGGGGGCGGTTTCCTTGTGGGGGGCAAAGCCCCCCGTTTCCTGCCAATCAAGCCCCCCACGAGGGGGGGGGGGGGGTTTGCAAATGATGGGCGCGGCATATAGCCGCGCCGACTTTCAATCAGCGGGGGAATTGAATTCCCCCCGCGCAGCCACCTTGCGGTGCCAGGCCGCAGCGGCCCCTGCGCCGCCGCGCCGCCGCGCCGCCGGCCGGCCGGCCAGGCCGGGTCGGACCCGGGTCGGGTCGGCCCGGACCCGGACCCCCCCGTTTCGAATCATTTACGGTCCTTTGGCCATAACTTGAGCCTCGGACCTCCGATTGACGAACCTTCTGCGGCAACGCGATCCTTGGATCGAGACGGTCGTTTCGGTATATCGCACTCAAGGTTTCGGATTACTTTGAGTTCGGCCGGGTTGGTTCGTTCACGAAACCAACCGGGCCTTCGGAGCGGAAACGCTCATATCTTGAGCTACGGACGTCCGATTGACGTGCCGTCAGCCGTGTTGTGTTCCTCTTAGTGAGACGGATCTTTTGGCATACTCCGCCCGAGGTTTGGACACAGGTGGAGTACGGTCAGGTTGGTTTTACCTTAAAAACCAACCGGGCCCCGGAGACAAAAATGCCAATAACTCTCAGACCGGGCGTCCGATCGACGCGTCGTCTGTTGCGTTGTGTTCCTGTTGACGATACGGAACTTTTTGGATACATCAACTCTGACTTTGTGACAGTTGATGTATCAGCCTCTCAGCTCGTGGAGCGGACCCTCCGAACGAGTTTGCTCTGTGCGGGAACCCTAGTGCTGGCTGCGACTGCTACTTCGACAGCGACGACCGTGCAGAGATCCTCAGTGGACTGCGGCGACGACTGTGCAGAGATCCTCCGTGGACTCCGACGACTACTGCACTCAGTGATCCTACGTGGATCAGTGCTACAGGTCCTGTGTGGGCCCGGTCCTGTGTGGGCCCGGTCCTTTGTGGGTCACTGCAAGGTTAGTTACCTATCGATCCTTCGTGGGTCCGACGACTTATATGAATCAGGGATTATCTTTATTGTCATCCGAAGATGTATACCTGTGTGAGCTGAATCTTCTGTTTTACTCGATAGAGGTGGTTCGCTTGGTTGTAGCGGCAGACCCGCGATACTGGAGACGAGCGTACGGAGTACGGAGACCGTGTAGCCGGCTGAGACCTGAAGACTGCTCGACAGACTCGACTTGGAGTGAGTCGACTAGCCCAGTGGACGGAGCGCCCGATACTTGGCGGCGGACCCACGGCGGATGGAGCGCCTGGTAGTTGGCAGCAGACCCGCGGTACTCGACTGGAGGAGTACCTCTATAGGCTATTTGGGTGAGCGCCCGGTATTTGGCAGCAGACCCTCAGCGGACGGAGCGCCTGGTAGTTGGCAGCAGACCCGCGGTACTCGACAGGAGGAGTACTTCAGCAGTCTTACGTTAGTGAGCAGTATCTCAGAGTCGTGACAGGGCACTGTACACTTCAGAGATGGGGCTCTTCAGTAGTTACGTTCTTGATAATGAAAATCCTGTGTGAGCTGAATCCTTTTGTTTTCCTGTGTGGATTGTGTTGTGCAATCCTGTGTGGATTACTTTTTTGCTTTCCTGTGTGGAATACGTTTACTTTCCTGTGTGGACTGAGTTGTACTTGGGCTCGGAGGTTGGAGCGTATTTGAATTGATGACTTAGGTATATGTATGGGCATATACCTAAGCAGTGTCGGTTATTACTTCGTGATTGTTCCTTTCTTCGTGGTTTATCCTTTGTGGATTTGAGAGACCTTCAGGGGTCTCGGGGTCCCTACTGAGTAGCTTATACTCACCCCTGCACGGGCTTTGCCCGTACTACGTTGTGTTGGTTGCAGACGACGGACAGCGTTGACCTTAGCTGAGGCTTGCAGAGCGGGACGGTATCCGGAGGTGGACCACTGGGCGGGACGTGCACGGAGCGGACGGCGGGACCCGTGGAGCAGAGGAGCTATCTGTACCCACCCTTCAGGTGGGATTTCCAGTGGACAGCTCGGTGTAGCGGCTTTTACTTTTCAGTTGCTGTTTTCCCCTTTTCGAGTTGTACTTTACTTTCAGTTGGGGTTTGTATACTGGCCCTTTTACTTTTCCGCACTTTCAGTTGTACTCTGCCTTTGTTTAGTGTTTACTTTCTTCTTGCTTACTCTGTGGTGTTTGTTTACCTTTCAAAGGCAATGCCTTCCCTTTTTACTGGGATTTTCGCCTTGGTGCTAGTAGCCATCCCCTGGCCTATGGAAGGCGGGCTTGGGGTAGTCACGGCATGGACCCCGAGGGCGGGTCGTGACAAATTGGTATCAGAGGAGTTCGGTTCTACTGCGAACTCTGATCTTTTCTATGTGAAGCAATAATGTTTAGCGTATTGAGTGTGGTTATCAGTCCAGGGAGTCCAGTGTTGGTGCGGCGGCCGACGTATCCGTACACCAGGACCCTGACTTCTGATTTCCCACTTAATGCACGAAAACATTGATTGCGTGTGTGTTTCAATGTTTTCTTTGTGATTACTTATATCAGCTCACCAGGTATACTGTTTGACTGTGGCGCACCTGTTTCCTATTCAGGATGGCCCCACGACGGCAGCCAGCTAGGGTTCCGAGAGTCGAGTGTGACGACAGCCCACCGAGCGACGAGGCTTCGGTGCAGGGCCCTTTGTCAGCAGTGGCACCGGCGGTAGCACTACCTGCCGAGCCCCCGATGTTTCCAGCACCAGCCGTTGATGATGCACGTCGCCTCAGCGCACTTCATGAGATTCAGCGCCAGCGACCGCCCAGGTTTCGCGGGGAGACGGATCCCCAGGCAGCAGAGGACTGGCTGGAGGCAGTGGTACGAGTGTTTAGGCTAGTGAGGACACCAGCAGACCTCATGGTGATCCTCGATGCGAGCCTACTACACGCAGCAGCAGGACGATGGTGGAGCTTGATGCTCCAGGTGCACGATGAGGCATCTCTACTATGGACGGACTTTGAGAGCCTCTTCCGCTCGGAGTTCGTCCCAGCCACCATTCGTGCGGTGCGCATCCAGCAGCTTCTTCAGCTGCGGTAGGGCAGCATGACGGTCACTCAGTAGTCGGCGAGATTCACCGAACTTTCTCGGTACTCGACAGACATGGTACGATACCCCTTCTTCCGGGCCCGGACCTTCGAGCAGGTATTGCGACACGAGATCAGGGCATCACTGATCTCCCTCAGCATCCCGACCCAGGCAGGAGTACTGGAGCGGGCCCTTCTGATCGAGAGCTTCCTTGCTGAGTCTACACCAGCACAGCGACCCACCGCAGGGCGGCACGTGGCAGAGTCATCTACAGCAGGCAGTCGACGGATGACTCAGGGGTCCAGGCAGACCAGATCTTCAGGCAGACGACCTCAGAGCACTGGCTCAGCAGTGCAGGGCACACAGCGGGGAGCCATTCTTTCGAGTGGAAGACAGTGCTATGCATGCGGCGGGAAAGGCCACATGGCTCGTGACTGCCCAACCCGTCGTGCTGAGGAGCAGCAGACGGTTGAGGAACCACCTAGGCAGAGGCAGAGGTTCGACCGTGGCGGTCCACAGGGAGGAGGCGGACGAGGCAGAGGAGCTAGCCGAGCAGCAGGTGGTGGGCGACGTTTTGAGGCTCTACCACCACCACCACTAGGAGGTCCACCCCGACCACAGGGAGTAGGTGAACATGCGAGAGCTCAACTTCAGGCAGCTGAGGCCTTCGATCATGGAGCTCTGGGAGCCGATGGACAGGAGCAGAACTAGTGGATACATCCTTTGTACTTCTGGTTCCTTGTTGCATTTGTGTAGTGTCTTGTATTATGAGCTGCAATAATAAAAGACGCATACCTTTGTGATATTTTCGTTCCTATCCTCTTTCGTGATGTTACTAAGAGGTTCCAGTTTGGGCTGTTGACTTGACCCTCACTTGTGAGACATCTACTGGAGGAGACCCTGTTACCACACACTGATGCCGACAGTGTGACTCAACCCTTGGAGGCGAGAGTAACGGTTGAATCTCTTAGTAGTAGCATCGAGGCCTTACGACGTCATCCATGGTATGGATTAGTATCATCCATGTTAGGATTGAATGTTTTAGGCAAAGAATGTGGTTCATCCTGGGGATGGGACCAGATTTCTCTTATCGGCAAAGAAGAAATCTTGCAGCTCTGATGGGACCGGAGATGGTCCAGGCCACGACAGAGAAGGTCCAGGTCATCCAGGAGCGGATGAGGACAGCTCAGAGCCGGCAGAAGTCTTACGTTGACAGGAGGCGGAGGCCACTGGAGTTCGAGGATGGCGACCACGTCTTCTTGCGGGTCTCACCTTGACGTGGTATTCGGAGATTTGGCCGAGGCGGCAAGTTATCTCCGCGCTACATCGGACCCTTCCAGGTCCTCAGCAGGATTGGTGAGGTGGCTTATCGCCTGGCTCTACCACCTTAGTTGCACCGGGTGCACGATGTCTTCCACGTGTCTCAGCTGAGGAGATACGTGCACGACCTGACGCACATCAATGACCATGGGGATCTTGACGTTGACGATGGGGCGACTTTTACGGAGGTCCCGGTGGAGATAGAGGATCGACAGGAGCGGGTCCTGCGTGGGCGATCGATTCCTCTTGTGCGCATCAGATGGCAGTACAGAAATCTCCAGGAGAGCACATGGGAGCGGGAGGATCAGATGCGTGCTCAGCTACCCTCTTTTGTTTCCCTAGTTTTTGATGTATCTTTACGGGGACGTAAAGCCCTGAGGTGGGAGTAATGTAAAGACCCGTAAAAATCAAGGGAAAATTTTTTTCTTAAATTTCTTTAGAATTTTACAAGAGCGCAGTTTCAGACGGCACCTGATTCCGAGGCCCAGAGTGCCCGGAATCATTTTCCGAAGTTTGGCTCGGGTACGTTCAGTGAACGAACGAGCGGGAATTTCTAACTTTTTATCCGGTGCTCGGAATTGAAATCTGAGGGCACCGATGGAACCGTAGCGCCGGTATACTCTTAGGAACTCCTGTTCTGGAGTTGCGTTCATGCGAGTGTTGATAATAAAAATTGTGGATGTTTACTTTGAAATTACACTACAATTTTTATTATTTTACTCTAAGTGATATCTCTTGTGGGATGTTGGGTAACCACCCAACCTCCCATGGGAGGTTATGAGGGTGGTGGGGCCCACACGAACCCCACCCCTTCATATCCTCTAAAACCCCCTCAACTTCCACTTAAATTATGTTAACTTAAGTTATAAACCTATGACATAAATGTAATGAGTTAATGAGGTGAGTTGTGTGTGGTTATTGAATTTCAAACCTTTGAAATTCAAAGATGTTGGGTTGTGTGAATAAAATAAGAAAGAGTCTTATTTTATTTTGTTAGAATTTTATCTCCTTGAGAGAGTAGGGAAGTCTTCTTCATCTTCTTCAAACTCAACGAAGAACGCGAAGAACGCCGTTCTTCAACGAAGAACTTCTCCGCCGAAGAACACGGTCCATCTGCGACGCCGTATCCGCGACGCGGCATACTTCTTCCAAGTCGTCTCTTCCGCGACGGATTTCCGCGACGAACGCCATCGACAACGACTCTTCCTCCGACGTCAAAGGAATTGACACCAATATTCCACGACTACGTCAACGTGCGACTATCGAGGTAGGGGTTCTTGAGTTCGTTGTTTTCTTTTTATTTGACTTTCCTCAAGACTTGACGAAGAACGCTCAAGTACCGACGAAGAACGCCGCTCTGCTCTTCTTCGTCTTCCGTGTCAACGAGAGAGAACACCGCTTCTTCCTCGGACAACCTTCGTCGGTGAACAAGGTTTCGCCAACGACGTGCCTCTTCGGACGCACCTCTTCGTCATCGAATTTGACGAACGACGACCGCGACGCCCGACCTCCGCGACGTCATCTTCCGCGGAACGTAGACAAATCTTAGAACCTTATACCAAGGTAGGGGTTGTTGATTTATTGATTATTTATTCCATTCTTGATCGTGGATTTAGCATGTCTAAACGTGAGGCAACTGGATATTCTTTAGTTGTGTTATTATTTAACGTGAGGGGGGCCGGACCGCATGAACACGGCCGAACCCCCCTCCATCGTTCATGTTGTTTAATCTTGCGGGAGGGAGCAAGGTGGCGTGGTGCCGTCGCACCACGCGAATAATTGTATGTTTATCTTGCGCGACGTCGTCACACGCGCGCCGAGGAAGAATCATCAAGAACGCGACGCCGTCGCGCCGCGTTGAAAGAAATCAAGGCACGGCGGAGGGGCGCGGTGTCGTCGCACCGCGCCGGACGACGAACACCGCGGCCGGTTCCGGGCCGCGGCGGAAAGCGAAGACCGGCGGCCGAGCCGCTGGCGTTGGAAGCCGAAGAGGGGACCGGATTTTTCCGGTCCTGTTGGAGAAAACCGGCCGGCCAGCTGGCCGGCCGGAAGGCGTTAAACCGGGGAAAATTAATTCCCCGGCCAATGCTCAAAACCCCCCTCATTATGAGGGGGGCGGTTTCCTTGTGGGGGGCAAAGCCCCCCGTTTCCTGCCAATCAAGCCCCCCACGAGGGGGGGGGGGGGCGGTTTGCAAATGAGGGGCGCGACATATAGCCGCGCCGACTTTCAATCAGCGGGGGAATTGAATTCTCCCCGCGCAGCCCCATTGCGGCGCCAGGCTGCCGCGGCCCCTGCGCCGCTGCGCCGCCGCGCCGCCGGCCGGGCCGGGTCGGACCCGGGTCGGGTCGACCTGGTTCGGGCCGACCCAGGGGGGGTCGGGCCGGGTCGGCCCGGACCCGGACCCCACCGTTTCGAATCATTTACGGTGTTTTGGCCATAACATGAGCCTCGGACCTCCTATTGACGAACCGTCTGAGGCAACGCGATCCTTGGATCGAGACGGTCGTTTCGGTATATGGCACTCAAGGTTTCGGATTACTTTGAGTTCGGCCGGGTTGGTTCGTTCACGAAACCAACCGGGCCTTCGGAGCGGAAACACTCATATCTTGAGCTACGGACGTCCGATTGACGTGCCGTCAGCCATGTTGTGTTCCTCTTAGTGAGACGGACCTTTTGGCATACTCCGCCCGAGGTTTGGACGCAGGTGGAGTATGGTCGGGTTGGTTTTATCTTAAAAACCAACCGGGCCCCGGAGAAGAAAATGCCAATAACTCTCAGACCGGGCGTCCGATCGACGCGTCGTCTGTTGCGTTGTGTTCCTTTTGACGATACAGAACTTTTTGGATACATCAACTCTGACTTTGTGACAGTTGATGTATCAGCCTCTCAGCTCGTGGAGCGGACCCCCCGAACGAGTTTGCTGTGTGCGGGAACCCTAGTGCTGGCTGCGACTGCTACTTCGACAGCGACGACCGTGCAGAGATCCTCAGTGGACTGCGGCGACGACTGTGCAGAGATCCTCCGTGGACTCCGACGACTACTGCACTCAGTGATCCTACATGGATCAGTGCTACAGGTCCTGTGTGGGCCCGGTCCTGTGTGGGCCCGGTCCTGTGTGGGTCACTGCAAGGTTAGTTACCTATCGATCCTTCGTGGGTCCGACGACTTATATGAATCAGGGATCATCTTTATTGTCATCCGAAGATGTATACCTGTGTGAGCTGAATCTTCTGTTTTACTCGATAGAGGTGGTGCGCTTGGTTTTAGCGGCAGACCCGCGATACTGGAGACGAGCGTACGGAGTACGGAGACCGTGTAGCCGGCTGAGACCTGAAGACTGCTCGACAGACTCGACTTGGAGTGAGTCGACTAGCCCAGTGGACGGAGCGCCCGGTACTTGGCGGCAGACCCACGGCGGACGGAGCGCCTGGTAGTTGGCAGCAGACCTGAGGTACTCGACTGGAGGTGTACCTCTGTAGGCTATTTGGGTGAGCGCCCGGTATTTGGCAGCAGACCCTCAGTGGACGGAGCGCCTGGTAGTTGGCAGCAGACCCGCGGTACTCGACAGGAGGAGTACTTCAGCAGTCTTAGGTTAGTGAGCAGTATCTCAGAGTCGTGACTGGGCACTGTACACTTCAGAGATGGGGCTCTTCAGTAGTTACGTTCTTGATAATGAAAATCCTGTGTGAGCTGAATCCTTTTGTTTTCCTGTGTGGAATGTGTTGTGCAATCCTGTGTGGATTACTTTTTTTCTTTCCTGTGTGGAATACGTTTACTTTCCTGTGTGGATTGAGTTGTACATGGGCTCGGAGGTTGGAGCGTATTTGAATTGATGACTTAGGTATATGTATGGGCATATACCTAAGCAATGTCGGTTATTACTTCGTGATTGTTCCTTTCTTCGTGGTTTATCCTTTGTGGATTTGAGAGACCATCAGGGGTCTCGGGGTCCCTACTGAGTAGCTTATACTCACCCCTGCACGGGCTTTACCCACACTACGTTGTGTTGGTTGCAGACGACGGACAGCGTTGACCTTAGCTGAGGCTTGCAGAGCGGGACGGTATCCGGAGGTGGACCACTGGGCGGGACGTGCACGGAGCGGACGACGGGACCCGTGGAGCAGAGGAGCTATCTGTACCCACCCTTCAGGTGGGATTTCCAATGGACAGCTCGGTGTAGCGGCTTTTACTTTTTAGTTGCTGTTTTCCCATTTTCGAGTTGTACTTTACTTTCAGTTGGGGTTTGTATACTGGCCCTTTTACTTTTCCGCACTTTCAGTTGTACTCTGCCTTTGTTTAGTGTTTACTTTCTGCTTGCTTACTCTGTGGTGTTTGTTTACCTTTCAAAGGCAATGCCTTCCCTTTTTACTAGGATTTTCGCCTTGGTGCTAGTCGCCAGCCCCTGGCCTATGGAAGGCGGGCTTGGGGTAGTCACGGCACGGACCCCGAGGGCGGGTCGTGACATTGATCGAAAGATTTTTATCTATGTGGGGTATCAAAACTCAATCTAGGATATCAGTGCTAAATAATATATCATTTTGGGTAGTAATATTATCCAGGGATGATATTTATAAAGTATGGTCAACAATAACAAAATCAATTATAATATTGTGATTCATTCTTAGTTGATTGATGATTACAGTTAATTCCAGAAATGACTCCCCTATTATCCATCTATGTTTAGTTGGTGGTTCCCCCTAAATATATCAATAACAAGTAATTTCTTAAAGGGTTCATTTATTTATTGGGATTTGGTTCTATTTGTGGATGAATGTACTATCTAGATTGATGATGTGATGTTTATCATGTTTCTCTAGAGGTGGATTTATCTTGGGATCCTCCAAATTATATCCTCATCTCAACAGGGGAGATGTTCTATTTTCTATAGAAACATCCATTTCCATTTCCAATGTGGTTTTTTCTGGTGTTTCAAATACAATGACATACCGTATTGGTCTGTAAGAGACTTGGAGTTCCCTAAAATACTAATAGTAAAATTCTTGGTTCTCTTACATCAAGACATCTAGTTTAGACTTCTGATAAATAAAAACGTTTTAGTTTTGATTGATTATAAGACATTAGCAGAGGCCTTTGAATCATATAATTCTTATCAAGTTTTGTTTATTCTTCATTTTCATCTCTTTTACCTCCCCAAATCGGTTTTTTATGTTAGTCCCTTTTAATGATTTGTTGGTTTTATGTCAGGAACACTTTTGGAGGTCCAGTGATGGTTCTCCACTCTATGACTTCAGAACCAAGAAATGATAAAAACCATGAACGAAAATTATTCTCCAATCCCTTACCAGCATATAGCATTCTAGTAATGTATAAATTTAGAATATTAATCTCTACCATTAGTACTTTTATTATAATATACATTTAATCATACATCTTAGATTTGTTTCATGCTCCTAATGATGCAGTTAAAGATTAATCTATGAATTCTTCTCCAGCTAGTGGAATATGAACTAAATCCCAATTAAAAAAGGATATGAATCCTTAAATTATATATTAAATAATGATTTTTTATAATAATGGGGAATAATCTAATAGTCATCTATAAAAATTTTCCTAAACATTATTTAAAATTCCCATGTTCATGGATATTAGGTGAAATATAGCATCCTTCTTAATGAAATATGTCATTATAAACAATATATTATACATATTATAAAAACTATGTATCATACAAACATGATATATAAATTTTTCATAGAATTAGTAAGACTAATATCATGTATGGTTATCCATATAACTATAATATTTGGATTTTTAGGGCAATTAAATTACTGTGGAGAAACTCGGAGTCTCAAGTCATCATATCTATACTCATATTGGTTCCATTAATCTATTTTTTTCATCATATTTTTGGGTATGATTATTTTTAATTCAATTTGATATAATATAAATTTTATGATATAGAAGACATCAATATAATATATTATACATTGCTATTTGTGGGAGATAACAAATTTCTAGATAAATCTAGGAAGATGTTTGGTATGATGTTTTTAGATAATGAATGGTTGTACTTTTTTAACATCATGTCAATAAATAGTGTATTATATATGGGGTATTTATGTGACAAGATAACATGGATTAATAATCCTAATGTAATTTAATGAATCTTGAGTAGACTTAATCGATGATTTGGAAACAAATTTCATCATATTTCTTTCTGAATAAAAAATTTTCAAATATCATTAAACCCTACCATATCATTGTTCCATACTCATTTATCATTAGTCCAACATAATTATATAAAATAATTTGTTCTTATTGAGCTACTGTTATGTCAGAGCCTAGCATCCCTAATCTGGTACAAACATCATGGACCAATCCCATGCAAGATTGTTGATGGACATTTTTTCATAACAAACAATCTAGGACAAAAGGAGAGATTTATTATAGGAAAAATAATTTCCATATTATTTCAAGGGGATTAAGACAATGAAATACGTTATTTAGAAACTGTTTGATATTATACAAGATCCTTCAAATTATGGTAAAAACATATACCCTATCTATAAGATGATATAGTTTTTTAAATGTTATTAGAAGAATAAATGGTGGAGGATGATCATTCTCTTATGTTGGAGACTAATGAAAAATAAAAAAATTCAGACTATGTAAACAGATGTATTAAAAAGAAAAATATGTCTTATACTCCCAAAATTCACACACACGATAATATATTCAACAATTATTGGGGTACATTGGTAATAATGGATGAGTACCATTTCAGGTCACATGTGGATGAGGATAATCCATTCATGTTGATTGGAATTAAGATATGGAATTTAGTTGTTTTTTATAATATTTCTGAGGTGGTAAAAGTAAAAATTGGCAATAATATTGGATGTATCCCTAATGATGAGGATGTATTGATTGTGGTTACCCTACCATATTCTATGATCTCTATAAGAACTTATGGATTTAGAGGATCTTTATATATGATGGACTTGGTCATTATTAAGAGGGGGTAATGGAAATTACCAATTACTTTTCAAGGGAGGCATCTCCAAATAGTGTATAGTAATAAAACCCTGGTTTTCATACCAATGTTCCAAGGTCCATCCCCTCTTAAAATATTATTACTAATTTTCATGTGAAATTATCTTATATGTTTTCTTAGTGTCATAAATAGTGAATTTCAATTCCCTAAAATAGTTGGGACTTGGAGGATTAGAAAAATGTTATAAAATAAAGCTACGTCTATGGTGCTATATGTCAAGAATGGGATGTATTTTGAGATATTAAAATATAAACGATGGTATAAAATAGTAAAATAATATTTTACATGGAAAATTAATATGACAATGTGGACTGGAGATTTGTTTTTCTAGGTATAAAATATTTTGGGTTTTTCTACCCTGTTGTCTGATATATTTTGTAGATACATCATTTATCCTTGTATTTTTATCTCTATTATAAAAAAATGTGGCATCTTATGTCGATTCATTGGATTTTGTATGGATAACCCATATCATCTAGTATCTTCATCCTTATTCAATATACTCACATTTGATATATCATAGGTAGTATTATCAATGTAAATATAACTATGTACCACTACATTCCTAATTTGAATGATATTTCACATCGATATTTTTCAATTATCTTCATCGATTTATTCATTGGAGTAGATGAAATATTCTTATTCTGAACAAGGATTTTTATGAATACAGTAAGTGGTGTTTCAAGATTATTACAAAATATAGGAGACACATTTATATATCTAAACACTACACAAAGAGGAGGCTGATAAAGATACAAAATTTTCATTTTATTAATAGAATTTGCTTTCCAATGGAACTCCTAGGATCCCTAATTCCACAAATTTGAGTTCAAATCCAATATTTTGATGGTTCAGTAGATGAAATTTATGACAAAAACCGTATTTTGAAATTTTAGTTTCATTCATTTTTTGGTCACATTACCCTATTTAATAGTGTTCATATATCCATTTCCATGAATTTTTTATCAACACTAATTCTGGATAAAATAGTTATATAGATAATGGAGGAAAGAGTTTTTTTTCATCCTTTATGATCTTGATGAGGTTTGGTATTATTGGAAATATTCTTAGAGGATGGAAAATAATATAAAGGTGATGACATAAATCTATGGAGCATGGATGAGACATTGTACTGAATTCATTAAATAATAGAATGGGATGTTATGAAATGGTAATAAATTTGGACTATGATAATTGATTTAAATATTATCCATTTATAGAAATATCATGTTATCAGGAGTTGTTATTTTGGAAAATCCATCATATCCATATTTTGGAGACTCCCCATTATTTGTAATGTATTATAGGACATGAAATCATTCATTTATAGAATTATAAATATATAATAATTTTTTTGGATTTAATGGATACCAAACTCCAAATATATCCCCTCCCCAGATAGATGACACAAATGGTATAACCATTCTATTTTGATTTTGTAGTAGCAGATAATTTTCAGGACTATTATGATTAAAAAATTACATGTGGGGGTTCATGAGATCATCATATGGCCTTTCCATAGTCAACAAATAATTATATATGAGATATAAACCATATATATAGGATGAATGGGGCTTTCCTTTGGTTCTATGAGATCCCATATATTTTTTGGTGCATCATACATCATTCCTTCTATATAGATACTAAGGTCAAGTGAAAAAGAATTAATCTCTTCTCCACTTGTTCATATTTTTAGAACCTACTTGAAGAAATAACCTTCCTCCACTTATTCCAAGATGGTTAGGTTATATTATTATAGAAATATATTAGAGGTTTATTAAAAATTTACCTTAGAAATGGTTTTATATAAAATTTTCTCTATAGATGGTTTCATGGATTTTGTAATAAAAAAAATAAATACAAAATACAAAAGTTTCTTATTACAATTTGACCTTGGGATATCTCATGTGCAAGGAATATGTATCGTCTAGATATGATCTTCACTTTTCATATGGATCTGGTTGTAAGACTAATAAATTTCATTTGGTATAATTGGATTATACTAAATCTATGGGAAAATTCTCTCACACTAAGAATGATTTTATACAAAAGACCATGATATGTTCCCATTCTAAGGATTAGGTTTCAGGGTATATGGGGTAAATAGATTCTTACTAGTAATGGCCATAATATTGAAATTGATGGTTCATGCAAGAACAGACTCATTTGGGGTTGGGGTGTAGTTCATGGTAATAGGGATTATGTGCTTCTTTTGTTCTCCCCTTCCCTTATTCATTAGGACAGAATTATAGAGGAGGAATGTGTTCAATTAATTGGTATTCAACTCTTAAGGAATAAGAATTTTCATCTGGTGATGGTGTAAATAGATTACATCAACATCCAAAAATTCCTACAAAGGAATACATCCATCCCTTAGATTATAAGTTAACACATATGGAAAATTAAAATTTTTATAAATGTAACACCCCATGTAAATAAAGAATATGTAATTTTTATATTTATCCCTTTTTGTGAATAAAATATTAATATTACTTTAAAGAGAACGCTATGCTCGATGGCATACCCAATACGCAACAATGAGTTTTTTTGAAATCTTATGTTGCACTCTAATAATAAAATAATATTATTTTAAATGGTAGTTAAGGCCTAGCCGTTTTAATGGTGGGAATGAACAGAACTAACTAAAAAATTATTATATATGTTTTAAAAATATTTTTAAATTTATCCAATAAATTTTAGAGGCTTAAAATGCAAATGAATCCATTTTTATGCATAAAATTTCTAATATTCTTTAAAAGGTCGATTAACCACCCTTTTAATGGAGAACCACATTTAAATTAACTTTTTGAAAATTTTATGTGTTATATTTGACAAAATAAAATTATTCTTTAGAATCAGGACATCAAAATTTACTTTGTTTAAATTTTTTTTATTTTTTCTGACAAAGTTAATTTTTTAATGAATAGTGAAAAATGTTGTATTTTAATTCAAAACCTCTTTTTAATCTAAGTTATTTATATGATTAGAATATATTTTGAATTTTTTTTAAAGTGAAATTAGAATATAATTTTAACATTTAATTGAATAGTGGTCAATTGAATTAATTTTACTTTGAAATTGGTCTTAAACTATTGTCAATCTTTTAATAGATACTGTTTCATAAAAACACGCTATTTGTTTTGACAGATGAAATTAATTATTAAATTAATTAATGAAAATTATATGTTTTTAATTTTATAAAATGGACATCATTTTTGAATTTGGAATATCAAATATAGCTTAGGGTGATTTTTTGGTATTTTTCTGAAAAACATCAATTTTTTATGAATAGTGAAACCACTAAGTGGTTGTTAAAGAAACTGATTCTTCATTTAAATGAAAAATTTCCACTTTTTTGTTTTGATTTTTAAAACTCCGACATATATGGTAGTAATTAAGAAGTAAAATTTGGTTCAATGAGTTTAAAATAATATTTGGTGAATAGTAACTTTCAAGTTTTATTAATCGTGATTAAAGGTAATTAGTGTAATTTAAGGTAAAAATAAATTTTTAATAATATGAAATGATCTAGTCCCATGTCTTACCCTCCTTGGATGTGTCATGGACGACCAAGACAATCCATGGGTCATCTTGGGTACCCCATGGAGCCACTTTGTTAGGAAAATGACATAAATAACTTTTTCTTTAAAGTTAAAATAAAAATGTTACAAATATGTGTTATTTTACTAAAACACTTTTTAAATGGGGTTATACAAGTCATATTTTTGACTATTAATATTTTATTGAAAGATAAAAATATTTCCTACATCATGATATTTTTTTTATAATTTTTAGACATTAAATAAATTAATTTATTTATGACACCATGATGATGCATTGATTACTTCATTATTTAACGATTAAAATAAAATGATATGATAATGTAAAATATAAGAACTACACATGTAAAAAACCTATTATATGGGTGCATTGTGAATCCTTATCACCTAATACTCCAAATATATCAATGAAGGACCTCTAAAATCCGAAAATAATTTCAAAATAATGTATCCTTTTTTGACTTTCCATGAGTGCCCCTCCTCTCCTCTTATAAAAGGCCTCCACCTCTACCTCCTTACACACTCCTCTCAAGCATTTGGATCAGAGAACCCCTGGAAATTTTGTCTCTCCACATCCCTCTATTACTCCTAGAAGCCTCAATTTGTGCAGAAGTCTTCCCAAGGAAGCCTTTGAGCTCAAATCAAAAAGAGTTACCCGTTTTAAAGGTATGGTTTTCTTTAGTGTTCTTTTGTTTTATTTTGCTTCTCCAACCCCCTAAACTCTTTTTATGTATTTATTTTATAACATCAACAGTATCTTCAATATAATATGATGTTTTTTTTAGGAGGATTAGAGCTACACTAACACACACCTCCGTCTAATGGTTAAAGAACATACAGTTTCTATGGATGGCGAATTACTACCTCATGAAACGATTATTGTTCAATTTTCTCTTAACATCTTTTATGGTGGCCATTATAATGAAACTATATTTTATATATGATATATATGAAATATATGTTTTTTATATTCTTCTGAATTATATATTTATAACATGCCTTTATGATTTTCATGTCGTGAAAATGCGATAATTTCATACGAGGAAGTGTGGACTACCACCCACTCAAGTGATGTGACTAGTTCGTGCAATACATGGAATGTATAAAGAATTAAATTAATGAACATATCTGACCTATGTAACATATATATTATAAAGGAATTATAATAAATAAATATCTCAATTATATTTAATTCCATTAATATGACAAAGAAATAAAAGTAGCGTTAATGCGTACGTACGACCTACCAATCTCCATGAATGGTGCATTTCATTTTTTTTTATCTCCAAATGTTATGGAGTAGAATAAAATGAATATGTAATGGATATATATGATATTTAAATCGTTAATACTATTATGGAGTTGATTTACTTATAACTACATGGACAATCATTTTCAAACAAGTTCATTTTTTACTCTTGTACCAAACATCTATCAAAACGTATGATATAAACTCACTTTATTAACCAATTATTATAACATTATAAAATGTGATATGAACTGAATAATAATCTTTGAAAGAGGTCCTTAAGAAATTATAAATTTACCAACGATTATTATTCAGGAATATAATGAAACGAACAAGACAAGTCGGACTTGAGGTAAGGGATCCTACCCCACTCTTTCTTTTTAAGTACTCGCTTTTATGTCATTTCTTTTAAGTTCATCTTTCTTATGTTTGGGGATGTTCATTTATATTATTCATAGTTTAATTTTTATAGTAATATTATTAGAGACCCTATTTGATCTCATAATTCCATTTTTGGAAGTTTTAAGTGGTGCTGTTAGTCTGCCGAGTTTTCGTAAGGGATTTCTCATCTCATTTTTATTCCCATGACATTTATGCTACGTTTGACACTATTTACTATGAATGGTGTATTTACTGCCCATTATTATACACTTTGTGTAGTATAATTTCATTTATGGGTATTTACATCTTCATTTTATGACCCTTCTTCCATGGGGTGTACGTTTCGAAAGTTACCCAACTCGGTAAGGGGACCTTTCACCCTCCTATTTTTAAAAGACTCCTTTTGTTATGTATTTTAATTCACATAATATTATGATGGGATATGTTATTATATATACTTATTTATGTAAATTGTATTTCCCAGTTATGAGATACCATTTTCTCTCTCATCAACTCATTTTCTGAATTTTAATGTGACACCATTAGTTTGTTGGATTTCTGTAAGGGAACTTCTTAACCCACTTTCAATTCTTTGGGCTAAACCTCTACTTCTTGATTTTATCATTCCAATATTATGTGTGGAATCTATATGTTGTAATTTCCTCAATCCTTTGTGTGGATATACTATTTCTACACATAATCATCTCATTGATAAATTCTTACGAACTTCTATGGGAAATCATAACTCAATCTCATATCATTGAGTTAAATATCTATGTCATTGGTTTTGTTTTTCCAAGATTAGGTGTGAATGACCTCTGATTGATTCACACTTAATATCCACTTATATTGAGTGTATTTATATTTCTAACACATATTTATGTGATAGATTTATCCTTAATTTAATGATACAATCTTTATAATGGATTTCATCTCAATTTACATTTCCATTGAGACTTCATTGTTTTTATGCACCAATTCACTATTATATGGTGTGTATACTGTACTTTGACATATTATATCAATAATACCTTAATTCTCATGATATTATAAAGTTCGGATTAAATGTTATTCCAAAATTATTTGTATTCATGAGTCTCTCATCTTGTTAAAAACTCTTTAATAAAAACATCATTTTAAATGTTTAAAAGATTTGTTATTCTAAATAATTATCTTTAATGTCCATGTATTCAAATGGTTTTCAGTATTTATTTATATAGACACTAATTTTTTAAAATTGTAATTCCATTGAAAGCATCATTGTTTTATGAGACACTTTGATTAAAAAATCTTTTTTAAATGGTTTTTGAAAATAGATTGATTAATTCAATATCTTGGAATTACTTATTGTGATTTCAAATGAAATTTTGTTATATAATGCTTATATTTTCAATGATTTATGTGTAATGATGGTACTTGGACATTTTATGGGTGGTTACGTGATAAACCATATGACGGGTGGGGCCGTGAATACTAGGACGGTTGGTTACGTTATTACCTCCAATGCATTAAGTATGGAAGTCGGCCGTATGACTATTCCATTAAGTGATATGTGTGTAAATCGACCGTATGGTTAATCCATTTAAGTATTTTTATGTCCCAAGTTACATTTATATGTTATGTGTTCTTTATATGGATTTTATGGTAATATTTTGGTTACAAAAGGGTAAGTAATAATCTTTTATTCTGTAAAGAGTTTTTATTAGTTCATAAAGCTTAAAAGTATTACTTTGATAAAGTATTCATGGTTTACTAGTTGTTTTGAAAAACTAACAATTTTCCCTAGTTGTGTATCCTTTATTGGGATTTTTATGCTCATCCCATGTTTTTGAAATGTTTTCCACATGACTTAAAGATGAAAAGGGTCAAGGATGGTATCAAGGAAAGACATTCTATCTAAAACATGGGACTAGACATGTTTCTTTTTAGGTGTTTTTTATTTTATGGAAACATAGTAGAAGTGTCTACTATGTAATATTTTGAGGTGTAATAGTTATGACCTAATTCTATAAAACTCTAAACCTGAAAATATTCTCTATGTGAATTATTCATTTAATTCATGATTAAGTAATGTTTAAGGCTGGGGCCTTATAGTTGGTATCAAAGGTCAGTTTAGATAACTTTAGAGGATAGGGTATTCTCTAAGCATAAGTGACAATACCATAATGGTTAGGATTTCATAAAGAGTCCTAGTTTTAGATATTGTGAATGAGTAAGTATATCTTAGTGTTTATCTTCCTCACTAGTACATGATGGTTTTGTTGATATACTGACACTGACCTTTTTGGTTTTAGTAAATGGCTGGATCTAGCAGGCATCAAAGTAACAGCGGATGTGAAGGAAACTGTGACAGTTTTCTAAGCGAGCAACAGAATGATATTGGAGCTGTAATGAGAACTCTTGTGTTTATCCTCAACCAACTATCTGGAGTTATGATTAACCACCTAATCCTTGGTTATTTCAATAAGGAATCATATATGAGATAATCAAATCACTAGGGAACTACAGGTAATAATCATAAAGGTAAGTGCCTTCAAAAACCTATGTGTCAAAGATGTGGAAAGAAACACCTAGGAAAATGTTTCAAAGGGACAAAAATATGCTATAGATGTAGAAATGAAGTTTATAAAATAAGAACCTGCCATGGAAAAAGGAAGCATACAGTTGACTCGAGGAATGGGAAAGAAGTTCTTTCTGAGGGATCAATTGAATGTTTTAAATGTGTTGTGCATGGTCATTATGAAAACACATTTCCTTTGAAGATGTTTTGGGAATGTGATCACCAAGATCTTACAAATATTCATTTACCAATACCTAATTCCATTCCAATTGAGGATGAAGAAACTGACAATGACCAATCAATATTATGAATTATTTCTTAACATTCGTTTTCATATTTTGGAATCGTAGAATATGATTCATGACTTTGTTTTTAAGAAATATGTATTTCAGAATAAGTTGGAAAGGAATGGTTAATGGATCATGAAGAATGTTGAAGGAGTAAGAAGTCAACATATAAGGGCTTCAAGAGTTATGGTGAAATTCTTAAGAGTTTGAAGTCGCTTTTGATGATGGGGTTACATTTGAAGACTTTTTATAGTATGTGTAACCCTAATGTTTGATATTTGAAAATTTTATTCAAGGAATACTTATCTTTCCTTTTGTGGACAATGTTATAAATAACCATTAGGGTTTATATGAACCTTGATTTAGAGGTAATTATGGGTTACTATATGTTATGATGGAAAGTGAAAGGCATGAGATAAAATTGAGGATAAATTATTTCATGGTTATTTTTGATGATTTTATTTATTTTTGGGGAATGATTTGAGAATTATATAATTTGGAAAAAGGACAACACGAAGTCCCTGTGACAACCCGTCACGTCAGACAAAACTGCGGGAATCAAACCCACAACGAAAGTGCTACTGGTATTTATCACCTACCACTGGACTACGTGAAGTCCCTAGTTATTTTGACTAATTCTTTTTAGTTATATGATTTTATTAATTAATATTAAGTTGATTTCGGGTTATCTATTGAAATTATTAACCTATCATGGAGGATATGTGATTAGGTTAATTATTTTTCAATACCAGACTTTATGAGCAACTGATGATGTTTGGAGATAAATGTTATGATTTAACTTGGAAGACTATGTGATTAAATCCTTAAAATATTTGGGTTTCAATATTAGTTTGGTTTACTTTTGGTCTTCTTTGAACTTTTGGTCTTGTTAGTAAAATTTCGGAGAATAAGAATAGATTTCCTTTTTATAAAGAATTATCCTTTTTCGGTATTATCTGATCTCGTACTAAACATTTTTGTTTTTTTGGATGATATATAAAGACATGGGAAATATATAGTTCTCTTTTGTGGATTAGGCAATTTTCATGAAGTTGATTATAGTACTCTTAATGCGAAAAAGCCTTCCTAAATACTCGTCTTTTGGACAAAATATGTGTTCATGTAAGAAATATAGTAAAAGTTGAAAGTCAACATGACAAGTAAGTATGTTTCCTTATGTTTTAGTTAAGATAAAAAATTATTTTCTCAATGAAAAGTAACTAAAAAAATGTTGTCTGTTAACTTTTCCTACTGGGGAATCCAATACCGTTTAACCCATCACAAGTTTGTGATTTTCTTGTGGTTAACTTTCTCCAAAACATGTTTTCTATCACTCTCCATCAGCACATGACCCTTTTTTTTCTCCTCCATTTCCATATTTTCAAACATGGAATCATAGTATGGGTTAACTAGGGTGACCTCTGTACTCCTCTTTCTTTCTTTTAAAGTGATTGTTTTAATGACTCTTGTTCCGATGTGGGACTTTCAATGAAGTTTCTGAGCCCAATTTTAAAATTGAGAGGACGCAATTCCCAAAAGGGACGAAGGATGTAACACACTAGGTAAATAAAGAATATGACATTTTTATATTTATCCCTTTTTGTGAATAAAATATTAATATTACTTTAAGGGGAACTTTATGCTCGATGGTGTACCCAATACGAAACAAACTAGTTTCTTTGAAATCTTATGTTGCACTCTAATAATAAAATAATATTATTTTAAATGGTAGTTAATGCCTAGCTATTGTAATGGAAGGAATGAATGGAACTAACTACAAAATTGTTATATATGTTTTTAAAATATTTTTACTTTTATCAAATAAATGTTAGAGGCTTAAAATGCCAATGAATCCAGTTTTAAGCATAAATCTTCTAATATTATTTAAAAGGTCGATTAACCACCCTTTTGATGGCGAACCAAATTTAAATCCACATTTTGACAATTTTATTTGTTATATTTTACAAAATAAAATTTTTATTTAGAATCGGGACCTCAAAATTTACTTTCTGTAAATTTTTGGTATTTTTCCTGATAAAGGTCATTTTTTAATGAATAGTGAAAAATGTTGTATTTTAATTCAAAAACTCTTTTTAAAAAAATTTATTTATATGATTAGATTATTTAATGAATTGTTTTTAATGTGAAATTAGAATATATATTTAGAATTTAATCCAATAGTTGTCATTGGAATTAATTTTTACTTTGAAATTGGTCTTAAACTAGTGTCAATCTTTTAATAGATGTTGTTTCTTAAAAACACGCTATTTGTTTTGACATTGTGAATTAATTATTAAATTAATTATTGAAACTTATATGTTTTGAATTTTGTAAAATAGGCATCATTTTTGAATTTGGAATATCAAATATAGCTTAGGGTGAATTTTTGGTATTTTTCTGAAAAACATCAATTTTTGATGAATAGTGAAACCACTATGTGGTAGTTAAAGAAACTGATTTTTCGTTTAAATGAAGCTTTTCCACTTCTTTGTTTTGATTTTCAAAAATCCGACATACATGGTTGTCATTAAGAAGTAAAATGTGGTTCAATGAGATTAAAATATTTTTTGGTGAATAGTAACTGTCATGTTTTATTAATCACGGATAAAGGTAATTAGTGTAATTGAAGGTAAAAATAATGTTTTAACAATATGAAATGACATAGACACATGTCCTACCATAATTGGATGTGTCATTTCCAACCAAGACAATCCAAGGGTCAACATGGGTACCCCATGGAGCCACTTTTGTAGGAAAATGACATAAATAACTTTTTATTTAATGTTAAAATAAAAATGTCACAAACATGAGTTGTTTTAATAAAAAAATTAAGTGGGGTTATACAAGTCATATTTTTGACTATAAATATTCATTAGAAAGCTAAGAATATTTACTACATAATGATATTTTTTTTATAATTTTTAGACTTTAATAAAATTAAATTATTTATGACACCATGATGATGTAGTGATTACCTCATCATTTAACAATTTAAATAAAATGAAAAGATAATTTAAAATCTAAGACCTAATTATGTAAAAAACCTATTTTATGGTTGGATTTAAAACCCATATCTCTTTATCCTCGAAATATTTCAATGTGGGACCTCTAAAATCTGAAACACATTTCAAAAAAATGTAACCATTTTTGACTATCCAAGAGTGCCCCTCCTCTCCTCTTATAAAAGGCCCCCTCCTCTACCTCCATACCCACACCTCTAAATCCTTTGGCCAAGCCAACCCCTGGTAATTTTGTCTCTCAAATCCCTCACTTACTCTTAGAAGCATAAATTTGGGTAGAATTCTTCATATTGAAGCATTTGCGCTCAAATCAAAAAGAGTTACCCGTTTTAAAGGTAATGTCTTCTCTAGTGTTCTTTTTCTTTATTTTTCTTCTCAAACCCCCTAAACACTTTTTATTTATTTCTTTTCTAACAAAACAAGTTTCTTAGATATACTAGGATGTTATTATGTACATTATTCGAGCTATACTAACACACACCACCGTCTAATGTTCAACGAACATACTGTTTCTGTGGATTGCGAATTACTACCTCACGAAACGATGATTGTTCAATCTTCTCTTAACACTTTTTATGGTGGCCAATATGAGGTCACTATATTTTATATATTATATATATGGTAATTATGATTTCTATATGCATCTGAATTTTATATTTAAAACACGACTTTATGATTTTTGTGTTGTGCATATGCGATAATTTCATACGAGGAAGTGTGGACTACCGCCACCTCAAGTGATTTGACTCATTCATGCAATACATGGAATGTATAAAGAATGAAATTAATGAACATATGTGACCTTATAACATATATATTATAATATAATTATAATAAATATATCTCTCAATTATTTTTAATTCCATTAATATGACAAAGAAATGAAAGTAGCGTTCATACGTACGTACGGCCTACCGTCTCCATAAATGGTACATTTGATTTCATTTTTTATACAAATGTTATGTAGTAGTATAAAATTAATATGTAATGGATATATATTATATTTAAATTGTTAATACTATTCTAGAGATTATTTTATTATAACTACATGGACAATCATTTTCAAATAAGTTCATTTCTTACTCATGTACCAAACATCGATAAAAACGTATGATATGAAATCAATTTATTAACCAATTATTATAACATTATAATATGTGATATGAACTGAATAATAATCTTTAAAAGAGGTCCTTAAGAAATTATAAATTTTCCAAAGTTTATTATTCCGGAATATAATGAAATGAACAAGACAAGCCAGACTTGAGGTAAGGGATCCTACCCCTCTCTTTCTTTTTAAGTACTCTCTTTTATGTCATTTCTTTTAAGCTCATATTTATTATGTTTGGGGATGTTATTTTATATTCAAAATATTTTAATTTTTATGGTAATATTATGATAGACCCTATTTCATCTCATAAATCCATTTTTGGAAGTTTTAAGTGGTGCTGTTAAGCTGCCGAGTTTTCTTAAGGGATTTTTCATCTCACTTTTATTCCCGTGACATTTATTCTTAGTTTGCCACTATTTCCTTTGATTGGTGTATGTATTGATCATTATTATACACTTATGTAGTATAATTTCATTTGTGGGTGTTTAAATCTTCATTGTATGACCCTTCTTCCATGGGGTGTACGTTTCGAAAGTTACCCAACTCGGTAAGGGGAACTTTCACCTTATTCTTTTTAAAAGACTTATTTTTTATGTCTTTTAATTCACATACTATTATGTTGGGATATGTTCTTATATATCCTTATTTATGTAAATTTTATTTCCAAGTGATGAGATACCATTTTCGATCTCATCAACTCATTTTCTTAATTTGAAAGTGACGCAATTAAGCTGTCATATTTCTGTAAGGGAACTTCTTAACCGAGTTTCAATTCTTTGGGTTAAACCTCTACTTCTTGATTTTATCA
Source organism: Viscum album (assembly GCA_963277665.1). NCBI lineage: Eukaryota > Viridiplantae > Streptophyta > Magnoliopsida > Santalales > Viscaceae > Viscum > Viscum album. The sequence continues at coordinate 806,327,988 of OY728130.1, forward strand.
TGCCAAGATTATGTGTGGAATCTCTATGATGTGATTTCCACAACACTTTGTGTTGATATTCTATTTCTACACATAATAATCTCATCGATAAATTCTTACGAACTTGTATGGGAAATCATAACTCAATCTCATTTCATTGAGTTAAATATCTATGTCATTGGTTTTGTTTTTCCAAGATTATGTGTGAATAACATCTGATTGTTCCACACTTAATATCCACTTATATTGATTGTATTTATATTTCTCACAAAAAATTATGTGATAGATTTATCCTTAATTAAAGGATACCATCTTTGTAATGGATTTCATCTCAATTTACATTTCCATTGATACTTCATTGTTTTTATGCACCAATTCAATCTTATATGGTGTGTATACTGTACTTGGACATATTATATCAAGAATACCTTTATTCTCATGATATTATAAATATTGGATTAAATGATATTCCACAATTATTTGTATTCATGAGTCTATGATTTTGTAAAAAACTCTTTAATAAAAATATCATTTTAAATGTTTTAAATATTTATTATTCTAAATATTTATCTTTAATGTCCGTGATTTCGAAATGGTTTTCGGTATTTATTTATATAAATATTTATGTTTTAAAATTCTAATTCCATTAAAAGCTTTAATGTGGTATGAGACACTTTGATTCAAAAATATCTTTTAAATGGTTATTGAAAATGGATTGATTAATTCAATATCATGGAATTACTTATTGTGATTGCAAATGAAATGTTGTTATTGAAATGTTTATATTTTCAATATTTTTTGTGTAATGATAGTACATGGACATTTTACGGGTGGTTACGTTATAAACCATATGACAGGTGGTGCTGTGAATACCAGGATGGGTGGTTACGTTATAACCTCAAATGAATTGGGTATGGAAGTCGGCCGTGTGGCTATTCCATTAAGTGATATGTGTGGATGTCGACCGTATGGTTATTCCATTTAAGTATGTTTATGTCCCAAGTTACCAATATATGTTATTTGTTCTTTATATGAGTTTTATGGTAATATTTTGGTTACAAAAGGGTAAGTAATGGTCTTTTATTAAGTAAATAGTTTTTACTACTTCATAACGGTGAAAAGTATTACTTTGATAAAGTATTCATGGTTTACTGGTTTTTTTGAAAAACTAACAGTTTTCCTTTTTTTGTGTATCCTTTACTGGGCTTTTTATGCTCATCCCAGGTTTCTGAAATGTTTTCCATAGGAATTAAAGATGAATAGGGTCAAGTATGGGATCAAGGAAAGACATTCTATCTAAAACATGGAACTAGACATGTTTTTTTTAAGTGTTTTTTATGGAAACTTAGTTGAAATGTCTACCATGTAATCTTTTGAGATGTAATAGTTATGACCTAATTATCTAAAACACTAAACCTGAAAATATCCTATATATTAATTATTCATATAATTCATGATTGTATAATGTTTAATGCTGGAACCTTATAATAATGGATTGGGTGGAGGTTCTCTAACCATGGAATAAAGGTAAAAATATTGTTCAGTATCTTGCTTTGTGGGGTCCTCAAGAGGATCTACTCAAAACGTTTTTGAGTTTGGGATCCCTTCCTCTTGAGTGTATGTACATAGCTAGAGTACATGGCCTTTGACTCTACCATTTAAAACCTAACTAGATTTTAATGGACCCTTTATTTTGACCAATAATAAAACAATACTATGACTGATGTTTGTAGGAAATTTATACCTTATTCAAAATTTATAATCTGATGTCCCATGTTTTTTATTTCCATCTGACTGATGCCTTATAAACTATGAATTTATTCTTGATGACTGTAGTATAAGATAGTTAATATGCATGTTATGTAAATGTATTTACCTTATTTTTAATTTTTGAGTGTCTGAGCACAGCCTCTATTATATTTCATTTCACCACGATATAAATATTATTTATGTTTGTAATGATCATGAAGAGTACAAATGGGGGGTGGGATATTTAATGAGGATGTTGATCAACATTCACCAAATTAGAAGATTAAATACCATTCCTCCAAAGACAATAAACTATTCTTGTCCTCAAGAGTTTTTGTGTATTTTTTTTTGAATTCATATAAAATAATGTTATATATATTTCATAAAATATAGTCTCAATATACTATGGTCCCTTATAAGACTCATAATCTATAATCCGATGAGTGGAGATATGCAATAGATGATTTTCATCTCTAATTTTTGTTTCATGATTTAAACTGTTGGATTAATTTTTATTATATATGACAATAGCTATTGGAATATACATAATTCATAGTATTCTGGATCACTGATCATTGTTCCAATGGTTATTAGTAATTAATTTATTGATCAATTGAAGGATCTAAAAGTTCCTGATTCAATTTTATTTGGGATATGATAATTGGTCATGGGAGATGATCATGATCAAATATGGAAAATGTTGTTGACGTGATGTACAAAATTCAATGTGTTTATGTATATATTACCAATAGCAAGGATTTAATAACGGACTCTATTTCCACATTATGTGTAATACATTAATGTTTGAATTAGTTGCCTAAATATATCATGAATTGATTCGGGTGTTAGGTATGGGGAAGGAAATCATTGGAGTTTTCCATCACTAAATTACATATAGATGAAGAAATTAAATGAAATATTCATATATTAGTTTACGTAAACATCACATATTAATATTATTAATGAGTGATTAGGTGAACATAAAATTCTTCATGGGACAACCCGGAAGCCAAATAATTCATAACATGGTATATATATTGGTAGACTGGAAGAAGAATGATTCCCACATTAGGTCTATTTTGGAAGCTCAGTTAGTGGATGAGTTATGTTAGATATATGTGTATTGTATAGTGTGACTACCTATGATATCTATAAAAATTGTAACAGGTCATGATGAATATTTCACACTATGATATTGGAAATTATAGTATACGGTTATGGTGCCTTGATTGATGATGAGTATGATGTATCATCCATAGTGAGATAGAAGGTATGAGAGGACGTTCTAAAAATATTATATGGTTTTTTTGTGCATCATTTTAGAGAAGTATGATATGGAAATAAAGAGTTATAAAAAAATTCAAATAATAAAAACATTAATTATTCCATAAATATAGCTTGCATTGATGCTTTTCATTATAGTTTATATCACTCTATAATTTATAGAATGGATGATGGCGAGAGAGAATGATCCTTATGAACATGGTTTTGTAGTCCAATGACGTCTGAATGTAGATAGAAAATTGGTTGGCTACCTATTAAATTTTTAAATTTAAATATTTAGTCATTATGTGGAGACCCCTATATTCCTATAACAAGGATAGAGCATTATTGTGTATACCACCTCACTTGGTGAATTGGAATTTCAAAAAATATGGAAATTTTTTATAGTACTTTTTTTGTAAATTTTTAAAAATAGAGAGGAATTTAGTATTAGACTTAAATTTTTATCGTCTCTGATGAAATAAATCTATAAATGATATATTTTATATTTTATATTTTTTTATGTAAGAGACATACCCCACTTAAATGATTAATAGTGATGTTTTTAATATATAGTAGGATAAAAAATCTGAGGATCACATAATACGAGTGATAGAATTAAATGAGAATGATTTGATTGGGAATTTAGTTAATTTTAAATATTTATTGATGAAAAATGATCGTACATTGATATATTATTTTGAGATGTTGTAATATATGTATTTTTTTGAAAAAAATTATTAGTTGAGATCATATTGTTCTTATCTGGGAAAAGAAACCCTTATAAAAGGATTTTATAATTCCAATCAAATTTTTAATATTATATAAAATTAAAAATGGAAAATTTTTAAGAATCCAAAGGAATTCATGTTACTATGGGAGCTGGCAGTGGATCCATGTCATGAATCTGATAATTACTATTTATTGGTACATAACATTCAATAGATGGTTGGATGTCATGGTTTGTTGTAGGGGTAGTCTCAATTTGAAGGGTTGATGATCAAATGATCATTTCATATCCATTATAATACTATTTTGATTAGAAAATACAGATGAAGATGTCATTTTATGACCATGAAGAACCATATCATATTGGTTTAGTTAAATATTAATATCTCATGTTAGTAGAAAGGCTCTATAGAATGATGCCTAAATGTGGTGAATTTATAATTTTTGGATCATAAGGGTTATATGATTACGTAGATGGATAAAATAAACATATGGTTACTCTATTGTGCGGTTTCACAACTTTGTTGTTTTCATGTTTTCTAGGGTAAAAATGTTGTTATGTGGCATGGTTGTTGGGATTCATGTCCTGCAACATATATATGGGTTTTCATCTCGTGATGGAAAAGCTTCTCCCCCCTGGAAGAAACACCCATATACATTAATAAATATTTTTCTTTAAATAATTTTATTTCATTAGTAGCAATAATTGCACACAACTATGAGTTTAAAATAAACTATGATACTATATTAGAATAAATGAACATTGTTACATAAATTTTAAATTATAGGTTTTTAATAGTATTAAATAATTTCTGAAAATATAAGGTTTAAATAAATTTTAAAAGAATTAATTTGTTAAAAATTAATTAGAAATGAAAATATATACCAATTAAATATAAATAATTTTATAAAATATTATCATAATATAATTTTTTATTAATAAATAAAATAAATTAATATTAGTGGATTATATTAATTTATTATATATGTTATATATTTGAACAAATATTTATTATATTCATAAAAAAACTAATATATTTTTCATACATCCTAATATATTTCAATATGGTAATTTTCCCATATTTCAATGTTAACCACCAATAATTTGTTTTTAAAATTTATAATTTTTATAAGAAAATTATTCATTCTTTTAAATAATGACATAATTGTTTACATTGGTTGATGTTTTTATTTTTTATATCTTTTTTCATGTTTCTCTGATTAGTAATAAAATATTTGATTTTAATTTATTTTTTTTCTAAATAACATATATTGGTAAACAAAATTTTCAAATAGGTACATATATAAAATATATAAAAATATTGTATTTTAGTCTATTTTTTGTTATTGGTATCTATATCAAAATTAATTGTGACATAAAAAATATCAACTTTTTGATTGTTCTAACTTTTAAAACATGTTTTCTCATTCCTTCAATGAGATTAATATTAATTTAATTACTACAGCTTATTTATTTGGAATTTTGAAAGTGAATTAAATTTTTTGAATATGTAGGTCCTAAATTTTTTAGTAGTTTCATTTTATTTCCTGTCTTTATTAATAATAACATTAATAATTTTTATTAAGACAATAAAATGTAAATCATCTAATTAAGTGTAAAATTAATATTACAAATATTATAGAAAATAAAATAAATGTTTTGGTAATTTTATTTTTTGAGTGTTTTTCAAACAAAATTATCCATGGGATGAAATTATATCCTTCTGATGCAACTAAGATTAGTTTATTACATTTATTATATTATATTTAATGAAAATTTAATTATTCACACTCATAATTATAATAAATACATCAATTTATTTATCATGTTATCTAGTAGATAAAATAGAATATAAAAAATCTACTAAATTATAAAATATTTATGTTAAAAAGTATTTTTTTAATTTTAATTTTTAGTAAATTAATATATATATTATATAATGACAACACACTAAGGTAGTAATTAATTTTTTATGGGAATATACTGATAATGTTATTAAAAATAATAAATTTATTTTAATTTTAGATACATGTTGTGGTAAATGGATTTTAGTGATGCAATTTACCTTTTATGTATATAATGAAATACTTTTTTTGAAGCATTATTTTTATAGTGATATTTTATTAAATCCATTAATTTAATAATGTCCAAAATGGTACAAATGTTATTTTATCACTATAATGTTTTATTAGTTTATATAAAAATAACAAAACATGTTTAAAAATAAAAAATAATCATAATATTTTCCAATATGTCATTAATTTGTCATATAAGGTCTAATTGAAATCAAATTACTATAAATTACAATCACATAAAATAGAGAATGTTTTTACATTTGTTAAAATTAAAATTATATAACTAAGGATTAATCAAAATGATAATGTTTAAATAACACAGATATTTTTAAAAAAATAATTTGTTGAAGAGCATAAAAAATTATATCATATTATAATATAATTTATTTCCTTTTGTACTTATTTTGATTTTATGGAATTTATTATGAATTATTATATTTATATATTTCAAAAGTACTCCTCAACTCATTTATATATGTAAACCAACTCACTCGCATATTCACATCACAATGTTTTTTTAAATTCGATCAACCCCTAAAATTTCAACTTTTGAACATCCCTACTCACATTCTAAATTTGATGGTACTATCAAAAGGCTAACTATAGTATTCTAATGAGGATATCTAGAGGGATCTCACTAAAAAATAGGTAATCTTATTCATCAACTATTTTGAGAATTGTTTATTCTTCTACTCCATCTTCATATGTTATTATCTTTATAAAGTAATTATTCCAGCTTAAAAATTTCTGATGAGATGTTATTAGGATTATTGAATAAGAAAATTCCATATTTTATTCATCATATGATAAATTAATTTACCACACATGAGTACGTACAACATAACATATTTACACCATGTTGTTTCTAATTTCTCAGTACCACATTACATGGATGAGAGTGATGATGGAAATTAAAGATATATATAAAAATTCTAACATTATATTGATTTTAAAATATATATATAGACCATCCACTGTGACAATGTTTCATAATTAATTGAATGATATTGTTTCTCATGCATATGTACAGCCTACCATCTCCATAAAGTTATATGATTCATTATCCCTGATCACTATTAGAGAATGATTTTATAAATTAATATAATTGATACATATGTTTTCTTCTACTTATGCACATGAACTAGGACATATATGAAACAACATACATAGGAAAATGAAGCATTAAAAACTTGAAATAAGATAGTTAATGAAAAGTTATTAACAAACAAAATATAAGATAATCATATATGATATCAACAACATTAATATGGTTCATATACAAGTTAATAAAATTCATTAATATATTATGTTCTATTTTTCGATATGAATGATGGAAATCATACCTAAGTTAAGGGTTAATTTCATAGTACAATTATAATCTGATATTGTCAATACATAGGTATTTTTTATTGAATATTTATATTTCTTATATGTGCTTCATAAAATTTACTGTAAATAATTCTTAATATTATTAGAAAATTTTTTAAATTTATTTTTTTTCATTTTTTTTATATTTTAGTAGGATATTTGTATTTTTTTATTTTCCTAACAAGTTGGTTTTTGACATTTCTGTAAAAAGTAAAATCATAATTTCTTTTAAATTATACATCAGGAATGTATTTATATGATTTTATGAGCCATTTATTATCCAAGGAGTCCTTTACCATCTTAAATTTTTATTTTTATAGTACTTTTTTTTTAATTTTAATAATTGGAAATTTTTTAAAATAAGAATATATTTTATTCATTAATAATTATTTCCAAGTGATATATCAAAATTATTTTATATCTATGAAGACATTATGTTATTGTATATATGTTTTAATGGGAAGATTATTCATGGATACAATCATAATAATTCAAATGGTTTTTTTATGTTTATAACGGAATGGTAAATGTTAAACCCATTTCATTTCCATCGAATATGTTATTATTGAATGATGTTTAATATCCTTGTTTATTTTAATGCATCATGTTATGAGGAATGATTTATATTCTTTTTGAACACATATGTATGGTTTTAATTATGTAATGGATGCAACCTATTCCCCTCCATTTCATTGGGTGATGTTCTATATATCATTATATTGAGATGGATAAAACAATAAATGATCATGGATTATTAATTCAAGGATGTAATGGGAATTAATATTTGATTTATAATACTGGGTTGGAACATGGAATAAACCTAATTTAGTAATGGACTTGTTCTACTATGACGTTCATGGAAATGATCCATTAATAATATTCAAATGATTTTATATTCTTATATATATTATAAAAAATCTATGTCTTATGTTCTGCTATAAGGTAATATGTTCTTTTGTAAAATTCTATGATTTATCCAATGACATGATATCAATTCCATTGATATTTATGATTATATTCATGAATTTTATGTTTATATTTTACGTCTTATGATTATGATATGATTGATATCTCGCTTATAGACAAAATAGTCTCACCATTTATTTTGTTTCATTTCTAATTATACAAAGTAGGTAATTAAATATGATATGTCAAAAAGGGTTTCTATATATTATGGAATACGTTGGAGATGATATAGATGTTTTATGAATCACATCATTATATTTCCAAATTTCTATTGAAACTAAATCTATACAACCATGGAATGGATTTTTTGTATAATAATTTATATTATTCTATTTATAAGTAATATATATGAAGTAAATGTATGGTCTATTATAGTTGGAGTTAGAGTAATAGAATAATTAATCATTATATACAATGATGAAAAAATATTAAGTATCTTAATGTTAAGTCTTAGGGTAGGTTATAATCAATGAATTTTAGTAATGCAAATGAGTAACCTAAGATAAAATCCTATAGTGTCATGAATTATATTATATAAGTAATTCCAATTGATTATGTTGTTTTTCCAATTATTATTATCATTTATCACACAATTATTCTTAGATTTAGTCAATGGTAGAAATATGATGGAACTAAATTATTGATAAATGTGATGGGAAACATAATGATTTTCCTCCTAATAAACTGAATGGTAAGGGAGATATAGTGAAACAACTTTTTTATATTGATCACACAAATACATAAAAGTATGAATCATGAATTAATTTCAAATGATCCAATGAAGTCAACAAAATTATATTGAGTCCATCAAGATTTATCATCCCCATTTTTCACTGAATCTTTTTATCGACCTGTTGAATATCAATAGATCAATACAACTAAAAAGATATTTTTAGTTCTCCAACGTTCAGAAAAAGATAAAGACTTAATGGAAGTATGTATTTTTGATGATTAATATCACAAATAGTGAAATACCATCACAAATATGATAAAAATTATATAATTGAATCCCTATATTTGGAAAAGTTCAAGATCATATTTTTCAATAAGAAATACCCTTGTATTCATTGGAAAAAATTGGAGAAGGTGTTCATTTCCCGTAAGATAGGAAATAAAGAATCTTTTGGTACCTAAATTTTTTTACTACACATACATGGTCTTCTTCTATAATTATAATATAATCTAATATAAAAGATGATATATTATTAATTTTCATAAAATAAAGTCTCTAAATATAATAAATAATAATAAATATATATATCTATGTTGAAATCATTTGATTTACCATCATGGATGAGATGAAGATCAAAGTTAACCATGAGTCTCATGAGTTTGGTAAAAAGAGAAAGATATAAATTTATGGAAAATGTGAAAAACATTATTAAAACAGGTTGATATTTAATTTATGATCAATATTTTGAATGAAACACATATGAATTTTCATAAAGAGAATAATTTTTTTATGTGTTGAAAAGATATCCAACAGAAATTCAATGTTGCAGGGATGAGAAAAAAATAATGAATGATGTAAAAAAAGATGGGGCAACATAGAATTCACCTCCTAGATGTTGATGTTAAAATGGTATGGAAAAGTGGGATTATTTTAATATACAACCTAATCTAAGGTCTATCTATTATAATCACTTTCAAAAAACACATAAAGTCAAAAAAAAATTCAGATGTGGTCACAATCCGAGATGATGATTATGATAATGAATTGGTGAAATTTACACTTAATATCCAATTTACAGTATAAATTAATTTATTTAATTCTAGATCCACTATTTTTTTATTTTTAATTAAATGTACAAGGGTCTCTCTATATTACCATATCAATTATATCTAAGGTTAGATTTGAAAACTCCTAATGGTATAATGGTCATATCACAAGTTTATAATTATTTTCTGATTCCAGTTTGTGGGAAATGTCTTCATTTAAATCTTTTGATCCTTCCTTTAATGGAATTTGTTCACTATCAAAAAAATATTATCATGTGTATTGACGACTCATTCGACCAACTACATAGTTCTCAATACATTTCCATGATTTAACTTTACTATGGATATCATCAATACCATTTCAAGAAGGAGGATATACCAAATATGGAATTCTATACAATTTATGCACAATATTAATTTATAGTGAAGCCTTTTTTGTTTTATTAATTTCCACTCTATCATCAATGCATTAATGAATAGGGTCATTATATTATATATTGATATGTTTTTGAAAGTATTCATATATGATATTCATAAATATTTAAAGTGAAATGAATACCATTATGATTTGCTAAGGATTATACTAAAGTTCCAGATAAAGGAGAATATAAATTAAAAAACTAACTTGTATTCATTATATATTAAAAAATATTCATTTTTTTAGATAATATAAATACAAGGGATATATTTATATCTAACAATGAATGTAACAATTTAATGTAGTATAAGACCAACAACAATAACTGAGTTTTGAATATTTATTGGCTTCATAAGATATTATAAATTTTTTTTGAATGACATTTCACAATTACCAAATACACTCACCAAATTAAAATTAAAATGAATAATACTCCTATACAGAAATTAATGTTAATAGAATTTAAAATAGATTCAAACAAGGTAAGTTTTTATAGTTGTGATCACACTACTATACACTATAGAGAGGTTTTTGATCTACAGTGATACATAGATGTAGGGGATTGGATGGGTTATTAAGAAAATTGATATGTTGATAGATTATGCCTTATAAGAATTGAATATACTTGAAAAAAATTACCCAACTCATGATTGATAGTTCATTTAAATAATATTTTCATTAAATATATTGAGGAACTATTTTTATGGAGAATTTATTGACGTATATAGTGATAAAAAATTTTAATATATATTTTTACTCAAAAATAGATTAATAATCACCAAAGAAGACAGTTTTATTTGATTAATGATTACGATCAATCAATAAATTACCACCCTAAGAACTCAAACAAGGTAGGGGATGCATTGAATTGAACGGACCATGCTACCATATATATGTTGGGGATCACAAAAGATCCCGTATTTTTGGATTGAAAAATTATAGACCAAGAAATAAAATTAGAAGTGGATAAATACCATATTTTCCAATTTAATGTTTAACCATTTAAGAAATATAATTTAAGCAGGTATAGAAGTATGGTTTGGAGCTACAAACTTTTGTGAAAGTATTTGTAAGATAAAAATTGATTGAGATGGAGTAATAACAATCACTAACTATATTTTTATTCCACTCATACTATAATTAATTAATGGGCTATTGGATGAGGCTCATTTTACTTCATTCTCAATTCATCGTGGAATTACTTATATATATATATAGACTTGAATGAGTATTTTTGGTGGGATGGAGTGAATAGAGATATTCTTAATATTTTTCTCATTTCATGGTTTGTCATAAAGTGATGTTTGTGAATTATAATTATAAGGTGATGTTACAACCATTTCCTATTTGAGAACTTAAATAGTAAAACAGCAACATGAATTTTTTTTTCAGACTTCCAAACACATCTAAAAGCCATAATTCTATATGGGTAATAGTTTATTTCTTTATGAATAAACAAAAATTCATTATTATTAGAAAACATTTCCTTGATTATTATTTTTCAATGATATATATAAATTATTTGGTATTATTGGATAGAGTACCACCTTCCATTAAATCTGATCAGAATGAAAGGTTTACCTTAATGTTATGGTGAAGTATTCATTGGGAACTATATATAGAGTTATCATTTAAAACTATTGATCATAATAAGAATATTGGTTACTATGAGATAAAAATTCGATCTCTGGAATAAATTTTGAGATCATTATCTATGAATTTAAAAGGTTCTTTTGAACAACACCTACCATTGGGGGAATTATCTTAAAAAAATATCTATCACTACTATATTAAAAGGGATCCTTATGAATCTGTCTATGGTAATAAATGTGGAACTACAAATTATTTTGATGATATTGTAGAAATGAATATTTTGCGTCCTAATATTGTATATGAAATGGATGATATGTCATGATATATTAATCAATACATAAGAAAATATCAGAGTTGAAAAAAGTGTTCTACTGATAATTGATGAAATAATGTAGATTTTGTAGTGGGTGATATGCTATTTATATTAATATCTACCTAGAATAGATTAATTATATTTAAAATGAATAGAAATATAAACCTTACTTATGTCAGTCATTTTGAAATTATGGATCATGGTGCGATAGTATCCTATCAATTGACATTTTCATTAAATCTATATCATGTTCCTGAGGTGTCCCATTTATATCTCCTAATAAAGTACATATATTATCATAATAATGCAATAAAAATATAATTTTTATAGATATTAAATTATAATTATGATGAAGAAAAAAATATATAGATTCATGATCATAGTGAAAAAAAATTATGAAAAAATATCAATCTCTTGGGTGAAGTTTTATTGTGTAACCACCAATGTGATAAATCTATTTTGGAAAATTGGGATTTAATGAGATTAACATATCCAAAGAATCTTATATCAAAGTGGTTAATTGTTAGATAGAAATTCATTTAAGAGGGGTATAATGAGACATCACCATTTTTTAATATATATTCCTTTTTGAATAATTTATATTTTTCAATATCTTGCATTGCATGCAATTGTGCTTATAAATGAAACCATGAGATGAAAATAGAGTAAAATGACTATTATAACATAGAAATTAAATTAGTAATTATTAATATTATTAATTAATTATTAAAATACTTGTGTTATACAAATATTAGACGAATCCATTGGTTAAAAATTTATTAGATATTAAATTATATATAAATTGATTGACATGAAAAATATTTTTATTATAATCCAAAAGCCATTTGTATTGATAAATAACATAAATTAAAATTATACAATGATATTAATCATGTAAAAATGTTATATTTTTACCAAAAAAAATTTATATTCACCCAATAGATTTTATATCTATAATATAAGAACAACCCCAATTTTAGGCATAAAAAACTATATTATTTAAATGGGTAATTTTACATCCTTTAAATTGAAAACCAGTTTTAAATTTTTTTTTACACTTTTATAGTAATTATATATGAATAAAACATATCATTTCAAATAAGTAAATAAAATATAATTTTTTTATTTTTTTTAAATTTTTTAAATTTTTTAATATTTTTATTCTTTAGTTGTATTTGTTAAAATATCGCCTTTAAATGGAAATTGAATTATTATTTAAAAAAGGTATATTTTTAAACTGTATTTTAGATGATTTTAAAGTGTAGTTATAATAATTTTTTTATATGTAGTCGAATGTATGTCATTTGAATCAATTTCACATTTATTTTTGGTAAAAAACATTTTAATATGTTGAATGTTTTCTCTTTTAAAACATATTCTCTCATTCTGACAATGGTATTATTATAAAAGTATTTAATAGAACATATATTTTTTGAGTTTTGAATAATGCATTCCATATTTATAATAACTAGGTTGAAATTATTAAAATAGATTTATTTTCATTGTCATCATTATGAAAAATATGTTTAGTAATTTTTATTAACACGATAAATGGAAAATCTTGTTATTTGGAATAAAAACAATATAAAAAATAATTTAAAATTACCAAAAAAAATGTCTTTATTTCATTGGATGAGTATTATTCGACCAAAACCACTTTGTTTATAAATATATTCCCTTGGAAGCCACATTGATGAGAGAATGAAATTTTTTTTATTTTATTTATTAAAATGAAAAATATTCCATACTCATTTTTGTAATAAATATATAATTTCTTGATATTGTTTTATACAAAGATAAATTATACTACTCTTTTTATCATATATAGTATATTAATATACATCGATGTATTATATTTCTAATTTTTAGTAAATTTATATTTATATTAAATATTTACACTACGTTGATATAGTAATTATTTTATTAAAGGACATGTCATATAATTGTTATTAGGAGTATTATAAACATTCATTGTGATAAATAATGTGAAATTTTTTTTTATATGAACCAATCATATCATGAGTAAAATAAATTATTTTATTTAATATGAACATATTATATTTATCTTATGAAATATCCAATAATAGAATACTGTCAAAATTGACACTATTGATATTTTATCCATATATTGTGTTAATAATTTAATTAAAAATCATAATACATCATCAAAAATATAAATTATATAAATATATAATAAATAAATCATTTTTGGTCTAATTTAGATTATATATTTTAATATTTTGACCTTTTAATATTGAAAATGATTTACATTAGGTAAAATTAATATTGGTTAGCTAAAAGTTATTCAAAATGATAAGGTCTAAAAAAATAATATGGCTTGTCATAAAATTATTTGATGATTGAATTCAAAAACTATCACGTCATATAGTTAAATAAATTTCATTTTTGGTATCAGAATTTATATTGAACCAATTATTAATTAATATATTTGTTAATTTTATAAATTTTCCCCACCTCAATAATAAAAAGGTGCATCCTCCCTCACTTATTCAAATATATTTGATCCTTCTTTCTAAAGCCTAAAATTTCCATTTCCATTATAGACATACCTAGTCACAATATATTTGTTCATGTATTATCACAATAGAATCTTTAGTGTACCAAGGAGGATATCATGAGGGAGCTCACCGAAGAAGATGCAGTCGCCTTAATCGACACTTTCTAGATTATTTATTTTTCAACATTCTCTTCGAGTATTTCTAAAATTATAAAGTTGTAATTATATTTTCCAATATATGATGATGTTTTAATATGATTCTGGATCAATAAAATTCCATATTTTATCTATCCTATTAAAATTAATGTACAATGACCTCCTACTTATGACATAAAAGCTCCATGACGTTGCGTCATATTTTTTTCGTTAAAATTATAATTGGATACAAACTATTATGGAAATAATAGATATATGTGATAATTTTAATAGGATATTTATTATGTAAAATAAATCTATACAACACCCCCTTTCATAAAATTTCACAAGTAATGTAATGATATTCTCACGCATTCGTAGAGAGGACATACTAGCTTAATGTCACAATGGTATTCATTATCCATATTCACCATTAAATAATGAATATATAAGTTTATATAATTCATATATATTTTATATAAATCCTTAATATAGTTATTTAAATTATTCACTTATATCCTATGTGCATGCACCTTAAATTATATAATTAAATATGCATAAAAAAATGAAGCAGTTAACACTCAAAAGAAGGAAGATAATGAATTGTTATTATGAAATTAATAATAAGATTTAATATTTCATATAAAAAATATAAATGTTGGTTATAATAAGTATATAACATTAAATAATTCCTTATAAAGGTTTTATAGATACATTTGAAGAAAATAATACCTTAGGTGAGGGTTAATTTTACAATCTCAATTATATCAAATATTTTTTATATATATGTTTTTAATCGGGTATATTTATCTTCCATATCCCTATTTCTTAAAAATGTATTCCAAAAATTTATTACTATTCTTATTTAATTTATTAAGGTCATTTTTACTCATTTTTTAATTTTAACTTATTTTTTTGAAATGAATCCTTTTTCAATTCTCCTAATGATATTGTTTTATGAAATATCTAGAAAAAGTACATGGAGAATGTTTCCTTTTTTATACATCATGATTACCATTTTATGATATCACAATACTATATTGTTTTGAAAGTTCCCTTTTAATATAAAAATATCAATTTCTAATAAAATGATTTATTTTACTATTTTGATGTGTTCTAAGAAAAGTAAATTTTTTTAATGTTGAGAATACATTTTCATCAATAATTATTTCTATTTAATCTCTAAAAATATTTTCCTTCTACGTTAACAATTATTGATGTTACCTATGTTCTAATAGGAATAAATTTCAAGGATAATATCCCTACTATTTTTATGGTTGTTATGTTTTTATGATCTAATGATAAATATGAATCCCATTTGTTTTAGATGTGGTATTTCATGATTGAATGATGTTTATAAAAAATAATTATTTTAGTGGGTTATTATATGATGACTGATTTATGTTATTATTGAACACATATTTATGATTTTTAGTATATGAAGGGCATGACCTCTATATCCCTCCAATTAATTGGGTAATTATTTATTTCTCATTAGATAAATAGGGATGAAATGGGAAATGATCCCAGTTTAGTAATATTGGGATGGAAATGGAAAAGATCTTTGTTCGGTAATACATGGGTCAACTATGATGGTACTGCGAATAAGCCTTCAATAATGTGGAAATGATTTTATAAAATTATGAGTATCCCCTAAAAATATATCTTATATAATAATCTCTAATAATATGTTCATTCGTGAACTTATATAATTTATTTCATGATATGATATCATGATCTTTGATATACATGATTATATTTTCATATATGTTTTAAGTTAATATACATTTTGATTATGATTTGATAGATATCAATATTATTGAGCATCTGAGGTCACCCTTTATTATGTTTCATTTCCATATGATAAAAATAATGGTATATTATATGATATGTCAACAATGATTAGAGATGTGAAGGAATAAGTAGGAGATGATGTATATGTATTATGAACTTGTTTTTTATGTTTCCTAATTTCCAAAAACAATAAATATATATGGTCCTATTATTGTTTTTTATTTTATTGTAATTAATATTATTCTATTAAGACATAAGGTCAATGTATGAAATGTATGGGCTGTTATAATAATGGTTTATAACCAGGGGTATCACATTCTTATACTCAGGGAACACATACTATGACACAAAGGTGTGACTCTATTATTTGGGTTTCCAATAAGGGAATCATGGATTAAAACTCATGGATATGTTGTAATTAGGTCAATAAATTTGTATTTTTAATTAAAGGATATAAAATTTCTCCCTAATACCTCCTCATCCCCTCCATCACTCCTCAATCATGGTCCACATGTGTTTTTAATTTTTTTTATAGCTTCTCTTAGCATCATAACATCCATTACTCTCTTTACATTTCTATATAAAGTGAAATTTATTTTAGGGAGTTACTTTTTGTATTTCTAATAGGATTCAAAACATATATATATCCTTCATCATTTTATTCATATTTTTCAATTTGAAAACCACATTCTGAGGGGTAGGAATGGTTTTAGGGTTATATAGGACTGGTCTTCCATCCATGAAAAAATCACATCACATTCACTCCCCAAATATAGATCTTGGAATTTCATAACATGTATTCTATATCGTATGATATTGAATGAAATAACATTTATGTGTGTGAATCTACTATCCTAGTGGAGTTATTTAACTTATATTAATGTGAAAGTGTCAATTTGTAGATAATTGATTCACCTTTTAGTTTTTTATTAATGAAACTCTCTCTTAAAAATGATGGAATCAAACAATATTTCATTATTAGAGGTTATTTAATCAACCATTAAAAATTTAAAAGGAGTGAGACTATTAGAATTATTTAATGATTAATTGACATTTTAGAGATTTAATTTGCCACTTAGGATATCCTTCACATGAGATTGTTTTTATTTTGTCTATATGGATATGTAGATCACCTTGAGATATAGGACTGAAAATTTCATATGTTCTATTTATGTTATTTATTTAGTTTTTTATATCATGTTAAATTTATTTTTTCTATAGATGATTGTAACCCTATATTGAGTGTGAATATTGTGTGGTACATTGTGATAGAATATGATTTCAAAAATAAATCTAAAATTTTACAGAAATGATTGGTTTGATACTTGATGTGTGAACATCCTTGCATAAGAATGTATTTTTAAATATGTGATGTGTCACATGGATTGATTTAAGAGAGTACCATGATGTTTTTTAGAGTCAAACATTTTTTAGCTGGTATTTGGTTTGATTTCATTTGTAAAATCTATTGAGTAAAATGGGTTTCCTTGGAACATAACAATATATATAAATGTGACCTCCATATTTTTTCATAAAATTAGTGTAAAGATATTTAACATATTATATATTATATTATTGATTCTATATTACACTTCCATTCACCATGGAACCAATTTAGGTATTTTCAAGGTTCATTATCACAAGGAACATGAATATAGTTCCTTATAAGTTTTTATTAATCAAATCTTATAAGGTAATTTTGATGTGCATACATTCATTATTTCTCGAAATCCAGCCACAAAAAAGTGCCCAATGGTGACTTTTTTAATTTATAATGAAGGTTGGATAGAGGATATATTGGGATATAATGTGGGATCATGTATTTTTTTCTTCTAACATTGTATTTTCCATTTTCCACTGTGAATTTTTAATTCTCCACATTAGGGGATATTTATAATAAGATGTTAATGGTGATTTCATTACATTGTGATATTTAATGTGTTGTTTTTATCTATTAACTTCGTTAATTATTATTTAGACAAAAATTTATTTATTATTAATTAAGATATGTTATTATAGATGGTTAATCCAAATTTAATGAATAGTCTCCCCACTACATACATCAAGAACTCAAAATTATTTTACGTCTACTAGAATACAATGAAATTCATATGGGGATAGGTATTGTAGCCACTTGTGCCCAATGATCTGATATTGGATTTCACAAATTGTATTAAGACCCTTTTATTTATTATATATGTGGTTGGATATTGAAAATATAGGAATATTTGTAACTTTATTGAGAACTTATAATTGAGCATGGGAAGCACATTTATTGTCGATAAAATTGTTTCTAATGATGTGACATAACATTTATTGGTCATTGTAATGCAGTGGACTAGCTAGCTCGAATAGAACAAACATGTGGATACAAAAAACATCAGGTGTTATAACCCCTATACTATGGGTTACTTATAAAGAGGGAGTTCCTACCATAGTCATGGGGACACTATGTCCTTAAACTAAACACACTTGCTCCATCCAAAATTCTAAAAAAACATCATACCCCATAATATTTTTGTAATTCCCAAAAACAAATATAGATGATAAACATGCATACCCATGAGCCCATGTTGTCCCAAGTAGAATGAAAATAACTATATAAATTATTAATTAAAAAAATAAAATCGATCATTATATAACCTAAAATCCTATTAACTAAATATATAACATCCATTTACTCATTCAAAACAAAATCTTAAAATAATCTCTATTGATTATGGTCTAAATCAAATATCATCATGTCGAATCTTCATCCCCTATATCGAGAAAGTCCTCAATTTTATTCCCAAATGCAATAAATATGACTTCTATTTGAGAGAGCATTAAGATATTCCCATATAAATAAAATCCTATGTTTTTTATATTATTTTGGATGAGTCTAATGAAAATATTTTAATCATAAATTCCCATCTAATTCTACCTATTATTGTGTTCAAGAAGATGATTATATTAAAAATATATATGGGTTAGTCATGTTAGTGAAACACACCCACCCTGAAATGTAACATGAAATAATCATATATTAAAACAAATTGGATAATTCTCTGATAACCAAGACACCACCTCATATAACCAAATTAAACACTGGTTAAACCCCACAATGAGTAAGTCACACAATAATAACGTGGACTATGCATGAAGGCATAAAATCATGTTCCAATTGAAACAATGTCCATATCATACCCAAATAATCAATCTATGGAATTTTATAAACTATGAGTCACAAATTTAAGGGATAGTGTATGTCATACATCCATTATCTTGAACCCATTAATTATCACTCATGGTATATCTATTTTATACGAGTCACATCATTCGATGAACTATCGCATAGGATACTCCATAACCCATGCCTACCAAGCCCATGCCCACATTTTTTAAACAAATAAATCCCTTAGTGGAAACATCCAATAAAAAAACCAACCTAACTCATACATCCAATGGTGGTCACATATAGAACATCACCAAATCCCTACACACTCAACGAAGGGAACATTAACACATTCCAACAATATCAAAGTAGGAACGTAGACCATATCCTTGGTCACCAAAAAACCATTATAGAATTAGTTCCACATGTAATATCCACACATCTCGTATACATTTGAATCCTATATCAACCATACAAGTACAGATTCATGACCATCATGACTAATAACTACTTTGATTATAGGGATTCCCATATAGAACATGCATCACCGCAATATGATTAATCTCAGTGGGATACTCATATAACTCTTGAATCCTTAGGCATGAAAGTTAGAAATAACAATGTTATGAATAATCATATATAATGTAAGAAAAAATTCATTTGAAAATAGTGAATATTCCTTATAATGACAAATAGACAAAAAATATTATTTCCAACACCTTCCAGATTCCCATTAATACCATGTAATCTACTCATTTTAAAACTATATTCAATATAACTATAATAACAATGTACTCATTAAAGACCCTAATAATATCATAAATACATCACATACTCCACTAAAACTACACTAATATTTTACTTAATTTTTAGTCTATTTTAATTTCAATTTTCTTCAAAGTTGTTTTTAATTAAACACATATGAATTATGAGCATTAGGGCATTACCCATTGTTAGGTATAACTATTTTCCAATCAAGGCATAAACTATATAACCACATATATTATTTTACATATAAAACTATATAGTCAGTGCATGGATTATAAAAAAGTGCCCTTCCCATGTCATATTATAGGAAGGACTAGTAGTGGTTCCTTATTTGGATGACTTTTTGTCTCACAGTGATTCCAAACTATCTACATTATCCCAAATGGTTAAAATAGTAAAATGATATTTTTCTAAAATTTATGTTTAAAAAAATGGGTACTATCTATCACACCATAACTCTCAATCCCTCATTCTAACCCCATGGGGATCTCATCTGTGTGACCTAACTCATCTCGTCCCCAAATTACTGGATCATTCTTCAAGTGTTCAGCATGTATGAGTATTTATTATCCTTCATCTAATTTCTATTCTAGCTTATCCTTTCAATAAATGTGTTGTGAGGTTGGTCAACCCATAGGGTGTTCATAAATCTTTCATCTTCTTTGAATACATATTCTCTAGGTTTCTCTTTAATTATTGGGAGCCTTAAAATTAGTTGAGATATAGTTAGGCTTTGAAAACTTATGTTTGGAGTTCATCATTAATTTCAGTTAGGTTACAGAAATTCTAAGAAATTAATTTTAAATTCGTTTTTATTGGTTATTTTGTTGTATTTTTGTATTATATTATAGTATAAGGATAATATTTAAAATTATATGATTCTTTAAATTTGGTTTTACTTTTTATATGGTTTTATATATTCTTTGTCAAGAGTATTTGATATAAATATCAATTTTCATGTTTATTTATATATGTTAAGAATTCAAAATTTTTCAGTGTTTCCCAAATGAATTATAAAATGTTAATTGGAAATTCATATTGATTTTGTGGTATTTCAACCATTTTTCATAATAACCCAATGATGTGTTTTGGATTCCTAGGAATCCATGAATGGAATTCAAATATTTTTGGAACATTTGATTTTACTAGAAAACATTACATATATTTGAGTATTCTTTTTGTATATAATCACTAATAATGAGGGGAATATGTTCACTAATATATGTTTTCTTATATAGAAATCATGGTGTATATGTTTTCAAGTATAAAGAATGATTTTTGAATTCGAAATCATTGGAATGAAAAGGTCTTCTAAACTAAATTTGTTTCATTAAAAAATGGCAATACTAGGTGATGACATTCGTATGTTTCACTAAAATGAACACCCATCATATTGAATTCCCCTTTTATTAGAAATGTATTGTTTTTATATAATTATGATATATATTATATTCCTATTAAATGGACTTGTAAATTTTGTTGTGTATAATGTAAATGGAAATGTGGATACTCTAAAAAATGTATTTCAGATGTCATAGAGCAAATTGGTTTTTGTGTATGGAGTGTGATATTTATTCATACACATTTTGAACAAAACACATACATTTATATTCATAGGAATCCATATGTAGTATGAATGGATCAATATATTAATTTTTTAATCTAATTTAGCATTATACTTTTGGTAGTAGACAAGAGTAATATTACTCAATGACTTAGGTGATATTTTCCACGATTGAATTAGTGAGGGTGACATAACCAAATGGGGTGAATTGATTGTGGTCAACAATTTATACTAGATATTTATTTTTTTAATCTGTATAGCTCTCTCTAATAGTATATTGACAATATTATAAGATACCATAACAACCATATAAAATTTATTCCAAATTATTCTATTATTGAATCACTATTATAAAATTATTTCACAATTATAACCTCATACAAGATACCTTTTTTAATCACATGTCTCCTCCTGTAAGTTTTTTATTATAAAAACATTCATTCATAAGAAATTGTTCAAAAAATGAAAAATAGAAATGATTTTTGATGCCTTATCCTACTACCCGTATTGAAATAATATAATATTTTTGTGTTTATATTATCAATAAAATATTATATGTTATTCTATTTAATGGAATAACATACGGAGTAGTTTCTCAATTAGAATTCCAACTCAGTATCCCAATTCTCATGCATCGATTATATATTTTTGATATATTCTACAAAATTATTATATCCTCCTTTGGGTGTTAAGGTTATTATTGGATGAATAGTGAATTTCATAGTCACAATAACTTATTTTTTTATTTTGATTTTATTTTGGAATCTTTATTAACATTATTTGAATTATTACCTTTATATGAAATTAATTGGACCTACATTAATATTCTACTAATACCCTCTAAATTTCACATTAAATACTTCAATTTTATCAATTGGGACATTAATTATATCTTTATTTGGTGGTGTATTTAAATTATTGTAAAAATGGATATGAATTGGGAGGCCTTTATTTGTGAGTGGGAGACTCGGTTCTGAGTGTGGGATTTATAGATAGTTTCTCTTTACTACCTTCCTAGTTTTTTATTTTATTTTTTATCTATAATGGATTTATAGTGTATGGATGAATCGTTCCATTAATTTATTTAATTCATGATTAAATATATCATAATGGTTTTTGTTTAAAATTATTCTCTTGAATAGATTCCTTGATACACACCAACATGTCCTAGTCTGAATGTATAAGGAATACCAATCAGGCCATATCATGAAATATTTTTCCCTTCCCCCATATTCCTAAAATTGTTCATGAGATGGCCCAAATGAAATTTTATATCCCCATGGGATTACGTATGTTCATAGTCACCAATGTATCACCACTTGGGAATGATTAATCAAAATAATAATTTTGAAATGACCGAATTTACATTGAATACATTTATGAATAACAATCCATACATCATACATCAATTTTGGTGCAAAATAACCAAACATTATATCATAATATCACACTAGGATAATATAAAAATATAAAAAAAAACTCAAAACCTCTACACCACTCGGTATCCCTTGATTGAATAATGTCCTCCCAATTTCTATCACCATCTATTTGCAATGTTACTATATCTAAACCTGTATAATGTTAAAATGACCAATTTAATAATCAAAATAAATTGAAGGGATTTTTTTTGGGTTCTCAAGGAAAATAAATATAGATCCTTCTACAACCAATTAAGGGGAATACCTCTAATAATGGGATAAAAAAACTAAATAAGACTACATTACAAATGAATCTTCTTGTCAGTATGAAATATATCACCAACCATAAATAAAATCAATTCCCCATGTGTCAGAATAAAATATTTTTATCCTACTGTAAATTTGATAATGTATGTAATGGAGTTGAGATAATCAATATATATTTCAACATTTAAACAATTCCATAGAAATTTCATATAAATATAAACAAATTCCATCCATGTTTTAAAATATAATCATTTAATTATAATATTTTCCATTAATAATGAAAAATAATTTGCTAAGAAATCACAAAATCATTTCATTTTTTTATTTCAAATTTGTTTCCAAAAAATGATTACTTTTACAATAAATCAATTTTTTAGAAAAACTTTCTAATATACGAGTTCTATAATGAAGGTATAATTGTAATATAACTTGAGAAATGTAATATCTGAAAATAGGAAAGTATAATATATGTAAAATTGGTGGCATTGGTTCTTATGATCGAGATAATAAGTCAATGGAGAATATGATAATAATTTGTATATTCAATTTGAATTAGTACTAGTTAGCCACAATGAACTCACCCAAACAATCAAAATGACCCAAATTAATTTAAATTATGCGACATCCCATATGTAGTAGAGTGATCTATCTTTGGGATTCTAATTAGTAACACTAAATGGGAGAAATATATGTACCTAAATCTCCATTCTAAATACTCAACACATCCCATGATTTTAAAATAGTGGTATGTTTTTTAAAACTAATATATGATATCATATCACAATCCTATCATAAAATAAATCCTTCACCCTCTCAACATTCAAATAAATTTCTATGAAAAAAAAACTTCTTCCATTTGATGATACTAAAAATGCTATAGAACCATTACTGATAATATATTACATATCACACATTTATCACATAGACCATATTTCCAATATAATGGGAATGTCGTATTAGGACTTCCTATTTTATAAATACATCCCAATGCACCATTAGGGCTCCATAAATTTAAAATGGAAACACATTTCTTTCAGAAAATCATTATTTTCTAAATAAAATGAGATCTAAATCCATTCTCTACCTTTATAAACATATACCATTAGATATATATATTAGAAGATATTTCCTTTATTCACATATTTAACTCATCAAAAGTTAATATGTACAAGTATGTTACTCATATATATATATGTATAAAAATATATTTATAATTATAATTCAATAAGACAAAATATTTGAAATCCATTAACGGATCCCAAATATACAAAACCATAGAGTTTAAGATTTATAAAATGTTTTCAAAATAAGAAAACCCACTTAAGAATTTATATGTAACATGTTACCACCCATTTATGACATATTTTAGAATTTATAATGTTTAAAATTATTTGATAATTATAGAAACATACATTAATAAATAAAACTCATACCAAAGAATAAAAAATATATAAAAATAAGGGAAAATTCAATATTATGTATGATAAGAATTTTCTATTTTGTAATTAATTTTCCCTATAAATAAATCACCTAATAAAACCACTAAAAAACTATTGTTTAATAATTAATGGCCTCAAAATTGGGTAAGCTATATTAAATCAATGAAATACTCACATCCTTTGAATGAGAGGTAGAAATCCATCTTAATTTAATATGGGGAATGACATAAAACAATGAGAAATTACAGGTATATAGATAATAAAATATGGATTACATGAACACCATAGGGTTTGGACATCATCACACCATAGTGATGGAATATAAGAGAATGATTAAAGTGATGGGGGAGAAAAAAATATCACCTAGAATGATCATGTGATGAATCATATGAGGAGTCATTATTAATTAATTGTGTAGAGGTGTGATATAATACAGGTGAGATACCCTTTGTCATCGAACAAGAGGGTGATGGTGGAGGTGTGAGGTAGAAACCAACATTATGGGAAAAATAAATAGTGGGAAAATGATTTTTTTGAATTTTGACCTATGTAGACATGGTGTATTTTATCTTCATATGGTAAGTTAAACCACTCACTACCCACATACCCTTTACTATTATCCCATATAATATCTTCTAGGTAGGCCAAATTGTTTTGAAAAAAAAGTTTGACGGCCATGTATTTGTCTATATAAAATTATTGATGGTTCACATGGTTTTATCATATTTTGGAAAATTATGTTCCTCAATGATGTTATAATAACTAAATGACCAAAAAAATTTGAATTGTGGGAAACTTTACCTAGAATGATAAATGGATAAAAAAAGATTCAAAATCAATTAAATATTAGAGTAGTTTTAAAGGTGGGGTGTTACAATTGTACTCATAATGATAGTTTATTCTGAAAAAAATTCCAACTGATTTTCTAGGTCAACACTTTTGGAAAAGATGAACTACTAATTTAGATGAGTCTCCCTATATCAAATGAATATATTATATAAATATAACATCAAAATAAGGAAAACTGTAACACATATCATATATGTTAACAATGAAACTCTTCATGGTATATATTCAAGATCTATATGAGAATCCACCACACAAAAAATGGTTAAAGCTATCGAAACTATAATGATTGGTTTTGAGTGAATTGAAAAAATAATAATAACATTAGTAATTATATTTTTGTATTCCAAAGAATAAAAAACATTTACATGAAGAATATTTTCACCATGAACTCCATTTATAATTATCTCTACTTTATTTTATAACTCTAATCAATCACTGATTACTCAAGATTGAAGAAACACAATATTCTTAATGAAAACCAAATCAATGGAAATATGGGATATTTTGATAGCCCTTGAGGATCAAGAATTCCCTTTAGACCATCTCACAAAATGATTTAGACATTTTATAGGGGGATGACTTGAGTTTGTTCAATACAAGAATAGTATGATATCAATTTTAAAAATAATGTTTCAAATGTAATTTATTAAATTAGAAATTTCCATTAAATTTAGCTTCATCATATTTTTCATCTAAAAAATTCTAATTTTAAAAATATTCCACTTTCCATTATAAATTCAAAATAAAAAATAATTTTCTAAAAAAATTTATAAATATATATTCAATTTACATTTAAAATATTAATGCACACCTCAAAAATCCAAATGTTAGTCCAACCGTATTCATTCATATAGGAATATACCATTGGATGATTTAGAAATTAAAACCACCTGGGTTACAATTTAATTGGAAAAAGTCAATCCTATCCATTTTGAAACACTCCAAAATAATGTGGCATAGATGTAATATACTAATTAAGGATCGTAAAAAATAACATAAACAAGAAAATAATAGAGTAAAATAATGTCAATACCCCATTTCCAAAATGAATATCTAATAAATTTCACATTAACATATCAATATCCATCAATTCATTTAGCAAATCACCCCATAAAACCTCATTATATTAATTAATTATTGAAATAAATCCCCAAAATATTGGAAAACTATTATGCAAACTGAAAAGGTGACATATTCATGATTAAACAAATAGTGATAATGTGTGGAATAATAACATACTATCACATTACTAAGACAACATAAAATACCTCATATATATAAACAGATTACATCATCAATTTATTCCAAATTTCTTCAATGTTCTATATAGACAAATAGTTCAACCTACCTCACATCAAAGGATGTATATCTTCTTTACTACTCCCTTTATGGACATCATCTTTGACATGATCATGAAATCTCCATGAAGGGTTGTGATTATTACATTCTATACTAGAATTTATTATTTCATACATTACACAAAATGATTAAAATTAAATTTAATAGAAAAAGGATTAATTGTTTAATTAAAATATCTATATTTAATGATTATCATTTCATCTCCAAAATCTTGATTTGTTTTCATTACATTGCTTTTTAAAAAACCTAGAAACAATAGATTATTCATAAAAAATTTAAATTCTTAATCCTTTTCATCAACATGAAAAATGACATATCTAATTTTTTTTCAACATTACCGCATCCATTTACATGAAGCAAATCAGTTAGTATTTTCCATCAAAAAATTTTTGGATAAAATTCAATCATTACCGTCAATCCATCAACTCCTTACAAAAACATGATTCCATGACTCCAAAGTCATATTAATGTCGTTCAAAATCCAGAAAAGGTGATTGGTATAGAAACAAGGTGCAATTAATCATTATGTTTCCCAACCAACCAAATAAACTATCAAACCCAATACTAAGTACTAAAACACTCCTAATCTAACTGACAAACTAATCATATAATCTAAAATGTCAATATTTATTCAATCACAATAGATTAAACCAAATTGATTTATTATATATTCACAGACATTCAGATTCCATCAACTCTTAGTAATGTTTATTCAGGTATTCTTCATATAACACTATCTATCTAATCCACATACACACTAGCATTTATCACTCTCACTCCCACGTCTCTTTCTAGAGACCTAAGTGAAATCACAATAGTTTTGTGTGAGAAATTAACCATCCATAAACCTTATTAAATATTTTTTTCCACAAAACACATTGAACCCTCTAGAACATAACATATAAAATATTCATCACATGATTCACTCCTTGAACCATTTCATGAACTATGGTTGACATTGTTAAACATTTCATGAATCATGGATCACCACATGAATCATGTCACAACCCGAGGTTCAACGCAAAAAATGTCACAATTCATATTTCAACCCATGATTCATGAAAAAATAATTTTTTAATCCAATCCATCTTTTCACAAACTAAAGTTCTCCCCTTGAATCATGTCCATTACTCCACATGTCCTACTACAACCCTGAATATAAAGCAATAAATAATCTGTACTCTTTCAGTGATTTAATAAATTTTCATATCTAATACACTATAGTGTAATCAAAATAATAATCTAAATACTCATGGATATCCCAAAAAAAGGAATCAACTAAAAATGTGTTATACTTTATAGTGGTTTCCCCTAAAATAGGAATATGCTAATAATATATAACATAAATACTCTCAACCTCATACAAAAATTATGACGCAAAAAAAATTGAAATACTACTAAAACAATAATAATCACATCTTGGTTCCAATAACCTAACACTGATATAAAAATCATCTACATGATGTAATCATCAAAATTCATTATCTAACTATATGAATATCTAACAACATAATCATCTTGATCCTTCCACAAGAGACTTTATCAATCCAATCTCAGTACACCCACCAATAACACAATAAAAAAACCTTAATTTATATGAAGACGGGATATCAAATCTTGGAATAATATTCTACATAGACACCTATAAATTCTCTCATCAGATAATAAAAACGGGTCTACCCATGATATCTATATAACATGGTCCCAAAAAATAGTGGACCGAGAGATATCACACAATTTGATCATATATGTATCTCTTTGCAGAAACCCAATAAAATACTATAAATTTATTTTATATATTTATTGGTTTCCAACATTGAAAACTCATTCAAATTTACTTATATATAACAAAATTTTATTGGGTTTCCAAAACTACAATTGTATCTTAGTATTTTAAAAATAAAAAATTCCAAAATCCATGGACATTAAAGTGATTTTAATGAGTAAAATCATGTTTTTAAAAAATCTTTTTGGATGTTAATTACCAAGAACTGTTTTACTCACACATTCCATAGAGCTATAATATCCCTTTCATTTCAAAATAACATACACTAGGATTCATTTTTTACAAAAAAAATATTCATGTTAATTAGTTTCACACCATATGGCACCACTAGTTTTTTCATTTCTAAACAATGATTCGATATAGAATATAAAATCTCCAAATCCATTTCTTTATTGTCGAAAAAAACAAAACAATAAATAAAATATCAAACTTGTATTTTTATTATCCATATTACATATTTTAATATATTATATAAAATATCATTTTTATTACATGTGGATATAAATTATATAAATTTTTAAATTGAACATTCCAAAAACACCAACCATATATGTATTCATCAACCCTAAAAACTGTTTTATCATGGGACACAAACAAGTCAATGGATCCTATATGATCCCTATGGAAAATCCTTAGTTCCATCAATACCAGATTTGATTTATCGTGAAAAAAAATTTGTCACTAAAATTAGAGTTCTTATTACTTAAACTAGATAGCATATTGGAAACAAAATTCACATGTTATCATATAGGTTAGCTTTGTACCCAATTTACCACGCAAGTCCCACCTACCTAAAAAAACCTCAAACATAATTACCCTAGAAAAATTATAACTCCTAGAATTAAATAATGGGTTTGACTAAACCAACAAAATAGTTCTTTTATGAAGATGATACAATACATAATGCTTGACTTGTCATATTCTAGAATATGTTTACAAGTGGTGGTGTTCAAATTAATTTGTGGGGAGGATATGATCTTCAAAGTAACAAAATAATTAATCCACATATTCTAAGAAAGTAAATTTTCAAAATATATAAATATAACATAATGAAAATACGTAGTTGAAAAAAGAAGAAGACCCTAAAGGAAAACCACTGTCTAGAATAGAAGGAAATTAAATATTTAAAGGATACAACATAATTAAATATATCCTTAGTAGATGTCATTTCCTCATATAAATAAAAAATACAACTAACTTATAATCTTGTATAAAAATAAATAAAATTAAACTTCACACCATTTTTTTCCAACTATAATACAATCTTATATATTCATTGTGTTCCAAAACATGCTAACATGCATTGAATGACCACATCCAGTTAATAAATGTTTCATTAGTGGAAATAGGACGATATACCAATGTAAAACATATCTCATGTGATTTATGTTGGTAGGGATGATTCCAATAAACTTTTAAATGTCATTGACCCCTCATAAATATGTAGTGTATCTTTGACCAAGGGGATGTACATTACATAAATCTATGTTGTATATTTTTTCTCTAAAACACACCCACCAAAAAATAATAACACACAATTCAAATGAGAATATAAAATAAAAGTTATTGCATTTTAACTAGGACATATTGAACACATTTAATACCTATTTATGAAACATTCCAAAATGATTATGTCCCCAAATACCACTACAAAACCAATACCCAAAGATTCTATGTAGGGTGCCTACTAAAAAAACATTTATCCCACACTCAATGAAATATGGTGTGGATTCATCCAAAAATTGATCCAATAACAAAAGTAATAGTGTAAAATCATATATTAATCATCATCTTCAAACATATTATCATTATATTATGTTTCATAGTCAATACAACACCTAATGTAATAACACATATCAAAAGAATATACTTCACCCATGCATATAAATGGAAAGACTAAATCATACACATGACCCAAAAAAATAACTGAAGGT
Organism: Viscum album; assembly: GCA_963277665.1. Classification (NCBI taxonomy): domain Eukaryota; kingdom Viridiplantae; phylum Streptophyta; class Magnoliopsida; order Santalales; family Viscaceae; genus Viscum; species Viscum album. The sequence continues at coordinate 806,359,146 of OY728130.1, forward strand.
TCCAAAATAAATGTATAATAATACTCTATAGTAATGTATAGTTTTGTGTAGAATTCTATAATATCTAATCATACTCAATGGTGGTAAAATCAGCATATAATGTAAATAGAAATCAATAGATGTGTCTTATCTCACATCTCACCAAATCAACATCAATGATCTAGTCATTATATAAATTGTTTCATATATCAAATCTATTAAAAACATGTATTCCACCTCCAGGGGATTTTCCTATCATTAATGACCAATGGTCACAATGATATAAGGAGAAATTTTCTTCTAGGGTGACCCATGCAATACATGAATAACCATAAGAAATAAAATCTTATAGTGATACCCAAAAAACACATTTACTTTCATAAATCAACATAAAGAAGCTATAAGAAATATAAAATTCGAATAAAAATAATGAATTAATTTAAAAAACTTGGATTTTTCTGTATGAGGTCAATAGAAAAATTATTCCAAGACCATCGATCTACCATTCAAAAACAAATTCATGTCTCCCATTTCAATCTAATTGTAAGGTAATATCGTCCAAAATTACCCACCCAATTAAAATAACTAAAAATATGGGATGTTATAAAACCCAAATTTTATAACATCTGAAATGATATTTCATATTTTGGTAAAATCCATTGAAATTTCCTTCTTAGATATATCCTCATATTGGAATCACATTTGAAGAATATATTCATAATCCCGAAGATATTCCATTTATCTATAAATCTATTATAATATATATTTTAGAAATAAAATATGTCATATATTTAAAAAACCAATGCAATCTACTAAGAATTAGATAAGGTGTAACTATGACTCATTTACCAATGGCGCTACAACAATCCCCCTTATAAAGCTATTTATCAATAAAAAAATAAGGCTTACATGATCCCATTACCGTATTATAAATACTCAAAAAATAATTTATCATGTTAGTAGATATAATAATGAGTGCCTAAATATATAAAATCACTAGCCAAATATAATACTTAAATAAATTATAGGCATATCTATCCAAAATATTTGTCTAATAAATTTACTATGCCTTTACCAACAACCACTATGTCCCTGAGAACCTGTATCATCCACAAAAAAATTAATTAATTAAAAGACTAAAAACCATAATAAACATGATACAATATTATTTGAACACATCACACAATGAAAAATAACCAAAACCATAATTTATGGTTTTTAGACAGGTCATACTATGCCCTCACACATGGGAAAATATTTTTCCAAATATATATACATGATTCGATGATAATGTTTTCCAAAAATCAACCAAACAAACTAAATAGAATAATGGATCCACAAAACTCACAACGATCAACATAAATCAACATAAATATTCCCTTTATGGATGTTATCTATCATTCACTCATTAAACCACTTGAATCATTGTAAATTCTCCATTATCTATAGAAATCATTAATTTAAAAATATATGAAACAATACTGAAATTATATGAGTGGGATAAAAGAAGATGCAGGATAGATATTACCTTTAATAACCACAACACAACCTCTTTAAATGATCTTGATTATAGCCCCTATTGGAAGATATTGGTGAACCAAAGATGTATCCCCTACTCTTATAGAAGACTAATAACAAGGAACCCATTTTGCTATGAAAAATAAAACATTGAACTATAATTACTATAAATACACATAATAATGGGATTCCATATTAGATTATATTCCCTATAACCTACTCAAGATCATGAGTTGTATAGTTTTATTCATTCATTCAATTTCATTACAGTATATGAAATTACATTATCAAACTGAATTAGGAATCAAATGTGCCCATTCAATGATGCATCACAATATATCATGAAATAATAATTTTTAGATTATAGAGGAAATATTATAGAATTGTAAAATATTTCCCTATGTTCATTAAAATATTAACCACAATCCATTTTCCAAATGAACATATCTTCAGTAAATGTTATTTTATTAATGAGTCAACCAATTGGGAATAATAATGAATATATCACAAGCATTGTCCTTCAAAATAAATGAATCTACATACCATAGTAATGTTAGTTGTTTTCGGTAATTCATTGAATTCATTTTTCTTCACAATATCTACTAATATTTCATCCATGGAGTAAATATTTCCATGAAAATGAAATCATTAATCCCAAAATAAAACTTATTAGATTTCCCATATAACACTTTCTATCTAAGAGTCTCTAGGATAATCTGAAATTGATAATCACGGTTCTCATTGATTTTAGAATACACACGATATCATCAATAAATTCTATGCAAATCATCAATATACATTTAATTATATTTTCTCTATATAAATAAAAACTGAGGGATAATTAGTCAATATAAATTGAATTATAGTAAACAAGCAATGAAAATACATCATTTTTAATGTTCTCTTTGGAATATCTTTTCTATTTACTTGCAATTGACTTTATATAAAAAGATGATTATTCTTTGGAAAATATTTTTATCTTTGAATTTGATTAAAATATTCAGCACTGTTAGGTAAATGATTCTTTTTCTTTATCAAAATGGCATTTATTCACCTATAATAAATTAATATCCTCATATATTCATCATTATTTGTAAAAAAAATTTCCCCCCATTGTAAAACAAAAGGGATTATAAATCCTTTATCACATAACTCCTCTTGTTTATTATTGAACTATAATAACTCCAAAGATTTAATTCGAGTGGATGAAATTTATATTCACCTTAAATGAATAATTATATCAATGGAAAAATGGAATTCATGCTCTAATGGTTGTATATGTAATTCATCATTAAATACAACAATGAATTTATGAAAAATATATACATCCTCATGTAGATTGATATATTATCAATCCACATAATTTAATTACACTTCATCTAGATGAATCTAATTTAGTAGAGATACTGGGGGGTATGGACAATGTCTAAGATGATTGTGTATCTAATTTATTATTTTGTGATTGTACATCTTCATCATTAATCATAATATCCACATCGAGGTTCTAATTTATTTCATCATATTTTGAATAAATGTACATACGAATGATTATATCGAATTCATCCATATATATGATAATACGTTTTGAAAATAAATCAAAATTATCTAAAATAATTTTTACTTCTGGGCACATACATGTTTTATTGATAATTTAACCATAGTTTTCGAATTAATCTCCCTGCTTATGGTTATAGGGTAATATCTAATTTTTCTGTAAAAATTGAAAACATAAATATGTGTGAAAATCAATAATTAGTTAAAATTTTATATAGATTTTATTTTATGTCTAAATTATAAACCATCACATTATTTAGAACATCCAAATTAACTACAATGATCATTCATGCTTCGATAATATTAAGATAGATTCCATTTACTCTTGGTAAATCTATTTTCAAAGTGCCCCATATCTCTATAGTTAAAAAAATAAATAATATTTTTTCTTTATTACATTATCATTCATTGTCATAATATATCATACCTCCATAGTAATAAAAATTCCAAATCCCTTAATACATTTTCTATTTTGGTTATTTCACATGTTCTTATATGAGTGTAATATTATTGTTCTCTTATTCTTATTTAATGCATTCTATTTGTCTTGGTTATCATTTTCATAGATTATTTTCTTTATTTTCGTTGAACATATAGAACCAAGATAATTATTTTTCAATTTTAGTGGAATATGAAACTTTTTCATCATATATTGAATTTTTTTGAAAGTATAGAACCCTTGAAATACATGAAATAACACATTAAAAACATATAATCATGACCTCCTCGTATTTTATATAATCTATATATCCACTAAAAACCCTTTTATCAATGTCATCATACTTAGAAACATTTTCTTATTTTTTTTTCATTAATCCATAGAAATTTAAATTTTTATTAAATTCTATTTAATATAGAAATTGTTGTCACTGAATGTATATATAAAAGATTTTCATAACATATTTTTTTCTTATTCCATATTATTCTAGATCGGAAAATACTCTTTAATATAATCACATTTATGAAAAAACACATCCACTGTAACCATATCCTTTTCACTGTATCTTATGCCAGTAAATAAATTTTAGTGATACATATTCCATTTCTCATCTGACATTAGATTAGTAATCCCATGAAATGATGGGGGATTCTATTTCATGAAAATAATTATACAGGAACACAATGGAAAATTTATTTCAATCTACATATGGTTTTTTCATAATATTTTTACGCTTCCAAAATATAGAAATGAACTTTTATTTTAAAATTCTATTTTTATTCCCTTACTAACTATAGACATCACAATATATTCGTCGAGTATTTATTCCCCTCCTCCTTCAATGATCTATTTCTGAATAATCGATGGTACTGGATTAGATCATAAATTTTAAAATTATCAATGCTAATGTATAATTCTAAATATGGTGTAACAAAAAACATAATGTTAAAAATTATGAATTGTTAGTCTTAGAATTATGTAAATTCATTATTTGGTGATATATTTAATTTTATATCCTGTATACTTTTCTGTGAATATTTTCTTAATTATCCTTGGAATATCCCCCTGAGAGTTTTATACCATTTTCAAAGTAAAGACCATAGTCATTTCACAATTAACAGTCATGTAAATCTTGACAGACCATATTATGATTTATTATCCCTATGTACATTTTCCCATGAACATTGTCTAATTGAGGAATGTAGATATTTATTTATTTCTAGGAAACACAAATAATTTCAAACTCATCACAACGTAAATATGATTCTATAAAATAATAAATAAATTATATTATAGGGTTATGTTTCCAAATATATTTTAACATTGTTCTATTTTCTATGGTTTTTACTACCCTTCCATTAATCCCCACTGTAATGTTGTAGATACGAGTAACATAATATTGGTGCATTCATAATTAGATTTTCATAGAAATACTATTTTAAATAAAAAAGGATCTATTAGTTTATTAGTATTTCTTAACTATAGGGATACATGATACCCATTTTAGATTGGGGAAAAAATAAAACATAATAAATTAAAACTCTTAGAATCCACAAAAATCATTCAATGGATTCATCTTAATTAACTAGGGAAATAAAAGAAAATAAGGGTGAGCTCAAATTCACATTAAGGGTTACCTATAGTAAAATATCTCATGAATCGATAATAATATTCAGTATGAAATGGTTAATAACTAATAACAAATTCCATTTAATCAATTAATTTATCATGATATATCATACAATCCATATGGATTGGTAACTAACTCACCACCAATGCCATTTAAATAATAAAATGACATTGAAATGCATCCATAAATAAAATAAAATAAAAAATATTATAGATTACAATAATAGATAAATTTTAAATCATATAATTTCATATATATTATACTTTATGATCTCCAGAATCATGATACCTATATTATAAATACCCTTCATAGGATTATTAATAACAATGCGTAAAACCCCATATTATTTGGAAAAATGATTTGCCTAATGAGACCTATCGATGCATCATGGGGATATATTTATTTGATCATAACTGATAACTTCTTATCCAAGTTATTCATCGTACATTTACTAATTTATTTAATTAATTGTTTAATATATAAAAATAGTATATTAACAATATAACTTCTTTGAAATAACTCCCTATGTTTTCAGTGAATTTTTTGATTGGGAGTATTTATTATAAAAAAACAAGTATCTTGAAGGTTTATATGTTATAGAGGAACTAATATATTGAATTATTGGATGAAATAAATTTCTCATTGTGGGTTAATAATAAATGAGAGGGGGTGTACTTTTCGATGTTGAGGAGAATAAACAAATGAATCTTTTTAATAGATTCAAGTAATACATTTTTTTATCATTATAATGTACTTTAAAATGGAAAATTATCAAATTTTATAGGTAATGAGGTATAATTATGCTGATATAATTGGTTTTATAAAACATGATTTGTCATTATAACCCTTATAATTTTTTTTACCTATAGTTATCAGTTTTCACCAAAACTGTGGTTATTTTTTTAAACTATAATTAATATACTCATTTTTAAAAAAAAATATGTTTAACTTATGAGATAAAATAACATCTGATAATTTTAAATATATAACACATCGTTAAAAATTAAATTCACATATCTTTAAGGATTAAAATCAAATTCAATCCTCCTGAAATGATGAAAAAGTGGGTTTCAAAAGATAAACATTTCTACAGTATTGAATGTTTTTATTTGGAAATTTTATATATAATTCATTGCACAGAACTAAATTCTATTTATTATTAAATAATTGATAAAATTTAAATTTAAATATAATTTTTAAATTAATATATGATTATGAATAATTTAAACAATATGTCATTTTCCAAAAGAATGATGTACTTTTCACAATTCATTGAACATAGAAACATTTTTAGAATAATAAAAGAATAACCATAAAATAATTTTCATCTACTAATTTCAAAAATAATTTTATTTTTATAAAATAATTATTTAATTTTTTTAAAAAAATTAACAATAAATTATATATGTAGAGTACAACTCAACCACTATTTAGAATAACTCTATTTTTTAGAAATATTATCTATTTTTTTCAAATAGTTCATATTTTATTTCTTATCAATAAATATGAATTTAAATTATCTTATATAGGTATAAAACAAATAATTTTATTAACTTAGTAGGTAATATTTCTACCATACAAATTGAATGAAGGTATATAATGGTCATGTTTAAATAATATTATAATATTTTATTATTATTTAAATCTGATGTTTCACGCATCACAATCCATCGAAAATTTGGATTTTATTTAAAAGGGAATAAAATTGAAACTCTTGAGGTGTTACTGGTGTCAATCATCTTATTCATTATTCCTTATGGTCAATAGATTGGATGATTATTTTGTATATGTATTCTAGAACTTATTTCAATGATATGAGAAAAAGATATTATTACATTGAGTTACCTCTCATTATATCTATTGTGGTTCCAAAATAATTTATGTTAGCATCGGACCATAGATTCTATGGATGGGTTCCTTACTTGGAATTTTATTTATTTAGTCTTTCATTTAGGTTTTTTGTATTTATTTTGGGGATTATGGTGAGAGAATAGTTTTGAAAATCATAGGGATGAATATATGTATTAGATAACAATGAGAAACTAAACGAATTTTTTCATTATGTGATTTTTCTAATAACTACATCCCTATCTAGATACATGAAATTGGATATTAATCTTGTACTGTAGCAAGAACAGTAAATCTCCCTAAAACAGAGATATTTTTATTTTAACATGGCCTTCATTTTTTTCCCAATGATAGTTCATAAAAATTAACACCAGGAAAATGAATTCTGATGGATAGGATTTGGTTTGACTATGTTTCCTTATGAATCATTATATTTTCTTTTTAAAAATCAATATTGTATTGTTAGTTAACATATTTTGTGGTATAATATGAAATAAATATATTAAAAATTGGATGTTTATATGATATTTTATAGATATCTATAATATTTTATAAATTCTAAATTGAAGAATATTAATTGTTTTATATTTTTGAATTATATATTTCTATATGTAATTTCCATTATTAAATTTTCAAACCAAAGAGAAATATGTCATCAATGGTTACAAAGTACTATGTGATAATATTAGTAATGAGAAACCTAATGAGATTGAAACTGGTATTGAAAATATTCGGGTCATGCTCACCCAGGTATCTCATGTAATGATTAACATCATGGGACATGCTATACCCCTGATTACACCAAATATGATAATGATGAATTTCTATAAAAACATAGGTGTTTGGATGATGATGGAATGAATATTTAATTCTTTCATTTCAAAAATGTTGGAAGTGGTACGTATTAAAATATCTCAATGAAATAGTAAAATTTTACATATAGGGAATGATTAGAAATTAATATCCTGATTTTCAAAGATACATGAAAAGGATTTCCATTATAATGTTAGGTATTATAGTACAAACTAATATACAAATCACAATTCAATTATTCCTAAAAAATGAGTTTTGTAATTATGGAAGTAAATGTATAAAACCAAATTCTACAAAGGATTATTTATATCAAAAACCTCATCAACTAGGGGATAATAGCAATTTAATTCTACCACGAAAATTAAATTTTACTATGATAATGGAAAAACACTTATCCTTCACTCTATATTTATGGATGAATTGTTGGATTCCATTCTCATGTACAAGGAATTATTTATAAAATTAATAAAGTGCCTATCTTATGACTTTATAGATGATTATAAAATATTTTAATATAGAATCCAATTTTGATGATTACAGGAAATCTCTATGTGAAAAATTATTTTTCAATCATTTTATGAATTTAATAAGTTTTTCTAGAAGGGATGTGGATTTTTTATGTGGATGTCAGATTATTTGTTGGAGTAATAAATCATATTTCATATAATACTATGATAGAAGATAAATGCATGAAATATTATAATAATTCTATAGAAATGAACTATTTAATATGGATATTGAATCCACATAATGATAAACGTTTTGATCAAATTGTTGGGAAATAATAAAAATTATGGATGAACAAATTATGATGAATAAAAACATGTTTTATATGTTTTAATGGTGATATAATAATTTTAAATAATTATATAGTCATTCATATCATTTTAATTCAATTAATAATTTAAATTTGATATAAATAGTTAATGTTCCTAAGATGATTTGTTTTTGATGGTGAGTAATGTAATACCCTAGTATGTTAATATATATAATTATTTTGAAAAATATAAATTAAAAAAAAAAATCTCCACGCACAACACCAAACTAAATCTCATCATTGTTTATTAAAATATTATTTCAATGAAAAAATAATAATAACAAATCCTTAAGTTAATGAAAATATATTACTCTACCAAAATATCATATAATTGGATGATAAATATTTAAAATGGTTTAATTTTAAAAGGGAAATTTTTTTTCTAAGATAAGTATTTTTTATGTGTCGTATATTTTATCATAATATTTTAAATATAACAAAAATTCAAAATTATTATATATGAACATAAAATATATAGTTTTTTAAATTACTTATGAATATAATATCATATTATGGACACTAAATAATAACAGTTTCTATGAAATAAAATTTTCCTTTTTATATTTTAATAAATTTAAACATACATAAATTTTTAATATGAAATTTATAAAATTAAATAAATTTTTGAATTTTTGCATGTCAATATTTCGGTTAACATTTATAAATATTTTTTTACTAAAATTATAACATAAATGAATAGATCAAGTAGAATATACATAACAGAAAATTATGAAATTATATTCATGGAGAAAATAGTCATTTATATATTTAAATGGGTTATATTAAATTACTATATTGGATTTATTATTTTAAGGTTAATTTTTTTTGAAAATAATGAAAAAATTCAAATAAATTATGTTTTTACACTATTTCATTTAATTTTTTTTCTTCGTCAAATTATTTTTTAGATACCATTTATTTACATATAACATTAATTTCGTTAGCGATGATCCCATATATTTAATAAAAATGAATGTTTTTAGAATCATGCTTTGATATGTGTCCTAATAATAAAATTATTTTGTCATAATAAATTTTTTTATAAAATGATATATATATTATGAATAAATAACAAAAACATATATAATATACTCCGTTTTAATTTTAGAAATTTAAATTAAATTACATGGAAAGAAGTAGTAACCATGGTAAAATATATATTTTTAAAAATACAAAATTATTAGATTAGAAGACATGAAATCATGTTTAAACCATGTGTGGAAATTGATTGGAAAGGGCTCATATTCATTACCTCGTCCCCGCCCATTATTTTTAATTACTCGATCATTTTAACCCCTTATTGTTGGAATGTATATTATATTTTTTATATAAATAACATTTTTAATTCCAGTTAAAATATGTAAACTCCAAATAATTTAAAAATAAAACCAAATGATTCTAAATAAATAACATTCAGTTTGATAGAAAATATGATACACAACAGCGATCTTAAACGACAAGTAAAATATATTTCATAAATATACCCTTATAAAAAATACATTAAATTTCTTATTATAAAATATATTAAATAATTAATGAAATATATATTAAATTTAAACTCAATATAAATAAAATGATAATTTTTTCAGATCACCTAATTTTCTAAAATGTCATTATATGCTTCCAAAATATGTTTTATTCACATATAAAATTATTTATTTTTATGTACATATGATATCATCAATTTATTGAAATTTATTGTATTATTTTATGCATATGATACTATTTTTATAAATATTATATAATAATTATCTCATGATTAAATTTGTAGATTCTTTCAAAATAATTTTTTTTAGAATTTAGTTAAAAATATAAATTTCTTTTAATCCACCATTTCATATAATTAAATATTGTAATTTTATGTCTTATAACATTAGGTATTTTTATGATGTTACATATAATACATTTTATGTTTATTTATATAACTAATTTCAATATAATATTCAATTTCTATGATTTAGGTATCAATATATTATATGCATAAAAATGATTTTGGTTTTTTGAAAACTGTTTTGAATAGCATAATGCTAACCCATTTAATTATTTAAAATAAAGTTTTATTGATAATTATTTAAATTAATTGTATAGATTATATATATTCATTAATTTAAATTCATATAATTTATATTAATTTTCCTTGAGTTAATGTAAAATCGAATTTTATTTAAATAATACATTTTGCACAAAAATATTTATTCATTAAACATTGTGGGATATAGATAAAATAAATATCTACCACATTTAGATATATAATTTTATAAAATGGATTAAATATATGAATTCATCACAATAAATATTATTTAATATGTTTAACTTATTTTTTCTTTAAATTGAATATTACAAGAAAAATAATTTTGTCAACAAGGTAAAATGGTAAATCGAGGTTAACTAATTTAAAAAAAAATTGTTAGTAATAACATGTATTATCTAAAGTTTATTTTGATGTTTTAAATTTGACCATTATCACATTATTTTTAATACTTATTTCATCATGGGACACATTTCCATCAATGTAACGTATATGATATATTTCCACTGAAAAATAAAAATGCCACATTCATACGTAAATATATATTATGTGTTTACAACCAAAAAACCAAATTTTTTGAAAAAATAATTATTTTTATTTTTATTATATTAGAAATACTGTTATAATTTATTAAATATCCCTTATTTAATATATAAATTAATAACATTAAATTTTTATGCAAATCCAACACATTATTAAATTTTTTTTGAGTAAAATGAAATAAATGATTATAAATATTTTAAATTTATTATCTTTTTGTCTGTGTGGGGGGGGGGTGGGGGTTATAGTGTTATAAGATTCATTTATAAAAATATATAAAATTATAATACTTATTAAAGTTATATTTCTAAATACCGTTTTTTCAATTTAAATATAAAACAAATGATTACCTTGAAAATTAAAATTAATATTGTTTTATAATAAATAATAAATTATTAAAAGATATAAAATTACTAAAACTATTATCATTAGTAAATGTACAGTTATATAGTTACAAATATCATAAATTTTATATTTATGGCCAAAATTTCCTATTATATTTCCAATAATGACCCTAAAATTTTAAAACATCATTATTGATTTGATTTTCAAAACAGATTAATATGGTACACAATAAAGTGATATGGGTGACAACCTAAGTTAAACATTTCCAAATATTATTTAGTTATATTATTTCGACCCATTAAAAACTTATATTTATTTTATATTATTTTTTCCTCATTGATAAATTAATCATCATTTATATTAAATTAATAATTTACAAAATTCCAAAAGTACCGATCCACTCAAGTATAAAAGTGTAACTACTCTCGACATTTCATCAAAGAGAAAAAATATTTTTCTTCATTCAATTAAGAACATTAAAAAATAAATATATAAATTATATTTTTTAGAGGACTTCATTAATATAAAAACCTCATATTATGGCTTTTTTAGAAAACTGAAAGTGGTTGTTTGAAAAAGATGCATCAATCTTAATGAATTATATAATAATTATTTATTCTACAAGTTCATTGATATTATATTCTAAAATGATGTTATAATGAATTATTAGCTACCATATGCTGAATTTTTTTATTTTAATTCTCTAAATACATATTCACTTTTATCAAATAGGAAATGAAATGGTTGTCCACATGTATGGATGATTATCACTTCAAAAACTAATGTAATTAATTTTCATATATACCATAGAAGGGTGTTTTTAATGCTTGATTTTCTATATATATTATATTAACGTAATATTTATAATTATATAAATATAATATATCAAATATTTTCTATCCATCAAATTCATTTACAGATGAGAACACCATTCACATGATTGTATAAATTACGACATCCAAAAAATGATATGACTATTTTCCATAAAAATATCACTTAAATATATATATTTTATTATTTATTGAAATTATATTATATTTATGTTATTATTATAATTATATAATGATCAACTAATCCTTTTTTATTTGTATCATGACTGTAGGAATACTTAAATGTCCCTCATACGTATGTTTCCCTTACCATACTTATAATTATGTCATAGTTAATATTTCAAATCCATGTTTCATGTTTGTTTCAAAAAAACATAATGTTGCAAAATTATAATCACTTCTTTATTTTCATTCCTTGTATGATTGAATAATGTCCCCTTGTAACATAGAATCTTTAATAAATTAAACTTTGACATATGAAATGAATATCATCCAATTTTCCGACATACAATTAATTTTTTAAATAAATAGATATAAACAACTACTAAATAAATTAAATGAATATTAAAAAAGAAAATATTTGATAATAGAGTGAATAATTAACATTAATTTAATGTTCAGAAAGATATGGATCATGTGGGGAATTTCGAAACTATGGTATGGGGTTTCATCTCAATTTTTATTCTATTAATAACTGTTTGTTTATTACACATATATTTTCAATTATATGGTCTATTTTTTACTAATTTTAAATTTGATATATTTAATCCATTATACATCATAGTATTTTATGTTTCAATTTTATTTCCTTCATCCAAGATCATTTTAATTGAATTTTTTCACATGTTTAGGGGTTTCATATCTCAGTTTCATTTCATTGGGTTATATTAATTATTCAGTAACATTAACATTATAAGATTTGTTGTCAAATGACCTGTGATTATTTGGTGTTGTGTTACTAGATTTTTTAGGGGGGATTAAATTTGTTAAAAGATATTAATCGGTTTATTGACTGAATATTCAATGACATGGTCTTTATAGTGGGTTCCCATTGCACATTTTTTTGTTAAATATATTCCATGTTTCCCACATGCATATTTCATATATTTTATATAGTATCATTTGTTATGATATATAATGATTCAATTTATATTCGTGGTTTTAAATGTATCAATTGATTTTATTTCATACATATTTATTATGCTTAAAATAGAACCATAGGTTATGGGTATTATTTCACAATCTCATCATAATTTGGGTTTCTTTGAGTTTAAGTCTCAGTAGGTGGAATTATAAGATCATGGTATCAAAAACCAAATACATTTTATTATCCCTATTTTATTTCGTAAAATTATAAAATTTGGTTTTAATTTATACTTTTTTGTACACCAGAGTATTAAATAAATTCTTTAAGGAATCCTTAAATATTTTCTATTAGATTATGTATCTATTTCATCAAATGTTCATGTGTTCCATAAATATTTTTCATTTTTTAAAATATTATATAATTATTCATTAAATAATTTTTATAAAAAAAATTATTTGATATATTATATCATATTTATAATATTAATTTCATTTTACAAGGTTATTTTTTTATTATTATAATATATGTGGATGTAATAAAAATTTAATGATGCTCATTATGAAAAGAAATACAAAATATCATAACCAATTATTGCTTTAAAGTATCCATTAGAATTTTTTTTTGTTTTTTTAAAAGATAATTATTTCCAAATGATTTTGGATGTTGTTAGATTTAGAAAGTTATATTCAAATGAAAAATGGTAATTCCATCAATAATGCTTTTCTAGAATTTTCATTATATCTCATTTCATCAATGGAAATAAAACCATAAGTTACTCATACTCTATATGGGATAGCTTTTAATGAAATCATTATTAATAATTATTTGTATTGATTATCATCATTACGATAATGAAAATTCTAACATTTCATATTATCATTTTAAATCATTAATGTTATTTTTATTATGTATTTAATTTATATTATCCCATTTTGTAAAATGGTTTAATCATACTTATTAATTGATGGGTAGGCCCACAATAGGTCATCGACACAACAATATATCTTATGAGGGAAACTAGTTTTTTTATTTGGTCGTGGAGTATCATGTTTATAAAATATTACCTATGGAGAGTCATCAATGGTATGTTTATGATCTTTGAAACTATATATTTCAATATTATTAAATTGGATATCAACATCTCTGTGATTATTTGAATAGTAATGGATTCCATAGCCTTGTTATTATTTGTATGGAATAAGTATTTCATTAATTACACTTTCCATATTATTCATTATGATAATGTAATTTATCTAATGGAATATGTGATATGTAATTCATAATTCAATACTAGTTATGCCTTATTTACTCATTATAGATTCAATTTTTTGTAACACTATCTGAGAATTTGGTATCACACAGATTTTTATTCCATTCCCCATGATATAAACAAGGGATCATTGAATATTTCAAGTGGTGAAAAAAATTTATATTCCTTATTTGGTATTTTTTTATTTCAAATATAATGTGATATTCATGTATGTATCTAGTTTACCTATAAAACTAAAAAATCTAGTCATTTGTAATGTATTCTATTGTATGTTGTATAAATGAAATAATATAGTCATTAAAACTATGTTATTTATCATGTATTGATTAAATTTGTGATCATAAAATGTTTATTATGACCTTTGAGAATTATATTTTGAAAAAAAAATTGATTCTAGAACATATAACTATTATAGATATTGAGGGAATTCTTCCCAGACATAGTGGAATAACTCGTATGAGGATAGAATGGCGTTTTTTGTTATCATTATGTGTTAATTATTTTTTGATCCATCAACAATTTAAATTAGTGAAAACCTATTTTTTGGTTTCATGTAATTTTATTTAAACATGATTGTGTATATTTTAGAAGATATTTATGGGGAAACCCCTTTTTTGTCCTATATTGTTTTGTTAAAATATTATTGGTGGAATAATTATTGTTAATTATTTTTAAATGAGTTTAATTTTATATATAACACTAATGCATAATATGAAAACAAATACTAAATTAATAATATTCTATTAAGGTGAATTGATTTCATGAAAAATTATGTATTGGAAATCATAGTTATTAAAATTTGATTTGATGTATAATATAATATATGAATATTATTATCAATTTATAGGCAACATTAAAATAATATTTTAAAATAGTTTTATAAAAATAAAAACCCTCATGATAGGTGATAACTTGTCAAAACTGATAAGGATATAGATTTATTACACACAACTGAAGGGGGACAAGGGTGCGCCAACTATCACTGACCAATTCGATGACCTGATAAATATGGAATTGTTTTTACTAAAACAATTATTTATAATTACTAAATTTATTTTTGGAAACATATTATTTCATTATAACTTATTCATTTTTTTGGATTTTTTTGTGATTAATTATGTTTTAGCAGATATTCAATTAGGTTGAAGTATAAATAATATCTGGGTTTAATGTAAAAGATTTTTTTGGGAATAATGATTTTATATTTATTATTTTGTAATATGAACATTATGAGATAACCAATTAAGTATTAAAAATATTTTATATTGATGTTATGGAGGTTAATTTGGATGTAGTGATATTTATTTTTTTGGAATAATATAACTTGAACCTTTTCTGTTAATATAGTAAATTTAAATTAAAATGTATTATCTATTAATATAAAGCATTATATATATTTATTATAATCATACCCAGTGGATAAAATTACATTTATGGTTAAAATTTAATGATTGTAAGAATTTATTGTTATCCATTTATGGATTATTTAATGCATCATAAGTAGATTTTATTCATTCATGCATGACAAATTCATTCTTAATTTTTATTTTTCAGGGAATTCATGAGATTTTAGTGGAAATTTATTAATATAATAAACTATATAGACTATATTTTATTATATTAAGACTTTTAGATTTGTCATTTTATATTTTCAGAGATAGGCATTGAGACATATTGTGATTCTGAGGCCAAATGATACAAGATTAACATTATAAAAGTAGAAAATATTTCTTATATTATTCTCACATTTTTTATTAAATGAAAAGTGATTATTATTAAAGATAATCCCATATATGTAATATGAGACCATGAATGAGTCTAGAATGTAATTTTTACCCTAGGAATCACTTAAAATAGGTTGAAACATTGTATTCAGATCTCATTTCTGTTGGCGGATGTGTTTAACTAAAATAAATAATTATATTTATTTATTTTAATTAATTAATATAATATGATTAATATATATATATATATATAGTTAATTATTAGAAATTATATAGAGTCATCCACTTTTTACAAGGATAATTGAGAGTGTTTTTACCCTCCTTCTATTAGAGAATCTAAATCTAATGACGACAAGACTCTATATCGATGCATATCAGTGTATAACAAAAATAATGAATCATCTTAATCAATATATATAACATTATTCAATGAATAATGATTCAATATCCATGTAGGGAATTTCAATTTTTTTATTACACCCTTTAAGAAAAAATTTACTAAGTGTCGTCAATTTTTGTCCTATGATCTTGGTCAATTGATCAATGGAGTGAAAATATGAACTGATTATTTTGACTATTCAATTTTTTTTGTATATCCTTATAAATCCTTATTAATGATATTTGGAAAATAGCACTTGGAATTTATCGATAAAACTTTTTTATTGTTCCATCCACATCTTCCACCTCCCTTAATTGAACCATGATCCTCTTTGATGGACCCCGAGGTCGCAGTTTGACCTTTACAGTGGTACCGATCCTGATCAGACTACCTGATTCACAATGGATTAATTGGGGATGAAGGGTTTAGTGATAAAGTATAGATATTTGGGTTTTTTCATTGAATATATGGTGTTGATTATATTAGATTTTAGATATGAGACTTATGTAGTTCACAAGATCAAGTAGATGACAAATAGTGCATTCAAGTTCATATAAGAATGAACAAGATTCAATTTTCAGCCATCAGTTAGCATAAAACCTCTGTCCAAATTTAGATAAATCCTTTTAAGATGAAATTAGGATAGATTAAAAGGTGTAATGACTCAATCATATGTATAGAGGACATTTTTAAATTTTTAGAAACACTTTGACTACAAATCATGTAGTCTGAAAAACACACGACATATAAGTCCATAGTGGTGGAATCCAGTGTTTTGGATGAGTTTAGTATTACATTCCTTGTGGATCCCACATATGTCATGTGATTGTTTACTACAATGAAACTTCATGTACTCTAAGAGCCCACAACCATAGTCATGGCTAGGGACAAACAATTTTCTAACATATATAGACAAAGTTTGGATACACAGACATGACCCATGGGCTTGGTCATGACTATAGGTGTCTCTTACATTACATTTAGTTTCTCTAAAAATTGTTTGTATATATCTATCTATCAATATATCTACCTACATGGACCCATACAATCAATAGAGGGGAACCACATGCCATTTGGGTCCCATTACACATCGTGTACACATTGGTTGATTTTTAGAAATCATAATTCCATCGTATCTCATTTTTTTAATTCAGATTTGGGTCCTTGATTAGAATATCTATAATGTTATTATGAATATAATTTTATGGTTTCATTTATTTGGGATTTTGAGATATTATATGAGAATTTTACACTGGGCTCTTATTGTGGCAATGCCAGATGATGATAGTGATGAAATAACATAACCAAAGGAATCTATCAGAGTTGTACCCTCCAATTGTGTCGTCAATGCATCCACGATGACTATAGTGGAACCCTCATGTTGAGAAAAGGCACAAATAAATTAGTATAATAGTTCATCCCTCCAACTATCATAGTAATTGTCCCTCTACCATACTAGAGGTGAACCCTCAACTTGGCAAGCCATGGGACCTTGATGAATAGTGTTGGACCCTTATACAGTGAATGGGAAAGGGTCTTCAACTTATATAGTGGAACCCTATTGATGTGATGTGCATAGGTACCCTACTAATCATATATTTTACCCTAAAACTGGTTTGGTAATGGGACATATATGACTAGATTGGAACCCTCTAATGGGAAAAGCATATAAGACCTCAACTACTATAGTGGAATCTACTAATAGAGTTGTGAAATGTTATTATACAAATATTTATTGGGATCCTACCTCTAAGATGGGAATGGGACCTCGATGACTATTTTGTAATGATCATACAGATCATTCGTAGGGATCCTAGACCATCTGAGTGACACCCTCCTGTTATATCATATCATGTGTACACTATCTAGAGAACGTGGCCCCTCGACTATGCAGTATAGTGGATAGGTGAGTTTTTACATGGATTTTTTCTTCATGGAATATGTGAAATGTTGATACGAATCATGGTTGTTTTTATGGAACTTTTATAGTGACTTTTTCAAAGTTTGGGATGTGATATAGATTCCCCCTTCTCACTAATTTAGATTTTTTTGGTTTTATAATATATTTAAATATATCTATTTGTATCCATATTATTGGGTTTTTTACTCTATTTCATTAGGATGAACTTTTTTGTAAATCTATTCCAATTATATCACTTAATACCCCACCTCAATATTTGGGGTGTCCTAATGGGTCTATACATACTCACCCTTACATGAGATTTCCCATATGTGTCGTGTATTTTGAAGATGATAGACAAGTCAAAGGTGACTGTTTTAGAGATTAAGGATACAAATTGCATTGGACCTTGTACAAAAGTTAGAGATTAAATATCTTGAGATTAAATCTCATGGATTTTTTTACAATCCATTTTGGTAGGGTTGGGGAATATTTATTTTTCAGATCATATTTTTCATTTTTCATTTAGTATTCCTATGAGTTCTTATGTACTATCGATAGGTTTTGTATTCTTGATTTATATTATATCTATTGTATATTTTTATTATAATTATATTCACTTTTTCATTGATATAATTTGTTGTTTATATAAGTAAATTATGTAATGGAATCATCATTTTACATATGCCTTTCATTTATTTTGGCCATCCCCTAGACCTTGGAGCCGATAATAGGATAGTAGTAGCTCGAGTCATGTTGGTACTGGTCATTAATGTTTGGTATCAGAGGTCGTTAAATCATTTATATCATGTTTTTTGTAGTCTGAAAATGAGGATTTTTATGGGATATATAGTAACTATTTCAATGTTTCATGACTGATTCCCTTAGGCCCAAAACCTAGTGATGCTACTGTTTGTTGATTTATCCATTAACAATGACTATGACTGTCTTCTTGTAGACTCAGTATGCATAGGAATTGGTTTCATGGATAAATGGAACATGTTTCATATGGGATTGAGTCTTTGATATCCCTTCATGAGACAGTTCCCAATTATATATATATATATATTCTCATATAATCTTGTTATGTCTTGATTAAATATTCATGAAGGATCAATGATAATTGGAATCCATGTCACCAATTTAGAATCATGATAATGATCCAATGAGTGATGATGTATTTGTCCGATGTCCATACTAAAAGATCCATCCTCTGAGTTGATTGGTAGCATAACTCCAACATATTGAGAAATAGATCATACAAGTATAAGAAGCTAAAATACATTTTATATCAATGAAATACATGAGTTCCCATTCCAATGGCTACTAAGGTTCGGTGTAGATCCAAATCCCATGGTAGTAGATGATTTGATAGAGATAATGGTCAATAACTTATGTAATATCCAGAAAGTAATAGATTTGATGGGTTTTCCTATATATGGTCATCTTCATTGATCAACAAGGTGATGGTGGATTCCTGTTTCATAGATGCATGGTGAGATGATTAATTTGTTTCCTGAGTCTCGGTTGTAGTTTCATGAGTAGTAATTCCCCTTATCCTTATGCTCATTTTGGAAATAAATATTATAGAGCTATAGGTAGGGATGATAGTGGCTGAGTATAATGTGATATTCATAAAAAATTCATGGTAAACCATTGACATGATTCATGATGGCTACTTCCAATAACAGAATATTGAGTAGGAAACCTGAAGAGAGATCCACACTATTCTGGATTGATATGGCTATGAGCTTCATAGGGCTGATTCAGTTATAGAAATTGGAAGATGTCATTTGAAATGTTCTAAATGCAAGTAATCATCCCAAGAGAGGGATTAGGCATGTGGTTAGGGAGAACACCTATAACCAAGACATTTCTAATAGGGTTAATTGTATTCTTGTTATGGGTGAGGTTACATAGTGTGAGGAAACCCAACAATATAGGTTTCGGAGAAAAAGCTTATAGATGACAAACCTCCATGGTAGAGGTATTGACGTGACCAGGAATGTACAAGATGAAGGAATGGTGGCACCCAAGGAGGAGAATATAGTGCATAATAGGATGGATATATAAGAGTAAAAGCTATGGGTGGTGGACTACAATCTGAGATACTTCCTCCAACACCACGAGGCGGGGCACATCAAGCTAAAAGAGCAACCGGTCGAGGTTTGAACAGTTGCATATTATAGAGGATTTCAACCCAGTAACAAATGAGTTGATTAGTGGTATGATATATGTTTCTTAATTTATTTGATTATAATTATTAGAATCTTTTTTGAGTCATTAATTCATGTTTATTCTCTTGGTTCATGATATAGATCTCTTAGTAGATGTATTATCCCAATAACAATTCATTGAGGTTCCTATAGGGAATGATTCTTCTCTATCATTTATGTGGGGGTACGACATGATATCATTTTCGTGGAGAGGTTCACCTGGGGAATTGTGTCCCTAATGATGGAACCATAGGTCATAATCATGGGTTTGGATAGGTTATCAATTATCATATTCTAAATTTACTATCACCACAAAATTTTTAGATATATTTTTTACTATTGTGGCAAGATTCTCTATAATGGGAGAAAGAGATGTCTTGGAATGTTGAATGGGTGATGTGGGCAGTATGTTTTTTCTAATAAATTGTACATTAGTGAGTGTATCCATCACTATAGTAGGCTTATCAGGTACCTAGATTCCATCAGCCTTGGAGTATTTTTTGGAGACCTTCCATGAGGATGATCCTTGACTACCACTAAGGCGGGAGCTGGAGTTTTCTAGTGACTTACATCCTGAGACCCCTCCAACCTATTTTACATTAATATATTATAGATCCGAAAATGATAAAAGATATGTATTTATATTTTTAGTACATTAGGAAGAAGGTATTTATTAGACCTATCATGTCCCCCAAGGAAGATCTAGTATTGTACATGAAAATTGGTGATGAGAGCTTTTATATTTCTGTGTATTATCACCAACTGGACCAGGCTGTGTAAAAAAACAATAATCCCATTTATAATATTGGGAAACAATTTTAATATTTTTGAGTCTCGATATTATTATCAATATTCTGATCTACAGTCAGGGTACCACCGGTTTAGTGTTATTGAGGATGATATTTTAACAATGGAATTCAAATGTCCCTTTGGAAACTATGTATTCCCAGTGATTTCCATTGGTGTGAATAATTATTTTTTTGTGTTTATGGAATTTTATCACATTTGTTTTTAGTTTAATTTGGACTTTTTTTTGTTTTTATTCATTAAGGACATACTTATATACTTGATTTATGTGGTGGATCTTGCAGAACACTCATGGATAGTCCTAGATTTTCTTCTGGTGGACCCACACTAAAATACGGTCTCTAGAGTTCCTTTTATAGATTCAATAGGTTCACTTGTTGTGGAATATAATTTCTATAAATAGATTCTCCATAGATTCAGAAAGTATCTATGTAGTGTTTTATTGGGATCCACAGATTAACATGTTATAGGTGAAGAGTTTTCTAGGTTTTGCAGGATACTACAGTAGGTTTTGGCCGACATGTCCATTAATATAGCCCATTTTACATCCCTAACGTGGAATGGGAATATTTC
Source organism: Viscum album (assembly GCA_963277665.1). Lineage (NCBI taxonomy): Eukaryota > Viridiplantae > Streptophyta > Magnoliopsida > Santalales > Viscaceae > Viscum > Viscum album. The sequence continues at coordinate 806,381,444 of OY728130.1, forward strand.
AACCTAGAATAAAATTATCCATATGTATTTGGGGGATGGGAGTCTAAGGGTGATCAGTGATCATGTATTGAGTCAACATAAGGATGGATTGGAGTAAATAGTGTTTTGATCTACAATGGGAGCTAGGCTTGGATGTCTGTTGATGAAGAAATAGAAAGTTATTTAATATTGGTTGAGGAAGTTGAGACCAAAATATAAGAACTCTATGAATCATGTCCTAGTTATGGAACATGTATTCTATTCAATGAGGACGTGGAGGAACCATCTTTTAGAAGAGCACCTTCTGTTATCCATTGGAGTCTGAGATATGTATTCATTTCTATAGACCTAATATTCTGAGAATGGTGCTGAATAGAGTTCTAGAAGGACATTGAAATATATATATAACATAAATTGGTTATAGAAACATGGTAGAATATTCCCACATCAATAGGTCTCAGTATATCATTAAGTTGGAAGCTTATGAGTATTGTTTAAATTTAGAATTAACCCATGTTGATAAGGGGGATGCAACTTATCTTTAGTCAATGGGGTTGACTCTTATATTAACTCAACATGAGGGTGATTTCCATATGGGACACATCATCTATGAGATCCTTCATTATAATATATCCAAAAGATATTAAACAAATTAATATTTTTATTGAGGGAATCATGCCATCCTTTTCCATGGATGGATGGTGGTATCATTCATGATGTAGGAGGAGGTGATTCGATAGTTACACAATTTTCCTTTGGATTTACATCCCTATATGGGGGAGATGTAATGAGACTGTGGGCACTAGAAAACCCATCCATGTAATTCACCAAATTCTATATATATGATCCATAGAGCATTTCTCATTGCACAATCATCGATTTGAGTAGTCGTGGAGCCCGAACATAGTTACAGATCCAATGTTATGGCTGTTTGAAGGAAGGCTGCAAGAAATGGACATCCGGGATGATTTTTGGGAAATGTTTGGTTTTGTATGCATGTAGTGAAATCTTTCACACATGAATGACGTTTTTGTGTGAAATATTTGAAATTTTGCGTGAACGAATAGATGTTTTGGAAGGAATAGTAAAATCTTTCATGCAACATGTCGCACAAAAATTTTACGTGACTAATGAGATGTCAGCTTCTACACAGGCTAACAAAATAATGTCTATGAAAGGTTCACACAATTTTTGAGAGGTGTGTATAGGAGGAGCATCCATGCGTAAGATTCATCAACACCAAAGGTGACTTAAAATGCAACTTTGCACATGTGGCCGCTGTAGGTTGTGCCGAAAACAACGATCGTGCATGGATTTTTATGTGCTCCACCACACACAGAAAACCACTTGCATGTGAACAATCTTATGAGAATCCACTCTCGGGTTCCTCGATAAATACAAGTGAAGCCCCACACCTTTGGGGGGGGGGGGTTGGCCAGAGGTTGGGTGCCACTCTGTTGAGAGTAACATCACAACTTTCACACCTGCGTGGAAGAATGGAATCCCCCATGTGAGATTAGGTGAGACAATTCCCATATGGGTCCGAATACGCATGGGCCCATAGTGGTTTGATCCTCTCCAAAAATAATTTTTCCTTAATGCATGTGCATGCATGATTCCACACTTGCATGAAAAACATGAAATCATAAGCGCCAGATTCCATGTTTTCGCCCAAATCATCCGGTTGCGATGATGACATTTTCCATTGTGCCTGTTTTTTAATCTACCTTCAACCAATGTAATACTGTGATTTGAGATATTCCTCTACAACATGAAAAACCTTGAGTAGACATATTCTTTTTGGTTCGTTTCCCATGTCCTAATTTGATATTCTCACAATTGATTCTTGAGTACCTTGAGTGAATCCTTTACTCATGTTACTCATCCAAACCCTATCACCTGACTGATATATCCTGTTTGAACCAAAAAGTGCCACACTTGCGTAAGTACCAAGACAAACAATTACTAGGCGCCGTATTCCTAGATGTCCAATATATATGACTATAAACTATTGTACCCACTCTGTTACCAATATATGATTCATCTTGCTCCAAATATGTGATTCCTTATGTTCCATGTAAAGGATGTCTAACATTCCTCTCTATATGACAATAAACAATAGTACTCCCTATGTGAAAAATAGAGGATACATCTTGTTCCAAATAAGAGATGCCTTACACACCATTATTAGGATGACTAATAGTCTTATCTATATGTCTTTAAACTATTGTGAACCATATACGACCAATATAGGATGCCTCTTCATCCAAACAAGAGATTTCTTATGTGACAAGAATAGGATGCCTAATATTACTCTCTACCTGACTATAATCTATATCACACCCTATGTTTGATTAATAGGATGACTCTTACTCCAAACTAGAGATTCCTTATTCTCCAAGAATGATATCCCAACACTCCTTTCTATATAACTCGAAAATGTAGTGAACCCTATGTTACAAATATAGGATACCTCATGCTCTAAACAATAGATGCCTTATGCTCCAAGAATAAGATGCCAATAATCCTATCTACATGACTATAAACATTAGTGCCCCCTATGTTCCAAACATAGGATTCCTCTTACTCTAAATGAGATATGTGTTATCCTCCAAGCATAAGATGCCTACAATCATATCTACATGACTTTAAACTATAGCATGACTTGTCGCTCAATAATATGGTGCCACTTGTTCCAAATATGAGATGCATTATGTGACAAGCATAAGATTACTCATGCCATTATTACAGTGGCATAATTTAATGAACATTGGAATTTATTAGAACATTTCATCACTCCAACTCTTTCCTTCCATGTCCTTCATTTAGGTCCTTATTCTCTTATATGTCAAAAGGGACCCCCTAACGGCCTGGTCCTATGCCGCATCAGATCAACAAACTTCCTGGGTTAATTCCACTGAAGGATTTGGACAACACTTCATGTCAGGTCTTCTGTTTCGAAGACGGTAAGCAGTCGACCCTTTTTTGTTGTCCCCATTTCCGGATAACACAATATGGATGGTGTGTTTTGGACATTCTCAACAGTTATCCGTCATCACCATGCCACCCTCACTGCATTCCGAATGTCGGGCACGTGATTCACACTTTTCATTTTTAATGTTTTTGAATAGATTCCAACGCCCTTGGCATTATCCCTCTTATGAAATAGCGCGAAGGTAAAGTCCTTAACCCCCCCAGTGGGTTGGATTGCCCTCATGGACAGACATGAGAAGGAAATTATATGAATCTTCCTTTCATAAGGCCCATCCACCATTTCCACTCCATTGTGGCACCTGGGAGCTTCCTGGTGTATGCCCCATCGATTATGGTCGAACCATAGTGTAACAACCAATGTTTTTATGAGAATTATTTTTTCTAATTCATAGATGTATTATGTTATACACGACACAAAAATCAGCTTTTTTATATGCAACACCATATACGTAACACTATTATTGGCTTGTGTTAAACAAAATTTCAAGATCGTTTGATAGAAGTTATTGTATGAAACATTGAGTGTATATATATATATTCAATGTATAAATGAAATATGGTTGGATTATATTATACACAACAACAAAGGAATCATTAACTACAAGAAACCCTGACTTGGCTTGATTTACACGCAATCACGACCTTCCATGATAGCGTGTGTTATACGCAACACTAAGTTTCACTATACAACGATATGTTATTAAAATATTATATAAACTAGAGGTTATGAATAGTAATACCCACTTTTTGAAATTTTATAAATTTTATCTTTCAAAAAGGACTCCATTTTTTTGATATATAATATCAAAATAAGCCTGGGGTGAATTTTTGGTATTTTTCTAAAAACATTCAATTTATTACGAATATTGAAAACACAGGGTTACTATTTAAAAACCGACTCTTAATTTAAATAATTATTTATTTTATTTAAATTTAGTTAAAGTGAAAATTGTTACCTAATACCTATATATGTTAAAAGTAATTTATTGGAGTAATTGTAAAATAATTTTAGATATATAAAAACTTTATTGAACTTTTCACCATCTTTTACCCACCTCTTATGAGAATTTGAAAATTTACATAAAACATAATTTTACTGCTTCAATGAGTGGATTTTTGAAAATCAGAGAGACACGGTTATTATCAAGGATTAAAATTTGCTTCAATAAGATAAAAATTATTTTTGATGAGTAATAACTTTTTACTTTTATTTACCGCGGTTAACCGTAAATATGGTAATTAAGGGTAAAAATGGTATTTTTATTACCCTAACACCTATCCTAATTGTATTGCATAAGTTTAATTCGACCAAAAACAACCTTAGGAATAAAATATGACCTTTTTATGTCCACATAGATTAGATTAGGACGTATAATTTATTTTATTTATAGAAGAGTTAAAATAGTTAAAATCAAAGTTTAATAACTAAAATATTTTTAATATAGGGTTATAAATAAGATAAATTCGACTATAAATATTAATTATAAAACTATGAAGATTTCCTAAATAATTTTATTTTATTTAAAAATTTTAGGAATTAAATATGTTAATTAATTTATGACACATTAGTGATGCAGAGATAACCTAAATTATGAAATATTAAAATAATTGATATTATAAATACCGAAATAAATGTAATTTGAGACTTTTTATGAATAAAAATAATTTTATTGGTTAATATGACATGTTAGTATTTAGTTAAATAACATTTTTCGAACTAATAATTTTTTTATGATTTTCACAAAAAACAATTACCAAATAGTGTCAAATTTGACATAAAATAGTTTTTAAAAGAAATATTATTTTATTGATTGTTTTTTTATTCCTAAAAATCTATGGTTATCGAAAATGACTTAGAAAAAGTTATATATATTAATAATGAACAACTTGGGGTTCTTTTGGCTTGTTATGGTGTGTTTTTTAACCATATAGAATAAGAAAACAAGAAGAAATGGTAAATTGAAAATTATTTAACATAGAGTTAAATCTAAATGATAAGGTTAAAATAGGACCCTAAACTTGTCTAAAATCTATTTTTTATAGGATTTAGGCTAATCCCCACCTTATATTTGAACTAAATCAATTTAGATATATTATAAACCGAATATGACATTATTAAAAAATAATATTTTATGTTTTTCCAATGGTGACCCTCTCATCCCTTATAAAAAGGGAACCCCTTCCCTCTTCTCTTCACACCATTTTGAGCCTGGAAGCTCAGCCAAAACCTGATAATTCCCCTTTTAAACCTCAATAATTAAATTATATAGGTTCTGGTCTTCTATAAAGAACAACACTAGTTCCCTAAAATGAATTTTAGAGGAGGTGTGTCGAGGAAGAGGTAATCTCTTCTACCGACTCTTTCATGTTTCATTCATATTCTACGTAAATTTTTTATTTGATTAATTATAAAGTAAAAAAATCATTATTAAATATATTTTGATATATTATTATATTAAACAAACGTATTTCACCCTTTATTCATCCTATGGGAAACGAAATCAACGCTCCTATGTACATACGGAATACCATCTCCACACCGTGGTGTAATCAGTTTTTCCACCACCACCATACTTGGATGGGTATAATGGTGTAAAGAATAACAATAAATAATTATTATAACATCACACTGATTATATGATATTCCATAATCCACTAAAATACCATTCAATAATTATGATAATGATATCATCACTCGTGCGTACGTATGGATTACCGTATCCACGATTCAATGAGATTCATTCTCCATGTCAACCATTCAAGAATGATTATAAAGTATATATAATGAATAATAATGAAATATATGACATAATGAATCTACTGGATTTGTATATATATATATATATATATTTCATCAACTTTATTCGATTCATTTCAATAAGGAAACGAAAAACAATGTTCATGCGTACGTATGACCTACCATCTCCATGAACAGTGCATTTTATTTCATTCACTTATCTATTATATATATATATATACTGAATATATGTGATATATAAATCATGATTTACTTTCTGGAAGTAAGTAAATCCTTATATAAGTACTAATAGTATCATGAACAACAATTCGAATCACGTACGACATATGAAAAGAATATTTCCCCAAATGTTGTTTTAACATGGAATTGAAAAATGAACGGGTAATATAAATACATAATTGAACCATATATGATATCATAAATATTATTATGATTCTGTTACAAGTTATTAATATGTTTAAACCCACTATAAAGGAGTCTCGGACACATATAGAAGAAATTGGATATAAGGTAAGGGAAAATTTTGCAATCTCATTTTTATCCGAGATTGCTTGTATGTAAGTATTTACTGGGGTTATGTTTATCATCCATGTCCATGTTTTCTAAAAAATGTTTTCATAAATTGTTACTACTCTTACATGTATGTTTAAAGTTATTTTTACTATTTTTTGACTTTTTCCACATTGTATGGAAGGAATCATTCCTATGTTTACCATATAAGGTACTTTTTCACTTTTCCGGCAAAAGTACGAGAAGAATGTTTTTTTAACTCATACGATATGAATGGATTTTTATGGTTTCATAACAACTTATTTTCATGAAGCTTATTCTACAAGATTTCATGACTATTTTCAACAAAATCTTTTTCTTCTAAAATTTCATGGCATTTGGTGAAAAGAAAATGATATTGAATAAGAACTGATATTTTCCTCGAGAATTTATTTCAAGTGTTTTATCAAAACCATTTTCCATCTATGATGACATTATTTCATATGTGTATGTTTCAAGTATAATAACTCTATGATTTACATGGTTTCACTTTTCTTATGATGAAATGATATCTATTTGTTTTATATAGATTATGTTATGATGGGATGATGTTTATGAAACCCATTTTTATTCATTGGGTTATGATGAATGATTTATGTTTATGTTGTTGCACACATAATAATGATTTCATTATGATATGGGTTGGACATATATCTCCCTTCAATGAATTGGGTAAAGATTTATTTCTCATGATATAGACATGGATGGAATGATAAGTTAATCTGGTTCAGTGATACAGGACTGGAACGAGGAGTGAACTCGATTCAGATAGGGACTTTGTCCACTACGATGGTCTTGTAAGCAATGCCCTGGATACTATGGAAATCATATCATATGCTTAATGGTTTCCACAATTAAATGTTTTATTCTCGTTGTATTATATCATGATTAATGTTCCTTTATGATATAAGCCATATGTACATCCCAGATTTATGTCTTTGCTAAATATTTTGCTGTTTAGATTTTATGTTCATGTTTTTTTATTCAAATGATTATAGATTGTTTTAGGTTCTATATGTTTACCCTTACTAATCATTTTACCTCACCCTTTATATGTTTTATTTTCCCCAGGATATAAAGAAGTTATTAGGTAAGAAAACAAAAGCGGATGATCTTTATGGGAGATGTTGAAAATATATCACCGTGATTAGAAGATTGTGTTCCCAGTTTCCAAAGACATGAAACTATTATGATCTATGAGTATTGGTTTTTCTTATGTATTGAGTATTCCAAAAAAGTAATGTAATGTCCAAGTACATCAGGTTTGGGGTCTCTACAATTGGTATTAGAGGGAGGTTTATTTACCTTTGGAAACTAGGATGTGAAACCTTTAGTGAAATCCCTAGAGATATTTCTAAAGTATGTCTACGGATGTCCCTATGGTTAAGTATACATATAGTTTAGAGTCCTATAATTATGTTGAAAATCATGAATATCCTAGGGTGAACCTAAGTTGTCATGGATTAATGAATATTTTATATGTTAGACATCCCATAAGTGACTTTTTATGATTATGTGGTTCCTCGTTATTTTAACTATTTCTTACACTATGGTTTCTGGTCTTAGTCAATAGTGGGAACAATAAGGAATTCAGTTAACATTGATTCTAATGGACAAATTGGTGACTATGATCCACAAAATTATGTAACACCTGGAGAGGAAGATATTGTGATTATGCCAAATCAGTCATCTCGATATATGATTAACACGGTGAACTTTAGTTGTAATCCTAAGAAATAAAATTAGAGGAAGATGAACATTTATGCATATTAGAATGGTGATGAGCATAGAGAAAGGAAGATTGAGATTTTTAAATAAGGTAAGAAGAACCTTGATGAAGACATCAAATGGAGGGGAGGATGTTATCTGTGTGGAGAGAAGGGTGATAGAGTGATATATTGTTATGGAGTTTAATGTCTTATCTATGGAGAACATGAGAAGTACCCAACTCAATGCCCTGATGTAAGAGGTTACTACTAAATCATGGAAGGGATTCTTCCATGACAATAATTGAAGAGGATGGATTGAAGTGATTATGTATTGGTATTCAAGAATTATGTTTTTGAGTTACTTTTATGGTATATTAGAATATTTATGTATTGGTCCATTGTGGTTTTCAATAATTTTACGGTACTAGTATCCATGAAAAGTGATTGAAATATTTTTGGAAGGCAGATGAAATGTGCATAATGAAGGGATAAGGACAACTTAATATGTATAAAAGTATTCATGAGTTCATGACTGATATAAGGACAATGTGATGTCATGGTTTGAGTATATCAAAATTTTGGGATTTTCATATGTGGAAAGAGTTAACATTTGACAGCATTCATGTTTTCACTAGGGTCTAATGGGTATTCATTTTTCAATATAATACATGATTCTGGCATTCGAATGTATGGAATGATACCAACAAGACATATCTTATGATATATGGGGATAAATGATGGCATTTATATGCTTGGTAGATAACCACTCTATCAATCTTTTTCCTTATACTGTGAGTTTGGGTAAGCCTAAAAATTATAATAGATTAAGTTAGATATCAGATAGTATTGTTTAAGTCGAGAACTTTTTTATATTATTTTCGGAATGTTATAATAGTATAGTTTTTGAAAAAGGAAAACACGTAGGATGGGTAACAACCTGTCAAGTCGGACATGGTTGTTGGAATTGAACCCACAACCGAAGTGAGACAAGACTTTATCACCTACCACTGGCCTACCAGAAGTCCCTGGTTAGAATAAATTAGGCTTAATTTATTAAGCGGTATGATAGATGAAGTATAAGTCCAATATAGAAACCACATACGACTAATATCACCATAGATTCACTTATGTGTATAACTTTTGTTAACCTTCTATTTGAGACATGTTGAATGGCCTATCATTCTATCACATGATCTGATAACACTTCATGAAAGTTAAATTCAACTTTATTTCTTTAAGGGATGATGTGGAAATTGTTCAAGGAACAAACAATAGTGATATTGTTCCAAAATCAAGTAAGTATTTCTTTTAATTCGAAATTTTCAACTTTAGGGAAATGATATTGAAAACCAAAAATGTTGTCCTAGTGCTGTTATATATGATTAATCAAATAGTAACATAGATCATCACAAATTTATGGCTTTGTGATTTTTGGATTTTTCATAGCCATTTTCTCTACCACTCTCCATTAGAACATGATGGATAGATTTCTCTACCATATCCATATTTTCACCTATGTTCCCCTATGTGGAAACCTAGTGATGAGTTAATTTGGTAAACCGTGATGTTCCATACTTCAAATTTTAAAATGATGTTTTAGTATTCCTTTTTACAATGTGGGTTTCTTTGAATGATACTTTCAAGTAGTAAACCATTTATAACCCTGACAAATTTCAAGGGAAAAATTCATTTTAAGGGAAGTAGAACATAACAACCCAATATTTTATGAGATTTTTTTTTAATTTCATTGATGTATTCTGTTATACACAACAAAAAAAGTTGCTTGTTTTATACGCAACACCGTATATGCAACACTATTTGTGGATCGTGTTAAAAAAAATTCATGTTTGTTGGATAAAAGTTATTCTACACAACATTGAGTGTATATATATATATATATTAAATGTATAAATGAAATATGGTTGGATTCTATTATACACAACAATAATGGAATCTTACACTACACGCAACTCTGACTTGGCTTTCTTTACATGCAATCACTACCTTCCATGATAGCTTTTGTTGTACGCAACACTGAGTTTCACTAAACCATGATATGTTATTAAAATATTATATAAACTTGCTGTTATGAATAGTAATACACTGTTTTTGAATTTTTTTTAATTTTATCGTTCAAAATGGACTTCATTTTTGGATTCGGAATATCGATATTAGCCTAGGTTGAATTTTTTATATTTTTCTGAAAACATTTAATTTTTGATAAATATTTAAAACACTGGGATACTATTTAAAAACTAACTTTTTATTTAAATTCATATTAGGTCAAAATTTATACATAATACCTATATTTGTTTAAATTAATTCATTAGAGACATTTTATAACAATTAAAGATATATAAAAAGTTTATTGAACTTTTCACCGTCTTTTACCCACCTCCTAGGAGAGTTTAAAAATTTACATAAAACATAATTTTACTGCATCTAATATTGGAATTTCGAAAATATGAGAGACATGGTTATTATCGAGGTGTAAAATTTGGTTCAATAAGATAAAAATAATTTTTTGGTGAATAGTAACTTTATACTTTTATTTACCACGGTTAAAAGATTATAGGGTAATTAAGGGTAAAAATGGTATTATTATTACCCAAACACATATCCTAATTCTATTTGATAAGTTTAATTAGACAAAAGATTCCTTGGGAATAAAATATAACCATTTAGGTCCACTTGGATTAGACAAGGACATTTAATATTATTTTATTTAAAGAAGAGTATAAATAGTTAAAATCAATGTTTAATAAAAAAGACATTTTTAAAATAGGGGTATAAATAATATAAATTATAATATAAATATTCATTAGAAATCTAAAAATAATTCCTACATAATGGTATTTTATTTATAGTTTTTATACATTATATAAATTATTTTATTTATGACACAATGGTGATGCAATAATAACCTGAATAATGAAATATTAAAATAATTGATATTATAAATACCAAACTAAATGTAATTTGAAACTTTTAATGAATTAAAATAATTGTATAGGTTACTATGACATGTTAGTATTGATATAACTATCTTTTTTCGAACTAATAATTCTATAATGATTTTCTTAAAAATCAATTACCAAATATTGTCAAAATTGACATAAAATTGTTTTTAAAAGCAATTTTATATTATAAATTGTTATTTAATTCCTAAAAAATAAGTATTATCCAAATTTCATATACAAGGTTATATATATTAATAATTGGGTTATTTTGGCTTGTTATAGTATGTTTATTAACCATATAGTGTAAGAAAACAAGGAGACACAGTAAAGGTAATATTATTTAACGTAGAGTTAAATCTAAATTATAATGATGCAATAGTAACATAAACTTATCTAAAATATATTTTTTGAGGTTATTTTGAGCCATCCCCACCATATCATCGAACAAAATCAATTTTGAGCTCTTATAATCTGAATATGTCTTTATTATAAGATCATATTTTAATTTTTTCTAATGGTGCCCCTCTCCTCACTTATAATAAGGGCACCCCTTCCCTCTTCTCTTAACACGTTTTTGAGCCTTCAATCTCAGCAAAATCCTACCAATTACTCTTCTCAATCACTCTATTTATATCATTGAGGTTTTGGATTTCTCAAAAGAACAACTCTAGTTCCCTATGAAGAAGTTTAAGGGAAGTGCGTCGAGGAAGAGGTAATCTATTCTACCGACTCTTTCAAGTTTCTTTCTTCTTCTACATTATCTTATTTATTTTTTTCATTATAAAGTATTAACATCAGTATTAAATATATACTGATATGTTATTATAAATATGAAACAACCCTATTTCACTTTCTATCCATCCTACAGAAAATGAAATCATCGCGCGTGCGTACGTACCGAATACCGTCTACATGCCATGGTGTAATCAGTTTTTCACCACCACCTTACTTGGATTGGTATAATGGTGTAAAGAATAACTATATATAATTATAATAATATAACACTGATACTATGATATTCTATCACCCACTCCAATACCATTCAATAATTATGGGAACGATATCATAGCTCGTGCGTACGTACGGATTACCGTCTCCACGACGCGATGAGATTCATTCTCCATGTTAACCATTCAAGAATTATTATAAAGTATATATAATGAATAATAATGAAATATATGACATAATAAAGCTACTGGATTTATGTATATATATGTGTATGTCATCTAATTAATTTCATTCAATTCAAAAAAAATGAAAAACAACGTTCTGCGTACATACAACCTAGAGTCTCCATGAATGGTGTATTTCATTTCATTCACCTATCTATTATATATATATATATATACTGAATATATATTATATATAAATCATGATTTAAAATCTATAAGTAATTAAATAATGATATAATTAATAATAGTATCACGAACAACAAGTCCAAACACGTTCGACAAATGAAAAGAATATTACCCCAAACGTTGCTTTAACAAGGAATTGACAAATGAACGGGTAATATAAATACATAAGTGAACCATATATGATATCATAAATATTATTAAGATTCTATTAGATGTTAATAATATGTTTAAACCCACTATATTTGAGTCTTAGACACATATGGATGAAATAGTACATAAGGTAAGGGATAATTTTGCAATCTCATTTTTTTATCTGAGATTGCTTATTCGTAAGTATTTATTGGGGTTATGTTTATCATCCATGTCCATGATTTCTAAAAAATATTTTCATACAATGTTTACTACTCTTCCATGTATGTTTAAAGCCATTTTTACTCTTTTTCGACATTTACCACATTTTATGTAAGGAATCTTTCCTATGTTTACCATATAATTCACTTTTTAACTTTTCCGGAAAAATTAAGAGAAAAATGTTTTTTAAGTTATACGGAAAGAATAAATTTTTACGGTTTCATTAAACATTATTTTTATTAGTCTTACTCTACAAGATTTCATGAATATTTTCAAAAAAATAATTTTCTTTAAAAATTTCACCACATTTGGTGAAAATAAAATGATTTTGAATAACAAAGGATATTTTCCCCAAGACTTAATTTCAAGTGTTTTTATCAAAACCATTTTCCATATATGATGAAATTATTTCATATGTGTATGTTTCAAGTATAATATCCCTATGATTTACATGGTTTCACATTTCTTATGATGAAATGATATCCACTTGTTTTATATGGATTATGTTATAAAGGGATGATATTTATGAAACCCATTTTTTCGTTGGGTTATGATTAATGATTTATGTTTATGTTGTGTCACACATAAGAATGATTTAATTATGGGATTGGTGGAACCAATATATCCCTCTAAAGCATTGTGTAATTATTTATATCTCATGAGATATATAGGGCTAGAACAGTATGTTAATCTGGTTCAGTGATACAACTGGAATGAGGAGTGAACTCGATTCAAAAGGGACTTTGTCCACTAAGATGGTCTTGGCTGCAATGCCTTGATTACTATGGAAATCATATCATGTTTTTAATGGTTTCCAAAATTACATGTTTTATTCCCATTCTATTTTATCATTTTTTATGTTCCTTAATGATATATGCCTTACGTACTTCCAAGATTAATGTCTTTTCTCAAGATTTTGATGTTTATATTTTATGTTAATGTTTTTGCATTCAAATGTATATGGATTATATTTTGTTCTCTATGTTTACCCTTACTGAGAATTTGAGCTCACCCTTTATATATTTTCTTTTCCCTAGGATATAAATAATTATTTTAGGTATGAACACAGAAGGGGATGATGTTTATGGGAAATGTTGAAGGTCTATCACCATGATTAGAAGATTGTGTTCCGAGTTACCAAAGACACTAAACTATTATAATCCTTGAGTGTTGGTTTTTCTTATGTATTAAGTATTCTGCAAAAGTAATGTAATGTACAATTACGTCATGTTTGGGGTCTCTACACATAGTGTCATACGTGAAACATCTTTTCATAAGCCCCATCCACCATTGTCACTCCATAGTGGCACATGGGAAACATCCTTGCATAAACCCATTCAACATTGTCTCTCCATACCGACACATGGCCAGCTTCCTTACATAAGCCCTCCACTAATGCCACTCCATAGGGAACATGGGAAGCTTCCTTCTGTAAGCCCCATCCACCAATGCCAATCCATACTGTCACCTGAGCACCTTCATTGTGTAAGTACCATCCACTATTGTAGTTTCATAGTGGAACAAGGGTTGCATCCTCGCATAAGACCAATCCACCATTGTCGGTCCACAACAGCACCCGATCATTTTCCTTGATTAAGAACCATTTATTATTGTCATTCCATAGTGTCACACGGGTAGGCTCGTTGCGTAAGCCCCATCCACCATTTCCAATCCATTATAGCCCCCAGGTAGCAACCTTGATTAATCCCCATAGACCATTTCTGCTCCATAGAATCACCCGGGTAGCTCCCTTGTGTATGCCACATCCACTACTACTGCTCCATAGTGATAGACAGGATGCATCCTTGCGTAATCCCCTTCCACAATTTTTACTCCATAGAAGCACCCAGAAACCTTACTTGCATAATCCCCATCCATTATTTCTGCTCAAATAAGGGCACACAGGCAGCTTCCTTATGTAAGCCCCATCCACCATTGTCGCTCCATAGTTGCACAAGGGAAGATTCCTTACGTAAGACCCATCCACTATTTCCACTCCATAGGGGCACACATGATGATTCTTTATGTAATAACTATCCTCCATTTCATCCCCATAATGTCTCCCAGTTATATTGCTTGCATAAGCCACATCCACAATTCATGCTCCATAGTCCACCTGGGAAACTTCTCTGCATATGCCCCATCCACTATTGTGGTTCTTTAGTCTTAGATGAGTGGCTACCTTGCGTAAGCCCCATTCACCATTGATGCTCTATAAGGGAACCCACGAAGCTTCCTTTCATTAGCCCCTTCCACCATTTTCTCTCCAAAGTGGCACTCAAGTGGCTTATTTGTGTAAGCCCCATTTACCATTGCCACTCTACAGCGGCTCCCAAACAGCTTCCCTCCATAGGACCAATTCACCATTTCCACTACAAAGTGAATCCCATGTAGCCTCCATGTGGAAGCCCCATCCACCATTAGTACTCCATAGTGGTACCCAGACAGCTTAATTTCATAAGCCTCATTCATGATTTCCTCTCTACAGTGGCACCTGGACAGCTTCCTTGCATAATCCTTATTCACAACCCTTCATGGATACACCATTGCACCGTGATCGATTGGTCCTTATTGCCTCTTTATTCTCAAATCAATCATGAATCACATGGGCTTAGAGTAGTAAGCATTGACCAAGACATCCTCTATGGGAGCCTTAGAATAGAAGCCCCAAAACCCTTCTTAATCTTCTTAGACGTTGATCCTTTCTAAGGCCAGGTATGTAGGAATCCTCCCAGAGGTTCAAGCCCAATGTCCATTGGTTCCAACCCCCCATTATGTCGGTTACCACTCCTCTTGAACTACATGGTAATTTATCATCACCAAGGCATGGTACGTTTGATTCCTCTCTGAGGTTCAATCCCACCGTCCATTAATTTTGACCCTCTTCACATTGGTTCACTGAAAACCCACCCAAACAACGTGGACCTTGATCCTCACAAAGGAACGGTATGTAGGAGGCCTCCCAGAGTTTCAATCCCACCATCCATTGATTCCAAACCTATTCATGTTGGTACACAAAATAGCCACATGAACTACATGGACTTTGATATTTGCTATGGATGGTTTGTAAGAATCCTCCCTGAGGTTCATTCCCACCATCCATTGTTTCCAACCCTCTTCATGTCGGTCCACCAACCCACTTAAACTACATGGTCCTTAATCCTTTCCATGCAGAGGTATATAGGAAACCTCCCTAAGGTTCAACTACAACCACTCATTGGCCACAACCATCTTCATGTTGGATCACTAACCAACCTGAACTACGTGGTATTTGATCCTATCAAAGGAAAGGTACATAGGAAGCCACCCTGAGGTTCAAGACCACCATCCATTGGTTCCGACCACCTTCACTACATACCAAATTCGTCCTGTATGATAGTAAATGGTATATCCCCTTTTCATCCTGCATGACGTTAAATTGCATCCCCGATCCAGCGGTAAACAGTTGTCACCCCATTCAGTGGTATGCCATTGTCACCCCATTCAGCGGTAATCCATTTTCAACCCCATCTGACGGCATGCTGTCTTCATATGAACTATGAGGTATTTGATTCCATGCAACAAGGATACATAGGAGGTCTCCTCAAGACTCATGCCCAACATCACCTTCATCCTCAAGTAGATTACATCTCATTCATTATCCAATTCATCAAACTCTCCATCATCCATCCTAATTCTTACTCGAGCCACCACATCATAGATGAATCATTCCACCCCATTCCCCATTCACATTAAAAAAAATCGGGTAACTAAAAACATGCTGGCCCCAATATCAGTGTTCCCTCAAGGAGTTGCACCCATCTGATCCACTCTAATTAGTGTTTTGATTAGTCTGTTCCATTTCACTTGAAGTTAAACTCATGGCATACCCTGTGTTAAACATGGGATATTGATGGAGACCTCATATACCTGCCAATGGCATAAATGTTTTTTCATTCAACGTGGTATGCCTTGGGCTTCTACACGCTCAAGAAGACATATAATAAGGGGAATAAACCCAAACACGCTAGTGTCCGAGCATCCAGTCATTCCAGTGATGTCCAACGTGACTAATCCCCTTACCGTAGGTTTCTTCCCTAACCGGAAAACATTTAATTTCCCGATATAAGCAGTGTAAATAACCGGTGTCCTTGAAGAAATGGAATTAGGAAGAGTTTCAAGAACAATGTATCAAATCTATAAGGGAGTCCCAAACTAGGTGACTTTTTCTGAGGAGGAATCCAAGGAAGGAAGAAATGGAATCCCATCATCCTGTTCTGATCAAGGAGAAAACGTCCCTGAAAAAGTAACAGATGTCATCTCCCTTTGGAATGATAGAATGTGGGCAAACAAACAACGCTACCGTCATCGACCTTGACAGGTCCTCCCGCCCCGGAGAAACCATCGAAAATAGAGAACTTTAGCATTGTTTTTTGTAAAAATTTATAATATGGGTTATGGAATAGTTTGTCTCATGATGCCTCACATTTCAATAGGTGAATATTGGGGACCTTGTTTTGGTATGTTTTTGTAGCCCCTTGAGAATCCAATGTTGAAAATAGATAGAATATCGCTTGAATATATTAAATGGGCTCCATGGGATGTAAATTATTATGATGTAATCTAAGTGATATATTACTATCTCAGAAAGTCTATAAAAATCCTTAAAATCATTGAAAAGTGTTCAAATGATATTTTGGAAAAGATATACATGTAGGATATTCCTCACATTCTTGGTGTCCCCTTGAAAATTTTCACTGACTGCTATATGTTATTCACATAATGGATTTCAATGTGCCAATATAAGACACTCAGGGCATAGATAAGGATGAGAACATAAATTCATCCTTGGAAAGATGGATAGACTATGTAGATTATCACTGTGTTGGTGGATATGCTAAGGGATTGTGAGTAAGACTTTGGCTAGAGATAAGAGGATAACATTTCCCTAGTAGAATATTAGTATAATTTTTTTACCACAGTACTATCGGGATAAATAAATTTGGGGACTCTTATGGGAGACCCTATAGGCCCCCATTATTATATACAAATATTTGAAAGATGTATCTCGTGGGTCTATAGTTAATGAAGTAGATTAAGGAGAAGGTCCAAGCTATCTATGTGATGATGATGACAACCTAGAGTTGGAAGAAATCTTAAAGAGATCGATATTTGGGACATTATTTTTTGATAATGGAGACCATGTTTTCATGGGAGCCTCACAATGATGATGTTTACAGTGATGTTTTTGGGGAGGAAATATATAAACAAGGATCATGCAGATGTTGGAAAACATGTAAATGGTTTGTGAGTTTTCTTTACACCTCCCCATATCCCTGTAGTTCGACTAGGTGAATGCCCACTTCTTTGTGTCACACATGAGGAGTGACCTGCGTTACGCCATGCACATTATTGGATAGTGTGATATGTTAATCAAGGATGTGGTCAGTTTTTTAGAGATTCTATTGGTGATGAAGATCAACTAGAGAAGAACTTTCATGGATGGATCATCTCTTTGTTTGTTGTTTAGACATCTCATAAATGTGCATGAAATATCAAGATAGTAGGATATCAAGATTTGGGTTGTGTATCTCAATATTTTTGTGTTTTTTTTATTTTTGGTGATTATAATATTGAGGCACAAAATAATATAGAGAAAAAATTCTGATTTGTTTGAATTTCAAATATTTATATATATATATTTTTTAGAGAAAATCTGTGAGAAGGCGTGTGATTTTGAGGCCCAGGGATCCCCAAATTAATTTTACAATGATATTGTATATATTTTATATTATTAGTGACCAATTTATTTATTAAAATTGGATCACTCTTTAAAAATAATGGGAATTGAAAATTTATACCATACTTATGTCTGGAATGAACGTTTTACCCAATTCTTAACCTAAAATAGGCCGATTGGGAGATTTAGGAAGCCACCACCACTAGCGAGTAAATTCTGTTAAAATAAATAATTGTATTTATATATTTAAATTATTTAATATAATATATTTTATCAATAAATATAAAATTATTCCAAATTATCATATGATATATTCTGGCAATTGAGAGAATTTATAGAATTCTCCTCCTCCTTCCATTAGCGAATTGAAATCAGATGACGATGATACTCCAAATAAAAGATTATAGGATAGAAGCAAATGAAAGGAATCCTCCCAATAATTCATGATAAATTCTATCAATAATTAATAAACTAACATCAATTTTTAATCATTAATTAGATTATTATGACCTTTTCGTTAAATTTATTAATCAATGTCAATTTATCCCCTATGATCTAGTCCAATTGAACCATGACATGTGTGCATGATTTGATGAATTTGATTATTCAATATTTTTCTAAATTATGAAATAATCATTTAGGATCATTTCCCATGAAATATTAGAAAAATAAGATGCTACTTTGACATTGTGAATCCCCTAACCCCCTCAATTTCATATTGTTAATAATCGTTGGACATTATAGTCAAAATTCAACATTATCTTACAAGAATGATCCTGATCAGAACCCAATATTCAAAATTGGTTAATGGAAGATGGAGGTATTGAATATCATGGATGGATTTGGGGTTGGATAATGGTATTATGGGTGTTTATTCTCATGTATTTAATATATGAATGTGATTAGAGTATTAGGATAATGTATTGGGGCAGAGGGGAATACATGTTCACCAGAGAATGAATGATATAAAATTTCGATCAACTTGATGGCTAGAATCTACCATTCTATGCTAGATGATCCTCTTTTGGGATGAACTTCACTCTTACTCAATTGGGGTTTGATGTGATCTGAAACTTGTTGAATGGATTAATAGTTTCGGAAAAATATCAACTATATGACACGTAGTCCAAAGAACACAATATGTGTATGTCATATTCTATGACATCTATGGTTTTAGGTGAGATATTTATCACATGGTTAGCAGGAATATAGATTATATCTGACCTTGTTTAGAAGAAAGAAGCATGTACTATTGGATTACACGGGCACTTTTTCACGAACCGTCCTCGGGGCCCGTTTTGTGACTACCTTAATCCCGCATTCCATAGGCCAGGGGCTGGAGACTAGCACCAAAGGCGTTAATCCTGATAAAAGGGAAGGAATTTACATTATATAAGTAAACAAACACAACAGAGAACGAAAACTAAATTAAACAGTAATTAAACCGAGTAAAAAGTAAGTGCTGAAAAATAAATGGGCCAGAATACAATCCCAACTGAATGTACAGTACAACTGAAAATAATGTACAGCTGTAGTAAAGTAAATTAGAAACCACTGAGTCTTCCTCTACCTATCCCACTTGAAGGGTGGGTACATATGGTCTCCTCATCTCCTTGGGTTTGGCCATCTACTCTGTGTACGTCCCGTCTGATAGTCTACCTCCAGATACAGTCTCGATCCTCATGCCTCAACCACGATCAGCGATGTCTATCGTCTGCAACTAACACAATGTAGTGCGGGCATAGCCCGTGCAGGGGTGAGTATGCAATACTCGTTAGGGACCCCGAGACCCCCGATTTTCTCCTACAATCCACAAAGGATAAACCACAAAGGAAAGATACAAACATGAAGTATCAACCAAATCTACTATGGTATAAGCCCATACATATACTTAAGTCATCAATTCCAGTTCGGCTCCAACTCACGATCCCATGTACAACCCAGTCCACACAGGAATGAACAACCCAATCCATATATGAAAGTAAGTCAATCATATCAATGATATTGATTATAAGTCAAGACTCATCACACACAAGTATAATACTCACGAATCGGGGTGGAGATGATAGATATATCCTCTGAATCATATCCCCTACCGAACCCACGTAGGATCGAAGTACAAAAGTCATCATTGCCGAACCCACGTAGGATCCTAGTATAGTAGTCATCGCTGCCAAACCCAGGGAGGATCCTAGTATAGTCTTCATCACTACCGAACCCCCATAGGATCCTAGTATAGTTGTCCTTGCTGCCAAACCCACATAGGATCCAAGTACAGTCGTCATCATCGTCGTAGTCGCAGCCAGCTCTAGGGTTCCCACACACAACACGCTTGATTACAGGAGGTTCCTCTCAACAAGCCAAGAGGGAAGATACATCAACTTTCATGAAGACCAGAGTTGAAGTATCACAATGTTCCGTCTCGTCATAAGGAACACATCACGATAGATGGTGCGTCAATCAGATGCCTGGTCTGAGAGATATAGGTAGTTCCGTCCTAGGGGCCCAGTTAGAAATACGCTCATTTCTAACCCAGACAATATATATAGTTGTCCAAAACACAAGTGGAGTAATCCAAAAGAAATGCCTCACCAATAGGAATTCATAGCAGTTGACGGAAAGTCATTTGAACGTCCGGTCCTTAAGTTATAAGTGTTTCTGCTCCAAGGGCCTGGTTGGTTTTAGGTTCGAACCAACCCACCCATAACCAAAAATGGCAAAAACCTCAATTGTAATGTATCGAAATGGCTTACTTGATCCATGGATCCCTATGCAACTAACGGTGCATCGATTGGAGGTCTGTAGCCCATGTTATGGGCATTTGAACGAACCAGTTACATAAATCGGGGTCTGGGCCCAGTACGACCTGACCCAATACCCCCTACGTCAGCACGAAACAGGTCGACCAAACCTGTGTCTAGGTCCGGCCTAATTGGGCGTGGCCTAGTCTATGGATGGTCATAGCCCGACCTGGTGGTGTGCAGCCCATCCCGGCGTGGCGCGGCCGGCCCGGCCCACGTGTCATATGGCTGTCCCGGCCTACGTGGCCTGCGGCCTGGCTCCGAGGCTGGCCGCAGCTCGGTGCTGGCCAAAAAGTGCATAAAGAGGGCACCAACCCTTTTTTTTGAATTGTCGGACCCAGTGGGGTCCGCCCTGAAATCTGTTTGGGGGGGTTACAACCCCTGGTTTTCCTGGAAAATTGCTGGAAGTTTTGGGTGACCGGTTGTGAGCCGCCGCAGGACCTTTGGGTCCCGCCTCCTAGTGATGCCGAAAAACGATTTTATGGCCACCCCTTCTTGGTTTTTTGCGGCCTGAGGCCGCAGCTTGTCTCACTAGCGCGGTGCGACGGTGCCATGCCCCTTCATCGCGGCCAGCTCCTAGCCGCGGCCTCACTGTCGCGGCGCGACGGTGCCGCGGACCACCACCGCGGGCCAATCTGTCAGCAGTCCAATTCATCCTAGTGAGGTTTCATTGCATCGTGCCGCCATTTCCTCAGACAACAATGAAGATGAACAAGAGAAAGCAGGGGATAATCGGCCGTGTTTGTGCGGTCCGATCTCCCCACGTTATGATGATAACATTCGGCCAAAATTTTAAAAAACTATGGCTGATGTTAAAACATGAAAAAAAGAATTAATCCATACCTTGTGACGTGATCTGTAGAGAGGTGGCATCATTCGTTGATGACGGTAAGGTGACATCGCCGTTTTTGAATTTCCCATGGCGGTGTCTCATCACTAGATGGAGAACCGGGAAGTGTTCTTCGACAAGAAGAATGGTCGTTCTTCATCGGAGGAAGAAGTTCCTCAATGCTTTAGAGCTCTCCTTCCAAATCCACTTCACACAACAATTGTAACCAAAAATAAAATAAGATTATCCTGGTTCTATTTGACTTTTCCATGAATTTCAAAAAAATAAAATTCAAATACATTGTTAAATTAATTGAAGAGGATTAATCAATTAATTTAGAGTGTATTGGAATGTATTAAAGTGACAGAGAGGGGTTACATAATTAAGTCCAAGAGGTTTCCCAATATTAAACACAAGGAGTTTAATGGGGGGTTTTTGGAATGCGAAGGGTTGAAGCTCGTGCGGGCCCCACCTCACATTTATCCTCACATGGGTAGTTAGGATGCTAATGGGTCCAACCCTAACTCACCCATGTATGATAAAACCACCTTAGTTAAAAAATAAAATTATACCACAATTTTATTCACTTTTTAATTAAACCACTTTTTTTAACATCTCCTCCCGAGCCAATGCATCTTCGGTAAAGGTCCTCTTAAGAAAATACTTGCGCTTCTGTTTCATCGGTGCCCTTAGATTTCAATTCCGAGCACTGGTTAAAAAGTTAAAAAAACCTCTCTTTCGTTCACTGGACGTACCTGAGCTAAACGTCAGAAATTGATTCCGGGCACATCAGGCCTAAGTGTTAGGTGCCGTCAGAAACTGTGTACTCATAAAATCCCAAAGAATTTATGAAAAACAATTCCATGAAATTTACGGGTCATTACATTAATTCCTCCTCAGGGATTTAAATCCCCGTAAAGCTAAATCATAAACTAGGGAAACAAATGAGGGTACTGTGCACGCATCTGATCCTCCTGGTCCCTATGCTCTCAGGGAAGATCACATCCTACGACCTGATGCGGACTAGACGAATTGACTATCCTCGTAGGACCCTCTCTTGTCAATCCATGACTTCCAGCATGACCTTCACAAAATTCACCTCGTCATTGATGTCCATATCCCTGTGGTCGATGATATGAATCTGGTCGTGCACGTATCTACTCAGATGAGATACTTGGGACTCTTCGTGCACCTGGTAAAACTGAGGTGGAAGGTCCAGGCCATAAGCCACCTCTCATATCCTGCTGAGAAACTGAAATGGTCTGATGAAGCACGGATATAACTTGTCGCCCTAGCCAAATCTCTGTAATCAATGTCGAGGTGAGACCCGTAAGAATATGTGGTAACCCTCCTTGAACTATAGTGGTCTCCGCCTTCTATCAGTATAGTATTTTTTTCTACTTTGTGTAGTCCTCATATGCTCCTGGATGATATACACCTTCTCTGTCATAGCCTGAACCATCTTTGGTCCTTCTAGTGCTGACTCCCCATGGTCAGTCCAACACAGAGGTGATCTCCAAGGTCGGTCGTACAATGCCTCGTATGATTTCATCCAGATGGTGGAGTGGTAGATTTTATTTTAAGAAATCTCCACCAAAGGTAGGTTATCCTCCCAGCTGTGACCAATGTCAAGGATGCATTCATGGAGTATGTCCTTGAGAGTCTGAATGGTCCTCTACGTATGGACATCCTTCTGAGGATGAAAGGTGGTGCATCCCAAATTCCTCATGAAACCCCTTCCAAAGCTGACAAGTAAAGCGAGATTCTCGATCGTAGATGATAGATGATGTTACACCATGAATCTGTACGATCTCTTGAATGAAGAGGGGTCCCAAGCTCTCCACTGAGCCCTTCTCTCTAAAAGGTAGGCAGTGGGCCGACATGGTGAGTCGGTCGACAATCACCCAGATGGAGTCATGTCCTCTAGATGTACATGGAATTTCCATATCAAAAACCATTAATATCACATACCACTTCCACACATGAACATATAAGGGTTTCACCATGTCTGCTGGTACCTGGTGCTCCACCTTCACATGCGGGCAGGTGAGGCATTGTGAAATGAACTCTTCCACAACCTTATTAATACCCGACCACTAGTTTTGTAGTCTATAATCCTAGTATATAATCACTACCCCTGGATGTACCACCAATGGGGAAGTGTGAAACTCCCTCAGAACCTCCTCCTGTAATGCATCTGGTACCATGGTACGTCCCCTGAAGAGGATGACATGCTCTGCTCCCTCAGAAAATCAATCAGGTGCCTACCCTATGGAAATCTGAGCACGTCGCGTATCAAAGTCAACATCCCCAAGTTGTGCCTCTCTGAACCACTGAAGTAGTGGAGAAGTGTATGTGAGTGACTGTAGAAAGGCTGCTCCATCTCTATCCTCGAAGGATATCTGCAACGCGACTAGCTGCTCTGTCACCTCTCCAAGTAGCTGAATATCTATTCTCCTAATGAGAGCATCAGCTACTACGTTCCCCTTACTAGGACCATAAACTATCTCAAAGTCATAGTCCTAGAGGAACTCGAGCCGTTTCCACTATCTCAGGTTCAATTACATCTGCAAGAAGATGTACCTGAGACTCTATTGGTCAGAGAAGACTGTAAAGCGCTCACCAATCAGATAGTGATGGCACATTTTGAAGGCGAAGACCACTTCTACTAACTCCATGTCATGGGTAGCATATTTCTGCTCACT
The DNA here is from genome assembly GCA_963277665.1 of Viscum album. NCBI lineage: Eukaryota > Viridiplantae > Streptophyta > Magnoliopsida > Santalales > Viscaceae > Viscum > Viscum album. Next base: position 806,406,156 of record OY728130.1, read on the forward strand.
CTACCTCAACTTGTTTGAAACATATGCTATCACTACCTGATCCAGCATCAATACACACCCGAGCCTGGTCACTGATGCATCGTAGTAAAATACGTACCCTACGCCCTTCTTCGGTAGCCTCAAGATGGGTGCACTGGTCAACCTCTGTCTCATCTCCTGGTAGCTCTGCTGACATCAATCGAACCACATGAAGGGTTTCCAATTCTTCGTCAATTATGAATGTGTTGCTGCTACTCTAGAGAATTCTGGCACAAATCTTCGATACTATCCATCCAGACCTAGGAATCTCCACACCTCAGTCATTCTCATGGGTGGCTCCCAAGCTAGTACTGCCTCGATCTTCACAGGATCCACCGCAACTCCCACCTCAGTGATGACATTCCCCAAGATGTGGACCTCTCGAATCCAGAATTGGATCTTCAAGCGCTTACCATAAAGTTGGTGCTCTCGTAGTGTATACAGTATAACCCAAAAGTGGTAAGCTTTCTCCTCCTCATTAATTGGGTAAATCAAAATGTCTTCGTTGATGACTACCGAAAAACCAATCGAGGTAATATTGGATGATCCTATTTATGAGACTCATGAACACTGATGGAGAATTGGTTACACTGAAAAGCATATCCACGAACACATAGTGGCCATATCGACAACTGAAGGTCGTCATCTGCACATCCACGTCTCGAACATTGAGCTAATGATAGCCTGACCTGAGGTCTATCTTCAAGAACCATCGTGTTCCCATCAGATGACTAAAGAGGTCATCAATCCTCGGAAGTGGATACTTCTTTTTCACAGTAACCTATTTCAGGCGATGGTAGACGACACATAATCACCAAACTCCCTTATGCCTTCTTGGAGAATAAAATCAGGGAAGCCCAGGTTGAAACACTAGGTCGAATGAATCCCTTAACCTGCAAGTATTCTAGTTGTACACATAGCTCACAATGCTCAGTGAGAGCCATACAATATGCTGTAGTAGATAATGGGGATGTACCGGGGTACAAGTAAATATAGAAGTCTACCTTTCTGTGAGGATGTAGTCCTGGAATGTCGTCAGGAAAAACATCTGCATACAAATCCACCACAACAGGAAAACTCAGACTCCTCACATCTACAACTCCTAGGATGAGACTAGCCAACTGATGAGAGATCGGTTGTCCTCTCCACTGTATGAGTCCATCTTATGCTGAAAAATCTTCCTTCTAACAGGTGAAGGTGAACCTACTCCCATTTGTGAAGACACACTTCACCTTGTGCCTAATACAGTCGATATGATCATTCACTATAGATATCCAATACATGCCCAAGATGATGTCGTAAGGCCTCAACGCCGCTACATGAATATCCCAGCCGAAGCTCTCGCCTCCTAGATTAATCTCACACAACCGGCACTAGTGCGTAATTGTTGAGTCTGCTCCCATAGGAGTATCTAGCCATAAGGATCGAGCCAATAGATCCGTCAGAATCTCTGAGCTCCAAACAAGGTAAGTGGAAATAAAAGAATGACTCGCCCATGTGTCTATAATAACTACAACAAGGGTATAGTAGACATAGATATTACCTCAAATCATCTCAGGTGCGCCGTGTTCGTAAACCTCCACTTCCTGAAGCTGGGCCTGCCTCTGTATGCCAGGTCCCTTTGGTCAGGGTGGATCTCTTAGTGGTGGTGGTGGTAGAGCCCTGAAGCGTCGTCCACCATGTACTACTCGGCCAACTCATATGACTCATCTTCCTGCTCCCTACGGACCACCACGGTCGAAACTCTACCTCATCCTAGGTGATCCCTCAACCGTCTGCTGCTCCTCTGCATGGTTGGTCTTGTAGTAACGAGCTATGTGGTCGTTCCCGCTGCATGCATAGCACTGCCTGCCACTCGTATGACTAGCTCTGATGCATGTTCCCCGCACCTCCGAACATGTATCTTGAGGTCACCCACATGATGGTCTGGTCCGCTTAGACCTCTGTGACATATGTCTGCAACAGGCAGCAGGAGACTCTGCTACATGTTTCCTTGTGGTAGGCCTCGCTGGTGGAATAGGCTTAGTAAGGAATCTCTCCACTAGTAAGGATCTCTCTAGTACACTTTCTTGAGTCGGAATGTTAAGGGATACCATGGAGGCCCTAATCTCATGCCTCAGTCCCTGCTTGATGGTCCAGGCCCGGATGAATGCGTCTCGTACCATGTCCGTGGAGTAGCGAGAGAAGTCGGTAAATCTCACTGAGTACTAGGAAACGGTCATGCTGCCCTGCAGCAGCTGTAGTAACTCCTGAAAGTGCACCGTATGAAGGGTGGTGGAATAAATTACAATAAGAAGCGGCTCTCGAAGTCTGTCAAAGCAGTGATGCCTCGTCGTGCACCTGGAGCATCTGGCTCAACCATCTACCTGCTGTTGCGTTCAAGAGACTCGTGAAAAGGAATACATAAGATCTGCTGATCTCCCTACCAATCTGAAGACTTGAACAACAACCTCCAGACAATCTTCAGCTGCCTAAGGCACCATCTATCGATGGAACCTGGGCTAACTCTATGACTAAAACACATGCAGCGCACTCATGTGGTGTGCACTTTCCGCTGCTGTGGGTGGTGGTACCGGTGGCCCATTAGGTAGAGGTACCGCTGGTGCCTCCACTGTAATAGGGCCCTGCACCGAGGCCTCGTCGCTCGGTGTGCTACCATCTCTCACGTAACTTGGAACCCTAGCTGGTTGACGTCATGGGAAAATCCTGAAAGGAAACAAGTGGACCATAGTTAATACAATATACGTGGTGAGCTGACACAAAGTAATCACAAATAAAAATTGTAAAACACAGATACAATCAATGTTATCATGAACTGAGTCGGAATCAGATGTTAGGGTCCTGGTGAATGGGTATGTCTGCCACCGCACCAAAACTGGACTCCCTGGACAGATAACCACACTCAATACCATTAACACTATTTCTACACATATATGAAATTATCAGCATCCTATGTTCTGCGGTAGAAACGACTCCTCTGAAACCAATTTTTCATGACCCGTCCTCAGGGCCTACGCCGTGACTACCCCAAGCCCGTCTTGTATAGTCCAGGGGCTGACGACTAGCACCGAAGGCGTAAATTCCAATAAAAGGTATGGAATTGCCTTTATATAAGTAATAAAACACAATAGGGTACACAAGCTCATGTAAATAGTAAGTAAACCGAGTACAAAAGAAACTGCTGTAAAGTAAATGGGCCAGAATACAAACCAAACTGAAAATACAGTATAATTGAAAATAATGTACAATAGCAGTAATGTAAATCAACAACCACCAAGTCGTCCTCCAGCTATCCCACCTAATGGGTGGGTACAGATGGTCTCTTCATCTCCTCAGGTCCGACCATCTACTCTGTGTATGTCCCGCATGATAGTCTACCTCCAGATACTGTCCCACTCCTCAAGCCTCAACCACGACCAGCATTGACCATTTTCTACAACCAACACAATGTAGTGCGGGAATAGCCCATGCAGGGGTGAGTATACGATACTTAGTAGGGACCCTGAGTCCCCCGAAGGTCTCCCAAAATCCAAAAAGGATAAAACACAATGGAAAGATAGAAACACGAAGTATCAAGCAACTCTACATATGTATATGCCGATACATATACCAAAGTCATCAATTCCTATTCGACTCCAACTCACGAGCCCAAGTACAACCCAATCCACACAGGAAAGCACAACCCAATCCGTACAGGAAAGCACATCAATAATGTCGATGATATTGATTGTATGTCAAGACTCATCTCACATAGGTATACTACTCGCAAAGAGGGGTGGAGATGATAGATATATCCATTGAATCATCTCCCCTGCCGAACCCACGTAGGATCCAAGTACAGAAGTTGTCGCTGCCGAACTCACGTAGGATCCTAGTACTATAGTCATTTCTGTCGAACCCATGGATGGACAAATTAATGTCGTCATCAATGTCGAACCCACATAGGATCATAGTTCAATCATCCTCATTGCCGAACCCATGTAGGATCAAAGTAAAATAGACATCATGGTTGTAGTCGCATTCAACTCTATGGTTCCCACACACAGCACGCTCGATTCCGGGAGGGTCTGCTCCAAAAGCCAAAAGAGTCGATACATAAACTATCAAGTAGTCCAGATTTTATGCATCCCAATTTTCTGTCTCGTCATAAGGAAATCAGCACAATAGACGGCGCGTCAATCGGACGCCCGGTCTGAGAGATATAGGATTTTCTGTCCCTGGGGCCCGGTTAGATATACACTCATTACTAACCCAGATGATATCTATAGTCATCCAAACCACGAGTGGATTTAGCCAAAAGAACCATATCACAAAGTGGAATTCATCTCAATTGATGGTACGACATTCGGACGTCTGGTCCTTAAGTTATAAGCGTTTCCACTCCAAGGGCCCGGTTGGTTTCAGGTTCGAACCAACCAGGTTGTACTCAAACATCCTCAAATCCACAATTATAATATATATAAATGACCTTCTCGATCCAAGGATCCCTACAAAACTGACAGTGCATCGATCGGAGTTTTGTATCCTATTTTATAGTCGTTTGAATGAACCTGGTCCATAAATAGGGGGTCAGGGCCCGGTCTGACCAAGCCCAATACCCCAGGGTCGGCCCGAACCGGGGCGACCCAACCCTGGTCCAGGTCCTACCTGATTGGGTGCGGCCCAGCCTGGCAGTTCGCAGCCCGTCCTAGCTCGGAGTCCGGCAACGGCTCGACACTGGCCAAGTGCGGCGCAATGGGGGTGCCACCCTTTTTTTGCGAAAACGGTGTACCCAGCAGTGTCGGCCCTAAAATTCTGTTGGGCAGGGGGGGATTACACCCCCTTGTCTTCCAGGAAAACCACATGCCCTTTTGGATGGATGGTTTTGAGCCGCCACAGGGCCTTTGGGTCCCGCCTCCTGGTGACGCTGGCGGTTGGTTGTCCGGCCGTTCCTGCCTGGTCCACAGCAGTCTAAGGCCGCACCGCGACGGCGCCGCACCCCTCCTCTGCAGCCATCTCTTGGCTGCGGCCTCAACAGCGCCACGTGACGGCGTCGCACACCAATGCCATGGCCCGCTCTGGCTGTGGTCCTCTTCGTCCCCACGTTGTTTCTCTGCACCATACCGCCTTCGCCTCAAACAACAACGAAGATCAACAAGAGAACAGGGGTAGAATCAGTCATGTTTGTGCGGTCCAATCTCCTCGCATTACGAAAATAACAATCGGCCCAAATTTTAAACAACGAATTTCGATGATAAAAAATCATCAAAAAAATTAACCCCTACCTCATGAAATTATCTTCGGAGAGGTGGCATCGTTCGTTGATGTCTATTAGGAGACTTCAATATTTTTGAATTTCCCATGGCGGTGTCTCCTCCATTGATAGAGAACCGAGAAGAATTCTTCATTGAGAAGAATGTTTATTCTTCATCAGTGGAAGAAGTTCTGCAATGCTTTAGAGCTCTCCTTCCAAATCCTCTTCACACAACAATTCTAACAAAAAATAAAATAAGATTCTCCTTATTTTATTTTACATTTCCATGCTTTTCAAAAACATAAACTTCAAATACTTAGTTAATTTAATTGAAGTTGTTTAATCAATTAATTTAGTGTGTGTTGGCATGAATTAATGTGAGAGAGAGGAGTTACTTAATTAAGTCCAAGAGGCTTTCCAATATTAAACACAAGGAGTTTAATGGGGGGTTATAGGGAATGTGAAGGATTGTGGCATGTGCGGGCCCGACCTCACATTTATCCTTACATGGGTAATTAGGATTCTAGTGGGTCCCACCCTAACTCCCCCATGTAACATAAAACCACCTTATTTAGAAAATAAAATTGTACCATAATTTTATTCACATTTTAATTAAACCACTTTTTTTATCATCTCCTCCCGAGAAAACGTTTCTTTGGTAATGATCCTATTATGAAAATATCGGTGTTGCGGTTTCGCTGGTGCACTCAGATTTTAATTCCAAGAATCAGTTCAAATGTTAGGGAAAACCACTCGTTCGTTCACTGAACGTACCCAAGATAAACTTCAAAAATTGATTCCCGGCACACTAGGACTCGGAATCACGTGCCGTCAGAAACTACGTACTCGTAAAATCACAAAGAATTTATGAAAAAAAATTTCATTAAATTTAAGAGTCTTTACACACTTTTAGGAATAAGAACTTATTGTGTTCAAAATCACACAAACAAGGTTTTGATACACATACATGGACAACGAGAAAGGGTAAAAGTCCAAGTCACTTTGAAATGTCGTGTAATAAATCTAACCAACATGTATAAATACAATTCTTGTGAGATATTTAACTTTAGGGCCATGTACATGAAATGGAGGGGGACCACATGTTGCGTGGGTCCCCTCACACGTTGTTTACCACTTGTGTCCTTTATATGACACTTTAAACCTTATTATGTCCATTGTCTGGAGACAAATTTTGGTACCCCATGGTGCCAATATAGAGTTTTTCTCCATATAGAAAACAATGGTTCTATCTATTTTGTCTTATTGTATTTGATATGACTTGAAGTGGGTGTAGATATTATTGCAGAGCTGCCCAGAGAAAGAAGTGGTTAGGTGTTATCACCAATTACTTATATCTGAGTGTCACCCTTGATCTAAAAAGGTCTTAGTACATCAATGTCTAGAGTTGGGACCTCATATAAAGATATGAAATGGGTCCTTGACTACTAGAGTGTCTCCCACTAGGTGTTATAGTCATCATTTAAAAACCTATTCCAAGTGAAACCATCCTATCGGGATGGTCATGGTTCCTCGATGATGAACATGGAATGCTCAAAAAATGATAAAGAATATATCCTCAAATACTATAATCGATCCTTCCATTTGTGGTTTGAATTGGTTCATTACCAATCTGATGTGGAACCCTCTAACTATGATGGGCATGGGTACTTGATGACTAAAGTTGCACATTTTTATGTAGATAGGGAATGGGTCCTTGACATTTATAGTGGAACCCTCTAGATTTTAGTGACTATTTCCTTTATCACTATCGAGTGGAACCCTTTAATAGGGATGGACATGGGTCCATAATAAGTGGAGTAGAAACCTCATATAGGGAAAGGGAATGGATATTCGATCATCATAATGTAACTCTCCTATTCTATATGGTAATGAGTATTCTATCTAATGATTTTCTCTTCGACTATGCAACACAGTGGTTAATGATTCTTGAATAGGATTATTACTAATGAGTATATGTGTGTGATATTTAGGAACATTGATGTATTTCATGACTTAATGGTCACACTTCTTCTGATATTGTGTTGTGAGATGGATATCATATTCTAACTCATTTGGTTTTCTTTTGTTTGGGAATATATATATCTATATGTATCCATGACATTGAATTTTTTACTCAGTTACATTGAGGGTGAGTTTTCTATTTATATATTCCATTTTTTATAATTGGTCCCTTATTCATATTTTTGGGAAACTTACTTGGTAGGAATACACTCACCCATTCATGGGATTTTCCTCACGTGTCATGTCTTATGAAGGCTATGGACCTATAGGTGGTGACTATATAAGAGATTTGGGATAATCAATGCATTGGACCTTATATAATGGTCCATGATTGAAGATAGCAATCTAGGCTCCCTAATAACATTTTACATTCCAATATTGCCTTTTTGGGACATATTAATAGTTGGAATGTATATTTCGACATTAAATTCTATTTTAATAATCATAATTTTGAACACCATATTTTTTTCGATTTGGGAATATATTATACCAATTCCATCTTTTGGTTATTATTTATCTACACTTTTTCATTAATATATATGGTTTTGTGAATATAGGTAAATTTAGTAATGGTCTCATGAGGATTGATATTTCTTTTAGTGTGTATCACTAGCCCCAGGATAATGGAGGGGAGCATGTGGTAGTTTCACCTAAAGCCCCTTTTTTTGGGTAGTTACCAAAATTGTACATGTTAAGTAAGTATATTTCAATATTCCCTTGAAATATATTTTTTGAAAATCCCTCAGCATTATATAATGAATCGGGAAACTAAAAATAATAATTTTAATTCCTATATTTCTTATTAATCTTTTTTATTTTCACAAAAAATTTATTTTTAGTTTTTAATGGTTACCATTATCCTTACCATGTTCTAAATCAATATCTATTAGTTAATGGATATTAGTATTCTACTCATTGTACATATTTTTTATTTAAAAAAATGATCTCTAATTTGGTAAAATATTTTAGTCATATTCGATATCACCTTCATATTTCACTTTCTTACTTTTTAAGCTGATTTTTTATGAATCCATTTATGTTTGGGTTTTTCTATATTAGAATTTTAAATTTCAACACCTTGATTTTTTAGATAATTATAAAATTTCATGTTTGAGAGTTATATTAATTAGGGGAATGTGATAACATGATATTTTAAGGGAATAGAATTATGTTTGACATTGTATATGACTTACAAAATTGAGCGTAAATATCCCACAAAATATATTATTTATATATGACCATTATAACATAGCCTGTGAATTAGGGGTGTAAATTTCCCTATATTGTTTTTTAAATATATATAGTGATTATAATAAAAAATTCCAAAATTCATCTAATATAGTACAATTTTTATTAATAATGTCATATTATGCATCAAAAAATATTTAATGTAACGTGAAATTTTTTATTCTTTTCAATCAATTACTTACTTACTGGAAAATGAAATTTTTTTCTTATCAAATAATAAAAAACAAAAACTATAGATGTTCACACCCTCATATTGGACATAGATGATAGAGTAAAAGAGACTATCCCTTCACAAAAAATCATTCAGTCATCAGGTAATTCCCATACATCATTAGAAATAATCAATCAATCATCAGATCTAACTTATTTGGTAAGCACATCAATGATAGTGTTTCTTTCCCTCAATGTATGATCACTATAAGTGCACAACTAAAGAAGAATCTTGCACATCCTGATGGAATAAATCCACTCCATGGAGTTCTTCACTTCTCATAGATGAATCCCACAAGAGCAACAAAATCCGACTCGACCTCGGTTATCTAGATTCTAAATTTTCTGCATTACAAAATACCAGAAACTAAAACTCTTACATCCACGCTGATCGAACAATACATTCCATAGAAATAACTAAAACCAATAAAAATTGAACACCTGTTGTCCCGAACCAGACCATCATCATTCATCACTCCCCATGTGCATGAACCATCTATGTTCATTTTTTGACCCACGCTCAGAGACTTCCACATGACCAAAATATATTTCCTTTCATTGTGATCAGCCTGGTGGATACAAGATATTGACAATAAAACACTTAATATAGAATAAAATGACCAAACATAAATGAGTGCATTAAGTTCAACCATTTGAATATTAGAATTGACTAGCATCTATGTGAATGAAATCAGACCATTATGTCTTTCATTGTTCCTTGCATCCCAAATAGACCAGCAACACAGTTTTATGACCACCGCACATGATTTCAACTATACTGAATGCGTTTTCCATCCTAGTCTATGCTTCAAAAGAACCAACATTTATTCCCAATGATCTAATATTCTTATCCCTAGACCCATCCTTATATCATTCCAAAAACTCTTGGCACATTTGCCTCATTATTTTTCTTAATATATTAGTTTTTCAATAAAAAAGTAAAAATATTAATCATTGTAAAACAATTATTTCATTTCAATAAATCATTAAATCTAAAATATATTATAATCTTGATTAGTATTAATGTTAAACATTGTCGATTTAGTATATAATAATATAATAAATTTAATTTTAGAACACAATTTTATGGATTTTTGTATAAATATATTTTTATTGTTAAAACAAATTTTTTAAAAATTGTTCTTAAATGCATACTATATTCCATTTTAATTTATTAAAATATACAACAAAGTGTAATTATTTAAATGAAACTTTTAGACTATATTAATTAATATTTTAATTTATTTTCATATAAGGTTTTATAAAAGCAATGGAGTTTTTTTAAAGTCATTATTTCCTTAAAATATTCAGTTTCCTAATAAAAAGCATTTCATCACACATTACAATATAGTTGATAAATAAATTTCCCCCACCAATACTGAATGAATATATTAAAATCAATCCCATATTTACATTCACATATATTGTTATTATTTAGTATGGCCAATAGTAATGAATAGTAAAAACATTAAAAATATGTCATTATGATAAAAGGGTAAATTGTGTTAAACTATGTTTAAAATAATTGAAAAATCCACCATTTTATTATATAATATATTTTTTGTGACGTATTTTTATCCTTATCACTTTATTTCAAATATTTATTTTTTATGTGATGTTTTTCCATGAATTTTTATTATATTATATTTTCATTAAAAATATATATAAAATCATAGTTTCTTACTTTTAAATAGATCATATGTGTTCATAATGGGAAAAAGATAGATCTGAATGATTGTTAATTATAATTTTAAGACTAATGAAATTATTATCAAGGTGGTATTTTATATATATTATTCAGCCATTATATAATTATATTAAATTATTCAATACTGCCAAAATAATATTTCATTAATTAATACAAAACTGATATAAAAGATATTAAAAAATATAAAAAGAATAATATTTGACTGTTTTATATTTTTGAATTGTTTTTATATATGAATATATAATATATTTTATTTATTAAAATTTAATATTTTAATTCCCATTGGTCTTGATAAATTTAAAGTCAAACTAAAAGAATATTTTCTAAACATACATTAATAATATTTAAAATTAATTAATATATATTTAAATTGAATTAACTATAATAAATATACTAAAATCATAATAGATGTTATTATATATTTATAAATATGAAATATGTTCCTTTTTCAACCCATTTTCCATTTCTTTTAAATATCATGACTTCAAATGTCTAAAAATATCAATATAGTAGTAAATTTCCAAAAGGAATAACATTGATTGAAACATAGAGATAAGTGTGAAAACATAATCAAAACTATTCCAAATTTATTAAATGATATTATTTTGACTGATACTCATCCTATATTCTAATTATATTATTTTAGTTTCCTATTACCTGGAAAATTATATATATTAACAATTTTTTTTGAAATTCATAATGTACCCCTCCCCTCACATATAAAAGTTGACATACTCTAATAATTTTTCAACGATAAAATTCCTTTTGTTTTAGAAAACACCTAAATAAAACCATACCTACCTCCATTAAAATTTCATATAATCTTTGGGTTCATTTTAAACCCATTCTAGAATGGATTTTGGGGTAAACTATAATATGTGGTCATAAAAAGATATATCATTCTTATATTAGGGTTTTCGTATTATTTTATATTCCAGCATCCTCAAATTTTATTCGAGAACAATTTTCTAATTACATTATTAAATCTTATGTACTAAGAATTTTACTATTTTTTTAATACCATATATCCATCACATATTTCATCAAATAGGAAAAAAAATATCATTCATATGTTCAGCCGAATACCAAGTGATGAACAATTTTAATTTGTTTCAATAACTATAGGTTATTACTTATTTAAAATATATTTAATATTTATATATTTCATAATTATTATATATTTATAATTTATTAATTATATTATTTAATACAAATTCACAACATTCCATTCATTTTAAAATAATAACAACATTCATTCATATATGTGTATTACCTCCTTCAAGAAACAATATGATTCAATTTTCATAACCATATCACATTGAAGTTATATATAATTAAATATAATAAAATAATGTAATATTTATTTTATAATTATCAATATTGAGGATTAAAATTATACTTTTGTTCTTTCCATCAAGATCGTTGATAAAATAAAAAATTACTAATGTTTACATACAACATACCATCCATGTGATTATGACATAGTTTATTTTTCATAAACATATTTAATAGTTGAATGAAAAGGTATAATTTATGTATATATATTATAAATATAAAATTACCCTTATTCAATATATGATAGCTCAATGACCACATTTAATATATTCAAACTACTAATGTCTATTTATATATATGAACAGAAAATCCTTAAACTGTTTTTTCTGACCTTAATATATAATGTAATTAAATATACTACTGTTTTAAATAATAAATATCTTATTAATATAAATAATAATCCTCAGCTTATTATTTTGAAATATAATGAAATTATGTGACTTTTCAATCTTAATTTAATGGATTTATCTCAATTTTACTTCATTGACGAAAATATTATTATTATACATAATTTGTATTTTATATAGAGTATAAAATGACCATTTTACATGTGATATAATGAATATATCATGATTAATACAATTTTATGTTTTAATTTTAATTATTTCATCCAAATGAATAGTAATAAAATTTAAAATATTCTAAGGGGTTTTATAACTCAATTTCTATTTATTATGTTATATTTCACCTTCATTGTATCTAATGTTCTATGATTATGTGTATAATGACTGATGATTATTTTAGGTTTTATTTTCAATTCTTTTTAGTTGTATTTACATAAGGTAAATATAATTCCTCCATTAAACAACTCTTTCTTCCACAATATGATATTTATTAGGGATTATCGTATTTATATTATTTTCATCATAAATATATTGTATTTATTACCTTATAGATTCATGTATTATGTATCATATATATTTTATATGATATTAATGGTTTTTAAAATATTCAATTGATGTTGTTTATTTCATTTTTATTATGATTCCATTGTTACCAAATCAGTGAGAGTTTATTCCCCAATAAAATAATTATTTGATATTGTTTATGATTAAGTCCCTTCTTGGGGAATTATACAATCATTATATAATAAACCAAGTATTTTTTTATTCTCCAATAATATGTTTCTAAATTAATAAATTTTTATTTTATTTTCAATTTAATTTGATGAAGAGATTAAAAAAATGTTTTTTTGTAAAACCAGCATTTGATCATGTTTAGTTGGGAATATTATTTTTCTATATCAATATATAAATAAAATGTTTAAAATATAAATATTAGAAAATGATTTATTAAAAAAAATTACAAACATATGTCTTCTTAGAAAAAAATTTTAAAATTAACCTTCATTTTTGTTTCTGAATGATGAAAATTTTGTGTTCCCATTGAAAATGTGAAAACAATTATTATTTAAAATTAATTTTATAAAATATAATTCCCCTCATATTTATCACTCAATTAATTTATTACTACACATTAATTATAATCCATTGGTTATATGATTAAATGTTAAATTATTTATCATTTCACTATATTGATTATGATTAGTTTGACCACTGAGAAATTAGATTTTTGAATGCTACATTTACAATATCAATATTTATTTTTATTATGTATTATATTTTCATTGTAACCATTCATATAATGAATGAAATAATGTTATTAAATAATGGAAATATATCATAATATGCCTTTGATTAATAGGTAGGCCCTCTAAGACATACAACATTTCCAATTTGGCATATGCATTACCGATTTACGTAATATTTCTTAGTGGAATCATTAGAATCTATTTTTTTGATATCCCAAATCATTTATTTCATAATTATGAGATTAGTTATGTATTTTCAAATGATTATATTAATTTTATTTATATTCATGGATATGTTTTTTGATATTTTGATTAAATATATGGAATCATATGATCATTATTAGCATCATCATAAATATTATTTAATTTAATGTTTTTTTATTAATTATTTTGTATTTGTTGTTATTTTTCCTTCCATATTTATTATTAATTTTTTACACATGATTTATTATGGTGAACATATTTTTAACTAATTATTTTATATCAATAATTTTTCATTCCATTCCACAAAGATATTATGAATCAATCATAGAATGTGTTTAAAGATTAAGAAAATTTAATTTCACTATGACATATTTTTATGTCTCCAACTATAACAATTGATTCATTTATATATATGTCATCTACCAAAACTATTAAACAATTATCCCTTTATAATGTTATATCTTGTATCTTATTCAAATGTAATAATGTAAACACAGGATTTGTGTCACTATTGATGGGTACATTTTTCTCTCTAATTTCCAAAAGTACTACATAATCAAAAAATATAACCTATAGGACCCTAACAACAATCCCAATATCCTATAATATTAATTTTTTTCAAAAATACCAAGCTATTAAACCTTATGTTTTTACCCATAAGATAAAATCTAAATATAAGATCAATTTTAACAACCACTGTCTTTTAATTATTATATTATTTTACATTTTCAAAACTAATATATATGTGAATGTTTCTTAACATGAGTGTCAGAAATATTTTAAAATAATATTATACTAAAAGATTGTTATTTTTCTAAATTTTTTCATAACCATTAGAAAAAGTGAATTATTTTGTGTATGTGTTGATTACCATCTCAATGAATAAAGTGACTAATTTTTCGTCACTTACTAAATATATTAGTAATAAATGTATATTTAAATTATAAATAGTATATTTATAACATTATTAGAACTACTTAATTATTAATTTTTTCATATATTCCTCCCAATCCTTGGAAAAATAATACATCCCCTGTGCGTACGTGCTGACAACAACATCTATGAAAGTAACATATTTTACATTTAAATACAGCCATTTATTACTAAAATTTATCTATTATAACCTAATACAAAACCAACAAAAATTATTTAAAAATAATAAATATTATAAATAAATATTTATTTTATTCCAAATGAATAAAATTCATAACCGTACCCACCCATAAATTATAAAATGTTCTTGTTTGGGTCATTTTAACTAACTATTTGAATGATTCTATAAATTTAATAGTTTATTTCTATAGAAAAATTATGACAAATCATATTTAACATTAATTTGATTTTTTGTATTTATTATATTTACTATAATATATTAATTATTATTATTGTACCACAATGTTTTGTTAAAAATTATTGAAACATGATTGTTATGAACATCATCATCCACAATCAAGAAAAATATGAAAAATATTTCATAAAAACACATGACATATTTATAAGAAACATGTTGTTGAACTAATTTTCTTCATTTAATGATTATATTTGAATCTATAAAAAATAATTAGCACCATCATTTTAGAAACAATACATGGAATATAATAAAAACTAATATTGACAAATGATGAAAATAAAAAATTAGTAATATATTTGAAATAAATTACAATAAATTAATATTATTAAAAAATAATATATGAATAATATTTAAATATTTATACATGGAATATAAGAAGATATTGAATGAATTTTTAAACTGAAAGAAATGTAATAATATTATCATCAACATGTTTCTTATATGAATTATAATTTTTATTCCCCATAATTATTCATTTTATTCAATAATATATTATAAATGGATTTATATTATCATAATATTTCATGAAATTTATGGTATTTTAATATCTATATCACACTAAACATTTCATGTTATTTCAATTTCAATCATAATGATGTTGTAGGTGTGTTTCGTCTCAATTTATATTTTTAAGGAATATATTATTTTTAATTACATTAAATTTAAAATGGTGTTTATACTACATATTAGTAATATAATATCATGGTTCATAATTTTTTAATTGTATTTTATGTTTATCTTAATTCCTCATCTTTTAATAGTTTTCTATTGAAATTTTTCTTAACCTGTAAATGATATTGACTATAGAAAACATATGTTTTTGAGTTATGATATGTCTTCTGGATCTTCTTTCTATCATGGTCGGGTTCGATAATAATAATAAGTAATAATATATAATTTTATTGTCCTATATGTAGAAAAATAATTTATAATTTTATAATTTATTAAATTCAAATAAATGTGCCACTCTCAAAATTAAATAATTCACAATCATCCCTAGTAAGAACTTTTTCCCCCATTTGAAATTTTTCTATTTCTTACAATACACACATTTATATCTAGAAACAGAAAATATTATTTATATTTGGATATCCTAATTTATCCATTCTAATTTTCTAAATAAATAATTATTATAATTTTTAAATTGCACTATTTCAAAAAATTTATTTCAATTTATTAAAAAGGGTTTCCTCTAATGTTTATTTACTATTAATTTAAAAAATATATTTCATTGAGAATGTATTTATGTCATTTTCATTTATCAATTATTGAATGATAATTTTTAAATTAAATTATTTCATAAAAAATAATACAATATATTTTTTTAAAATTACATTTCGTATTTATCATAGCTTTATCTTTTACGCCAATGATAAATTCATTTTCAAAAAACACATTTACAATTTTTCTTCGATTCTATAAAATTTTCACTAAATTCAATAATTAAATGCTACACAAAATGATCATATAATATGAAATTTATGGGGTATTTAATTCTACGTAACACCCCTAAAAATATCTGTGATTAATTTTAGTGATACCATCGGAAAATTTTATTTATACAATTTTTATTTAGATTGGTTATTTATGATGTGAGGAATTAAATTTTCTAGAATGTACATATTATTATTTATAATTGATGGGTTGGTCCTATATTAGAATCCAAATCATGGTTTAATTCATTATATATCATGTATTGTATTGTAAATATTGGGGAATTCATTTTTTAACACGATTATTCAAGTACATGAACAAATAAGTCACTACTCAAATGATGTTTCATGGGAATTAAAACATTTTTCTTTTTTCATATGATTATGAGTGTACATGTTCATATTTTTCTTTATTAATCTGATTATATCTGGATATGATTCTTCAAATCCTTTAAAACCAAATATTGATTTTATATAGAAGTTATCATTCCTTATTATTATATCATATTAGTATGATTATGCTCTATGGATAATGTATATCATCTCTCACACTTATACCATGATGGGTGTTTATTTTTGTGTGATTACATGTCCTTTTAGAATGACTTATAATAAAATTACATATGGTTTTAAAGATATATTTATCCTTGTATTGTATTTTCCATATTCTTATTTTATTTCCAATGATAACATGATTATTAGTTATCCATTATTTACCATTTGGTCTATCTTTTTTACTGCTCAATTTCACTTTATAAATTTTATACATACATATATTTAGAATCCATTTTATATAGATATACAATGCCAAAGATTTAGAACTCTAATTAAACGAAATACCAGTATAATGGAAGAAGTTCTGTTTTTGATGAATAATGATTCATATTTTAATCCTTAATAACACTAAACAATCAAATCATAATATTTTATATTAATTTTAGATTCATAATGTTGAAATTATTTAAATGGTGAAAAAATATATGTATATTTGGTGTAGTATATATTAATATAAATACCAATTTTTAATGAAATTGTTTTTAACATTAGACACATTAGTCTGGGTCTTGAGTGATTCAATATTTTTATACTTATTGAAGTCATTTTTTACTGAATTTTTTCATTCACTGCTTATGTTCACCTATTTTTCCATTATGACTATTTTTAAATTTATTTAATTTTTATTAGACATCCATATAAATATTAACAATTTTTTATACATTTTTTTTTGTTTTATTTGAGTTATGTGCCAAAATAATTTCAAAACCCACATTCTCTAAATAAATACACTATATTAATATATCTCATCTTTTAATGGGCAATGAATTTGGTAACGTACATAATGAATCACTTCCCATCCCAATATGATCAACCCATATCATAGTTCCTAATTTTCTTAATAATTATCTTTTTGAGATAATAGTTACATGGATCATGAAAATTTTGGATTCACATCTATATTACCAAAAGTCATAGTTTTTGGATTTATATCATATTCCAATTTCGAAAACAATATTGAAAATTTATAAAAAAACAATTTTTTTGTATGATGATTCATATAATAAAATTTTAGGGAAAGGCCTATTAAAAATAGAATATGATATAGGAAAATATCATCCGTGAAGAAAAATGATAATATAAAATATATTTTTTCCTATTTTTTAGTTTTGAATGCATTTCTAATTAAAATTGATAAAATGTTATCAATTTTTGTTTTTTTTAAATTAGATTTTTCTTTATTATATAATTTATATGTTTATAATGTGAATAATTTTTTAATACCATTTTATACACAGTATTTACTAATCTAATGCTTTTTTATATCACATTATTTATAATAATTTGAATCATTATAGTGAACATTAGAAAAATAGAAGCAAATATTTAGAAGGGTTTTGAGAATAAATGTGAGGAAATATGTAGTGACCATGCCTTTCTGTGTATGAAATTGATATATATATATATATATATATATTCAAAATTATGTTCCACAATGTCTTTAAATCTGAGGAATGATGTTCATGAAATTAATTTTATAAAAATATTTTTTATATATTATATTATTTGCACATGGTGTATTAAGTAAAATTGGTTACCCCTTAAACAAAATCTCATGTTTAAATGATGAAACTGTGGTTATTTCTGTCGTAGGATGTTTTCTCTACATGTGAAAAAAATTGTCCAATACTATGTGTTTGTATATCTTTACCATTAAAATAAATTTTAGTTGGATAATTAAATAAATAATTTAATTAATTAACTAATTGAAATAAATGGAATTCCTCTAAAAATAATAGTGAAGTAAATTCTCCTAATTAAATAGTATAAAACCTGTGATAATTGATAGGTTTTCCTTACAAATATCATTGTATAATCATAATTAGACGAAAAAGATACTTTTTATCTAGGAAGATCGGCACAATGCGTACACATTAACACCTTTTTTTAGTGATCCTATTATTCGTTATATAATGATCCCTAACTATACATGAATCATTTTTTTATTATTCCACAATTTGATAATATTATTTGATCATGGTCAATTTAATTTATTGATATTCATCAACTAAAAAACTTTTCATGCAATAATGGAACAATTATAATTGATCATTTAATTGTTTCCCACCCTTGATATCCCAAATTGTGTACAATGGACATGAAAAAAAAGATAATGATTAAAAAAAGTTGTTTAGTTTATTCCTCAGCATTTATTCTACATGTTATTAACTATTTCTCTTATAGAGTGTCAGTTCAACATTTTCAGGTAGGTCGTAGATTGATTGGTCCCCCGGATCCGATGTGGATTTACGTTTGATGAACAAAATGATGAAGAATTGATAGAATTTATTGATTTGTGATATATGAGAGATTATATTGAGTAATGTACTATTGCTGATGCAATGATATATGAATATATGGGAGGCATTTTGAAGTGGAACATGACGGTTATTAAAGGAAGAACCAGTGTGTAATTTACAGCAATCAGAGGGACATTAATCTCCATCCTGAATAATATCCATCATTTTTGGGTGGGTAATATCATAATTCATAGGAAGAGTGTCTAGATATGGTATACAGAAAAAAGATATGAGTTTTATTGAATGCCATAACTAAAAAATGTGTTTATAAAGTAACACACACTATTTAGAATGGTTTTAATGGTTTTTAGGGTTTCTCATGGAGTTTAATTTGATACACCAATTGAATGGAACAGACACCATGCAATCCAAGATGACTGTATCAATATGAATAAAAGTTATATGCCTTGGTTACTAATTTTTCCTCCATACCATGTATTTAATTAGGCACACCCTACTCTAAAAATATTATATAGTTTTAAGTAGGGAACACATGTTTAGTGTTGGCCTTCCCGTATACACAATTTCAAGCAGTACAAAAAAATAAAAAAAATTAACTATAATTCTCTATGTAATGTGGGATGGACATTGGGTTGTGAGGGACACCATGTAGTACACCTACACACTTTTTAGTGCCACATGACTATGTAGACATTTATTAGTTGGTATTGTTATAGGTAGTTAAGTCATACAAAAAACCATGTGGGTCCCCATAAACATCATTACCCATTTATATTTCATTATGAACCTTAAATATATTTTAACAACTCCATTTGGACACATATTTTAGTCATCACATAATCTATCCAGAGTTTTTTTCACTTATAATTTGATGGTGTCCTCTATAGTGGCTATTCAAATATGTTGAGAGATATTCATGGTGTGATTCATAATAAGATAGTTTTTGGTAATGGTGCTAATAATGCATGATCAATAGTGTAGTTCACCCTTGTAGACTAGGACTTCGGTCCTCTGTAACTCTAATAGGTCATACCTCCCACAACATTAGGGAGTAGGTACAATATCTACTAATTGGTACCCCCACATTTATGGTATTATGGTGTGTGGGTCCTCAGTCTACTGGGTGGAACCCCAATATAGAATTAGTGTGTGAGTCATCTATCTACATGGATTTATTCTCTGTCCACATAATTAGGTTTTATTTCCTCTATCTATTGTGTGGTACACCCTATGGCATCAGGGTCCACGTTAATTATTTAGTAAGTGGTACCCCCTATAGAATTAGGGTAAGATCCCACTATCTACTATGTGGTACAACCTATTTCATTAGGGTGAGGGTAAACTATATACTATGTGATACACCACTACATATTTTTGTTGCGGGACCTCTATCTATTAATTTGTACAACCACCCACCAATCAGAAAGATGACGAGTCCTACTTACACTATGTAAAATCACATGGCACAGTATGGAATGGGTCCACATCCTAGATATTTCATCCCATAGAATTTTTATGAGAGTGGTGAGGCGTGGTCCCTCCACACAGTTACTTTGATCAACATACAAATGAGATAATGAAAATAAATTATGGTGTTTTAGAACTATTTGCACTATTTCCTTAGACTAGGTAATGATATGGAGATCCCACTTATCTCTCATTTATGATTATTTTGTGTTATCACATATATAATCACACACACACACACACACACATATATATATATATGTTTCTATGTCATTGCATTTTTTAATCACATTCTTTTGGTTTACCTTTATGTCTATTATTATCATGACTCTAACTCCCCCCTTTAATATTTGGGGGTGTCATATTGGGTATGTATGTATAAAAACTAAGACAGGATTTTTCCACACATGTCAAGTATTAAGTATAGGAATGTGGTAAGTGGTGACTATAGAAGATTATAGGGATACCTAGTTCAATGGACCACATACAATATTAAGATCTTGGAGATTTGGAGCTTGGCTCCCTTATCATATTTTCTTATAAATTATTTAGGTTTGTGAAATATTTTGTTGGTTGTTTTTTTCATATTTTTTTTTAGTTTTTACTATTGCACACTTGTACACCCAATAGGTTTTATCATTTATGCTTATATTTGAGATATTTCTTTTTATTATTATTATTCCTCGACAGTTTTTTATATTGATTATTGGATGTGTCCATAATGGTTCATTGTAATAAGGACTCCAATAATTGTTATGTGTTACAACACTTATAAACATGCCCATCCCTTTAGAGGAGGTATTGGGTAGTTACATATTAATACACATTTGTTTAGATCATGATAAAATAAATAACAACATAAATATCCTTTCCTGGAAAATAGTAACAATGAGAGTCAAATTCATTATGTCTTGAAATTGATATATATTTCATGATACCCATCATGCGATATATTTTCCAATGATCTAAAAACCAGGACATAAAATAACATCATTTATAATATATAAAACCATATAATCTAATCAGAAATGTTTTATATTTTACCATTATTATAGACATTAAAAATATTCTTCATCAACTACCACTTTAAGGGATAAAAAAAATATGAATGTAAGAAAGTTTCTTTATCCATAATGATAGAAATAAATGTGGAAGAATTTACTTGATTTTATGAAAATATCTATAACAGTTGGGGGAATATTTTTATTTTCATTATCATGAAATAATGCTAAAAATGAATAATAAAGATTAATGTGAAAACATTAATTGGTTCAAGCTGGGTATGGGAAAACTTTTACTTATTGTTTGGGATATGTTTTTGGAGATCCTGAGGTTTTTTACATATCACTACATTCATTCGTACCTCATAATAGAATCTTTGACTGAATGTCTCATTCCATCATATCAAAATCATAATGATATTTTTTATTTTAAAAACAAGACAGATAATACAAATGAGAGAATAAAATATTTTTTAAAATAAATATCCCAAAATTGTTTTTAACAATAGTCTCATGGGAGGATGAGAGTCCTTGGTACTGAACTAATCATTTCTTACGTTAATTACATTTGTCAAAAACAAATTTATATTAAATGTATATCCATACATTCTTGTCTCAAAATTATATTTAGGATTCATTTTATAACGATGATGTGTCACTTATGGGAAATGAATGTCATGTGGGATTCTTGGGAATATTGGTAAATTCATTCCAAACAAGGATATACTCACATAGTATAAAAACAAATTTAGTGTATAAAAAGATTAACATTGGTAATTTTTTAATAATTAAAATTCATCCAATTAAAAAAAACTAATAATTTCACGAAAATATCTTTGGATTATTTGGAAACCAGTCTCATCTAGTTTTTCAATCCATTCATAGTACCAATTCAAACACGAAACTAAAAAAAATTATATGAATTCTAATTTATAATATGTGTTAATAAAATAGACAACTAAACTAGATATCAATGAATTTTCTATCTATAACCAAGAATTACATGAATGAGAAATGTCTTAAAAAATTATTATAATTGATAATGGTAATTTTTTAAATATAACTAATCATTTTCATTTTCAAATAATCATGGATATATAAATATTAAATAGAATAAAAAAACTATAAAATTATTCTAATGTTACTATTTAAAATGTAATTTAAATTTAATTTAATTAAAAAATAATATTCATGAATAACATGGTCTATAAAAATAAGATAGTATTACATTTATATTTGGACTTATTTGTAAAAAATAAAATTACAAATGATATTCAATTTTATATAAATTAATATATAATGTGTGTTGATATGGACTTAACATATAAATTGTTTATGAATTTTACTCCACCCATCCCTTCATATAATATATTTATAATAAAGTAGCTTATAAAAAAATTCTAATATTCCTTGAGTTGTTCCAAAGTAATCATGGAAACGTAACACATGTCGAGACTTTTTATCAAAAATTTTATAATTATAGCTCAATAAATTAACAATGAAAATTAAAAAAATCCAAATTAATTTAATACAAAATTCACAATGTTGCATAAAATTTACTTTTAAAAAACATTTCTACAAAATATAACTCTATTGGATATTGATTCTATATAAAATATATATATTTGGATATTATAACATTAATTGTGTCTATTTTATATGATGAATTTATATATATTATCTTCTTTTTTTATTAGAAAATTTTATTGATGCCAAGAAATGTATTAATTCAACAATATAATATTTCAATAAATAATTGTTCATATAGGATTTATACATTGTTACATATGGTGTGTAATAAATATTTTCCAACCAATATCATAATGGTAGAAATAATATATGGATGTGATTTATATATCACTTTAAAAATAATTTTTTTAATATATGAGTGGGAGTTATTTATTTTCGTAGTGAAAATTGATTTTCAATTTTTGATATGAAACAATTAATTATATTTTAATCTATTTAGGGGAATAAATTTGAAGAAAAATTGAATTAGAAAGACGTTTTTAATGGGGGTGGTGAACATATATGTTTTCATTCATACTTTTTAACAAATATATTATCACTTCTCTTTTTTTGAAATTCTTAAAATATATACATAATATCGATCGGGGTACATACAGTAATGGGATTCATGAATCATGAACTAGATGAGAATGATTCCATATTTTACGATGATTATTTTATTTATTTCCTTATAATTTAAAAGCTAAATATAATTATAGAGTGTGCGGAACTCATAGGATAATCCTAAAGATTTAATATCTAACTATTCTCTCAAACTATCTACCATTGGTGATCTACTCCAGAGAGTGTCATTATAAATCATGTTAATAATGTTAGTGTAAAAGGTTATGTTCCAACCTAGGTGTGATATTTTCCCACATTGATTAGTGTAATCTAGGTGAATAGAGGTGTGTGAAAATTCACCATATGAAATATTCATCAAAATACATTGGTGAGTTAATTTAGGTTTTAAACTTTAACTAGTTTTACCCCAAAACTACATTCATTAAATTTCGTTATTTATTTTTAGGAGATATATTTAAAATTTCAAAATACTCAATTGAAATCTCTAAAAAACATTTTTTGAGTCTTGAAGGACCTTAAAAATATATACACTGGACTAATCAGAAAGTAAATAAAATATATTTCAATGATTTCATATCGTTTTTTTGATATATTTAATGCCAAACATTATCATATTACATCCCATTATTTGGGCCATGATATTTAATAGGCATAAACATCACATAAAATTATAATGATTGTCTATTTTTTTCATACAATACTTTCAATTTGAAAAAGAATACATTTTTATTATTAAATCACTCATTAGATGATTCTTTTCAGATCTAATATATAGAATGTGGTATGTTAATTCTAACCTATCAATCAATAACCTACAAATAAAAACATGATGCATTTATAAATATCCATTTCCCACTAATGTGTTTTTGAGTATACTGAAGGATATTAATTATCTAGGATCTGTACTATATACCTTGACTCATACATTGGTGGATTTGGAACTATTGAGTCTGATCGATATCTGTTGAATATCAGAATCTGTTAATAGAAGTTGGGGAATAATAATCTATATATATTTCATACTAAAATTTATATAACAATAATTTTATAATAATTGTATAACTAATATATTAGATATATTAGTGTAACACATCTATCATTATTCATGGAGAGATGGGGATATTTGTTTAGAACTATATAGGATATATATGACACATATTTTTTAGAATACCAATAATGAAATTATCCAACTTATGTTTTTCATGAAATATAGTCAAAGGAATTGTACCATTGAGTAATAATTTTTATTACAGTTTAAAAATCCATGGGTAATGATCTATATACCCATAATGAAATTTTCTTTTTACATGAGAATGAGAACATTCTTAAAAAGTGGTGGTGATGGAAACCCCATGAAATCCAAATAGGATTTCCACCAATGTAGAAAGAGAAACATCAACAAGAAGTGGGCCAAGCTAGAGTGTAGATTTTATATGAAAAATTGTAATAGTGTTAACCATAATATACAGCTGCGTATTAGACAATATATATTCAGATTAAAATATAATTAGGGATACATGATTCATGTCCATGAAAAGAATACTTGTTTCAATTTGATCAATGTTGTGATGGTGGAAGCCCAATTTGATTAGTAGATAAATTTTATGGATATTACAATATTACATAAAACCTAATTATGATTATGAGAATTATAATGGGGTATGTCACTATTTACCTTATTTCGATCATTCAATGTGTTGTAGTTATGGTTAGCTGAGAATTACATATCATATGAATTTACACCCAATTTTCAATTCCACATTGTATGTTTAAAATATCTATTCAATTAATATTTGTTATTTCACCAATATAGATAAGTAACAAAAATAATGTACATATTATTGAGTTTTATTTCGAATTAAACTTCATCCATTATAATCACTTATCAACTATGCATTGTTTTTGTGAAATTCATATAGGACATGATGAGATGTTATTATAGATTAATATGAGAGATATTATATTATGAACATAAATAAACTAGGACATCATATAATAAATTTACACAACACATTTATTTTCTAAAAATTTATATTCATATAAACCAATGAACCAAAACAATTCATGTATACTAGAATAAAATTATATCAAAAGATTCCATGATTTTATGTTGAAATACAGACTTTTGGAGGTTACATCTATTAACAGAGGTTCTTTATGAATGACTGATGTTAATATATTTATGCCATATTATGAATATTTTTGGATATCTTCTTATCCAATTGATAATTTAAGGAAGACAATTTCCCATGATAGTTATTTCTTTAACTCTAATATAAAAAATTAACAATTATCATTATTAAAATATATGATTCAATGAATGAGGAATCATTGAAACATCTTGATAAATCTCACCATAATGTGATAAGACTAGTGTCCTATGTTACCTATAGCATTTCACCCTATAAAATAGATGATTCTAACTAGAAGTGTTGGTATATGGTGATATCATGGGTTGATAATATACTTATATTACAATGGTATTAAATTAGAATAAATTTTATAAAATAAATTATAATTTTTTTTAATTAATATGAAAATCACAATATAGAAAATTCCAACAACAAGGATAAATCAAATCCCATGGTATAACATAGTAAACTATATATGATAGCACAAAATTTAGGTAGTACCCAAAAATATCCTTCATCAAAATATAACATAAAACACAACACAAATTATAAATAACACTAATATAAATGCAACCTATTCCAAATTATTTTCCTAGCCTAGTCATTATATGATATCCAAAAGATCCAACACAGTCATCATTCCCTTGGAATATTCCCTACCAATAACTCTATATAAGATATATTCAAGAATACCAATATTCATGGACCTCCAGATAATTGTATGAGTAAAATCAGTGGTCTAACACAAATGGTATCCTTAAATATATCATGTCTAAATACTAGTCAGAGTATGTATAAAAATTAAAAATATATATATAATGTAATGAGAAATAATTGTTTATCTTCTTGTTCCATTACGACACCAGTAACTGAACATAATAATGTTGACTACTGAAAAATTTATTTGATCATGGTGTATAAATAATCATGTGGGAATAAATCACATACATGAAAAAATCACATCCTTGAATAGGGGTGAACGATTCAAAAAACTAGAAAAACCAATGTATCACTTATGGGTTATTGAACTACATCATCCAACAACCACATAAACACATAAATGGGAGTGGAATGACTCCCTATAACCACCTCCCAGTCTGCAATGGTTAACAAGGCCTTCTATGAAAACCACATAATCATGGATCATGAAGGATTCAGTCCCCTACCAATGGACACAAATTTATCACTCACTATTAAATTTATTTCCTCTACAAAAAAATAGAATCATCATTTGGAACAAAATAATGTCACTATTGGGAACCACCTCAAGGTCACTCATGGGTGTTTTCACCCATCCATAAAAATACCCCATATATATTTCTTGTAATTTTCATAATCATTTATATATGTAATAATGTTTTTTGGTTCATTCTCTATAGTTAATGTAATTTTAGTAATTCCTTTAATGTGTATTAATTTATGGGATATCCATCATAGGATAAAACCAATAATCTCAATGATATACTATATACTTAGAAATAATGAGTTATCTCATAGTATATGATATAATATTATTAAAAATACATCATTAAGATCATGTATGGTCATTACCTAGTATAAATAACAATTATTAATGTATTCCATTAATGTATATATTTTCTGAACCATGCCGATTCAGTCATATATACATGGGTTTGGGGTAACTAAGTAGTGGATACTTCTATGGTAAAATGAAATTTCTCTTTAGACCATATTTATTTATCATCTCCTTGATCGGTTCCCCATGATTGTCACATTAGAAAGCATGAGTATTATCTTCCATCGATATTTTAATCACTAAAATTTGGTTCTAGAAAAAATTCATTCAATTAATAATAATTTAATTTTTTATTATATAATTTATACCATATTAATTGTACAATTTATACAATAATAATGTAAACATCCTTATAGTTTCTTACCATGAACAACACCTCCATTTCTGGGTTATCATTTTAAATTTATTTCCAAAAGATTGTATCTTTCTGAAACAATGGTCAAAGATTATATTCACATAGTGATAAAATAATTTCATTTGATATTCATCATGATTTCAATATGGAGAGAGATTTCTATGGATAATAAATTAATCATCTAGAGACATAAACTAATATATGAACCCCTATTATTCCTTCAAAATTTACTATTTATCTCAATCACGGAACATATAACTTGGTGGGAACATAGTTAGGATTAAAATTTAATATTATATTTTTATTTGTGTAGAAAATATTATTCCAATATAAAATAGAACTGAGTATAATTTATTTTACTTTTATTTCAATGAAAACATTGTTCATAGTTACTATGTATCATACATATGATTAAATAATATTATACATTTTCTATAACATAAGGACAACATACATTAGGGTAGAATTATATTTTTTAATAAATTACAATCCATAATAACCTATATTGTTTAAATATAGATTATGAATTATAAATCAATGTGTTTTTTAGGAAAAATTCTATGACATAAACCTTGAAGAGAAGTTTGCACCACTTATGGTATCCATTAAGACCTCTAGCATAGAAAAGACCAGATTTCATATTTTAACTCACCCATCAATTTCACCAAAAAATTATGAAATTAGAATAATTAGAAAATGATATAATTTAATGCAATATCATGAGACCTTGTATATAATTCTTATTATAACTCCCCTTAACCAAACCACAAAAAATCACTATTCATATCATGTTTATTACACTGTGATGTGGTTTTATCATTAAAAAATGATATTAGAGACATAAAAAATAGTGAAAATCATAGTAAGATAGAAACTGAATAATTAAAATGGAATCATACATTACATAGTGAAAAATATTTCATATAATCATCATGTTTAATGTAAGATAAATAGTGAAAACTGATTGGTAAGAGAATCATAACATACCCTTATACAAAAGTATTATAAAATTAATAAATTAGAAAGAGATTCCATATTTAAAAGTAAAAAAAACTAACATAACATTTTTTTGTAATTTAACCCATTTATAAATATTTAATACATAGCCATAAAATTTTCATCAAATAGAATTTCATGAAATCATGGGGACCTAAATATATAACACTTAAAGATAATTACAAATCACTGAAAAAGAAATTCATACACTTTATAACACGAAGTTCACTAATTTAGTGAACATTTTTCTATGATAACAATTAGGCATCATTACTATTATATATTATTTGATATAACCAGAAATATAAAATTTTCTAATATATTTTTTTTATGAAATGACTCATATATACTTGGGAATTATTTATATGTATCAAAATGAGAACCCTGACAAAACGTAAAATTTTACATTAATTAAACCATTATGTAACAATTGATATTGAAATTATGCATTATAGTTATTTGTAAAAAATTTCATTATATATAAGAGAAATAACCATTATTTATCATACAATGATTTTGAACTGATAAGTATGTTTCAAATAAATAATCCTTCTATATAATATTTTTTCATAGAAAACTATGTTATGATTCATATGACCTTAATGTATTATCTACCTATAAAATTGTCAAATTTATGGACCCTTATATTGGCGACCTTTTATATCATACATGGGGATCTTTGTGTATTTCTAGGTAGGTATATCTACATTAAGGTATCATTATTTATTCATATAATTCATTGGTTATTTCCTAAAATAATAATATTATCATTTTGGGACACCTACGTATCCAAAATTCACTCTTATATTTTTTCCTTTTCATGTATGAAATTTCTTATAACAATTGATTTACATCAACAAATGATAATAATTTAATGTATATTCCCTAAATGGTTACCTTTATATAAAAAAACACTTACACATCAAAACCCATATTCGTGGTACATAGCTAATGTTTTAATAAACTATATATATGTAACTGTAACATTCATACATAGGAGCTCTAACAAATAAATACATAAGAAATATCATCCCCAAGATATAATCTTATATTAGTCATTATGTTGTATTTATACCAATCATATCAAACCACATAAGATTCATAATCTCTAAAAATATTAAAAAAACAAAAAAAATTCTATATATCTTATCTCCCTTAAATAAATTTCAAATCCTCAAATTTCATTATGAATTTAATATGATTTCCAAAAAAAATTCATCAAACATTTGAAATCATCTGAAACTCTAATTCAATAAAACATTCCTATGTCATAAATTATGGAGGATATATCATTTTGAATGAATATGAAATCATATTTTCCAATATTCCAACCCTACAATAGTACCCAAATCTTCATAAGATAACCTTAATCATAGTCAATCACCCCCTGCCACTCGATACACAATTAAATCCTCCAATCAAATAAAAAACAGTAAATAGAAATTTTCAAACTCATAATTTTATTATTTAAATTTCCATTATCAAAACATAAATTGAACTATGTTAAAAAATCCATAATTTCCAATAATTTGGAAAATTTTGATGGTGGAGTGGTTATAACCTCTCCTCCATAACACTTCTCATTTAATGACTCAAATGGTTAAAAAAATATTTTTCTTCAGATTTATTTAAATGTATTTTTAAAAACTATGGTTACAAAAAACTCAAACACTTAATTTTTTTATTATACAAATAATATTTAAATTACATTTAATGGTCATTAACATTGATAAAATTTCATTTGAATCATTATCACGTGATTACTATTAATATAATGTTTTAACAAGTCATGTTGACCAAGAAAAGGGATGTGATGACCTCATTCAGTATGATCAAACGCTATAAAGCCCATTTATCAGATTTTATAAGGGTCATAAAATCACATGGATATTTTCTTTAACAATAACAATATATGATCTAATAATTTATATAAGTTCAAACTTGATTATATGAGTTTTTTATGCTCATTGAGATCACAGCCCAAACTATATATGTTGAACCATCCCAATAAAGACTCACTATCATACAACTTACTATAAATTAATTTTCTAGTATATTAAATGAATATATATATTAGAACCTATAAATATTATTTTGTGCATTATATTTTTTATAGTAATTAATATTTTTTCTTACAATTGTTTTCACATTTTAAATGTTTTTTTATTTTGAAACAATAAAAAAACTGTATTTTTGGGAAATATTTAAATTAATTTGAGGAATTTATTTTTTTATAATATATTTTATTATTAAAAATATAATATTTTAATAAATTAATATTATTAAATAGTTTTTATTAAATATAATTGACCTAATAAATTTTTTATGTCAATCATTATGTACATTAGGGTTTGATAAATGTTATTGTAAAAACCCTCTCGTATTATAAACTAATATTAGATATTATATTATAAGTGAAAATTAAAATATTTAGAAAACTATTTAGAAAAATTGAATGTAGTTTTTTGAATCAAAATTTTGAAATTATCCAATAATGAATTTTTCATAAATTTCTATGCTAGTAGAATTTTCAGGCAGATATTAAATAATTTATTAATATAACTTGTGTATTATGGAATCATAATAACAAAATTGTGATTTAATAAATACTATAACTATGATAAAAAACCAATTTAATTTTTTATTTTAAAAATAATTAGAGATTATTTTTATTTTGTTAATTTTATAAATCCTTGTTGACTCCTCCATACTAATTAATATATTAAATGGGTTCAGAATCATTTTTAACTATATATCTCACTTCCAAAAAAGCATGGGTATTATTTTATTAATTCTCGAACATAATAATATAAAATAGTAACAATTACTCCGATATGGTGAAGTAATTCCCAAAAACCATGGTGAATTTTTCAATTTTGGTTTGATTATTATATAGAGTCAAGGTAATAAATTTGAGAAATTATAAATAAATACCCAATAATTTTATATATAAACTAACATCGGATCTAATTTATCATAACTAAATATCTATGTATAATATCATTACTCTTACATGATCTCTGTAGAGTCTTCATAACATTCCCCCCATTCTCTCAAGAAGCTCAAATGAGGCATTAGGATCAACCCACTAATATAAGGGATCCTATCATTCTTTTATTTATTAATGATTAATTATTATATTTTTATTTTTATTCCCAATTCAAAATGATGGGATATGAATTCCCATGTCCCTATTAATATATATTTTATTAATAAATTATTATATTCCAATATCACTCTAACTCATTTTATTAATTATTAAGTGATGTTGTCTTGTTTTTGAAATTTCGTCACGATTTTCTATGGGAAAAAATTGTGTAGTGAATCCCATACCCATTTACTATAAACGGAATTCCCTATTATACATGTAAAATGATATTAATTTTTTCATATGTCCTTTTATTATGAAATCTATGATCATGTATGATACTATATTGTTTAATGAATTAATGTTGAAAAATCATTCTAGAACACTTAATTAGTACAATAAATTGAAACTGAAAAGTGCAATGTCAATTAAATAGCGCTCCAATTCACAGTGTAATGTTTTAGTATCATGAGACATCATGAAATGTATTAAGGACTGAACCTAAACCATAAATTGAATTATTTAATCAACATATCATGAATTTTACCCTTGACAAATGTTTATGATGTACTCTTTTAATTTATTAAAATGGTTCTCATGATTCATTTCTATTGCCATGTTATATCACCCCTCATTGTTCAAGTTTTTGATTCCTGCCCATTTTATGTAACATTGATATTCCAATTGTAAAACATATATTAATTTATTCATTTTATTATATATTTATTCCCTTAATTGGATTTATGGTTCACACCTTTCTTATGTATGTCTACAAGTTATCATGTGCAGTGTTAAGTATGACAGAATAATAAGATCATGTTAAAAAAATTCAATAAATATGATGTGTTCCAAATTTTATGTTGTTATGTATTGTGCCTAATTCTCATAGAAACTAAAATTCATGATCATCTAGTTTTTATTAACTGTTATCTTACATAATTAATTATGATAGAATATTTAATAATGAGATTCTTTGTTATAGTTAGTGTCAATGGAAATGTATAGTTTTATTGGTATTAGGATTACAAAATCTAAAAAAAATCCTTATGAATAAAAATAGGTATAATAAAACATCTTTTTTTTTGTTATGTATAGTATTATTGGATTATCAAAAAAAATAAATCACTACGTGGATTTTAAAATTGGATGTGGCTCTATCATAGATGTACAAATGGGTAAAACTGGAAAACACTGTATTGTGATGGAGTCGATCGAGAACGAGTTCATAACAACAAGCCATGCTGCAGACCTAATTTGAAACTACAAGAGGACATTATTTGTTTAATTCAAAATATTATTTCAATGAATTATTAAGGGAATAAAAAATACCCATATGAATACATGTTAGAAAATAGATCATGGATAACATATAGTAATTTGTAGAAATTCATAAGTTAAAGAGATACCTATAATTAGTATGTGATCATTATAATGTAATTAGTTTACCATATGTATCTATAATAATATTAAATTAATAATTCGTAATTTTTATTTATTTTATCCATTCTTCAAAAATATTTTTAATAAATTAAAAAATCAATGTGATGGGAAACA
This sequence comes from Viscum album, assembly GCA_963277665.1. Lineage (NCBI taxonomy): Eukaryota > Viridiplantae > Streptophyta > Magnoliopsida > Santalales > Viscaceae > Viscum > Viscum album. The sequence goes on from OY728130.1 coordinate 806,439,549, forward strand.
CGATGATTTACCCCATAGAGATTGACAACCTGTTGGGAGAGGAAATCATAAACTCTGTAATAATAATCACTCAGAAAAAATACAAATTTAATAAAAACATGGGTCAGGATGAGAGCATAAATCCCCCTATGAAATACACAAGAAGTAGTTGATTCCGTTATGTGACAATGGCCTCATACATTCAATGGATCATCTAATCCCTTAATCATGTAACAATGGATCAGCTCTATTGAGATGATCATCACTATCCTTCATTATTCCAAAAAATAGATGGTTATACTATCTACTTATAATATGGAGATAGAATATGATCAGTGGTCGACATTTTTCAAGAATATGAACCCTAGTGAAGAGATCAATGATTATGGGTGGAAGAAATTCTAGAAAATATTTTTCAATAAATGTTTTCCTCAGACTCTATGACATAATATGAAAATATATTTCCTTTACCTCATGAAAAATGAAGAGAAATCTACCAATGAATAGTTGAATAAATAAAAAAAACTTTAACAATTCATACCATCTTTTCTATTAATAATCAATGAATTTTTTATTCTTCCTTGGTGGGAGAAAATCAATTAAATGAAAAACCCTAGTGATTTGTGATATTGATTGCTATTTGGGAATTGTCTGATGTACACTCAATGTCGAAATATAGATCATTGAATATTAATGGTTTAAAAATAATCATAAGAATGTGGAGTTTTATTCTAATGGAATGATGGATAAATCTAATGCTTCCAAGAAATTTGAACATCCATTTTTCAAAGATATGGAAATACACACTAAATAAATTAGCTTGGGGGTGATAAAATGATTTTGGTGTTGCATGTAAGGGAACCCAATTAGAAATTATTGACGTGAGAAAACAACAAATGTGATGGAGGAATCGAATTATCTAATTATCCCCCTATACAATGTTCAATTATTTTACTACATAAACATATTTACTTTGCAAATTCAATTCACTACACCCTGGGCTTTCAATGATAATCTTCATCTTATACACTAAAAAGGGTAAGATAGTTTCCATCACTTCCAATTAGGTTGATATTGGCAATGTATTGAATATAGATATTCCTTTTATGCATTAATATATATAAAACATACATTTTGATTCAATTATTATTCATCAAATCATATCAAGAAAGTTTAGTAGAAATATTCAAACACCACAAAAAACATGAAAGTGGAGTTATTAGTGGATATTGAAAATGGGGAAATTATTGAATCTCAAATAAATAACCCCTATCCTATAAAAATTTGTGGGTTAATAAAAACTTATAATCCTCATGATACTCCCTTTGGGTGAATTTGATGTAATTATGGTCATGTATTGAATTTCCCAATATAGATCCAACATAAATTTCGGATGAATGGAATCACTCTCTGTATTGTGAATTGGACCCCAATTCATTACAAGTTCAATGATGAGGATTAATCTTTCCTAGAATAAACATCAGAAGAATGGATATTCTTTACATGTGACCAAGTATATGTTGCTTAAATGGTTTTGTATACATAATGAACCATCCTCAAAGACATCCAAATTGTGAGGGAATACACTGATGTGTTTCCTTGGAAATTTAATAGTCCTCAACATAGACAAGAGTTTGAATATTCAATCAATCATATTCCATTGTCATTACCATTATACATGAAACTATATTTAATGGCTATTTTTTGAACATGTGGTGTTTTAGAAAAAACTATATCATAATCAAGATAAGGTTGCATATGCCATAGTTCATCATGAGTGGGTTCACCAAAACATTTCATCAAGAATAAGATTCATTCAGTGCACAATTCCATTGATTTTTATGAGATAAAAATGAAAATGATAAAACTACATATCTTCTTCTTCATATTTATAGAATTATAGATCATGTGTGTAGGGAAGAATAATTATCATGGGTGGATAAAATTGATCATATGTTACCAAGTTAGGGTAAATAAAGAGGCTATTCCAAAGAATTATTTTTGTACAGGGTACGATCAATGTGAGTTATGATCCACTTCAGGCTCACTAATCCAAAAAAAATATTTATGGACATGATGAATAGATTCATTATGAATTACATAAAAATAATGGTATTGAATATAGATGATTTTATTATATACTCTAAAACTAATGATGATCATGAAGAGCATATGAACACTATGCTAAATATTTTAGGAAAGATGATGCTTTATGAAATATAAAAAAATGTGAGATCTCATTGAAGGAAGTATCATTCTAGATATAAATAACCTCATGAAATGAAATAACTATGAAGCCATAAAAAATATAATCAATTTAAGGATTGTTTATTTCAACTAATTTTATAGATACCTATTGTTTCCTTGTATTATCTAGGAATTATAATCAATTGGTGATAAATATATCATGATTTTCAAACCCTCTAACAATGCTTACATAAAAGTGAAGTCTTTTTCTTCACGAATTGATGAATTTTAGTAGAAATTAAAGGGGATTTAATGGAGGCATGTTATTTCCTTTTTTCTCATACTCCCAACAAATGTACAACTTTTCATGGTATTCAGCGATACTTCGAATAAGGGATTCAGATATCTCTTAATAAAGAATGAAAAATCCATAGACTATGATTCAAGGTAGATAAATTTTCATAAACATTACTATAAATCTCATGGTTTGGAGTTGTTTGTTGTCATATTTACATTGAAAACATGGTTATATTATATCTTTGGTGAGAAATTTGGAATATATAAATATAAAAAATGTCTCAAAAAAATACTCACACTGAATGTGGTAAATATGAACAAATAAAGAAGGATATAGATGATCAATAAATGTTAATTCTAAATCCAATACCATAAAATGCATAAAGCTTCATGGTATTTAGTTGTAATTTGATGAAGGATTTGGCTTGTATGTTATTTCAAAAATGAAAATTTCATGGTTTATGTTTCATGGTAGTCGAATTTTTACAAATAGAAGTACCCAACACATGATCTAGAGTTGGATGCAGAAATATTCTCTTGGAAAATATGGTTTCATTATCTAATTTTGGAGAAGAGTGAGATATATACGGATAAAAGAAGTTTCAAATACATATTCAAATAAAAGGAGCTGAATATTCGTGTAGGAGGAAGATTAGATATGATCATGGAATAGGACTACGCAATACACTATCATTCAGGTAAATAGAATGAACTAGAAGATGATATAATTAGAAATCATTAATGAATTATATCATTTATTATTCATGAGAGTGATATTATATACTTATATTTTAAGAGGATAAACATGGAAATAATAATGTAACGAACATCATGAATCCATTCACAAATTATTTCTAAACTGTACCTTCTGTTATATATATAGGATGATAAGAAAATTGATATTGAAATTCAAATGATATTGGAAAATCTATGAAAAGGGAAATCTTCAATGATAAATGTTAATGAATATGGATTTGTGTGATTTGTTTCAAGACAATCTGTACCATCAAATCCTGAGTTAAATAATGAGTTTTTGGATGTTTCACATAGATCAACCATCACTTTCCACCCATGATGAATAAAATGTTTTAAGATACCCGAGATAACTATTAGTGATACAATATGAAGAAGGAAATGATAGATTATATATCATTATTTTTTAAATGAAGGCATGTGAAAGTGGAAATGAAAATGGGTATTATGCAACCATTACCCATATCTACATGGAAATGTGATGTCATTTCCCTCGATATGTTGACTATTCTTTATGAGACCTATAAATTGATGTTTTAGAGATGGTCATCTTCTAAAAATCTACATAGAATAATGTTATGATATTTTTGAATAATGTAAACCTTCTTTCGAGATACATCACCTTATTGAGATCCTTGGACGCATCAGAGTTGCGGCCTATCGACAAGAACTCCCACATATCTTTTCTGAAGTACATTATGTATTCCATGAATCCCACTTGGGATTGTATATACCAGATCCATCACATGTAATCAATCAAATATTGGTACCATTAGGTAAATATATGTCATGTTAATAGTAACTTGTGATGATATTAGATCATAGATAAAATGTTCAATTAAATAAGATAATGGACCTGGCCAATGTGTTGTAGAGAAACAACATGATTGATGAAGCGACATGGGAATCAAAGGATGTGATGATACATAGTTACCCCCTTATTTTGTATTCTTGAAATTTGAAATTCATATTGTGAAATTTTATGAGAGTGGATTATAATAACAACTACAATAGTTATAAAAAAGTCTTTTCTGATTTAATTAAAAGTATTTTAATGTATTATAGTGAATGAAAACACATTCACTTATTTGGTTTTGTTATATAATCTATATTAAAAAATTGTATTCATTGCATTAATAATTAATAACAATGTCATTGATTATTAAGAACTATATTATTATTAATATTGTGTTTTAGAAAATAAAATTTATTGAGTCAAAAAAAGTTATGGATAACATGTTGGATTCCACCTTTTAAATCAAAATTATTAGAGCTTTTGAGGGAGTTGGAATCACTGGTATATTCTCTAGACCAAGTCCAAAATTATATTAAATATTGTAAGAATGATCAGAAACATTTATTAGAGAATTTCATATTCATCGAGATCGTGAACCAAACATCATATTAAAAACGACCCGACGAAAGTGTCACTATAATGAACCATACAACTAATTTTTTTTTCCATTTTTGGAATATAGAACTACTTTTTTGGCTACGTTGGAACCTTACAACTTAAAACAAGCCAAGAACATACATAACACATTACACCATCCAAAACACACATAACACCATACGAAAAGTAGGAGGTTCCAAACCAAAGCATATATCATGCACACAAAAATTCAAAAAAATCAAACCAGCACACGTCATCATCATCTCTATAAGACCATCGAGCAGCGCACCTAACACACCGGTCACCATCATGGTCATACCAAACCCTATCACCGGCGAAGACCCGAGCAACATCGACGACATCATTAAAAGGATTCACAATCCTATAGTCCCTTCATCAAATGTGCCTTCAGCAACTCAACTCGAAAGAAAAATTCATTTTGAACTACTAAATTAGAAAAACTCAATCCATACTTGTAACACTCGAGACTTTTATGTTACATAAACCAACAAAGGAATCTTTTTCTACACAAAACTTGCTTGGCTTGCTTTACACGCAATCGCGACCTTCCTCGATAGCTTGCGTCGTACGCAATACCGAGTTTCACTAAACAACAATATGCTATTAAAACTAGCCGTTATGAATAGTAATAACCACTTTTTGAAATTTTATAAATTTTATTTTTCAAAATGGGCTTCATTTTTGGACTCAGAATATCGAAATTAGCCTAGGGTGAAATTTTGGTATTTTTCTGAAAACTTTCAATTTTTGATGAATAGTGAAACCACTAAGTGGTAGGTTAAAAACTGAATTTTGCATAAAACATAATATTACCGCTTCTGTGAATGGAATTTCGAAAATCCGACAGAAACGGTTGATATCAGTAAGTAAAATGTGGTTCAATGAGAGAAAAATAATTTTTTGGTGAATATTAACTTTTTACGATTTTTACCGCGGTTAATAGTAAATAGGGTAACTAAGGGTAAATATGATATTAATATTACCATAACACATGTCCTAATTCTATTGGACAAGTATAATTCGACCAAAAACAAACTTAGGAATAAAATATGACCATTTAGGCCCACTTGGATTAGATTAGGACATTTATTATTAATTTCTTTAAATAAGGGTTAAAATAGTTAAAATCAAAGTTTAATAAGTAAATCATTTTTAATATGGGGTTATGCATAAGATAAATTCGATTGTAAATATTACATAGAAAGCTAAAAATATTTCCTACATGATGGTATTTTATTTATAATTTTTAGACATCAAATAATATATTTTATTTATGACACAAAGATGATGCAGTAATTATCTTATTAATGAAATATTGACAAAATGGATAATATAAATACCAAAATAAAAGTAATTTAAGACTTTTTATGAATTCCACTAATTTTCTACGTTATTATGATATATTAATGTTGATTTAATCAACTTGGTTCGAACATATAATTCTGTTATGACTTTCACAAAAATCATATATCAAATAGTGTCAAAATTGACACAAAATAGTTTTTAAATAAAATATTATATTATTAATTGTTATTTTATTCCTAAAAATCTAAGGTTTGGCAAAATTACTTAGATAAGGATATATATATTAATAATAAACAATTTGGGGTTCGTTTGGCATGTTATAGTAAGTGTATTAACCATATAGTGAAAGAAAACAAAAAGACACGGTAAAAGTTAAATTAATTAACTTAGAGTTAAATCTAATTGATAAGGTTAAAATAATACCCTAAACTTGTCTAAATCCTATTGGTTGATAGGATTTCGACCCATAACCACTTTATCTTCGAAATAAGACCCTTTGGAACCATTATAAACCGATTTTGACTTTAATATAAAATAATATTTTGAAATATTCCTAAGGTGCCCCTCTCCTCCCTTATAAAAGGGCACCTCCTCCCCCTCCTCCTCACACCAATTTGAGCACTCAAGCTCGGCAAACCCCTGCCATTTTCTCTCTCCACTTCCCTAGAATAATTGTAGAGGTCCTGGTCTTCTTCAAAGACCAATCTTAGTTCCCTTAGTGGAGGATTCAAAGAGGTGTTTCAAAGAAGAGGTAATATCCATTACCGATCTTTTCAATTTCTTTCTTCTTCAACTTCTTCTCCTTTAGTTGTTTCATGATAAAGTAATAACATCGGTATTAATTACATACTGATATGTTATTATAAATATGAAACAGCCCTAATTCACCTTCTATCCATCCTACGGAAAAATGAAATCACCGCGCGTGCGTACGTACGGAATACCGTCTCCACGCCGCGGTGTAATCTATTTTTCCACCATCACCTTACAAGGATGGGTATAATGGTGTAATGAGTAAATATATATGATTATTATGAAGTAATATTGATACTGAAATAATATATATATATACTCCAATACAATTTCCACGATCATAGGAACGATATCATCACTCGTGTGTACGTACGGAATACCGTCTCCACAATGTGATGCGACTCGTTCTACATGATCTTCATTTCACAATGATTATATAAATTAATTGAATGAATAAATATGATATATGTTACACTAATACCATTCTGGATATATGGAATCTATAACCTTAAAAGAAGAATAAGAATGTATTCGGCAAAACACGCCTAAGAACAAAAGGCAATAAAGACCCGAGTAACAAGTAACAATGAAATATTACTAACAAGAAGCTAATAATATGACCATATATGATATCATATCAATATGTATGATTCTGGAATAAGTCAATAACATTATTTAAACCATTATACAGGAGCTTCGGACACGAACAAAGCAAATCGGACCTAAGGTAAGGGAAATATCACAATCTCATTTTTATCCGAGATTGTTTATTCGTATGTATTTACTGGGGTGTATTTTATCATCCACATCCATGTTTACTAAATATGTAATATTATTTCCATCCACCTAAAAATTTTTAAATCCATTTTTACCCTTCGGTGAGTTTTTAGTAATACGTATGAAAGGAATCTTTTGTCGTTTTTTCGTACGAGGTACTTTTTGACTTTTCCGACAAAAGTACGAAAAATGTTTTTTTTAACTTATACGGCATGAACAGATTTATACTATTTTATAAAGCCTTATTTTCATGAAGCTTCCTCTAAAATATTTCATGACTATTTTCAATAAAATCTCTTTCTTTTAAAATTGCATGATGTTTTGTGAAAAGAAATTGATTTTGAAGAAGAAAGGATATTTTCCTCAAGAATTCAATGCAAGTGTTTTATCAAAATTATTTTCCATCTAAGATAATAAAGGGTTCTGTTTCTATCCATATTTTTACATTGATTTGACTATGTTGTGATGTAATTATGTTTATGAATTCCTTTATCTTATATGAATTGATTTATGATTTCATGATGTTTCAAGAATCCCATTTTTGTTACATGTGTTATGCGATGATGTATGTTTTATGATTATGTGGCACACATAAGAAAGGATTCATTATAAGATGGATGGGACCTATATCTCCCACCAATGCATTGGGTAATGATTTTATATCTCATGAGATAGACATGGCTGGAACGGAAGGTTATTTCGGTTCAGTGATACAGGACTGAAACGAGGAGTGAACTCGGTTCAGAAAGGGACTTTGTCCACTAAGATAGTCTTGGCAATGAGTCATGACTAACAAGAAATGATTTTCCATGATGATGTGTGCATGCCAAAAAGTTTCAAGTTTTATGTTATGATTATGGGGATCTCATTTTCACTTCTATGATTTATTCCATGTTAAGATATTATGATCTCTTTTTCAGGTTTTGATTTTCATAAAGATATGATATGATTTTTATTTCCTTTATTTTCCCTTGCTGAGCATTTAAGCTCACCCTTTTATGTTTTCTTTTCCCCAGGTCAGGAAGATGGATATTAAGTAGAATATGCTAAAAGGGACCCTAGATATGATGAAATAAATGGGAGACACTGTAGAAGATTTATGAACCAGTTGTTTATGTTTCCCAGTTTCTAAAGACACTATACCTATACGGTCCTTTGTGGTTTTGTCATATGTTGTAATAAGTGTGCTTCAATTTCGAAGTATTAACATTGTATGTAAAGTATGGGTCGTTATAGTTGGTATCAGAGGAAAGGTTATAGTCAACCTTTGGAAACTAGGATGTGAAAGCCTTAGTAAGAACCCTAAGGATAAGTCTAAGCATAGAACACAATCTTAGAAATGGCCATGAATAACCTAGGATAAGACCATAAGCATGAAAATTTTTTGTTTTCTTGAATTATGTGGTTTCAAATTATAATTAGTGTTGCTCACACTATTATTCTTGGTTTTAGTCAATGGATGGAACCCGAAGGAACCGTGTTAATGCGGAATGCGATGGGCAATGCAATGATTGTCCCCCTGAGCAACCAAACGATATGGGAGCTGGAATGCAAAATATTGTAGCCATCCTCACACAACTTTCTCAAGCTATGAATCATGCAGGATTTCCAAACGAACAAAGGAGGGAGCAACATTCTGTTGAATCCTTCATGAGGCAGTGTCCACCTTCTTTCAGCGGGTCTACTGATCCATTAGTTGTTGAACAATGGATTAGTACTACTGAAAAGATATTTTCAGTTCTTCAATGTTCTGAGCATGATAAAGTCATCCTAGCAGTGTATCGTTTGGAAGGAGATGCGGATCAATGGTGGAATCTTATTAAGAATACGAGGCAAAGGGATGAAATTGAGTCTATGGAATGGGACGAGTTCAAGAACTTATTTTTCAATAAGTACTTCCCTCGTATTCTCCGAACAAAGATGGAGAAAGAGTTCCTTGAACTGAAGAAAAGGGATGATGAATCTGTTAGTACCTATGAAGCAAATTTTACAAGACTTGCAAGGTACGCTTCTGGTATTATTATCCAACCTGAGAGTAAGATCGATCGATTCTTTAGTGGCTTAAAACCAAGTCTTCGAAGGGCGTTATCCATAAGGGACTTCAATAGCTACGAGGAAATCGTTCGATGTGCTCTCAAAGTCGACATGGAGATTGGAGTAACCCATCAGTCACATGGGTTTGATAAGAAGAGGAAGATGGAATTCAACGAAAAATCTAAAGAGCACATGGAAAAGAAGATGAGATTTTCCTTATGCTCAAAGTGTGGAAAGAAACATGGAGGGAGTTGTCTTAAAGGGACAAGTAAATGTTTTAAATGTGGAAAAGAAGGTCATCGGGCATTTGAATGCCGTGATAATGGGAAGAAGATGTCTAATGATGCAAACAAAGGAAGGGATACACAGAATGAACCTACTATACTTCAATGTTTCAAGTGCATGGAGATGGGGCATTATGCCAATCAATGCCCAAATCCAAGGGTTGATGATGATGGTCGACGTCAACAAAATCTTAAGGCTAAAGACAAAGGAAAGTCACATGCAATTTCTATCAGCGATGTGGAGTACGATAACGATGTGGTGAAAGGTACACTTACCATCCACTCTAAAGTAGCAAATGTTTTATTTGATTCTGGATCCACCCACTCTTTTATTTCTGAAGACTTTTCTAAGAGTATCACCGTATTACCTCAACAATTAGATGTTGAGTTAGCTGTGACAACACCTAATGGCACATCAATCGCATCAAAAGTTTATAATTATTCTCCGATCGAAGTTTGTGGGAAAGTGCTTCCTGCAAATCTTGTGATCCTTCCTTTAGTGGAATTTGATGTGATTCTTGGCATGGATTGGCTTTCTCGACATGGAGCTCATATCGATTGCCAAAGAAGGGAAGTCACATTTCATATTCCATATCAATCTACGATCGTCTATCAATGCAAGGATGAACATAACCTTCCAGTGGAAATTTCTTCCATCTTATGGGTATTGATTCCACTAAATGAAGGTTATTTATCTCAAATTTTTGGTGAGAAACTCACGATTAAGAATATGCCCATTGTACGGGAGTTTGATGATGTCTTTCCGGAGGAATTGCCGGGTCTTCCACCAAATCGTGAAGTTGAGTTTTCAATAGAACTCGTACCAGGTGCTTTGCATATTTCAAAGACACCTTATAGAATGGCCCCAATTGAGTTGCAGGAATTGAAGAAGCAACTCCAAGAGAATCTTGATAAGGGATTCATACGCCCTAGTGCGTCACCTTGGGGAGCACCTGTTCTATTTGTTAAGAAGAAAGATGGATCAATGAGGATTTGCATTGATTATCGAGAACTTAACAAGATCACTATCAAGAAAAAATATCCTCTCCCACGCATTGATGACTTATTTGACCAACTACGCGGAGCTCAATACTTTTCCAAGATTGATCTTCGTTCAGGGTATCATCAATTAAGGGTCAAAAGGGAGGATATACCAAAGACGGCTTTCCGTACAAGGTATGGACACCATGAATTTATAGTGATGCCATTTGGTCTTACTAATGCTCCTGCTATCTTCATGGATCTAATGAATAGAGTCTTTAGAGACTATCTTGATCAATTTTTGGTAGTCTTTATAGACGATATTCTTGTCTATTCAAAGAGAAAGGAATATAATGAAGATCACTTGAGAATTATATTGAAGACCCTGAGAAAGGAGAAGCTTTATGTCAAATTTACCAAGTGTGAATTTTGGCTTCAAAAAGTTGCATTTTTGGGTCATATAATCTCAAAAGAGGGGATATCAGTGGATCCAGCAAAAACAGAGGTTATCGAAAGATGGTCAAGACCAACAACAGTAACTGAGATCCGTAGTTTTCTTGGTTTGGCTGGATATTATCGACGTTTTGTAAAAGATTTTTCACTATTATCTAATCCAATCACCAAGTTGACTCGGAAGGGAGTTAAGATTGTCTGGACAGAGGAATGTGAAGAGAATTTCAAGGAGTTGAAAAGAAGGTTATCCAGTGCACCTGTGCTCACACTGCCTTGTATTGGAGAAATGTTTGTGATCTATAGTGATGCATCCAAGAAGGGATTGGGGTGTGTTCTTATGCAAAATGATATGGTGATAGCTTATGCCTCACGACAGTTGAAAATCCATGAGCAAAATTACCCAACACATGATTTGGAGTTGGCTGCGGTAATATTTGCATTAAAGATTTGGAGGCATTACCTTTATGGTGAAAGGTGTGATATTTATACTGATCATAAAAGTTTAAAGTATATTTTCACACAAAAGGAGTTGAATATGCGTCAAAGAAGATGGTTGGAGCTGATTAAGGATTATGACTGCTCAATCCATTACCACCCTGGGAAAGCAAACAAGGTGGAAGATGCATTAAGTCGACAAGACCATGCTAGTTTATCCATGATGAGGATCACAAAAGATCCAATATTTATGGATTTACAAAGGATGGATCTTGGAATTATAATGGAAGGGGAAAAATCTTATCTTTCTCAAATGAATGTTCAACCATCTATACATGTGAAGATTAAAGAGGCACAAAAAGAAGATGTCGAGTTACAAAAGAAGGTGAGAAATGTTCCTGAATTCAACCTTGATTGTGATGGGATAATAAAGTTCAGGAATCGGGTTTGTGTTCCTCCCATCCCCGAATTAAAGAAAGAGCTGCTGGATGAGGCTCATAGTTCTTCATTCTCTATTCATCCTGGAAGCACGAAGATGTATAGAGACCTGAAAGAGTACTTCTTGTGGGATGTCATGAAAAGAGATGTTGCTGAATATGTCTCTCGATGCTTGGTTTGTCAATAAGTTAAAGCTGAGAGACAGAAGTCTAAGGGGATGTTACAACCATTACCCATACCCGAATGGAAATGGGAAAACATCACTATGGACTTTGTCACAGGACTTCCTAAAACATCCAAAGGCAATAATGCTATCTGGGTCATAGTTGATCGTCTTACAAAGTCTGCACACTTCATTGCTATTAAAGAGGATTTCTCTCTAGATCAGCTTGCCAGGATATATGTAAAGGAAGTGGTAAGATTGCATGGAGTACCACTTTCTATTATATCTGATCGAGATCCGAGATTTACCTCGAAGTTCTGGCGAAGTCTTCAGCATACTCTGGATATAGAGTTGAGTTTTAGCACTTCTTATCATCCCCAGACAGACGGTCAGTATGAGAGAACAATTCAAACCCTAGAAGATATGTTGAGAGCTTGCTCTATGGATTTCAAAGGAGGTTGGGATCAACACCTACCTTTGGTGGAATTTTCTTATAATAATAGCTTTCACTCAAGTATTCAGATGGATCCTTATGAAGCTCTCTATGGAAAGAAATGCAGGACTCCAACTTGCTGGGATGAAGTTGGGGAAAGAAAGCTATTAGGACCTGATCTCGTTGATGAAATGGCAGAAAAGGATAGATCTATTCAACAACACATAAGAGCAGCTCAGAGTCGACAGAAAAGTTATGCCGACAACCGAAGAAAAGACCTAGAGTTTGAAGTGGGCGATAAAGTGTTCTTACAAATATCTCCCTGGAAGAGGGTTATGAGATTTGGAAAGAAGCGGAAGTTGAGCCCTAGATATATCGGTCCTTTTGAACTACTGGATCGTGTTGGGAAGGTAGCTTACCGATTGGAGCTTCCACCGAATCTCTCTCAAGTTCACGATGTGTTCCACATATCTCTCCAGAGAAAGTACATACCAGATCCTTCACATGTACTCAGCTCAGAAGTTGTACCGCTGGAGCAAGATCTTTCTTATGAAGAATAGCCGATAGAGATTCTGGATCGTAGCGAAAAAGTCCTACGAAACAAGACCACTCGCTTGGTGAATGTTTTATGGAGGAACCACCAACTTGAAGAAGCTACATGGGAGCTTGAGGATATGATGAGGGAGAAGTATCCTCATTTATTTGTTACAAAGTGACGAATTTCGAGGGAGAAATTATTTTAAGCGGGGTAGAATGTAACACTCGAGACTTTTATGTTATATAAACCATCAAAGGAATCTTTTTCTACACAACACTTGCTTGGCTTGCTTTACACGCAATCGCGACCTTCCTCGATAGCTTGCGTCGTACGCAATACCGAGTTTCACTAAACAACAATATGCTATTAAAACTAGCCGTTATGAATAGTAATAACCACTTTTTGAAATTTTATAAATTTTATTTTTTCAAAATGGACATCATTTTTGGACTCAGAATATCGAAATTAGCCTAGGGTGAAATTTTGGTATTTTTCTGAAAACTTTCAATTTTTGATGAATAGTGAAACCACTAAGTGGTAGGTTAAAAACCGAATTTTGCATAAAACATAATTTTACCGCTTTTGTGAATGGAATTTCGAAAATCCGACAGACACAGTTGATATCAGTAAGTAAAATGTGGTTCAATGAGATAAAAATAATTTTTTGGTGAATAGTAATTTTTTACGATTTTTACCGCGGTTAATAGTAAATAGGGTAACTAAGGGTAATTATGATATTAATATTACCCTAACACAGGTCCTAATTCTATTGGACAAGTGTAATTCGACCAAAAACAAACATAGGAATAAAATATGACCATTTAGGCCCACTTGGATTAGATTAGGACATTTATTATTAATTTATTTAAAGAAGAGTTAAAATAGTTAAAATCAATGTTTAATAAGTAAATCATTTTTAATATGGGGTTATACATAAGATAAATTCGATTTTAAATATTAATTATAAAGCTAAAAAGATTTCATACATGATGGTATTTTATTTGTAATTTTTAGACATCAAATAATTTAATTTATTTATGACACAAAGATGATGCAGTAATTATCTTATTAATGAAATATTGACAAAATTGATAAAATAAATACCAAAATAAATGTAATTTAAGACTTTTTATGAATTACACTAATTTTCTAAGTTACTATGATATATTAATGTTGATTTAATCAACTTGGTTCGAACATATAATTCTGTTATGACTTTCACAAAAATCATATATCAAATAGTGTCAAAATTGACACAAAATAGTTTTTAAATAAAATATTATATTATTAATTGTTATTTTATTCCTAAAAATCTTAGGTTCGGCCAAATGACTTAGATAAGGATATATATATTAATAATAAAAAATTTGGGGTTCGTTTGGCATGTTATTGTAAGTGTATTAACCATATAGTGAAAGAAAACAAAAAGACACGGTAAAAGTTTAATTAATTAACTTAGAGTTAAATCTAATTGATAAGGTTAAAATAATACCCTAAACTTGTCTAAATCCTATTGGTTGATAGGATTTAGAACCATCCCCAATTTAGCTTCGAAATAAGACCCTTTGGAACCATTATAAACCGATTTTGACTTTAATATAAAATAATATTTTGAGATATTCCTAAGGTGCCCCTCTCCTCCCTTATAAAAGGGCACCTCCTCCCCCTCCTCCTCACACCAATTTGAGCACTCAAGCTCGGCCAACCCCTGCCATGTTCTCCTCTCCACTTCCCTAGAATAATCCTAGAGGTCATAGTCTTCTTCAAAGACCAATCTTAGTTCCCTTAGTGGAGGATTCAAAGAGGTGTTCCAAAGAGGAGGTAATATCCATTACCGATCTTTTCAATTTCTTTCTTCTTCAACATCTTCTCCTTTAGTTGTTTCATGATAAAGTAATAACATCAGTATTACTTACATACTGATATGTTATTATAAATATGAAGCAACCCTAATTCACCTTCTATCCATCCTACGGAAAAATGAAATCACCGCGCGTGCGTACGTACAGAATACCGTCTCCACGCCGTGGTGTAATTTATTTTTCCACCATCACCTTACAAGGATGGGTATAATGGTGTAATGAGTAACTATATATGATTATTATGAAGTAATATTGATACTTAAATAATATATATATATACTCCAATACAATTTCCACGATCATAGGAACGATATCATCACTCGTGCGTACTTACGGATTACCGTCTCCACGATGTGATGCGACTCGTTCTACATGATCTTCATTTCATAATGATTATATAAATGAATTGAATGAATAAATATGATATATGTTACACTAATACCATTCTGGATATAAGGAATCTATAACCTTAAAAGAAGAATAAGAATGTATTCGGCAAAACACGCATAAGAACAAAAGGCAATAAAGACCCGAGTAACAAGTAACAATGAAATATTACTAACAAGAAACTAATAATATGACCATATATGATATCATATCAATATGTATGATTCTAGAATAATTCAATAACATTATTTAAACCATTATACAGGAGCTTCGGACACGAACAAAGCAAATCGGACCTAAGGTAAGGGAAATATCACAATCTCATTTTTATCCGAGATTGTTTATTCGTAAGTATTTACTGGGGTGTATTTTATCATCCACATCCATGTTTACTCAATATGTAATATTATTTCCATCCACCTAAAACTGTTTAAATCCATTTTTTCCCATTCGGTGAGTTTTTAGTAATACGTATGAAAGGAATCTTTTGTCGTTTTTTCGTACGAGGTACTTTTTGACTTTTCCGACAAAAGTACGAAGAATGTTTTTTTTAACTTATACGGCACGAACAGATTTCTACTGTTTTATAAAGCCTTATTTTCATGAAGCTTACTCTAAAAGATTTCATGACTATTTTCAATAAAATATCTTTCTTTTAAAATTGCATGATTTTTTGTGAAAAGAAATTGATTTTGAAGAAGAAAGGATATTTTCCTCAAGAATTCAATTCAAGTGTTTTATCAAAATTATTTTCCATCTAAGATAATAAAGGGTTCTGTTTCTATCCATATTTTTACATTGATTTGACTATGTTGTGATGGAATTATGTTTATGGATTCCTTTATCTTATATGAATTGATTTATGATGTCATGATGTTTCAAGAATCCCATTTTTATTACATGTGTTATGCGATGATGTATGTTTAATGATTATGTGGCACACATAAGAAAGGATTCATTATAAGATGGGTGGGACCTATATCTCCCTCCAATGCATTGGGTAATGATTTTATATCTCATGAGATAGACATGGCTGGAACGGAAGGTTATTTCGGTTTAGTGATACAGGACTGAAATGAGGAGTGAACTCGGTTCAGAAAGGGACTTTGTCCACTAAGATAGTCTTGGCAATGAGTCATGACTAACAAGAAATGATTTTCCATGATGATGTGTGCATGCAACAAAGTTTCAAGTTTTATGTTATGAATATGGGGATCTCATTTTCACTTCTATGATTTATTCCATGTTAAGATATTATGATCTCTTTTGCAGGTTTTGATTTTCATAAAGATATGATATGATTTTTATTTCCTTTATTTGCCCTTGCTGAGCATTTAAGCTCACCCTTTTATGTTTTCTTTTCCCCAGGTCAGGAAGATGGATATTAAGTAGAATATGCTAAAAGGGACCCTAGATATGATGAAATAAATGGGAGACACTGTAGAAGATTTATGAACCAGTTGTTTATGTTTCCCAGTTTCTAAAGACACTATACCTATACGGTCCTTTGTGGTTTTGTCATATGTTGTAATAAGTGTGCTTCAATTTCGAAGTATTAACAATGTATGTAAAGTATGGGTCGTTATAATACTCCTCTTAAACTCCAACATATCACCTCCTGTCCCTGCCAGAACAAACTTTAGATCCAATCCTCATTCACGAAGAAGTGTTCTCCCAGCCGACATAAAAAACTCAAATAAACACAAATTCACAGGCTAAAAGACGATCGCCGAGGTACCACGCCCCAACTAACATCAAATAATTTACCCAACCATGGAATCAACACGATCTAGACCATCCCATTACCAAAATCATGATCTCAACATCGCAACAACATTCCTACATCCAAAATAAAAAAACAAAGATCGAAGATAGAAAACCTTCACCAAATTATTTTCTGGTCGATTAATGTGATATTTCATAAAAACCAATTGAAATAACTATAAACTTTATATTTTATATAATATTTAATATATTTTAATCATATAAGTTTTATATTATAAATTATGTTTATTTGGATTCAATAAAATAGAAATATTAATAATGGTTAATATTTAATTATAATTTTGGAACATATTTTGTCCTATATAGGGATATTTAAAATTATTAATATTTTAATAAAATATTAATATTTTATAAAATTATTAATCATAAACGATCATATATTTTTTAATGAAGTCAAATTTAAATTTTATAAGGGTTTGAAAGCTATTATTTTTAAAAAACCAAACATTTTCAAAAAATTTGATTAATATTTTAAAAGTGAAAATTCAAATATTACGAAATTTACCTAGAAATATTTAATATTATTTTTGCAATATTAATAATTGAATTATTTAACATTGAATTCTTCTAATTTTTTAAGGAATCCAAATTCTTAGGTAAAAAGTAATTACCATATTATTTTACATTGGGTATTGTCACATCCAAATTACCCAAATGTGAGGTAATAAAAACAATAAATGAAATCCTTGATCATATATTGTTTTTCCTTGTAATGTAATATGATTCTGTATTTATTTAGTCAAATTTACAATGTATTTATGAATCCCCAGACCAAGTAATATGTTTTGTTGTTTTAAAATCATTTAATTAAGATTACGAGTCACTTCCACATAAAAAAGGTATAATTTTATTATGTTCATACCATGTCAATATAAATTAATTAAACCCCCTCCAGTTCGGAAATTTTTTTGGAAAAATCCACGTTATGTTTTTTGGTTTTTGTTATTTTATTATATATAATCCAAAATAGACATTATAAAAAAAATACCCAAAATTGTTTTATATAATCTCACACAAGATCCCATTTATGTTCACTAAAAATCATTGGATAATATATTTATTTATAACCCCTTATTTTCCCTAATGTTCCTCAAATATCTCATAATGATCCACCCATGCTTTAGGTGTCACACACTAAATTAATAGATCCAATCATCCCCATATTTATTAGTGTTTCATTATTATCTTTATACTTCTATTTTAAATTCCTATTTTTCGGATATTTACTTTAATGTCCATGTTACATCCCCTCAACTTTTGAAGTGGTTATATATCCATTTCACCATAATCAACTCATTTTATGAATTTTAATGTCCATCTATTTTGCTGTCAAAATTTCACTATGATATTCCATGTCAATTCATTTGTGGTATTCCCATTTATATAATTTTAATTCATTAACACTTGGATTACAAGTATTTGTTACATACTACATGATCATTTAACAAAATGTTTTGATGACTTAATCCATGGTGTGTGATCTATGTGACACACTTAATAATGATAATGAAATGATTGTGGATTGTATTCCAATGATTATATAACACTCTAATGAATTCGGTAGTGATTTTTTCTAATGAGACATAATCCAATGGATTATGGAGTGAATCTGATCCATCATGTGAATTTTTTCATCATGATGTCTTGGATGTAATCAGTGGCCTATCTTTATGATAAAGTGTTTTATAATGTTTCCAAAATTCTGATGTGCCATTTCTATTATCATGAAATATCATTCCTCAATGTTATTATTTATGATTCTCATCAATTTTAAGTCCCATTTGTATGTATATTGATTAACATGTACCAAATTCTCTATAGTATTCCATTTGTATTCACTTAATGGGATTTATATCTCACCCTTTTCATATGAATTCCCCATGTTATGGCATGTTGTGAAAAGTGTGAATGAATAATATGATCTTGTTTGGGTAGTTTTCAATAATGATAATGCATTCCCTAGTTTAGTTTCTCATGTAATATATCTAATTCCAAACTACACTATGCTTCTTGATATTACAAGATTTATTAAGAGTAATATTATGTAATAAATTTCATTTTATTGTATACAAAGGGGAAGGTTTCTAGTAACTCTTCATTGAGATAGCATGTCACACATCCCCATAAAGAATCACAATTATTATTATAAAAGGGGTGACCAAAATCACAGGTATATTGTTTTTCAGAGATTCACCAATAATACTCTAACAAAAGAAACAATAATATAATCTTGAAGATCATACATTGCGGAATTGATTATTTTCCCTGACTCCATGATATATTACCACATATATATGGATTCCTTAATTCAAAATTTCCCAAAAATATCACTAATATCCCCCATATATTAAATAAATAATTTACTGAAAAAATATATGTATCATAAAAAATTAATTTCTTGAATCATTAAATTTTTTTACATTCATAAAATGAGAACTGACATGCCATGATCCATGTCCCCTAACTTACCGGGCTCCATGAATTCCACCACCCCCCCCCACACACACACATCGAGTAACTAAACATCATACCACACTATAAATAATGACTCAATATAATTCTATACAATTGATACTTATATCTAGTAACTTTTTTAACCCCACATAAACCAAATCTATGAAACCAAGCATCAACTTATAAAAACAGGCACTCAATTGATATTTCTAGAAATATATACCATTTGAAGTTTACTATAACCTATACAAAAAAAATATCCACATTCCCAGATCATTTATGGTGAACTCATTATAATAAGAAATTCATTGTGATAAATAAAAGTGAATTATAATTAATAATACACACATTAATCTAATCATATATAATCACCATCTCTACACATTTCCCTCAAATATGGTCACACGTTGAGACCCACTTTATGTTCTAATGATACCACCACATCCTAAAGAAAATCACTCCAATTTTATTCAAATCCACCCATTTTAAACATATTATAGATTTATGTAACTCATGGTCTATGAACACACCCATTACCATAAATATCTCACATTTATTATTTATATATTACCAATATAATTCTCTTAGATACAAATCATAATAGATGGTCATAAATTACTATATTTATGGGAATGTTTATTTCCTAATCTTTCATGACTATCATATTTCCTTCAATCAATATACATCACCTAGTGAGCACGTCATCACTATATAGGTTATAGAATTCCATAAGAAATTCATAAAATGATATTATAGTCTCAACATATCCAAAACAATCCTCCCCACTTATATATTCCACAATCACACTATATATCCTTCATCATCCACTCGATCCAAAATCTGATGTACTCTTCTTCCTAGATAAATGAAACATAACAATTCCATTATCCCCTACTATAAAAAATAGACACCATTTAATCATGAGCCAATAAAACATTTCAATTACTCTATCCTAATAATGTGTCTCATACCATTAATTAATTTTATCATATCAAATCACCATCTAAACATCCTCATCTACTGACTCCATCGATAATCTATAGACTAACATCATACAACAAAACAACTAAGATATCCTAGACCACACCATGACACATATAAAAATTTCAATCTCCTACCTCAAAACATATCAAAAGGGACCATTAATGTACATCCCAAAATGGATAACTCCCACACTATGAAGTAATTTAAATAATTAATCGTTTAAATTTTCTTTAAATCATTACATAAACTAAAAATTTACAAAACTGACGTTACTCAATCTAAATATCCCATATATTTAGGATATACACTAATCTATATGTCTCACATGTTACAATGTTCAATAAATCCAAATAAAAAATCATACCAATCATAGGATAAGAAAATATTTCCAAAATACTCTTATAAAAAATTTTAAATATGATATCACTCTATTTATCCTTATTACAAGAGTATATATTAATCCATTTCACAAAATATTTCTCAACATTCAAATATGATATGAAAATCATACCCCTTAATGTTTAAAACATCTTCCTACCCAACGGTACATTTTGAATTATACCTTCATGATTTATATATCATCATCTATTGGCTAAGAAGAATAATTAAACTATTAACAACAAATTAAAGAGATATTTATTTAATGATTTATCATCTGACTCTTCCAATGAACAAGTTGTTCATGATTTCCAATCCAAGGATTACCATTATAACACAAGTACTACCTATTTCATTCAAATACATAATAACTAGTAAAATAACATTCTTATACAACATAATTTATAAGGTCTCCCATTCATCATTCACAATAAAAAGTATATTCTTGTGATTCCCATTTCAATAGTCAATATCAGTAGTGGGATCACAATTCACTTAGGCTACCAACTCATTGAGAAACACTCACACTCTCACTAACTCTTTGATAAGGTACTAGATATGTAACACTCACACCATATTTTTAACATATATATATACATCATGTATCTTATACGCAAGAAAACTACCCAATATCATTCACTAATCCGCATCACCTGTCAAAAATAAGACATCTTCCTCATGTAATATTTATATTTCCAAGTACATATAATAATATCCTCATATGAAGATTCATAGCAGAGAAATTCATACCAATTTAGTCTGATTATTTATAACACTTGAAAATGAATTTTTTTCAATAGTACCAAATAATTTATTATTATAACTTTAAATATATATAACCCATTTTTCATATTATTTTATTCATCGTGTAATAGAACTACGATAAAAATACACAAGGGAAATAACAAGTCATATGAACTGATAAACAATATATGGGTCATAAACACTCACCTCACGCCTCCTCGGGTAAAGGTAAATAAATAAATAAATATTTATATAAACACTCACCTCACGCCTCACTTTATTTTAATAATATTAGAGCACCACATCTCCTTGAGAGTCACTACTCAAATGAAAAAGGATGCAAACATACAGTGATGATTTACAATGATAACATGTAGTGATTATACATAGATCTTATAGTGGAATAATAATATCAAAAAATAACATATAATCAGCCAATATAATACCCAAAAAAATAAAAAACAACAGTATAATCAATCCTAATGTAAAGGATAATACATACCATATGTTATTACAAAATTTTATATGTATAATATCAAATTTTTCATTATAAAACATACATTAACTTTTAATTTTATATTTTGGATAACCCAAAAAAACCAAAATATAAAACTGTGATGTATATGGTCTTGATTCCAGAACCCATTATATATACCAACATAATCATAGATAAAATTTATATTCATCGTAAAATATAAATGTTATATATTTTTACCAATTAACCTGAGGTTTTCCTATGTAAAAATTAGATAGGGTTTCCTACGAAGGGTGTGAGTAGAACTCACATGGCCAGAACATAAAAAAATTAGATAATATATACATTTCAAATATATTACATGATTATCTGTCATAATAAATGAATAAAATGTAACAATATAAATAATAATAAATTCTAATGATTTTTTATGAAAACATAAACTGTCCATAACTTCTTCATCCAATTCTGGATATATCAATTCATGATATATAACCATTCATGTAGGATGTAACATGTCATTAACATCAGTACATAATATTATCATGTTCACCCTATGCATAATATAATACTTTCCAATCGACATTGTAATCTTCTTTGTCTTCTAAAAACATTAAAATGATCATCATGGAGTTGTTTTTACTGTTTTTATATTGAATGTAATATAAATTAAAAAAACAATATTATTTGGGTAGAAGAAGTAATATTTACTCTTTTTTATTATCATAATAATGTGTTAATTATAGTATAATTACATATTAATGAATCATCTATGATTCCATAAATATATTCGTATCAATGTGATGATATTTCATGATTATTTGATAATATGGTCATTCCATAGGTAGTGAGATGAATCTAGAGTTGACAGTGAGGGGAAAGAAATGTAGTTCATAATGATAGAAATGAACTTCTTTAGGAATTAATGTGAGGTTGATAACAACATATAAAGTTTACATATATTTTTTGGACATTTACATCTTCAGTTATTTTGATGTCATTGATTTCCATGAATATATATGGGATACTCGTCAAGGTATTCATGACAGAAATCTAATAGGTAATCCAAAGAAACACACTAAATTAAATATTTAAAACCAACCATGTGAGGATGGAATTTCACTCGAAAATTTTTATAAAAATGACTATGGATCAATGATAGAGTACCAATCTAAAATTGCATACATGATATATTATTACAATTTCATATTAACATAGAAACTGATCATTCAAATGATCAAGACGTGAATGAATTCATCGAACATTCTGATGTCTGGTAAAATCCATCACTAATGTATTAAAATTGGAATAATATGTTTTATATTACATAATTTAATATAATCCCTCATATATAATAAATAGGTTAATGGTAGATAAATAAAATATTAATTGATAAATGTAAATTTCTCTCAAACATTCTAGTGTACTATAGTTGTGAGGTTCAACAAATGAACCCATGTTACTATTTAACCATGTGATACTATATATAGAGGAAACATTTCCATCGTTTAAATTCAAATTTATTGAATATTACATTTTAAAAAATGAACTTGATGAATTTAAGTCACTATATATATGTATAAAATATACCAATTAACATGTCACACACAATCATATGGTTCAATGGTTTTATTCCCTTATTTTATTTTCTTGATTCATGTTTAAAAATGTTGTTCTTTCAATTTTAATATACATATTTACATTAAAGATTGAATAACCTAATAAACTGTGATGAATGATTGAATAAGAGATTTGGAGGTCCCAACAAGATTAATATTATGTTTTCATCTCACATATCTCTTTGTCATATTCAAGTATTCCAAAAATAATATTAAATGGTTAAGGAATATGTAACATCCTAATATTTAAGAAGATGAACATCATGATTGATATAATTTATGACAGAAAAAACAAAATTACTAAAAACTATGATAGAATAATAAAATAAAATATATTTCACCTTAAATAATTTTAATCTATATGATTTCTTGAAATGAATACAACATCGAATTTGAAAAAAAACATGATACTTTATTAGAATATTATAATTTAATATTTATAATTATAACGTATTAGTAATGATGCCTGATAAGAATATTAATAACTATGTTATGAATATTATATCTCATACAAATGTATAAATTAAATTTATACATTTATATTAATTTTAAATTAAATAATAACCTTCTGAATGTGAAAAAAATGTTTGCTAAAAACAGTTATTTTTCTAGAAGGATGATTAGTCATACATTATGACTATATTTATAAAATAATTTGAACATGCTTTAAAAAACAATTTTAAATAATATTTATGATTTTTGAAATGTACATTTATTATTTTTTATTGGTTAGTTTTTGATGATTTTCATAAAAGATTATAGTTTGATGAGTAGTAAAAAATTCTAGTATTTATTTACAACAACCAATTTCCCATAATTTTAACAAATATAAATTATATATTAGAATTTAATTAATGTAAATATAGTTATAATATATTTATATTTATCTAATTTGGATCATTGGAATCACCTCCCTTGTAAATTTTATATTAAAACATTATGCATTTTGGTAATTTTCTATTTTTAAAACTTCTCTTTAATCGCATTAGCGATATTATTTAATATTGAATTCTAATACATGAATGAATTTAATTTGTAAAAGAAGATTCCATATTTTTAAGCTGAATTTTGTTTCATCCAATAATTTAAAAATATGTTTTATCAAAATAAATAATTAAAATATTAAAAAATATTTACCACATTCAAGGTGAAATTGGATTAACCAGGAATAAGCTAAGAAATTATTTTTTCCATGTTTTATAAAAAATTTCCAAACCATGTTTTATGGCCATATATAGACCCTATTGTATCTATTATTTGATAATAACATGTTTTTAGGATTCATTAAAGATAAAAACATTAGTATAACATTATTTTTTCAAAAATTCCATATATCCCCTCAACCCCACTATATAAGCCACCCCTGTCCTCCGATAATCATACATCCAAAAACTGTTTTTTAGAAAATACATGACTAATTACCCCCTTTAATTACATTCATACATTATATAGAAATAATATTTATTTGGAAACACACAAATGATTTCATTGTGTATAATGCTAATGAGGCTCTCCAAAGAAGAGGTAGAATTTATAATTATTGTTATTTATTTTATTTCTTCATCCATATTCATAAATTTAATTGCAAATTAATAAAATATTAACACTAGTATATGTTAAATATATATATATGTTATTATTTTAATTCAATATCACATTCCAATATCATCTTTTATTAATTGGGAAATGAAACTGTCAACAGGGTGTATGACGAACTACCAACTCACGACACTATGTAATTCATTTCACATCACCACCATTAAATACTATATATTATGTAGAATTTTACATATTTATAATATATTTATTTAATTATTTATATTATATTAATTATTATATCACATAAAACTTATGAATTTCTATTCCTTGGGAGTTACGACACCATAAATCCTCTGTAAGGTGGACTACAGCCCTGTAAAACAAGGTGGTTCATTTTTATCATTCAGTTAACACAAATGGATGTATGATTAAATTTAATTAATATATATGGTATTTATGATCTAGAAATTATGATGTATATAAGATATCAAATATGACTTATTCCCTTCCAATCCTTTGGAAAACAATTACATCACTTGTGTGTACTTGTGGAAAACCCCCTCAACGTAGCGATTTGAAATGTTTTTCATTTGAATTCTTCTTGGATGGTAAAATGACTTATTTTATTAATAAATACACAATTTACAAATAATAATGATTATATAAGGGTTTATTAATATTAATATTTCTTTTTCCCATTCAAAGAGATAATTAGTGACATCATTCATCTATACATGCAATCGACCGTTTCAATAAATAGTGAAATCAATTTTCAAAATATTTCATTAATGGATTAATATAAAAACATATATATTGAATATATATGACATATATATCTTTGAAAAAATTATATCAATTATTTATCGATAATAAATTAAAAATAACATAATAAACAAACTAAAACATACATGAAAATCGAAGCAGTTATCACCCAAAAAAGGGATACTAAAAATGGTTTTTCAATTATATTTATATAAAATAATATATTTAAATAATATATATAATGAAATGTAATATTATAATACAATAATATATGTATAATATTCCAATATTTCATATAAATATAGATTACAAAAATAATAGTAATTTTATACACAAGGTTAGGGTTTCTACTCTCCCTTTTTATTCTATGATACAGATTCATCAATCAACTCTAATTCAATTTTTTTGTGTATACTTTCCATTATGATATGACATATAATTATTTTCTTTATCATAATTTTATTTTATGTTTCATTTAATGATATTTCTATTATGAGAATTATGATTTAGAAGTAACAAATATTTTGTGGGTTTATTTTATAATCTCATCATTATTCATGATAGTTTTTGTGTAAGTATCCCTTCAGGAATTTTTTGGAAATTTAGCTCTAAAAAATAAAAATTAGCCCTTTTATGGTTTTTAATGAGATATTAAATTTAGTATTACCATTTATCAGCTTTTATTACATTTAATGGTATAAAATATTTTATGTTAATTCTACATTATCTTTCTCATTGGTTAAAAACCATTTTCATTAAAATAAATTATTAATTTAAATGATTAAATAAAATTCCATTTACTAGATGATTTATTAAATAAAATTTTCAATAATATTACCATTTTAAAAAAATGACAGTAATATTCACGTCATTTCTCAAATAAGAACGATGTGTTTTTTTTTCAAAAACATTAAAATAGACAATGTTTTGATATGTATAATACGTACACAATTTTCACAGTCTAGTCCAATAAATATTTTAACATTTACTTGAAAATATTTAATGATTATTTTTAAAATATATATATTATGAAATATTTTATAAAAATTTATTTTTTGAAATATTAGCAAATTTAGAAGTCATATTCATAAAAAATGTTTTCATGACTACTTTATGGAATTTATATTTTCCAATGATATCTACCCTTAATTACACATACGATCTACTAGAGATATGTTGTATTGATATTAAACCTACTATTTCATGGTTTTATTTATGTTCAGTTTGAGTGATTTTTTAAAATTGTATTACCATTCATCATATTAATCTATATGGTTATGATTATTTTTATTAAATTGGGGTATTTATTAACATATTTTCTGCTTAATTTTAAAGTCTAGTTGTCTGTGTTGATTATTTTGGACCCCATTCAAATTTTAATTCATAGTACAATGTAAAAGATTAGTCGGACCTAGTTTTATATATCCTCTCAAAGGATAAAATATTTCTCTTAAGAAATATTAGTTATCTAATTTAAATAGGTTTCTACCCACATATTTTTACTAAATTTTGAAAGGCTCTGATAGATTTAAATGTTAGGAATTATACATTCCCACATTATGAGACCAATTTTTTTATTATTATATAAAATATAGTATTCATAGAAACGTCTCAAACTCATTTGATTATTTATATATATCTATTTTATATTCATATATTTTATCCAAATCGCGCTATATATATTAATTAAATGGGAGGTGTTTCAGTTATTTACCTCCATATATTTATTATTGTTTTTAATTAATGATATATTCTAATGTAAAAATACCCTTATTAGTAATATGAGGTCACCTATTTTTTATATTTTAGTTTTTCCCAATATATGAGCATGTGTATTGAGATTGATATGAATGGATAAGATTAGGGAAATAATGGTGCTCTAAATAAAACACATTATTTATTTATTGTGAAAAATATATTTTTAATTTAATATATATATCTTGTTTACAATGCACAATAAAATATTCATTCTTTCATAGTGGGATATCTTGTATTGAGAGGCAACATAATAATTTATAAACAATATCTATGTTACAAGGGTTAGGTCTATTATAATTTTTATTAGAGAAATTTATGTTGAAACATTTGGAAGTAGAATTTTAGATACATGTATTAGGGAACATGACCATATGATTGACAATGGTGATAAGTATAGAAAAACATCTGAATGTTTTAATGATATAGAGATTATGTGGGTTTTCATACCAATACATCCATTTTAGGATACTACATTTTCACATGGATTTATAATTTTTAAACCTAAGGGTAGAAACTCAAAAAAAAGTCAAACAAGACCTTGGAATTACTTGGTAAACAACAATGGTATTACTAGGTATCTTACAAGACCATCCCAAGTGATATTCTTGGGATAATTCAGATTTTCATTAAAAGTAACTTATAATATAATATACTTTGTTTTTTTATTTTGAAATTACACATAATGGAATCAATGGGAACTATATCAACGCATATAATCTGAAGAGATGTAATGATCATTTCATTTATGGGACTGTTCTAATATTTCAAAGTGAAATATTCATTTAAACATTATATTTATTTGAGGTAATAACATAAGGTGATATAAAAATAATGAAAGTGATATCTATGTATTATATCATTGAAATGAATTAAGAGATGAAGATGATGGTGGAGAAATATATGGAAAATTAGAATAAGGTGAATAAGGGTTTTGTTAGGTCTGATTAATATAGAATGAACCAAAATATTGCATACCAGACACGAAAGGGAGTTCAAAAAACATGTGCAGAGAATGGCCACCATGATCATACTTACATGAGAATGAAATAAATTTCAATTTTTTTTACTTAAATCTTAGTATATGGGGTGACAAAAAACTAATTCCCTATGAATTAAGGGAATATACCTTAGAATTTGAAAATGAATGTGGGTAAAGATTGTGATTTTACTAGAAAATAAGAAGAATGAATAATTTTATTGTGAACATATTCAAGAATTATGTTATTGGAGTATTTTATAAATGATATTCATGTTATATAAATCATCAAATTTATACATTTTTTACTATATTCCTAATTATTATTGTATTTTAGGGGATCATATTAATGGTAATTATTACCATGAAAAAAGATTCAGTGAAAAGATGAACCACATCGAAAATACATTATTAAGAGAGGATATATTTATTATGTTCCTAATAATGGGATGATAATGATATATTTATGGACCAGTTTTTATAATAATATATTATTTTTTATAGTTGATTTTTTATATAATATTTTGTTGATTTTACTACATGTATTGATTTCTAGAACATAATTGACATCATAAGATTTTATTTTTTGAGGCATCCGTGTTTTCAAAAAGGTTTTCTATTGATCATGTTAATCACATATTTGGAACGTGATATTAAGAGACACATTATATTGTCTACGAAAAATCATACTTATCTAGTTACCTTTTTTCAACCATTTTGGAGATTCGATTTTTATAGATGTTCTATATCGACCTGGGAGCCACTAAAATTATTCCCCAAGAAGGTGGGAAACATGGCCTAAAGAACTATATGAACACCATAGGATGCAGACTCATAGTTAATTTTCTAGGTGAAATAACAATGACATTATACCCTCCTATCAAATTGAAATAATAGATTTAAATTGTGGGGAAAATAGTCTATGTATATAAGATAACTATGTGCAACAAAAAAATGAGTAATAATTAAAAGTGGATGTATAAACTACCATGAATCAAACATAATAAAAAAAATACATATGTTGATTCATATAAAAAATTATGTCAGAGAATGGTGATATACAAGAGGATAATATATGAGAAGCATGGTATATTAATATTTCACATGTTGTAAAAATAAAAAAAAAGTCAAAATGGAATATCTATTAACATCATGAGTATACCAAAAGTCATCTTCTCCAATGATCAATGTTATGATAAATATATATTGAGAATCTAGGCCAGCAATCTTTACCATATCCTCACTAACATTCATGATTTATACTGGGTACTAAGGGATAGAAATGTATTTTGTGAGATTAACTCATTATGACACCACTAATGGTGTATTGAAGTGTTTTGTTAGTGTATATCACATTGAAATTTGTAGTTGTAATATGTAGCATGGAATGATGAAAAATTAATACATTTCAGCTCATGTTCTTATAGGAAAGCTGGATGAAATTACATTCTTTAGAATAATAAGAAAATGAGACTAGTCATTTTAACATTTATAATTAATCATATAAACTTAATATATATAAATTTAAACACTGTATATGTATAGAAATATATATAAATGTAAAAAAATTCTAGGTGTAATTTGGACTCAAGTCGTAACCTAGGTGTCCATGAATAATCTAATGTGATATAAGCTCCAACAATTGTACTACCAACAACTATCAAATAGATTATATAATTAATTATTTTCATATAAGATAGTGGGGTGATTCATCATTCCCAAAACCTGATAAAATGGAACATGGAACATCATGTCCAATGCTAATGTAATTATAATCTATGTGAGACTCCATTCACATCACCCTATATACGGTAGTGTGAAACACAATGTTCAATAACTCGTTTAATGGTTGTCAACTACAAATATAAATGGTAAAATAATAACAATCGCAAGACATTAGACCTTTAAAATTAATAAAAATTTCACACAATCTTACTATCAATGTCAAAATTTATATTTTTCATATATATACATAAACAAGAATTGTCTTTTCCTTCACACTAATATTCATTAAATTAAATTAAACCATTAAATTTAATAATCAAAAAGAAATAATTTAAGTTCAATCAAACCCACATGGGTGGTGGTTGTCAAATCAAATATCATAATTATTGATGGGATTTAATTTATCACAACCAAATGGGTGGAAAAAATGAATTATACATACTATAATACTTTAATATGGCTCATTAAGAGTATTAAAATATTATTTAATTAACATTGGAAGAGTAAATAAACATTACGTTAAATAATACAATAGTATAATTTCAGGGAATTGGAAAAATTATAAAAAATAACTAAAATTGTAGGGAAATTTACTATACCACTGATCATTGACTTATAGATTACACATCATCTATATTGACTATAATTATTTCGTGTAATAGTGTAAATACTTAGAATATAATAATTATCTATAAATAGATAAAATTATCATTCCCCAAAATATTATAAGAGGATTCAAGAAAAACTATGAAAGTGAGGAAGTGGATTAGATCTCTTACCATTAGTTATCCTGGGAATCCTAGAGAGAGGGGAAAATAGTCTAGATTATTGAGTAATCAAATTACATAAGAATAGAAAATGGGAAGATCATATGAGAGTAATGAGGTACCTTAAAAGTTGAGACAAGAGAAAGAGGGGTAAAGGGTTGAAAACATTTATCGGGATATTGGTAAATTGTCCCTCTATTTTATGTTTATCATGGATTGGATGCACGGTTTCCCAATCTATGTGCCAACTATATGATTAGATAATTCTTAAGGAATACCCCACTCATGTTATCCACACGTTCCGATGTCATGTTTGTTTCCCAATCAAAAAAACCATTATTGATTTGTCTATAGAATGATCATAAGTGTCCATACTTAGTCACATGGATGATTTTAATAGTGCACACCTCAGATGCAATTTGAAAAAACCCCATGGTTTTTTTGTATTGTACATGATAAGGGATATGGTTTTGATAAAACATGTGCCTTTCAATTTTCCATGATAACATATATATATATAGGATCTAAAAAATATTAAAACTAAAAAAATAACATCCTTATGCCTGAGGTTATGTTTACAAATGTAAAATAAGGGATTTAAACCTTGAAACACAAAATATTTACCCCTGTAAAAAGCTGGGTCATTTTAACTAAGATGAGGTGGATCCATCACAATGCTTACTATATTTGGAATAGATTTTGTTGAACCCACATTGTTATTGTATAAAATATATAATTCCTTTTTTATGGATATAAAATATAGAAATAAGTAATGACCTGTAATTCTTATGGTATGTTAAATGTAATTCAGGAATTAAATTTTAATATGGATATTCAGTATGATGGGATAGAAAAGTGGGAAATTATTAAAGCATAAATAATATATGAAATTATTAATATGAAATATTAATAAATAATGTATTTATTTTTATTTTTTTTCTCAATCTAGATAGTATAAGAGTTCCTAAAATCCTTAAATTGGATGTTAAAACAATAATTTTATCCTAGAACCTTGATTTTTATGAATCTAATAGTCCCTACACACATTATAAATTAAATGTTTTGGGGTTTTTAAATTGTTGTTATCATCCCATTTTTTGTGATCAATGAATTTCATTATTTAGTAATTAATAATTTCTTGCATGACCATATCTTCTCTTCCCACCTGTGATAATGTAATTAAAATCCCAATTATCTGATTAATCCATATTACCATTGTACATAACATTATCTCTTATCAATATTATATTTTATTATCCATATTAGTTATATTGTATTTCAAGAAGGTCATTTCCAATTGTCAGGTTGTTGATTATGAGGGTGATGATTAAATTATTTTTTATCAATTTATATCAGGGGTAATATATACCATCCCATAGATTTTAAAAGAGTAAGTTCATGTTTAATAGTGTCTATGACATGAAATATAGTATTATAAGATAATATAGAACCATTACACCTTATGATATATCATTAATAAATATATTCATTCTCATTTACACCATTCAACACATAGAATAATGTGTTTGAACAAAAAAATATACTCTATATATAGTTTTTTATTTAAACATGACCACTATAACCTAGCCATTAAGATGGAGGGTATGAATAATATTGAAATTATTAAGAATATTATATGGTTTACCAATGAATAAAATTAATAAAATGTTAATATAGTGATTAGAAAAAAATTAGAACACTTGGAAATTGAAATAAATTTCTTCTCAATAACAATATTTCTATAAAGGCTTAATAGACTTTCTTAGAATTGATTGATTATAATTAATTTTTACCAATTTATGAAAATTTATTTGAAAAAATAAACTTCATATTTTACCATACAAGTGAAATTTATTATTATATGAAATTTTGTTTGTTTTTAGAATAGAGTAATTTTTTAATGAATACATAAAAGTACATATTTTTGTAAAAAAACAAGAGTTTCATTTAAATTATATTAAATAATAACTATAAATTATATATTTCATAATGTAAAATTAGTTAAATTATTGTAATATATATAATTTATGACATTTTAAACAATTTTATATCTTATTTTGATATTTATACATTCAATAATAATGAGAATTTTAATCATGGAAAATAGTACATTCATCACATCTACGGTAAAATTATAAATTGAATTCTATGACTTCATTTAATTCGATTTAGAGAAATGGATTCAATAGTCGGATTAATATTAATTTAAATTATCTAATTATTTGAAATTAATTTTCATCCATATATAATTGTGAAAAAATATAAAAATATTTAATTTTGTAAAGGTAATAATGTAGTTACCATAGAGTTATACTAAGAAGATAAGGGTAAAAAATTATCAAAAAACTAGTTTCACACTAATTTAATGAACTTTTTTAGGCCCTAAAATATATAACATTCAATATTTACCTATTTTTTGTGGAATTGTTCATGATAAAAACATGGTTATCATTAAATCATTTCTAAAATCCCATGACTTTCTTATCACACACTTAAAAATTGTCTCCGACTCTCTTCCATTATTCACACATACTAATAAAATATTTTTGGAAGATTCCTACCCAAATACCTTCCTAAAAAATATACCCACTTCCTAAAGGACATATTTTTATTATTAATCCCTCATTTGATGTATTTATGTATAATCCCAAAGAATATATCCCATGAAGAGGAAAAATTAATAAATATACAATCTTTTACTACTTATTCATCAACATCATTAATTTCTACTTAAAATATACTAATATTATAAATATAATATATTTTATATAATTTTTTTAAAATTTATATAATAACCAATATAAATTTCCGCATTCATCAAATTGGAAATGATACCACTAATCGTGTGTATCATTAAATACTACCTTGCAAACTAATGTAATTTGTGGTTCATCTCCACTATTCATGTATTCATATAATGATGGTTTTAGAAATTATATATTATTTTTATGAAATTTTTAAAACAATTAATTTATTATAAAACAGATATATTCTTTCTTTCCATTATGTGGGTTATACTATAACATCACTCTTATATTAGGAAAACTATATTTTCGAGAAGTGATGTGACACATTTTTATCATACAACTTACATGAAATGTATTCTGTTTAAGGTTAATAAATATTTGTGATATTAATGATCATAAATAAATTATAGAAATAGAATATTCCTTATCAATTCTTACCTTTCAATGCATTATCAAATAGTAATTTCTATAATGTTTATGGGTAGACTACATCCTTCATGAAGTGATGTGAAATGATTTTCTTTTTTCAAAAATGATTTCATTAAAGATGTATTTTATTAACATAAATTATATATATTTAATTATAATTATTTTTTAACATTACTCTATCAATTATTTTCTTTTCATTATATCTATCTATAAAAAGTGAAACAACATTCATGTATATATACAACTTTCCTTCTCAATGAATTGTGTAGTTTGTTTTATATCTCCAACATTAATATATTAATAATATTTCATATTTATCGATGATATTGGATATTTATATAATTATAAAATTTATTTATTATATATACCAATTATAAAAAATTGTAAATCCTATGTATAAAAATTAGCAAACATCAAAACATATATGAAAATAGAATCACCTGGCCCCCCAAACAGTGATTTTAACAATGAATTGTTTATAATATGGTGATATATAAATATAAATATTTAAAATTTGGTATTATATTTTTTATTATTCATATTAAATAAAATTATAATAAACCTATATAAATTAAATTGTGGGTACAAAAACCTAAAAATTGAAGTCAAATCTGATGTAAGGGTTCTTAATCTCATTGTTACTTCTGTGAGACATGCACCATATTCACCACTTATTCGTTTATTTGATGTATATAATTCCCATTTTTAAAATAACTATCAATAATCATATATTCATAATGATATTTAATTATTCATTGGATTTTATTACTTTTAAAGGTTTTACGATTAAAAAATTTCCAACATGGAAGGGGTTGATTTCCCAGTGTCATCATTTTATGGAATTGTTTATATATATATATTGTGTGAAGGAATTAATATATATTTATATGTTAAATAAATATATTTAATTCCTCATTTTTTTCATAAATGTATTCATGAAACAATAACACTTTTATAATCATTGACACTTAATATTATTGAGAAATGTTTTTAAAAAAAAATCATAATTCATTTCTCTCTTGGCTAAAAAATAATTTCATATAATAATCCATGTTTTCAAAAAAATTGTACAATCCTACGTTTATGTTTTGGTAATTATTTCCAACATTGTAGTAAAAGACCTTTCTTTTGGTTGAATTTTGTTTCCAAGTCCTTAAAAGGCTCGGGGTAGTTCTAGGGGTTTGAGACATGAAAAAGGAGAAAATGTAGTTTTTGAACAAGAATCACGGTATGCACACAAATAGTATTTCTTGGGTGGAAAACGTAGGGAAAACATGAAAAAATTGATTTTTAGATAATTTCCTATGAACGATTTGATCACAGAAAAAAAATAGTGTGTATAAACCATGTGTCACTGACACTTCTAGAAAATTAAAAAAATTCCATTACCAGGAATAACATACCAAACCTAGAATTACCTCCTATTTCACTCTTACAACCCTAGAAAAGAACCCAATATCCCAGGAGTATACAATTGTGATTCTCCCTCAAATTTTGACTATTTGGTGTGTCGTTTCATGCAGATTGATGATCCAAGAAAGGTAAATATTATACTTGTTTCTCTTTTTGGTTTAGGGTTTTCATCTCTATTTTTGTCTCCATTTGATGACATAAAACCTTTCTTTTCTAGTGATATTTAGGTTGAGCCTTCAAATGGTGGATTAATCGGGATCTAAGGGGAGGATTAAGGGGGTGATTTATAATGTATTCTAGGTATGTTTTCTATAAGATATATCACTTATTTTGTTGTAATATTTGTTAATTTGGGGTTTCATTCTAGTTTCCCATATTGATATTTTCTTTAGGAAATTTACATTATGTGGTGTATTGGGTGTATAAATTATTATATGAACCCTACATGATCCCCATGGGATCAAAGGAAGATGACAAGACCAATTTAGGGCTACCCATGGGGTGTTCCGAATATCCCAACTAGTCTAATGGAAACATTAGGGGTAAAATTGACTCATAATTAAGTAGATACATACCTAGTAGGTATATTATAACACCCCGATCCCACTCTTATAGACTAAGTGATTAAAAAATTTGTATAACTTTTTTTATAAAAGTTAATAGAAAATTACAGTACACTTAACACAAAATAATAACTTTTACTGATCTACGTTCTACAGGATTAGACAAAACATTACATTTAATCATAGTTGAAATATTAATATAAAATTATTTTCCACTACGCTTCCGCACATGATAATCCCAATGTGATGACATCTGTAAATAATATTTTAAGATAATTATGAAAAATGATTTTTAAAATAAAAGTGATATTGTTCAATTTCATAGTAAGTTGTTTTGAAAACATTTGATAAGTCCCATTAATAATATTCATCATATAATACATTTGGAAAATATAATTAGTAATAAAATTGTAGAATAGACATTACAAATACTATTATGCATTGGAAAATATTTATACATCAAAAAATCTATTGAATTAATCCATTTATTAATTTTAAAATATTAAACAAGCCCTTAAAAATAAAAAAAATGAGGTCACGTGAATCATTGAAGGCTATCACGGGCCTACAAACTTAAGGGTTTGATTAAATATCCAATTCATTATTGTATTTACAATGATTCTGTACTTGTTTTTATTAACCTTTTTTTATTAGATTTCCTTATATACATAAAATATTCACTGGTGGTTATGTTTTGAAAATATATTTATAATCACACTTGGAAAAAACATATACAAATCTTTATTGAAAATTATATATTCGACTTGGTATGATCAAATCTCAAGGTTGATGAAATTTCATAATCACAAAAAAGATTAATCAACATTCACAGACTAAAAATTTCATCCATATAACCAAAAAATAAATTTTTGTAATGTTTATTAAATGATCAAGTATATATATATTTATTTATATATATATATACGCATATTCTTGTATGAATTTCATGAAAACTTATCAATATATGGTCATAATCATTATATAACTATGACATTCAGGTAGATCCATCCTTTGAATTCATAAAATTACATGACTAATGAATTAATATATATTTATATTCATATTAGTAAATAATTCATCAAAAGAATAAAGACTATTAAAATTCATATGAAACGTAATCTTGATGTTTACAAAATATATTGGTAATATAAAATCATAATTTTTGGATTAAATAATATCTCGCTGAATTTTCGGAAAAACATTTAAAATATAATATTATTTCGTTTTACATGATCAATCAAATAAATGTGGGAAATAAGGAATAATAATTTCAATATAATTGATTGTTGTGAATTAGAAAAATATATGGCATGAAACAAAGAGTTAAATAAATATATATATATAGAAATATCTCTTTCATAAAATAAATATCATAATTGGGAAATAAATAAACTAACTATTCCTTACAAAAATAAAATGGAATTGAATTTCTAAATATAGCTTCTTAAAATATATAATCCATTAAAAAAATAAATAATTTTTGAAGACCATGGATTAAAAATGGAGAGAAATCCCTTAAAATCAACTATGAGTGTAATTCAATGAAATATGAAATAAATTATCTATTGCACAAATATAATTTGTGTAGCAATATAATATTAAATAACATATATAAGAACCCCCTTACCTAAATTAAAATAAAATTATATCCTAAGTATTTTAATTTAAATATACCCTTAAAACACAATTAAGGAATTTTCCATCAAGAATGAATAAACATGGTACCAAAATTACAATGACATATTTGTTGTATGAATCACCTTATTAGAATTTATCAATGTATTGAGAAATATGTTGATTGATTTTGGATGAAACCCAAATGTAAGCTTCTATGAGACACATAATCTGAAAAAAAAAATTAAAATCCCTTAGTAGTTTTATGTGTAGACGAATTCTTCTTCCGATTGGATGCACTAATCTCTCATACACATCGAATTAGAATGTATACTAAGTGGAAATGAAGAATGTGGCTACTACATTCCTTGCCAACCGCACACCCAATGCACTCATAGTATCCCTCGTTGTAGAATATAACTTCTTTATAAATAGAAGTTCTTGAGTGTTAAATTGTATTTTAATTTATCCAAAATTTAATGAGACTTGATCAAAATATGAATATGATATCAAAATGTATTCAATGAATGAAGATGAAAAAGATGAAACATAACTATTTTGACAAAATTAGAAAGAAAAATTGATAATTTGACCAGCATTAATAAAACATTGTACATGTAGTCTAAAAAATATAATTATGATATCTCCATCTTATATTTATTTTTGAAAAAATCGGTTTAAAACAAATCAAATCATTAGTGCATTAAATACATAAATATCAATTCAAATATGATATAGTATCTATAAAATAATGTGAAATTGAATTAGACAAAAAATGGATTACACACAAAATATAATAATCTAAATCAAATTAAAATAAAGAAAAATCATTACACATATTAGTGGTACACTATTGTTTGATGTAATTAAGAATTCAAGATATCCATAAACGAATGTTTATATGAAGAACTGAGAAATATAAATTTGGATTTAAAGAATATTCTAATAAAAAAATTTAATCAAAGAAGTCCGACTTGCAATATCCATCAACACAAGGTAGATTGGAAGTTTTTTTCTCCATAAACCCATTCACAAACACCACCCGACACAAAAGAATTCAAAAAATTTCCAAAACAAACTAAACCTCGTCATCTAAAAAGGAATCAATGTGTTTGAATGCTTCACCATCAGCTTTGACCATGACATGAATCGACATCGATATCCATCCATGCTTTATGAGAGCTTCCGGTATGACCTCCGCTCAGCCTCGCTGGAGAACCTCACATTATTGGAATCCCTCTGGGTATCTCTTCCGCAATGTCGAATAATCAAAGCACTAATACCCTAAAACGACATACATCATTTTTAGTATTTCATTTAATTTTTTTATTCATTTCATTAAAAATTGATCATTTTTTTGTTTTATTTATTGTGATTAAACAATTATATTAATATATATATATATATATATCAAATTGTTATATATATATGTGTGTGTGTATAATGGTCAATATTTTTTTTATTATTATCATAATTTCAAAACATAATTATATTTTTTATATTTAAATCATATATATGATTTTATATGTTTACATTACATTATTAATTAGTTACAATTTCAAAATGATTTATTATTTCTAATATTTTTAAATTAATATAACTATTTATATTAACATTAACATTATGAATCATAAATTTTAACAAATACATATATATAATAACATTGAAATAAATTTTTCTTAAAAAAGTTCATCTATTATTTTAAAATATCATTTTAAAATATGTATTTAAAGATAATGATTTCTCAAATACATCATTCAAATTTAATTTCTTTATAAAAAATTATTATATAACATTCTGAAAATAATTATAAAACAAATTTATAAATATATACTATAATGAATATAATATTATTTTTCAATTAAAAAAATATGTTAATTTAAATATTAAAATTTATTATATTCATTTATTAAAATAATATATTAGAAAATATCCTTTCAAAAACTAAATTTCATAAAATTATATTTTATTTATATTATTTCAATATTTTTTTAAAATTGATAAAATGAAAAAATAATATAAATAACAGTAAAAAAATTTCATTTTAATTAAATAAAATTTCATATTTTTATAAACATATTTTTTCAATTATATATTTAAAAATATAATTCAAGAATTCATTTATTAATATAATTTGGTTTTTACATTCTCCCCCTTTAAATGAATTACCCCCTCGCAATTCTTTCGTTAGACATATGAATATTCTGGATTTCATCTTTTGAATGATAGTAATAGTAAGAAAACTTAAAAAGCTAAAGAAAATTCAAAAGTGTATTGTTTTTTCCCTCAAGGGACAATGTCTAATCTCAATTATGGTATAGATCGTTCCACTGATACCAATTATAACTCCCCATGCCCACTCTTCTCGACACAGCGCATAAAAATGTTGTGTATTTTTTAAAAAAAAATTAATAAACAATTACACAATAATTAACACAGAAGTGGACCTTTTACCTTTCAAGGATCTAGAGGATTAGACTAAACATTACACTTAATCAGAGTTGATGTAATAAAATAAAACAAATGGTCACTACGCTATCGCGCACACCACTCCAAAAGCAATGACATCTGTAAATATTCTTTTATGATACCTGTGAAAATTCATTTTTAAAATAAAAGGGTGAGCCTTCAATTCCTCACCAATGAGTCTTGAAAACCCTTGAAAATACCATTAAAAATATTCCATTGATAATATATATAGAAAATTCATTTAGAAATACATTTATAAAATAATATTTACAAAATAATATTATCCTTTAAAAAAATTATAATTAAATAATGCTTTTAAACTAATCCAGTGATTCAGTTGATAATATTAATCATGCTCATTAAAATAAAATAACTGAGGTCACTCGAAACATTGAAGGCTATCTTGTGACTACCCACTTAATAGATGAATGCACTATTTAATTCCCTATTGTATTTACAATGTTCAAGTATTGGTTTTTATAAAACATTTTTTGTACTAGCTTACCTTATATAGATATAATTTTCACTGGTGTTTTAGTTTTGAAAATATATATATAATAATTCTTGGAATAAATAAATTATAATATTCATTGAAAATTATATATTTGACATGGTATGATCAACTCTTTTGGTACATGACATTTCAAAATCACAAAAAAAAATCAAGATTAACAAACATAAAATTTCATCCATATGGCCATGAAAATCCATTTTTTAATGATTATTTAATGATCATATAAATATATATATATATGTA
The DNA here is from genome assembly GCA_963277665.1 of Viscum album. NCBI lineage: Eukaryota > Viridiplantae > Streptophyta > Magnoliopsida > Santalales > Viscaceae > Viscum > Viscum album. The sequence goes on from OY728130.1 coordinate 806,480,980, forward strand.
TGCATATTCTTGTTTGAAATGACATGAAAAATTATTGATATGACACCAATATCATGATATGAGTATGAAATACTTTTATATCCATCATTTGAATTCATAATATTCCATAAATAAACAATTTCATATATATATATATATATTAATAAATAATATATCCAAACAATAATGATTATTATAATTCATATGAAACATAATCTTGTTCATTACAAAATTAGTTTGAAATATAAAGTCATAATTTTGGATTAAATAATATCACGATAAATATTGGAAAATAAAACATTTAAAAATTTATATGATGTAATTTAATATGATCAATCAAATACATGTTGAAAATGAAGAATAATAATTTCTATATAATTTATTTTTGTGAATTAGAAAAATAGATGGCATGAAACATATATTTATATAAATAAATATATATGAATATATCTATTTCAAAAAATAAATATAAAATTTTTGAAATAAATAAACAAACAATTTCTTATAAAATTAAAATGGAATTGATAATTTAAATAGATCATCTTATAATATATAATCCCTTACAAAAAATTAAATTATTTTTGAAGAAATTATATGAAAAATGGAGAAACAATCCATTAAAATAAAATTTGAATGTAAAGAAATTAGATATGATATAAATTTTCTATTTCAAAAATATAATTTGGGTAGAAAAATAATTAGACAGAACATATATAAGAAAACCCATACCTAATTTAAAATAGAATTTCATAATAAGTATTGGAAATTATATATTCTCTTACAATCACAAATAAATAATTTCACATTACTAAAATTTATAGAACTTTTGAAAAACATGTTTATCTTTTAAAAAAATTCATAAGTAAACAGGGAAGTGACAAATAATATGAAAAAAATTAAGATTATAATCCGTTAATAGTTTTATTCGTAGATGAATTCCTCTTCCGATTGGTTCTACTGAACTATCAAACACTCAACATTAGAAATTATACTAAGTAGAAAAGAATAATGTATATTCTACTTTCCATGCCTGCCTCACACATAGCGCATTACTAGAATCCCATATTTGTAGAAGAGAATTTCTTTATAAATTGTTGCTCTCAATTTATAAAATAAATTCTAATTTATTTGAAATTAATGTAAATTTGAACAAAATATGAAAATGAAATAAAATGGAATTCAATAAATGAAGATGAATACGAAGAAACATATCATGTTGAAAAAATTAGATAGCATAATTGAAAAATAGTCAAGCATTAGTAAATCATTATACATACAGTCTATAAAACTGAAATTATAATATCTTCAGCGTAACTATTCTTTTTTGTAGAATTAAATTGAAAACATAGTAAATCAATAGTTGATTTAATAAATAATTCACAATCCAGATACTAAATAGTTTCTACAATTTTATCTAAATCTAAATTAGACAACAAACAGATAACACCCAAAATATATTAATCTAAATAAAATGAAATTAATGAAATATCATTACCCAAATTCGTGGTATATTGTTGTTTGGAAAAATTAAAAATTTAGGATAACCATAATTATATGTCCATTGGAAGAACCAAAAAATAGAAAATTTGATTTATTAATGATATGGATAATAAAATTTAATCAAATAATACCTACTTATAGTATACGTCTACACATGTTAGATTGGAAGTCGTTTTGACAATAAACTCATATGGAAACTCCAACTACAAAAAATGAAACGAACAAATATCCCAAAGAACTTAATCCTATCATCTTCAGAAGATTCATGGTGTTCGATCGCTTCTCCTTCATCTTTGACCACGACACAAATCGACTTTGATATCCATCCTTGCTTTATCAGAGCTATCAGTATAACCCCTGATCGACATTGCTGGAGAACAATGCATGATTGGAATCCCTATGCCCCACTCTTATACAAAGACGACTAATTGATTCCCAAATACCCTAAAACATTATTCATTATTTTTAATATTTCATTTCATATTTGTATTGTTTTCATTAAAAATTTATTATTGTTTTTGATTTGATTTGTTTAAATAAAATTATTTTAATATATATATATCATATTGTTATATATATATGTGTGTGTATGTAATGGTCTATATTCATTTTTTATTATTATCATAATTTAAAATCATAATTTATAGTTTTAATATTTAAATCATATATATGATTTTATATGTTATCATTAAATTTTTAATTAGTTTCAATTTCAAAAATGATTTATTAGTTCTATTGATTTTAATGTAATATATTTATTTATATAAACGTTAAAAAAATAAATTTAAATGTATATTTATATATAATATTATTTAAATAAATTTGTCATAAATAAGTTCATCTGTTTGTTTAAAACATTATATTTACATATATATTTAAATATAATTATTTATTTAATATATCATTCAAATGTATTTTCATTAAAAAAATGTAATATATCTTTTAAAAATAATTATAAAACTAATTCATAAATATACACTATAATTAAAATAATATTATGTTTCATTTAAACTAAATATGTTATGTTTAATATTAACTTTAATTATATATATTTATTAAAATAATATAGTAGGAATTTTCCTGTCAAATACAAGATTTCATAAACTCATAATTAATTTATAGTATTTTAATCTGTTTTTAAAAATAGACATGATGAAAAAATAATATAAATAAAAGTAAAAAAATTCCAATTTTATTAAATGAAATCTCATAGTTTTTAAAAAAAATATTTTCTTAAAATATTTATTTTTAATTATAATTAATTAATAATTTTATTTAAATATCAGGGTTGTAAAATTTATTGGTTTATCTTATGAGTTATAATGGATGATGGTTATTTGTGTCTAGTGAGGTTAAATTATAAGGAATTGTTGGTTGAAATTTAAATGGGATAAATTGAATTAATGATAATATAATAATGAATTATGTTTACATTTGAATATGTCAAGTGTTATAGGCATGGGGAATGGGGATAAAGGGTTAATTTGAAAAAATGATGAATGTGTTACTGGATTGAGGAATAATTTTAAATTTCTTCTTATTTCTATTTTTTGGATGTAGTAAATGATATTGGATATACTGGAGGTGATGTGGTTAATTGTTGTGAATGATAAATAAACATAATCACATGGCATAATAGAGTTGGGTATAAACATTTGGATATATTCCCATGGGTCAACTTGGTCTGAGGTTCAAAATCCACCACAAAATGAATGGGTTATTGATGTGGAAAATGTTACATTCCCCTTATGGTTGCATTACACTTAGTCGGAGGCTTCAAGATGAGGAGTGTGAGATTGTTATAATGTGATGCCTATTGAGATTGTACTTGATTTCATTCCATTATTCTTTAGATTATTGAATATGCCTAATTCACTAAACACATGAAACATGTAGATTAAATCATGAAATTCTTATGTGTTGATCCCAGATTCGAAGGCAGTATATCTAAAAGGAACATAGAATATAATGGCCGATTTAACTATTTATATTTACATTATACTATTACTCACTTGAATGCACTATATTTTTTTTCTAGATACTCGATAGACACTATTGTTGGTGTCCTTCTATGTTATACTCACACCAATCATGGGCCTCCATTTGGTACCCGAGAAGATTTCAGGCTTGTAGGTTAGGACAAGGGAAAGGGACCGATATTATAGAGTTGAGTTGGACAAGGGGCATGTGTGGGTGAGGTTCTCGACATGAAGTCTAGAACATTTTTTGGAACCTATTTTTTACATTCCATTTGTGTTTTGTTCACATATTACTACAGCATGACATGACATGTTTATGGTTTTATATGGTTTTACCCAATTTTTTACCTGGTTATTTATGCAAGTTATATATTTTTCCATTTTTTTACACTATTGTAAATGTTTTCATTTGTTGATTACACTGGTAAAGAGTGTATAGTCTCCCAATGTATTCTCTTATATTCTCATTCCTATTCGGTAACATCCAACATATAGGGAGGCACGTGTGAGGTCATGTTGAGACCTCGCATGGGGAACCATTTTAATGGATTCTTAGTTGGGGAAATTAAAAATTGGTATCAAAGTTGTTCATTTATCATTCTTAATATTGTGGGAAATGTATATATGAGGTTAGGAAAGAGTCATCTCTTGGAAATGAGCTCGTTTATGGCAGTATTTGACTCATCTATGTAGGAAAACCAATGTCACCCTAGGAGGGGATTGTTGTTACTGTATGTTGTTGTTTTATATAATGATATTTCACCGCCATTGGGTGATTCACTTGTCGTGTGATTTGATGGTTTTCTGATATTTTCTCTAGTGGCTAGAATGGTAGACAAATCTGTATTCATGCATCATTCTAGACAACTGTGTTTGTATGTGACATGCATTATAGTAGGGAATCTTACCTGATGCGTGTGCAGGACATAATGTTTAGGATGTGTTTATTTATCTTAAATGTAATGAAGAAATGTTCATAATAAGAATGTATGAATTAGTAAAAAGAGAAGCGAAAATTCAAAGTAGTGCTGATAAAATGTAGAATAACAAAGAAGAAAAATATGATTATCATGTCGTAAGAGTAACTTGTAATAGGGAACTTGTTATGAATTAGTTAAATGAATAGGCTTGTGACCGTGTGAATTTTATATCGAGTTAGCCATGGCCATTTGATAGATGATCAAGGGTATTGATCTGGTTGTTAATGTGCTAATTTGGGTAGGGTATATGAATTGGTTCAGTAGTGGAAATTGGTGAGCCTACCTATATCTCTTTCATTCTCATAAAAGTATTAAGGGTGAATTATGAGGATCATGTTTTTCGTTGAATAGAAAATTCACCACGAAGACGAGTGCCAGTTGGGGGATAAAATATTGTTGACAATAAATCTCCTCTAGTAGTAGAGTAAGAGAACACGGTGATCCAAGATGTTATGTAAGAACATTTATATGAGAATAGATTTCACTTTTTGTATTTAGTGGAATGAGACCTAGGGTGGGTTTCACCAATTATGTTTGAGTTGAACAGGGAGTTTCAGCAACAACACCAACCAACCTTTAAAAGAGAGGGTGGGTAAAAGGTTGTGGAGTTTTGGATAGACTCCATCCAAAATATAAATGACCACCAGATGAAAAATATTGAGAATAGATTCATGTTGTTCACCTATATACTGAGGGGTAAGGAATAACGTTGGGGGGCATCATGGTCCAAACAGAGTCGTCTAAAGGAATGATGTGGAAGGATTCTCAAGAGATGTTCCTTGAGCACTTCTACCCAGAAACCTTGAGGAAAGAGAATGATGTAGATTGTATGAGTTTAACATAGGGGAAAATGTTCGTAATGGAATTTTCCATTCATTTGACTAATATGAGATGATTGTTTCCAACATTGACTGGAGATGATCCTACGGTGGTGAAATGGCCTCATGACACGAAGAAAATTGACATCAAATCTCAGTTTGTTATCATCAGTCTTAAAGGGCTTGTTGAAGTGGTGGATCAAGACCATATCTTAGAGGGGAACCAGAAGGGAGATTCAAGTAGTGAACATGTGGCGCCAGCTTTTGAAGAATGTGGTGGAACATTTGATAGTAGGAAGCACCACATTGGAATATTTTAGTAGGGTGGAAGTTCCCTGAGTAGTCTAATGTTTGGTCAGAATCTTAGTGTGGTGACAAAGTCTTATGTTTTCAATGTTGTATAGTGGGGAAAAAGTTGAACTGGTGTCCCCACCAATCAGTTTAGTTCCAATCATACATATGGTTATGCCACTTGCAAAGGTTCTATAGGAACCGATGATAGTAAGGGAATGATGGAGGTCAACGGAAGATGTCGAGTGTAGGTAAAGGTCACTTACCCAGTATAGGGATTCTTATTGGAGATCCTTGTGTTGTACTAGTACAGGTGCTAGACATTAAAATCTAGGGTGAGATCATCCTTACGAACAGGGTATTGGAGTTTAGCGTACTCAATCCAGATCCCAAGGTAAATGGAATGTCATCACTATGTCAATCAGACTATATATAGAGTTTGTGAGGTAGGACCATCAACTATTCAAGGTACAATTTTTGTAGATTTAATTATTTCTAGTTCTTAATTGATACACTTGCTATACATTTCTTTATTTCAATCTAATTTATATTTGGGTTCATATTAATTGGGGATAATGCATGTGGGGTAATGTCTATTGATACTCCGATAATGGTAAAAATTAAAGGAATTTTGTAGTGTAATGGTTGTGCTATGGAGATCGGTGGTTATCATTTTCTATAGGATCTATATGTCCTAGAGATATTAGGTTTTGACATAATATTTTGAATGGAATGGTTGGTATTATATCAATCCCATATGAACTACTACTAATGTCCGGTAACATTAAAATCTCTTCATGGGAGAACATGTGTCATTTGTGGTCATTAGGATACTTGAGAGGGTCATGCAAGTCCATTACTCCAACAATTGGAAGAACACATACCACAAGTACAATGCCTTTTGATAGATGATGGGGAGAAAGGGAAAACACTATTCAATTTTGTTGTGCAAAATTTTTTGATGTGATTCTTAAGGAAATATTGTGGTTAATTCCCCAGAGGTATGTTATATATACGATTGTGTTGTTTCCTAGAGAGGAGCTAGTTTCCATTCCACCATATCGAATGTCGAGTGCAGAGCTCCATGAACTGAAGGATCTGTTTGAGAAATTGGAGCATAAGGGGTTTATACATCCTAGTACATGACCTTGGGATCTCTTGTGTTGTTTTCTATTGTGGTTGATGGATCACAGAGGCTGTGTTTCGCTTATAGGATGTCGAACATGTTGACTGTTAAGAAACAATCCCCTCTTCCAAGAATCAATGACCTGTTTGACCACATCTGAGGTGCATCATTGTTTTACACGGTTTATTTCAAATTAGGGTACCATTCAGTGAGGGTGATACCTTCTGACATACCCAAAAAATCCTTTCAAAGTAGGTGCATGTTTTATGAATATTGTGTGCTATTTTTTGATATACCAATGCACCCACTATGTTCATGGGATTTATGAACAAGATATTTCAACCATAACATGATAAATTCATAGTTTTCTTCATTGAGGACATCTTTGTGTACATTATAACTCATTCCAATCATGCCAAACATCGTTACATCATCTTTGTTACACTAAGTGACTATTTTACTCACACCAAGCTATCAAAATGTTAGTTTTCAATCGATGAGGTGCAATTTTTGAGACACATAATTTCTGATTTAGTTGTGTAGTTGGACGTAGAAATTTGGCGGGATGTGGTATATTTGGAGCATCACAAAAATTTCTCTGATGATCTTATTTTTATTGGGTTGGATAGTTATTAACAAGTGTTTATAAAATAATTTTCTCATTTGGATGCATGAATCAGTGGACTATCTAAGAAAGGGGTTTTGTTTGATTAGTTAGAGGCTTGCTCAAATTATTTTAATGAGATGAAGGAGTGATTCCCTACCACAACGATTTTGGTCTTACCCAAACTAGGTATGTGGTACACCTTGGTCAATAATGTGTTTGGTGTTGGACATGGGTCAGTTTTGATGCATGATGATTGGGTTGAAGATTATATATTGAGGAAGTTGAGGCAAACCAAAAGGAATAATCTTACTCATGACAAGGAGATATATGCGGTGGCAAATGGGTTGAAGTGTTGTAGTTATCACTTGTTAGGATAACAATTCATAGTGTTCACTGAAAATAAAATTCTCATGCACATATTTTCTCACAGGGATTTGAATATCTTAGAGTCATGGTGGGTCGGATAACTGTAGTCTTTTGATTTTGATTTGGTCTACACCCTAGGGATGGGGTAAAGTGTCCATGATTCTCTTAGTCAGATGAATCAAAACCAGGTGGTTCAAGAATACAGTTCATTATAAAAGATATTAACCTTGTTTGTAATGATGTATTTTGAGGTACATGATGGGCCTAAAAAGATGAAAAATGGGACTAAAGTATTTTAATATGCACTAGTGATACGAGATAATGAAATTCAGTTGGTGGACCTTGAGTTTTTGGCATTTAATTATAGTCTTGATGGTGGGGAGTAACCTTCTGGTTAGACTTGTATTGATGTAATTTCATATCGTCATAGTGGTCTTGTGGTGCTGATATATGTACAAAAGGAGTTTATTTAAGGGTTTCATATGTCAATGTGGGTAGTTCATCTATAATTGACTAAGATGAATTGTGATCTTATTAGGTAGTTTTATTGGATAGGAATGAAGAAAGAAGTAGTGAGTTTTGTGGTGTGATTACTTACCTATAAATATGTTAAGGAAGAACCTCAATATAGTTGTGTTGTTATTTTCCATGACTACTATGAAGTGTAACTGCAATGAAATCATGATGGAATTAGTATTGGGTCTTCAAAGGATCCATAAGAAGAATGAAGCAATTTTGGTAGTGGTATATCAGCAGACCAAAGTGGCTCATTCCATGCTGATCCAAGAGACCTATATCGTTAACCAATTGTGAGATTGGTATGTTCATGAAATAAAATGGTTTCATGGTGTATGGATAACCATAGTTTCATATCATTATATACATTTCACCTAATGATTCTAGAAGCGAGTACATAAGGTTCTTGCTAAACATGTATTTTTTAGTACAGATAACAACCCACAGACTGGCAGGTAGTCAGAGCATAAAATTCATGTGTTATAAGAAATGTTGAGAGAATGTTTTCTAGATTTTAGTGGTTCATTAGAAATTCACATGTCTCTTTTTTATTCATCTTATAATAATAGTTTTCATGCTACTACTCAGATGGATCATTTTTATGCACATTATGCGACACCATGTAGATCTTTGTTGTGTTGGTGAGAGGCTGGGGAGTTTGATATGTTAGGACTAAGTCTTGTGTAATAGGCATTAGAGATGGTTATTTTGATTCTGAAACATATGATAAAACCTCATAGTAGGCATAAGTCATTCCCAGATTGGCATAGTAGACAACTCAAGTTCATGGTGGGTGATAGTGTGTTTCTTCGGTTGTCGACAATGTGTTGTCACTAGCAGATTCGGAAGCAGGGTCTGTTGGCACCTAATTGTGTAGGACCATCATAAGTTTTGTAATGGATTGGAACATTGGTATACTAATTAGCTCTTCCATAGTGTTATAGTGGGAGGCATTTTATTTTCCTTATTTCATAACTCCGATTGTATCACCCAGATATGTCTCGTTTGTTAAATGTAGAGAATGTCAAGATTGAGAATTGTGAATCCTTCGAGGAGAACCTAGATCATATTATGTATCACTATGGGATTGTTTTGAATTTGAAGTTTCTACCCTTGGTTTTAGTTCTATGTAAACATGGATATGTTCTAGAAGAATCATGGGAGGGAGTATAAGATATAGAGGCCCATTGTCCTGATATTTCTTCATCGGGTACTCAATAATGCACACAAAGAGTGGATCATGGTTGATTCCTTATAAGGTGTGGATGATGTATTATCTTTGGTATCAATAAAGTTATGTTTTATCTAAAATTTCAGATTAATCCCTTGCTTTTGACCAAAATAAGGGTTTTCCCAAGTCCTTATAAAGGCATGTCGGTGTTTCAGGGGGTTTGCAAAAGGAAAATGAAAAAAATGATTTTTTAGACAAGCCACACATTTAGTCCTAACTGCAACAACATCCAAGTAAAACCGTGCAGATAAAGGATATTTAAATAGTAGCTTCTACACGGTTTTCAAATGGTTTGTAAAACCATGCAGCCTAATCAAATTTATACAATTAAAAAAATTCCATTACATGGAATTATGTACCCACATAGAATTTACCTCCCCCACTTCTCTTATAACACATATAACAAATGAAAGATCCCAAAAACTCTTAAGGGTAATTATTCATAAAATCAAGGGATCATATAGTGTCATTGGTTACAGATTGAAGATAAAGGTAAGGCTACTATCACTATTTAATCTCTTTTGGTTTTAAGGTCATCATATCTTCCTTCTCTCCATCTAAAGCATTACATCCTTTCTTTTATGGTGAGAATTAGGTTTTGGCTTCAAATTTTTGTGGAATCTATATCTAAGGATTCGATTAAGGGTGCATTATCTAAGGGATTAAGGGTAGGTTGTCTACATGTTATATACCTTCATTTTTTGTACGATTTGTGCATGTTGGGTTTCATTCTTTTATCCCCTCTTGATATGTTTTGAATCCTTTAAAATTATGTTTTGAATTGGGTGTATAAAAGAAAAATTGAACCCCTCTTGATCCCCATGGTATGCATGGAGGACTTCCTATCAAATTTAGGGCCACCCATGCGGTGTGATGGCCCTCCTTACTGGCTAATGAAATGAAAGGTGTAAAATTGAATCATAATGATGCAGAGACATAATTTCTAGGATAATTGGATTAAATAATGTTTTATAATATATGATGGATACTTTTTTGAGTGAGGATAATGGAAAAGGGATTATTGGTTGACTTTAGATTGGAATTAATGAGAATATGATAAAGAATTATGTTTACAGTTGAATATTCTTAGTTAGATAGGGATAGGAAATTAGAAATGGTGCTAAAGGGTTCGGTAGAATAAATGATTATTGAATTAAGGGATTGAGGAAAAATATTAACTTCCTATTAATTGATATTATTTTGATGTTTTAAATGATATTGTATATTCATGACATTATGTGGTTAATTATGTTAATTGAAAATTAATAATTTTTATATTTCATGGTAGAGTGGGGTATAGACTTGAGGATCAAAACCCATGGTTTGAGTTGGACTGAGTATCTAGCTCCACCCCAAAATGCACAAATTTTTGAAGGGGACAGTGTTATATTCCCCTAATCATTTTATTCCACCCAAACATAGGCTTCATGGTAGGGATAATGAGATAGTTATAAGGTGGTTCCTAGTGATATATGACCTGTTTTTATTCTAATATTGTTGATTTCATTGAACATACCTAATCAATTAAACACATCGAAATGGTAAATTAAATCCTGAAATGCCTATGTAGTGAAACTATATTCAATAGTTGTATAAATAATATTAACATAGTCTAGAAAGGAATATTAAACAATATATCATAATTAGACATTATTTCTCACTCGCATATAATATCTTATTCTGTTGGATATTTTATAGACACCATTCATGGTGGCGTACAATGTTATACTCACCCCCTCCTCGGGCCATCATTCAGTTCCTTAGCAAATTTCATGCTTGTAAGTTAGGATAAGGGAAAGGGCCCTATAGTTGGGAGTTGAGTTAGATATGTGATATTTATGGATGTGGTTCCAAACATGGAGTCTGTACCATTTTGGGTATCTAATTATTTTCATTCCTTTTGGGATTTGTTTACTTGACATTATATCATGACATGAATGATTTATGGTTATATATGGATATACCCAGATTGGGAATTGTTTGATTATGTTGGTTATTTATTTTTCCACTTTGTTTCTTCTATTAAAAATGTTTTCAATTGTAGATTACTCTAGTAAATATGGGATAGTCACTCCACATATCCTATTAAACCCTCCCTATTAGTGGAAAACCTCAAGAATATGTGGAGGTTCCGATGATGTCATGTGGTTACCCATCTTGGGGCACCAGTTTAGTGTCTTCTAGGTCAAGGGAATTATAACGTCATATCAAATGAGTTTTTGTTTGTTTATAACTATTTGGGTAATGGTATAAATGAGGTAAGGAATGATTTGTGCCTTGGTAATGAGTTCATTATTGGGAGTAGGTAACCCATGTATGAGAAAAAACCCATATAACTCTAGGAGGATAATTTTTCTCGTATAGTGTGATGTTGTATTTGATGATATTTCACCATTGGGTGATGCACTTTTTGTGTGATTTTAATGTTTTGTGATATTTAATTGTTTGGCTAAAAGGGTACAAGGATATACATTTATGCATCATTCTAGAAACCAATGTAGGTAAGTGACATGCATCACGGTAGGAACAAACAAATGAAGGTTGTGTGTGATATAAATGATAGAATGTGTTTGTTTTTTTATTAATTGAAAAATTGTGCTTAATAAGATGTTATTAATGGGTAAAAAGGGAAGTGGATCATTCAAGTAGTAATTGAAATATGGTTCTTTACAAAGAAGAAAATATTGGTTAACATGTTATATTAGTAAATTGGAATCAAGAAATTGTTTTTAATTGGGTGAAAGATAAGGTTTGTAACCTTGTGAATTAGATATCGTGTTACCCATGGCCTTAGGAGAGAAGTCCAATGGTAGTGATCTGGTTGTGAGTAGGATTGTTTGGGTAGTGCATATGAAGTGGTTCATTTGTTCCAACGATGAGCCTACATATAAAACATTCCTCCTCATATATGTGTTATGGTTGTGTTATAATGATCATGTTTTCAATTCTGTAGAAATGACAACACGAAGATGTGTGCCAGTTGGAAAACATTATAATATTGCCAAAAAATCCTCTAGAAGTAGAGAAAGAGAACACAGTGTTCCAAGAAGATAAGGATGAATACTTCAAGGAGAACATCACTCGTTTTATGTAGATGATGGAATGAGACAGATGGCAAGTTGCATCGAGTCTATTTGAGCAAACCAGGGACTTCCAACATCAGAACCCTATGGCCATTACTAGATAGTGTGGTCCTGAGGATGTAGTGTTTTGGATAGAGTCCATCCAAACTATACTTCACCACCCAAAGTCAAATTTTCAGAAGATAGTAAAGCTAGCATCTTATATGACGAGGGATCATAAAAAAAACATTGTGGGACATCGTGGTCCAAGCAGAGCATTATGAAGGAATGATGCGAGAGGATTTTCTGGAGTAGTTCCTTAAGCACTTATACACAAAAACCATGTGGCAAGAAAAGGATACGGATTTAATGAGGTTTACTTAGGGGAAAATGTTAGTAATTGAATATTCTAGTCATTTCACTGATATTTTAGGCTACATTCCCATGATGAGATGAGATGATGAAGTTGTGGAAAAATGCACCTAGGATAGGCGGAGACACAATATCAAATCTAAAGTGAATACATTTCATCAGAAATGGTTTAATGATATTTTATATCATGGTCTTATCTTATATAGGATCCTAAAGGTAGATTTGGGTAGTGAACTTATGGATCAAGTTAGGAATGAAAGTGGGATTCTTTATGATAGTAGGATGCACTACTTCGGAATCATTCATCATGGTGATAGCACACAAAGTAGTCAGAAGAGGGGTTCATCATTTCAAGGAAGAAATCAAGTATTATGATAGTAGTATTTTAGTTTATGGAACAAGAAAGACTACTGTTCACACCTTCCAGTTGAGTTCCAAGAAAACGGTAGGTTAGGCCACTTGCATAGGTTCTCTTGGATCCCATGACAATTCCGGAATAATGGAGGTCAGAGGCAGATTACGAGTGTTTCTAGGGGTCTGTTACCCCCATATCAGACTGGTTGGTGGAGCTCTATGGGCCATACTAATAACGGAGGTCGTCCTGTAACTCCCGGGTGAGACAATCCTTACTAACATGGTAGTGTAGTATAGGGAACTCATGTCAGAGTCTAGGGTAAAGGGGTCAGTAATCTGAATGTAGTTCAGACTATACCTACAGGTTGTGATGCATCAATATCTACTTTCGAGGTACGATATTTGTACCTTCCATGATTTCTAGTTATTTATTTGATAAAATTGTTATACATTTAATTTTTCTATCAATTTTATAGTTGTGTTGGAATTATTTTTGGAGATTTAATATGGTGTAATGTCGCTCGATACTCAATTAGGGGTACAAGTTGAGCACATCTGGAAGTGTAAGGGGTTTTAATTAGACATTGGTGGTTATCATTTTATATGGGATATGTTTGTCCAATATTTGTATGGTTTTGACCTAACCATGGGAATTTACAGGTTTGTGTTATATCAAACCCATATAGACTATCACCGATAGCATGTAATGCTCACATATCTCGATTGGAGAACTTCTGTCCATCATTGTGAGTGGGATACTCGAGTGGGCCACACAAGATAATCACACTAGTATTTGAGTGAACTCACAGCCTATGTAGCATACCTTTTCGTAGATGATGTGGAGAAAGGATAACAAGTCTTCCATTTTTTGAGGAAGTGTTTTAGGATTTTATTCATGATGAATTTTCATGGTGACCGCCTGATATAGATTTTGAGTGAATGATTGAGTTTTTAGGAGGAGTGGATATTATTTCAATTACAGCATATATAATAAATCTAGAAGACCTCCAAGAACTAAAGGATTAGTTAGAGGAATTGGTCCATAAGGGGTTCATATATCTGAGTACAACACCTTGGGAATCACCAAATTTGTTTTCTAAGAATAATAATGGATTGTGGAACCTGTGTGTTGATTATATGAAGTTGAACCTAATGATAGTTAATAATGATTACCATTTTCCATGAATCTATGATCATTATGATGAGTTCAAAGATTCCATCGGGGTTTCCATGATAAATTTTAGGGCATGGTACCATTAGTTTAGGATGAGACCTTCCTACATAAAATGAAAAGCCTTTCGAAGAAGATACGAATTGTATGTACTTTTTGTTTTTCTGGTTGGTTTGACCAATGCACTAGATGTGTTCATGGACTTGATGAAAATGATATTTTACTTGTATCTGTATCAGTTCCTAGTGGTCTTCATTGATGAAATATTGGTTTACTCCTGATCTCATGACAATCATTCCAAATATCTTGATATCACCTTATGTACACTAAGAAAGAACATGCTTTACTCCAAGCTGTCGAAATGTCAGTTTTGGATTGGTGAGGTGACCGTTTCATGAAACATCATTTTAAAGACAGATGTGTTAGTGGATATAGAAAATGTTTGGCATTTGGTATCATTGGAATTTAATTATAATTTTAATGGAATCATTGTTTCAGCATTTGTATATTATACACAATTCCACTATCTTGACAACTGAAGGGTTATATGTTTTTACCCAAAGTGTCTACAAATATGTAGTGGTTTTTTTTATTTCATAAGTTCATGAGATGAGAAAATAAACATATCACCCTTGGTGATGTGGATGTTAGTTATTTCCTTATAGAAGTTATGTTAACACCATAAATAATAATATAGCGTGTAGGGAATTCATAAATATTGTACAAAATTAATCAAATAAACTTAATATTATACTATTTTAAAGGTAAAATATACATTTTTTCTTGGATACCTTATATGGTATCCATTATCTCATTTTTATATCCTTAATATTTCATGAAAATAATGTATATTTATAAAGTATTTAATTTTTTCACCCAAAAAAATCACAGTCACGCAATATTTTGAAAAATTCACAATATGATAATATTGAATTCGTAATTACAAAATGGAATTAATTTTATCAAAATATTATTCTAAATATATGAATTTTCAATTTAAACATATAATCAAAATTAATTTAGAAATTTTGCTAATTTTACAATAATGGATTTTAACCGTAATAAAAATTACATTTTCATTCATAAACATTATGTGATCATTTACATTTAAAAAAATTATTATTAATATTTTTTTAACTATTTTAATTAATTAAAAAAATAAATCATTAAAATAAAGGTATTAATTAAAATTTCATATTGCGTATAAATACAATTTTTTTATCATATAAAAATATATGTATCATAAAATAGATTATTTAATAATTACTAAAGAAAAAAACGTAAAAAATATAATAAAAATTTCTATTAAAATTAAATATAAATTTTCACACTCTTAGATTTTCTTCGTATTTAGTTATTTTAAAATTACTTTTACACACACTAAACATTTTTCCCTTGTACCATGATAATATTTATTCACTATAGATAATATTCGAATTTTGCATAAATTATGATGAACTTATACCTTGAAAATATTATTGATGATTAAAAATGAGTAAATTTTTTTATCAAAATAATTTTAATGTAATGTTGAAATTTAGTTTAATATGAAACTCAAAAGTATAATATAAATCATTTTTCTATAAAATTCTATTTTTATGGAAATAAAGATTTTACATTAACTATATAACTAGTAAACTTATTTATATTAATTTTAATTCATAAATATATATATAATCATAAATTTATATTTATAATGTTTCTCATTATGATTTATTTTTTTGAATTATAATAGAGAAACGTATTCTTTTTTAAATAGTATTTTGAAAACATTCATTTTTAAGCCTAACAGTATACATATACATAGAATTTGGTATATAGATTATATTATTGTTATTATATTACTTAAATTTAATTGAATAATAACAATGCTATATTGAAATATATTTAATATATTATTGAGATGTTTTAATTACTTATTTTTCATAAGTATAAATTGTTTTAAAATATATATTTTTTAAACTATACACTAAATAAATATTATTTTTAAAAAATTTCAATAATTTAATCAAATGTATGTTATGTTATTATTATATATAAATTGTAATTAATATTATAAAATTAATTTTCTAAATTTTAAATAAAATAAATCTAATAAAATGTTTCACCAAAATAAATTATAATTATAATTTTATGAAAAAATATATTTAATAAGATAAATACATTAAGGAATTATTTAATGAATTTTAACATATCTTTTATCAGTAAATTTAAATTGAGTAGAACATGAAAATATTTTTCATTATGCAGTTAATTATATTCATACCCCAAAATATAATATCTATGTTATAACCGTCTTGTTTAAATGTTCGTGGTTTATTTGGGTTCACTTTTGTGTATCAGAAATGCTATGGGATATAGTTCCATATTTTAATATCTCACAGAATTTTATATAAGAACCAATATACCAAATTTTGAGCTAGTGATAACCCCTCATTTTCCATTTTATCTAATACAACAATTATCATTAACAAATACCTTAAAAATAGATATAGTCCCCACAAATAACATAATAAAAATCTTACACAAATGTTTTATAAGATACAAAAAATTTTGTCCTATCATAACAAATGAAAAGGAAAGGGTGTAATAAACATTTCATCGTAGAATAAACTGATGAAAAAAAAACATGTTTCATACTAATTTCATCTTATAATGACCTGTGTGAAATTAAATCAGGTTTATAATTATATTATCATGTTGAAAACTGTGTGTGATATATAGGTTTCGTAAACATCATATATTCTAAAACATAAAACATTTAAATAAAGATTAATAATTTTATCTTTGGATCATTTCACCATAAAAATATAATTGACATCAACAGATGTCATATTTGATGGAAGTATATATTGAAATATCACTTAGAATAATTCCTAAGGAAAATATCTTTTCCTCCATGAAAAATAATTTTCAAATAATAAAACATTTTAAAAATAATTTTTTTAATCATTATATACATATAAGGAACTATTAAAAATAATTCAAAAAATTTTTCAATGAAAATAACAATTTACCAATAAAAATATTTATAAATAAAACATTCTTAAAATAACTATCTTTAAAAATAAAATAAGAATCTTATAATAGATGATTTAAAAATAATAATAATCATTTTTAGAGGAAAATAACCTTTCAACATTGAGAAATAAAATATTTCATGATTTTTTTCATAAAATATATACTCTAAAACATACATGGAAATATTTAAATCATTTGGTTGTTATACCGATTAAAATTATATTATTATCATATACATTAAAACAATTATTTATATCACATTTTCAATAAAATCTAAATATGATTTTTTTAGAAAATAGAACACGTTTTTTGTTCAAATAATTGTTTAAAAATTTAAACATGGGTGAAATATTCATTAATGAATAAATTTTTTAATGTTAAAAAAATTGAAACAAAATCTTGAAAATAATTTTTTAGGAGAGAATATATTTTTTCATAAATTATAATTAATGAATATCTCTCTTCAATACATTATTTTAGAATAATTATATTATAAAAATGATAAATTGAGGGGAAATATTAATTTTAATGAAATTTCAATAATAGATTGAAATTCATGAGTTTCTTAAGGGGTAGATCAAAATATTTCAATATTGGAATCATAATCATAAACAATCCTAAAATGTCATGGGATTATAACGTAAAAAACATACCAAGTTAGAAAAATGAATTATACGACATGTGAAAGAGATATCATAAAATGGATATGTTATTCACAATAATTTTGGGTGAGTAATTATTAAATAATTTTTCATGCATTATATACACCACATAAAATAAATTGGTGGTTAATATGGTTTTTCTCCCATATTAGTAAAAAGTTAGGTAAAAGTCTATTATCTTTTGTATTGAAATCCATGGTAAATGTTTAATCATCCTACATAATAAATATATATTTATTTTATATAAATTAAAGAATCATTATTATATATATAATACAAAATATGATTTTTGTTTCATCGTTTAATACCCATTTATTAACAATTTATTGTTAATGTTAAATTTTATGCAATATGAACATTGTTTTTCATGTAATTTTTTATTTTAATTTTGGTTCTACTACATTGATCATAGTTCCATAATATCAAGAATTTTAAATATCATTTACAGTAGATATATATTCAAGATATAATATCTGTAGTTGTCTATAATACTTAGATATAAAAATAAAAAGACACCATTCATCAAGATGGTAGGACGTACGTATCTGTGAATGATGTTTCAATTTTATTGAGAGATTGAAATAAATAAAGGTATGAAATATATTTCCAAATGAGAATCATTTATATTTATTATATATGATGTATTTTTTAGATATATCTTTACTACCTTCCACATAATTCATGAATGAATCATATCAATTTGTGAGCCGGTAGTCCGTATACACATGTGCAACATTTTCCACTAAATGGAATTTAGGTATAAAAAACTGATTTAATGATTCCAATGTCCAAATAATATAATATATATACCATATATTAAAAATTAATCTATCATTATATCCATTTATGGTAAGTGTTGATTGAATCCAAATAACATCGGTCTAGAAGCCTATAGTCTACTTTACCCACACATAATTATATCATAACACATCTTATGGAATAAGAGAAGTATTCAATGTAATGTACTATATTTTTTTTCCTCTATTGTTATTAAATATTATATGAAATAATTTCATGACCAGGCATTGAGACATCCTTTTATTATGGGACCCAATGTATCCAAAATAAATGTTTTCAGTATATTAAAATATTAAATATTAAGGGAACATGGTTTTCATTAATAAGTTAAATAACATATAAAATGATGCTCAGATCAAGAATCTGATAGTACCATTTTGTTCAGAATGGTGGATTTACCCTTGGTGTGAACTAGTATTGGTCAGTGCAAGTCGGTTTTGGAAAAGTCACTAAAGACATTTAAATGAATTAAATATATAATTATTTTTTATATCAATTATTGATTCATGGAGGTGTTTTATCTTATATATTTTTTTTGAAATATAGGGTCAATTTCATAACCTATGAATTATATAGATTTTTTGCAGAGATATCCTAGATAGGATTTTTCCATCGAATGACATAGTGACCTCGGATCAGCCATCATTAAACACCAATCAAGACAGATCTCGCCAACTATGATGACGCAACATCTGTTCGTTATCATTGGACAATCAATATCATGGTTTTGCATTTGATATAACTGGTTTATGTGAACTTCTTGATTACAATTATGAATACACATCAATCCATGAACCTATTGATTTGTGGTTTTATCGTATTTGGGGGATGGGATTTTATTCCTCAATTTATTAGGATGTGGATATAGAGATTTTTTTGATTCATTTATCATTGTAATGGTGAAAATCAAATTTCTACATGAACATCAATCAAGGTTCTTAGCTCACTGTTTCTTTTTCATTTTCCTCCCCTAGTTCATTTGTGATTTGTTCTTCCCCATGCTTTGTACCCCTTGAAAAAAATTTATTGTTGATCCTCAACATCATTGAAAAACAATATCAAACTATATATCTAGCACCAAGATGACTCAAAAAAGGTGGGATGATGGGTGTGGCAGCAGAAAGAATGATGTGGGGTGCTAAATATGAGTTCATAAGACATTAGTAATAATGGATACAAATGCATTTTCTAATCATATTGAAGACCTGGATCCTACTAATTCCATGGTAATGTTAAAAACAACCCATGATCTAGAGTTTTTAAGAAAACCAAAATGTATACTTGAACTAGGAAATTGATGACTTGAGTGGGAATAATAATAAGGATTTCTTTAAAAATATAATACAGAAGACATGTAGTTCATTAATATTTGTAAGGTATTCCACATTGAGGGAATTTAGGTGTACATTTATTAGTATAGAGACATGGGGTGGAGTAAATGAGTTACCTACATAGTCTATACACTCCCACACAGATTAGCTTATATTGACTACTTGAGATACTGCATGTATTGTTACATGGCCAGGAAATATGGGTTTATATTGTGAACTAGAACATGTCTAGATTACATGGGTGGACCCCATATGAAATGACACAGTGTGTAACCCTCATATTGTCCATGCATTACACTTTTACACAACATAGATTGAACAAAATGGGCCATTTGACCATGGAAGTACATGGGGTAAATGGACATGGAGTGTACTACTACTACACACAGTTCAACACATTCTACAAGGATTGATTATCGTTTCCTCTATATGTTGGACATGATTCATTAGTGTTAGTTTCCATTATTAGTTTCTTAATCATTTGTATGAAATGTTTCCAACTCATAGAAATATTATTCCATCGACATGAATACGTAGAAAGAGTTGTTGGAATCCCCCTATGAGGCCATGAGTGGGATCCTTTATACAAATTTGTTCCCTAGGTGGAGTTCTTGGTATTGATGATACCAAGACTATTATGGAATTGATCCTCTACCATATCAGGTTAATATTTATTGAGTTTTTTCATCAACCCAAGGACTAGGTAGTGATCCTAATATGTTTTTTCATATTCTATTTTGATGTTCTTTGTATATTTCTCATGGTTCACCCCAACACAACATACCTCTCAAAGGGATTTCATCAGTGATATCAGACATAGATGTGCCTTCTCTAGATGAGTGCCTCATGGAATCCTCAATCTTTATTTAAAGGGCTCATATATTATCGTTGTATCTTACCAATAGATTGTTTGTCATAGATTGAATATATCTGGATATTCTAATTATATGTGATTTAGAAAAATACCTATGTAATTCAGACTATAATTTCCTTTCTTTATTTTTATTTGGAGTCAGTGTGTCCTAATAAGTGTTGGTATACTCACTCGTACATGGGATTTGTCTACACATGTCCTTTATTTTGTAGACGATTGGCCTTTTTATAGCATTATAGGATGACTAGGAATAAACGGTTCTTAGTGAGACTCCACATACTACGGTGTGTTCTTGCAGCTTTTAGAAATTTGTCCCAGTATATTTTAATTACACTATTGACTAAGATTAAATATATCATTAGGTGGTTTTTTATTTGGGAATGATTACATTAATTTATTTCTTATAATACTATAGTGGTGGAATATAATTGTATTACAACATTAGTTACATTGTGTTTCCTAAATTTTATATTTTTAGGACTTATCGGTGTGTTTGTTTAGGTAGGTTCAAAAGAAATGCCTCCCATGTAAGTTGTATTCCTATTCATTTCTAACCACCATCCCAAAGCCTATTGGAGGTAGACATGTGGAGTCACAACATGGGACCTACAAGGATGGATCCTAAGAGAGGTCTATTATAGGATTTGGTTCAAATTTAAGACCGTGAGTTTGTAAGATTGGTTTGGAAAAATATTCTTAGTTGTTTTGATTTTCTATTTCAGGCCTTGAAATCTAGGTTTAGTGTGGAAGATGATGTATCCACTCACCATGATGCTGATCACCTTCCCTTCGGCTCGGTAAATTAGAATTGTAGTTACATAGAAAAATAGAACATGAACTAAGTAGGAATGAGACGTTTTTTATGTCTTTTAGTAACCTCTCTAGATATAATAATTGACAGTTGACCATATTGTTTGTTTCTCGACACCTCTGCAACATATACCAACATGGATTTAGTATCATGGTAATTAGGATGATCCCCTCAATTTAGATGCTTTGATACAGGATCTAGATACCCATATTATCCCATCAATGGTACAATATCCATACATCAATTTATTGAGCACCAAATGACACTAGTAGCACCAGTGGATGAGGCATGAATGCTTAGAGGGCTTCACAAGTTTTAGTAGTATGGATCCTTCAGGTTATAAGGGTTATCCATATTTATGGCCTTATACAGCTCTAGTAGGGCCACATGATAGTAGCTGATTACCCATTGAGGATTACCAACATCAATAGGTACTATATTCTTGTGTTTAAAAATCAGTAATTTCTGGATAGAACCTTCAAGAGAGGTATATGAAGAGACATATGAGCAAGTGTTGTACATCTATGCATTCCTAACTATGCTGGAGTGCCTGAGTGGCTGTAGTTGTTGAATGAATCTTGAATGTGAACTTAAATTCTGTGATAGTGACTAGTGGTAGAATAGGAGTGAAGACCATATGACCAGTTATCCAACTTCAATTTAATGGTCCATGATGTATGAGATGTTTCAAGAGAAGGTCCGGGGATAGAGGACCCGTGGTCCATGGATATCAGGATTGTTCCAGTGATCCTAGGGATAGGCGGTGCTATTCATGTGATGGTAACAGACAACTCACCTAAAATTATCTGACCCTAATAATTGTAGACATGGAGATAGTGGTTGGACTACGGAGATAATGAAAATGATAGGATAAGGAATATTTTTGTGGCGGTGGACATAGAAGTGGAGCTATGAGAGTAGAAAGAGCTGGTCTATGTTTCCAGTTGTTACCAAAACCATCCCTAGGTTTAGGGAGCTAGAGGATAGGGGTTGGGATAGTTTCAAGTATTTGAGTGATATGACCTAGGATTTCTAGTAATAATAAAATGTATGATTTTTATATTTTCTAACATTACATTAGTACAAATATACATAGGTTCTAGATGTTCAATTCATACCAAATATCACATATAAGACATAGAGATATTCATTAAACTCTTGAATCAAACTTCTACATAGAGGAACCAACTACAGAAGACTCTGTGATTACATAGTTATGCCGATAGTGTGACCTGACCCTAGGATATGAGAGTTATGATTGGAACCTATTAGTGGTGGCTTCAAATCCATATGAAATCATTCATCATTTTTTTGGGTTATCTATAATCCATGAACATATTGATTGTTTTAGGGAAGGGTGTGGTGTGTCATCAATGCCGAGACTGGGATTTACATTTATAGAGAAAATAATTCCTAGGGAGTGCTGGATAGACTCATGAATATTAGGGTTCATCCAATTAATAATTATTTGTTTTGAAAACCCATAGATTTATTAGATATTATTAGTTCCTATTTTCCTGTACTAGTGGTGGACTACAATGACCTATTTCCAAAAATATGATCCATCATTTAATCCCTATAGAGATATAGACATCTACATTGATCTACAAATCTGTACAATACTGAAAACATCCCAATCATATCAAATTTCTATAGAAAACTACTGTGAGTGAAGGGTGATGTTGGATGACTTGTAGATTAAGGGTTTCATGAGACCAAGTGTTTAAACCTAGGACTCTGCAGTTGTTTTCAAAATTGTCGATGGTATTTTGAGTTTATATGTGGGATACCATCAATTGAACTAGGTTACCATGTAGAACATGTATCCACCACCAAAGATCGATGACCTCCATAATCAATTGGGAGGTCCATGATGGTTCTCGAAGGATGGCATTTTATCAGGATATCAATAACTTCGAGTATCTGATGAGGAGACACTAAATACATCATTTATATGTTGTTACAGTCACTATGAGTATTTTTCTCTACCCTTTCGCATGATTAATTCAAATAGTAGTGTTATGGGACTCATAAATTGGTGATTTCATCCATACATAGCTAGGTTCATGGTAGTCATCATCAATGATATCTATCAGTACTCAATTACTAGAGAGGATCATGGAAGATAATTAAGGATAGTCCGGTATATACTACTGTAACACCACATTTATGGAAAGAACATGGTGTTCGTATTCTGGATTTAGGTGGTCTAACTTATGGGACACATTATCTCAATGGATGGAGTGTATATTGGCCAATCCACAACTGAGGTGGATCTATAATGGGATCTACCTTAGATTATGACAGAGGTGTGGAGCTTTCATTGGATGTAAGGATATTACCAAATATTCATGCATCACTTCAATAAGATATATACAATCATGACCTCTTTGGATTCAAATGGGATAGATTTCTGGTGGATAGAAAGGATCATTTTTGTCATTCTGTTGTTGATGAAGAGTTGGTCATGTGCTCCCATTTGAGATTTCTGTAAGAAGGTGTCGATTAAGTTGTGTTCGGTGATGTATCAGGAACCAGACTCGGTTGTGAATAGATTCATAGGCACTCAGTGATCACATATGGTTCATGATATTTGAGACCCAAAGATCAAAACTGCTTGACCTCAAATCGTGAGTTAGTTTCAATAGCATTCCATTTGAAAATGTGTCGACAATACCTGATGGGTGAGAGGTTTAACTCCTTCTCTGATCAAATGATTCCCAAATATATATTCTTTAATAAAAATATTATATTGACATATATATAATTTACCTTGTTCCAATAGGATGTTATTTGTAATTTTCAATAATACTGCGAAGGGGGATGTGGTAGCAGATTATCTCAGAAAGATATCTAGTTCACAGTTATGAAACGAGGTGTCAAAGAAGTTTTCCTTGTTTATGTTATCCATTGTGGATGTAGATATAGTAAATTACCTTAATTAGATGGTAATCAACCACTACTATTATGATGATTCAAGGAGGAAATCCCTGATAATACTGATAGTGATATGCTACATTCTTAGATATCGAATGGTTATTTTCTTTATATATCTTTTGAGGGGGGGATGTCATTCTTTACTAAGGATGTGTCAGGGTTTACATGACGTTGTGGGAAGAGTATCAAAGGGAGTTCCATATATCCTTTTTTGATGTATATATGGGTGTGGAAATGATGCACCAAGATCTACGATGCATATTTTTATGGCTAAAGATTAAGAAATGAGTTGAAATGTTTGTTTCTTGATTCTTAACATGCCATTATGTGAAGGAAGATCACCGAGTTCCAATGAGTTTGGATCAACCCCTTATTGATCTATAGTTGATTTTGGATGGAAAATCTATTGAAATCATGATCATATTTCCATATAGAACATAGGGAACAATTCCACCTAGGTAATCATTGTCCAACTCACTATGTTGTCCAATTTCATAGCTATCCAAGAATATATATTAGTAGGGATCTTGGGACGCCTCTATGTTCAGGATATAGTTTGACATTATCAAGTTCCATCGATGATTATTTCTAGTCCTGATTTGCACCTTACATCCTAGTTGTGGAGGGACTATATGAGGTTTATGTGACCCAGTTATTCTTTAGCATATCATTTTAACTACAAAATAATTTACAGAGATTGAAGACCTTTCATGTTCTTTATGACTAGATGTGATCTACCATGCTAGATTTTGGATGTTGTTTGGAAGAATAGCTACCATTTTATGAATTAATTACAAAGTTTAATTCATTTCACTATTGATATTGGACCATTTGAGGGTTTATATGGATATCCCTATAGGAAAAAACATTTCTAGACTAACCGTGGAGAGGTAGTGCTCATGGGCTCATAGATGTTGTGAACTACATATAAGAAGGCCCAGGTCATCCATGAGTGGTTGAATTATGAAAAATGATTTCAAATGTCTTATGATGATTGTAATATATGGCCATTGGATTTCGAGGATGGAGATCATGTGTCTATATAGGATTCACCTCGATCTATATTATAGATATTTCTAGGGGTGGACGTCTATCATCATGATTTATTGGGACTTAACCAATACTGAGTAGAGTTGGGGTGGTGGTGTATAAGTTTTCTCTACCTCTGACGTTTTACCATATATACAATTTCTTCCATGTGTTTCAACTGATTATGTACATGGAAAGCCCATTTCATGTTATTGACTAGGGAAACCTATAAATTAGGTATGGAGGATCTTTTGTTGATCACCTAGTGGAGATCAAGGATCTGCATGAGCAGAAACTTCATTGGAAATAGATTCCTTTGGTGTGAGTCTACTAAAAAATAGAAATCTCTATGTGGTCACATGGGAGAAGGAGGCATAGATTAATACTCAATACCCTCATTGTTCTGAGTAGCCATTGTTTTTGATTTTTGAGGATGTAGATCCCAAATGTGTGTAGAATTTAATGTATTAGATTTATTAAATGTATTAGATTTAAATATTATAAGGATTTATTTTGAGACTATTTGCTGAGAAGGAATGTAATTCTGAGACCCAATTTACATGAATAAAAGATTAAAATATATTAAAATATTAAATACCATGCACAAACAATTTTCATGAAAAAATTTAATATAAAATATATGTATGAAGTGATTAAAAATATAATGGAAATGTTATTTTCTAAAGTTGGTTTTACCCTAGGAATGGACTAACCTTAGTCAGCATGGGTTGCTTGTGGAAATTCCATCATGAATGATTAAAATAAAATAATAAATTATGAAAAATTATTTTATTTATGTTGTTGATGTAGAATTTTTGTTTAAAATTAAATAAATATTATTTTTTAAATCTATGGGTAGCCACATAAACCTAAAATTCTCTAGAGACAGTGGGGAGAGAACCTCTAGTTGATTTTCCTGATGAACGTCAAAGACACCTCAGATCATCGATCAATGGAATCCAATATTGAAAAATCTCACCGACGACAATGATGTGATGAATATTCTTCTTTAGTAAATAATCTGTGTTCGGTTAGGTCATTTTATTTAATTAATTTATTCCACATTCTCGATTCTTATGATGAACATATACCACTCCATTAAGAGATTTATCTATAGATTGATCATATTTATGAAATAATATTATTATTTTTAGATTAATTGGTACAAAGATATTGAAATTTCTTTGGATTAATTCATTATTATAATAGAGATGAACTATAAACAATGTGAACATTGTTAAATGATTTTCCCTCTCAATTGTGTTGATCTTTTATCCCCTGGTCTATCCGTTCTTCCTTCTTCCCTATACTTTAATCCCAGTATAAAAAATAAAACATATTCTCTTAGATTATTTATACAAAATTCCAAAACTGTAGACCTAGTATTAGGATGACCCAAGAGAGTTATGATGGTCATCATAATGGCTGATTCGGAAATGGTATTTTCTATATCATTATAATTCAATAGAAAATTAAAATGTCCATGATCACATTTGCTAATCTGATTGATGGCCCGAATCCCACCTATTCAGTGTTTGGGTGTTGAAATGACCCTATATATAGGGTTTTGTGTAGAAATGAACTCTTGAATGTGATTTAGGATATCAAAAGCATGAGTGTGAGTAAGAATATCGGCTTCTAGAAAAACCATATACACAAAGCATGTAGTCCACTTGGAAGGACTCAGTGTGTACTTCAGGTAGTACACAGATATGGGTAGTGTACACAGGCTTCCATCACATTGTGTACTCCCCCACACAAAATTCTCTAGATTAGCTACATGGGCTACCACATGTACCAATACATGGGGTAAGGAAACACATGATGACACCATGTACTAAGAGATGGCATGAGTACATGGGAGGAACCTATATAAAGGGAAAAATATTATTACCCTTAAACACATTGTGAAATCCTTTTTTACATGAAACTATTCGAAGAAAATCGGACATTATACATAGGTAGTCATATGATTAAGGTACAAAACATGTTCTCCAAAAACACGTATTATACCCCATTTGTACATAGCTTTATTATATTGTCATATGTATCTTAGATAAGTTTTATTATGATTTTTCTTTTTTTTTCATTGAAGATCTGTATGAATTTTTCCCTACTCATAAGACTACAATACCTTCTAGAAGCCATCCTGGATAGTATTTTTGGAATCCGCATGAGATGCTTGGAGTGGGATCCTATATGTAACTTCATTCCCTAGGTGGAGTTCTTGTTATTGATGTGACCAACAGTGTCCGGCCACTAATCCTCTAAATAAAAGTTTAACCTATATTAATATCATTGTATCACCCCTTTCCCATGTTGTGATCCTCTTATATTATATTAAATTATATTTACACTACTAGAATTTATTTCTCATGGTGATTCCCAAAGACCACTACATCTATAAGGGACTTCATCGGTGCAATCAGACTTGGGAGGGTGTTCAACTTGATTAATGATTCATGTAATCTTCTAGATATAATTCTATGTATAGTATAATATGGATTTTTATACTCAACCCTTCATGGTAACTTCCCACACATGTCAGGTATTTTGTAGAAGAATGACCTTTTGACAGAAACCTAGGATGACTAGGACTGAATGCGGCATAGTGAGATTGATTTGATCATTTTTTGTTCGTATGGATTTTAGATAGTGTTCACAGTACCATTTACTAATAGGTTTCAATCATGTTGTGGAATTCTTGTGGTGGGATTTTATTTGTACTTTATTACATTACATTACTTCCCATCATACACTAATTGTGGGATATTATTGTATTCATGAATTGGTTTCCTGGTTATTTTTATATTTTTTATCTTGTGGTCTTGTAGGAGTGTGAATGAATATGTGTACATATGAAATCATTCCAATTTTCGGGAAATACCTACTAGGTTCTAGTCACCAACCACCAGCCTATTGGAGGATGGCATGGAGAGTCACGACATTGACCCCACTAAGACCGGTCGTGACATTCAGGTACATTTATTTAAATAAAAATTTCTAAATATAAGCAGTATAATGTTTTTATTAATCCATTATGGTTTAATTATAATTTAAGGTGGTGGTTGAAGAAGTAAAATAAAACACTTCATTATAGTTTTTTACTCTTCTTCAGACACCATATTTTTTATTGGCACAATATAAACAAATTTTTGATAATATATATGGTTGTATGATTTGGGGATGGAATTTATAAATTTATTTGGGTACGTACGGGTGGAACCCAAGTTTATTGAAGCGTTTTGATGAGAGGAGAGAGTATAAATTTATAAGTGAAGTGATTAGCAGAGTGGATATTTTTTGAAAAGAAAAATTTCTACCTAATTTTTTTAAATGGAAGAACTATAAATATATAAATTATTCTATATAAAATAAGATATAAGGAATATATATGAACATAAAGTGGGTTTTGTATATTTTTTTTTTCATTTTTCACACTTTTAATTTAAATGTATTCTATAATAAACAAATTCTACCTTTGGTGTAGAAAATTATTTTTCTTCCATTTTTATTAATTATATAGGGAGAAATAAATTTAACATATTAGATAATATAAATTTTTATTATGAAAAATATAGAATCTATTATTTCATATTAATTTCACATATATTCAAAATTTAAATTTAAATAAATACTTGTAAACAAAACGAGAAAGCATGTTTCCAAAAAAAAAGATGTTTAAAACACAATATAATGTTTATATTAACATTCAACATTAAATTTAATACAAGAAAATAAAATTTATTGTTGGATATATAATTTTATGAATATTAATTACAAAAAAACCTTTAAAAGTTTTTCCTTTTTTAAATGCATTGAAAGAAAATACAATTCTTCCTAAAAATTATTGTTTCCACTATTAAAAATTATATTATGTTCTAAAAAATTTATAAAATAGTAGCAATAAGATAATATTAAAAATAAAATTTGAACAATTAATTTATTTATTAAAATTAAATTGTTTTAATGTATAATATTATTTTTAATATAATAGTACTAAATCTGAAAATATTTATTTTTTATAAAAATTTAATTTTTATGTGTAAAATTATATTTTGTTTATCTTTGTTCTATAAAAAATATAAAATTAATGGTAAATATTAGATAGAATATATAATATATTTATATAATCAATATTGTTAAATAAAATATACTTTTCAAATTTATTTATGTAAAACTCATATTTTTACCTAACATAGTATTTCTTAAAAAGATTACCATTATATTTAAATTGACCTTTTTTTTATTTCGAATTAATTTTTTTTTTAAAAAATAAATTTATATACATTTGTAAAGTATAAATATCCATAGTTTTGTGAAAATTAATCATATTCTCCCCTAAAATGGCTATATAATTACTTCATTATTAATTAATATAATTATAATATAATTTTTACTTTTGTTTAACTTTTGTGTTGCATATAACACAAGATAAACTGAATATATCATATGACATAAGGAAAAATAAATGGTTTGTGTAACAAAAGAAAAACACATATTTTTTTAATGAATAAATATGACAAAAAATTATTTAAATATTATATCATAAATCCTACAAGTATTACATTCCACCAACATAAGAACATGAATCCTTGGAATTCAATCTTGTTCAAGGTAAAAAACATTAACATTTAAATATACAGTTGCAGAAAAAACACATCATAAAAATAATTAACAGATATTCATCTAGAATATATAAAATGGTATGTGTTTTTTTAAACTAGAAAACTAGATACTAGGTTTCCAAATATAAGAAAAAATCATAGAACAGAGGATTAAGAAACATTAAAAAAAGCATAATATAAAAATATTAAAGAGAATAATAGATATAATTACCAAGAAGAATTATGATTCGGGAAAATATGGTTGTAAAGTTTTTAAATAAAAATAATCATGAAAGGTAAAGCCTTAGATAATTGCTTCTTGCATGTCCACATCCACCATTAGAGAACAAAATTCTGGGATCCAGATAGACCACATGATGCTCATCACAAAAATCTCCATCTTTGAAAATCCATAAACCACTTGATTGGATTCACTATTCGAATGTGAAACAATCAAATTTTGGTTATTGACTTTGTTAACACATTCAATCTGATGTAGTTGAATCATCCAAGGAACATCATGGTTTCTTTTTGTTACTTATTTAATATAATTTTAGAAATCATTTTCAATATATAAGGATATGTAAACAATGTTAAAATCATATTCAATACATACGAAGATCCCATTTTCTTGTGTGACATTCATTATGGCATATATTATTGCCAATAAGTTATGTTCATATGAAAATTAAATACCTATATAATGATGAATGAATGAAATTTAAAAATCCATAGTGGGTGTCGAAAACCCCTCAATTTCTTGAAGGCCTTGGAATACCAGAGGTTTCACCATTAATGTTGACTATTATACATGGTTTGATTAGAAAAATTTTATTGGAAAAAATATATTTACCCGAGTTTTTCTGGGTCTCTCCATGAAAATATTCTTTATTATGATGTTTAAGTCATAATTATTGTTTTTACTAGAATCCATTTTCACCTTTTGTAGTTTATAAGCCTCCATTTTTTTAAAAAAAATTACACACATGCTTGAAGGGTGGTTGATTTTCATACAACCCTGCATTTTAGGAATTACTCACATATTCAATATACAATAATACTGCTGCCAACTGATGATTATGAACTAGGTCACTCTGTATAGTTTAATTGATCCCCATCATGAGCTATTCCAGCTACAAGTTAGTATGCTATCAATGTCAAAATGGTTATCTATATAATTAAAATAATATTAAGAAAATAAAAATCTCATGAATATATTCCATTCCATCTATTGAAACATCACGAACATGTGGAATTATGAACAAATGCATTGTTATTAAATTCTTAATTGGTCATGTGTGGGGTTATATGCATTCAAGTACTCCAAATTAGTATAAAATTTAATGTTTGTATGAATTTTACCATGAAAATTAACATTATTGATGGTGTCACTACCTAGCCGTCACATTTATAGTTATAGTACTATATAGAATTAAAAATTTCTTTTATATTGGACCTCCATATTAGATTATGTAGGTAATTAAACTCGTGTTTCATTATATTGTTGTCTATTTTTATGGGAAAATAACATTTAAGATATTGGAATGCATTCAATTATTTTTGATAAATCATTGATCCCAAATTTAGGGGACATTCATTAATCCTATTAGGGGACTGTGCAACAATAATCTGCTCCAACAATTGAGGATATAATTGCTTCATACAATCACTTATTTATTAATGATGATTAAAATAAAATATTTCCTTATTTTTTTACAAATATATGATCCATGGTAATTTGGGAATCTATCCAATTGCAACATCTCAACATTTTTTATATGGAATTACAATTGTTATAATTATAAATTTGAATATTGCAATTTAAATTTTCAATAATGAAATCAATGTAATTACATATATATGTGATTTTTAATCCCCCCATAAAAATGATATTGAAAAATCATTACATACAACAATAATTAGTTTCCTCTCATTCTATGGAATAATACATATGAATTTCATGATAATATCTTCAAACTCATTAATGATCCAGCTTAGCCCATTTTAAGGAGGTAATAAGTAAAAAAAGTATTTTACATGATCACTATTTTAGAAAGGAACCCCATTACACCTTATGAAATGGATTTCCATTTCTATCATTCCTATTTATATATAATTATAATGAAAAATTTCTAATGATAATAAAAACTCACCAAGTCCAAAATAAGGGGACAACAATAATGTTGAATGGAAGGGATCCTTTATTCATTCCGTGAATTCTCGTGATCATGATTAGTTCCCAAACATATATTCCAAAAACAAAACATAATAAATAATTTTATCTATTTCATGTAATTACCTGCCACTTTCTCAAAATGCGAATATGGGTATTTGAAATAGGATATGTTTTACCTTGGTTATTGGCCAAAGAGAATAATATCATCTAAGTAAAGATGATTTTATACAGTGAATAAAACACTACCATATTTGATTCATTTGATAATATAGATATTTTAATGTTGAATGATTCTGATTTTCATTAAATCTATTAAAATTGATGAAAATATAGTTGATAGATGATATCTTTATTTTAACACCCTATTTATTTGGAATCCTTCTTTAGAAGACCCATTAGTGAGAATGAAAAACTATGTAGAGCAATGTATGTTGATAACTAATCTGATGAAATAATTTTCAATCATATATCTCTTTTGGGAAATAAATAGGAAATTTCATTTCAATTTTTCTAAAACCATGGAATTTTCAATATTGAGATAAAATATTACTTCATTATTTTTCCTCTTAAATTTATTAACTCTTTATATGTCTTTAAATAATTATTTTTGAAAGAATATACTATGAAAACTAAAAAAATACATTGGGGTTATATGATTCACAAATATTCTCTCCATCATCATCATGATGATATTACTGATTTTGTAGGAACATTGTTCTCAATAGAAACCCAAATAAAATCTTTAATGTCAAAATCACCCTACAAATTGGATATCAAGACAATGAGAATTGATTTGATCCAATAAGAAATAAAGGTATTAAAAAATAATTCATATACAAAATTGGCCAATACAATTTTAAAAAATATCTGAATATAACATTAGGATTTTGAATATAAAACCATCTGAAATGAATAAACTATACATTTTGAAATAGAAAAGAGAAACATTGACATTCTCCTTATAAGGGTCTATGATAAGGTCTTGATTTTTGTGTTATTATATGAATGGGGTTGTGTTGTTAACAATTTTTATTTATTTATTACACATCAATATAGAATAGTCAATTTATGATTTCCACCATATCCTTCAATATTCTTTTTTGGCGTGTGTATATATCTATTATTGTTTTTGAAATAATTACCATTTAGTGTCCTCTTAACATTGGGTAATCTTTGGATGATCT
Source organism: Viscum album (assembly GCA_963277665.1). NCBI lineage: Eukaryota > Viridiplantae > Streptophyta > Magnoliopsida > Santalales > Viscaceae > Viscum > Viscum album. The sequence goes on from OY728130.1 coordinate 806,514,762, forward strand.
TCATCTTGTGATCCCAATCCTTCATCCATATTGCATTTAGTTGGATTCAGTCCATTATTTCCCAGAAGGCTATGAGGTCATTGTGCATGAAATGATCTTTTATATCCTTTATAGAGGGAAAATTCTTGAGTATGATCATGATTTGGTTCTCTTTATATTTTTCTTCAGTATAATTACTTTTAAAATCATAGTTAGAGGAGGATTTTCTACCCCAGCCCCTATTCTTCTCATTATTATTATTTAATATCGCATGAAGGTCTCATGTGGGCTTCTAATAAGGAAATGTTTCCTAGAATCTAAAATATTCTACATGCATCTAATAATAAAAACCAATCCCTTTTAGAAACATAATGGTAGATGTTAGAATCTTGTTAGTAGAATGTATATCATCAAAGTGATGGGATTATGGCATGATTTATTTTTATGGAGGGTGAATCGGCAGAAACCATTTGTAGTACGTCATCATACATTTATAAAAATAATATATTAAGATTACTTTTTGGTACTCCTTTTATGTACTACCTAATCTAAGAAACATCAACTACAAAAATTGGGGCCTTAGTAAGGTTACACATGTAAATTCCATAGAATAATTCCACGTATACTATTTTATGAATGTTAAATATATTTTTACCCACAATTCAATATATTTATGAAATCCACCCTGATTACCCATTTATTGATAAAAAAATTCATTGAGAAAGTTGATCCATCATGGTTTCAATTAATTTTTAGATAAATTTTTATATTCAATACATTCCTAATTGATATATCTCCAGATCTCAAAAATCATTTTTGGATCCTCAATCATTAAGAGAATGGATTTATTATAGATGATAAAATTTCTATTGTCTCTAGATATTAAATAGTTCCCTCTCCATTGAAAATTATCTTAAATAAAATTCGTCATTTTAGTGATTTTCCCATTTCAAAGGCTCTCCATGTAGTGTCACATTAACATGATATTTCCCCCTTATTCTGTCCTTTTTCTAATTTTCACTTTATTTTTTTTATCCACAAAAGTTCCTCTATTGTTGTTTCATTGGTATCATCATGGCCATAAACCGAATAATTGTGACAAATATCATTGATATAATCCGAAATTAAAGTAATAAGACAAAATAGTATTTCATGATCCTTTGATATTTTTGGGTAATTTTAATAAGAATATATGATTACATAATTTCATTCCACTTCATAAAAAAAATTATCCTCTTTTTGTACTTTAATCAATATCCACATTATCTCTAATTGTAATAAATGATGAAAAACATTTTTATACATGAATCACTAGTAGATCATATGATCCATACAATACTGATAATTTATTCCTTTTTAATCATGTAATTATAAAAAATATGGATTTTATCTAAACTAATCCTATAACATCAAATGCTCATCAAAATCCATTCAACTAATAGATATCCTTAATGCTCCACTATATCAGGTCATAATTAAAATACATTAAATTAGAAATATTCTCACTATATTTATGAAATTAACATATCATTAACAATAAAAACAACATTATTTATTTCATAAGGTAAAATACCAAATACATGAATAGATTGAAAATATATTTTCGTCATACATGAAAATATTTTAAATTAACAAACTTTTTTAATGAAATGATAAGTAATTCAAAAAATTATGATATTCTTCATTTCATAATTAAAATCCATGATTATTTAATACTATATTAAAAAAAATGATTTAAACCCCATCAGGGATATCATGAAATACTTTTTCATCAAATAATTAAACTATTCTAATGTTATAAATTCCATCAAAATATATTTATCATTATAAATTATCACTTCATCCAATAAAAAATATTATCAACATCTAAAAAAAATTAAATGATATCTTCTCTTAATAAAAATATTACCTTTATATAAAATCCCTAACCAAAAAAATTAATACTATGTTGTATATTTTTGGAATTTATTAATGTATAACTACTCTGGAAAATCCTATAATGTTTTATAATTCTAATTTCCAAAATTCATCTAATAAAAATATAATTATGTTAATCATAAAACATAGATACATTAATAATTATAAATTCTTCAAAAACCATTATTAATGCTTCTTAGTTATATTCCATGGAAACTATTTTTTTCATATGTAATTTGTAGTCATATAATCATCAATAATCTAATCATTTCTCATTAAACATAGCTAAATTTCATTATGGTATATCCATTTAAGACATCGATATTTATAATTCCCATACATTTCACATTGGAAACATTCAATCATTAGTGATATTTTAGGGATACCAATATTATCATCCATTTCATTTACAGAATATTTTATTTATTAATTATATTTAATTTCTTTATATTCTTCTTTTCCAAACAAAAAACTTTTTTTCTCTTATATGAGATCCACATGGGTGATTATTCTCACATTCATGATATATAATAAACTGAATCGTATTTATTCCTTGATTTCCACCAACTAAATATCAAAAAACTAAACCCTTATCTATATTATTAACTCTTAGTGTCGGTTAAAGATAAAATTGTTAATCATATATCATGATAACTAATTTTGAATAATAATAATATTCATTAGTTTATCCACACCACCTTGGTTTATCATCAAAATTATTTTCTATCACATTAAATATTAATCTAGAACATTCTTGATCTCCCTGTTGAAAAATAACAAAAAACATATTTTGATAAAAAATAACCATATTTGGAATCAACATAATTATAGAAAATAACGTAGGATATGCCTAAATCCTAAAATGTTTTTAATAATATAAGGATCATTTGAATTATCCAATGACATCATTTGTCACTATTAATATACTTCATGATCATTCTTTTAGTGATTGTAAATTTTTAAAGAATGTCACCTAGGAGAATCAATCCAAGTGTGTTTCGAGACCCATTTTCATGCACCATGTGATATTCATCCCAACTCAATTCCCCCTATTCCATGTAATTACTACAAGGTACTATTCTATAAGAGACACATCCATTTTGGTATCTAGATATATGTTTAATTTTATTGAATCCACTCACTTGATTCCTTCTAAGATTTCCAATACAATGTCATATATTTGAATCATTTTATGAATTACCATTATATGTATCCATAGATATAGAATTAATAATATCCCAAGGTATATCACAATTGTTTTCTCATCCCAATTTTCATTGGATTGATTATCCATTCTGTATTACAAACTATAATGAACCCAAACAGCTGATAAATAAATATTTCTTCTTAAAAGATGAATATTCATAAAAAACATAGGGACATATTCCACAGAAATTTAGTTATAGTTACTTTTGAAACATGGATACATTAACAACTGGTCCATATGTGATCTATATCTTCGCATGTTATGTTTTTCATAACTAGTACTCTTCAATGACATATCCCACATAATGTACTCCTTCACATCATAGGGAAATGAAACATAATAAATGAAGATCACTAATTATTTATACGTGTACTAATGTGATATATCAATTTATCATGGACATATATGTATGAAAACATAATAACAATATATGAAAACAATACCATGAAAATCAACGATTAAAATTTTATGTCTCGGTATAATGATTAGAATATCATAATACTTGAATTATAATGGAATCAATGTTCATGATCCATGAGAACATAACATTCTTAGAAGACATTTATTTTTTGAATATACATAATCATATAAAGTCATATTTCAAGTATACCCAGCATGAATTTAATTACACGTTATTCTTTGGCTAACCACCCATATACCTACTTTGGGATTTGGATAACCTCCCATGTACCCTATTGTGGGAGTGTGATAACCTCCTATGTACCGTCATTTAGTCCCGGGATAAACATCTATATAATCTCATTCTAAATTGGGATAACAATAGGTATAATTATTTAGATCCAATAAAATGAATCAGTTCCTAATTCATTATGGAGTGATTAACTTCGAAGATACCAGATATTAAAAATCATATATAAATGTTCTGAATGATCATATGATATTAATCATAATTAGACCCATTAAAAAATATTTATTAAAAAAATATTCTCATATAAATACATGTGGAAAATAAAACATTTTAACAAACAATACATCATATCAAAACCAATGGAAAATGAAACGGGTTTCAACATCATTATATCATTGTATAAATCATTGAATAGAAATGTACATCATAAATATCTTGACATCATTAAAATTAAAACATTACAGAATCATTAAGGATTTTTTCTATGGATAATATACATAGTTTGTAATATTTTACATAAATGGATTTCATCTTAGATGGGAATTCAGTTTGGATAATCACATGGAAGATTTCTTGAGGAAAATAGACTTTTCACATTGAAAAGTTCTTTTTTAAAGCATAAATTATTTTTAAAATTAGTTTTTTAAAATAAAAAGGGAAAATATTATAGAAGCCCAAAAATCATTAAAAACAATTATTTGTGAATATATTCATTACACTATGAAAAAATATTAAAATATAAATTCTCTTCAAAATTCATTTCATTAAAATTTACTTTATAAAATTATAAATAAAACATTACAAATAATGTAAAAAATTTCATGAGGGAATGATATTTATCAAAAAATTTATATATTTTTAAAAAGTAAAACATTTACAAAATCCATTAAAATAAAAATATCCTTTGAATTATATAATATAATCATAAAACTATTTATTGGTAATTAATCTAAAATTTTTTCCATTTCATACACATTAAAAAAATATTCCTTTCACATTTTCATTGAAATTAAAATGACAATTGAATGGTAAATGAAATAAATATTCCTTTAAAAACATTTTTAATATAGAAAAAATGGTTCAAATTTTCATTAATAAATAATTTAGATAATTTTAATAAATTTTTTGACATAATTTGTGAAAAATATTGTTTTTGGAAAAAATGAGTTTTCAATCTTAGAGAGAAATAAAAAAGATTTTACATAAAAACCTATTTAGAACCCACATGTACATAAAGAGATGAAAATTAAGTGAATCTTGTATTCCCATAATATAACTTGAGTGGAATAAATTTAAATAGTTTCATGTGGGATATATCATAGTATTTCTTTTCTGGGGGAATAATCCTAAACAATCCCGGTACAATAAGAGATTATACATAAAACACTTATGAAATTGGGAAAATTGATTTGAAAGTCCCATGAAAGAGGTATCATAAAACAAATATATAAGACCTAATAATTATTAGGTATAAAAAAAGTCATCAGAATTTTTTTCAACATATAAATGAAATAGTTGTTTAATATGGAATTTTTCTCAAAGTAGTAAAATGTGAGATAAAAATCCCATATATTAAATATCAACATCAATTATACAAATTAAACACTCTATTATAATAAATATAATTTTATTATAATTGTATTATTGATCAACAATTGTATACATTATACAATATATGATTCACTAATTACCTTTTATTACCAGTTTATTAACAATTCCATTTTAAAATCATGTTTTGGGAAATAACTACATTGTTTTTTTGTATAGGTTGAGATTTTTTAATTTCATTTGTCATACAAAGATAATAGTCCTAAAATATCAATAATTTCCACCATGATATAAATATAATATATAATTTGTGTATTTATATATATATATATATTTAAATTAGTATATATAAGTTATAGATATAAAATGAAATACCCAATTCAGGGAGACTGTAGGCTGTACATACGCATTAACATTGATTTAATTTTCTAGAAAGATTAAATAATGTAATTTAAAATAATTTAATAAAATTATATAATCATTTTATTTTATATATTTAAAAAATATTAATTTTAAAAATCGTTATTATCTCCCATTTAATGGATGAGTGAATTATATCTCTTCACGAGGCCGCAGTCCACCAGACAAAATAAATGTGTTATCATTTTTCATAAAATAGCATGCGAGAAGGAAAAAAGTAATATCATGAACTTATAAGAATTATAATATAATAAATATCACATATAACAATAAATTACACATTATTTAAATCCATGAAAGGTTGTGGTCGAAAATGAATAACAATAGTTTGCGAGGCTATTTCCCACCTAACAGATGATTTCATGATTTTATACACCATTGTATGGAATCGTAGACATATTTAGGTTATTAAACTAACATAATAACATATATATATATAGTATATTTAAATTATTATTTCACCATCATTTAAAAATAATTTATGAATTTTAAGGGATAAATAATATAAAACAATTGTCTTGGGACATTACCTCTTCATAGGAAAACAACCTTTGTGTTTCACTGAACAGATTCATAATTTCTATTTATATGTAAAATAGGTCTTCTAATATCTGATTATATATTTATTAAAGTTTTTTTGAATAAATTTTACAAAATATAATTTTTTAAATGTGAAGTAGAAATGATAGGGGGTGAACATTTTAAAGTGAGGTGAGTGGCACACATGTACTTTTTGAAAAAATAATGCGAACCCACATTATTCATAAGATAAAAAGAACCAAAATTTGTTATTATTAACAACAAAAGATATAATTTTAAAATATGTACGTCAAATTATTATTTTCTCTAATTTGGGGAATTTTGTACCATTATCATTTTACCTTAAACCATAAAAAACCCATTTTGACATAAAATAAGGTATATAAATCATATGGTGTATATTCTGTTAATTTGGCAAAAAAATAAAGATGAAAATATTATAAATCCTAAATTTTGATTATTCCAATTTTGAAATAAATTTGTACAACTTACATTCAGAAAAGTGGGAAATAATCCTTTGAAGATAATCCACACTCGACAAGAATACAGTTTTATCAAAAAATAAAATGTTCAAAAGCTCAAATTTGTTTATCAATGTTCAATATTAAATTATATATAATAAAAATAAACTTAATAATATATATATTATTTTTAAAATTTTACATTTAAAACAAGCATAATATAATCTATATTTTTTAATTCTTAAAAAAATAAATAATTATTATTAAAAATAATTTATTTTATTTATTTATCGAAAAATCAACCATCAGATAATTATTTAAAAAATTAGATAATTTTAACATACTTCTTTACGAAATCAATTATATTTTTAAAAAAATTTTGTTAAACAGTAAAAAAGAAATTTTAAATTAACTTTCAAAAATAGAACAGAATAATTTTTTTAAAAAACTAATTTTTTATCATAAATTATATTTATTTAAAATTATTTATATAAAAAACATAAGTTCAATGACAAATAATTTATTGAATATATAATATATTAAGGTAATTAATAAAATTTGTGAATATTTAAATAATTAATTAATTAATGTCAAAGTCACATGTGAACATAATAATATATTTTTAGAAAAAAATATTAAAATTTATTCAATTAGTTCTTATTCACATTTTTTATTAATTGGAAACAAAAATAATAATTTTATATAAATGCATAAAACATACACATTCATAATTTAGATATTTTTATTCAATCCCACTGTTAAAATGGATATTCGATAACTTTCATATACTATAATATATATTATTATTATACGTGAGGATTCACATAATCCTAATGTTGCAAGGAAGGCATGAAAATATCAGTATATAGTCAAACAGACATCACAAACAATATTTCATATAATGAATTATAAAATAAATTATTTCTTTAATTAAAAATATCAAATATATTATATTTATTTAAAACATTAATTTCAGAAATTCATAGATATTTACCATAAATAACCCAAACATTCCCAAAAATAGAATACTTCCAGAATTTTTTATTGGATGAAGGAAATGATACATGAATTTTAAGGTGTGGTCCTCCTAAATCTTCATTAATGTTAGTGTCACAGAAGACAATTATAAACTCAAAAATTTAAAATTTTATTAAAATTTGGTGTTTAGTTTGATCTTATGATAGGGTATACTTTCGACCATTTCATTTCCATGAATTTTTAAAAATGTGGGAATGATAAGAATTTTTCATTGAATTATATATATGGATTTTTATAAAATGAGATAAATTCATTATCAAATTTTAATTCTAGATATACAATTACAAATATCATCTAGTATTTTGAATAGGTAAAATGGTATGATTAAACAATATAAAGATGTTTGTCAACTCTTTGAGATTTTTAATGTGAATTTATGACATTCATCCCAAAACAAGTTCTATATGATACATTTCCAAAGTTTTAAAGTCAGTCATTACCCCTATTAAATTCCATGAACATCATTGATATCCTCTATAATATCTTTACCGAGAAAAGGGGGAATTGGGATTGAATGTTATAAAATGATAATATAGATACACACTTTTCAAAATGTGATTCATTTTTCCTAGGGTCGTATTTATTATCATGTGGTTTTTATAATGATGAATCCCCAGTAGACTAATACTCATATAAGTATTTGATTACATTTATAAATCATAGATTCTAAGATATTATATATATTATAGGATAGGTATATTTGGGGTTTTTCACATCCATTAAGAGTGTATATGTATTAAATGATCTAAAAGTCTTATAGTAGTGGATTTCATCCTAAAATAATCAAGTTCGACCTTTTATACATGTTGGTATCATTATAATGATTTTATTTTTGATTGATTGACATTTATTATTTTAATAAATATTATACATGGTCCATAAGAACTATCATGGTAAACTATTCAACTTCTTATGTGGTCTCATTCATGATAATTAATAGAAATATCCATTTTATAAGGATCATGTCCAATTCCAATGTTTTTATTTAGTGTACAATATTAAAAATGTTATATTATTCTTCTTCTATAGAGTTATATTTTATTTTATGGGATGAATCCCATCCTCCTAACGGTGGAATAATAATTTCTATAAGGTTTTGGACTAGTTTCATTATATATGGGGTTTACTCTTATGATTTTATATTTTATATTTGATCCTTTAATGCAATTCTACATGTTAATGAATAATTATATGTCAGAACAATATTTATACTAGTAATTGTGATCATTATAGTGTCATTAAGTCATGCCATGATTACTACACATTCATGGTACAAAGTTTTATTATCCATCCCCTAGACATACTCCATTGAAACTTTTTATCATATTTCTTATCATTAATTTTCCTCCACTGGTAGAGTTGAAAGCATGCCTAGTTCCATTGAATTGGGGTATTAATGGCTCACATTCACTTTATTTATAAATTGAATGATAATTTATTTTAATAACAATGTAAAATATTAGAAAATCACAATCATTTAGTGATAAGGGATGTAGTTAGAATAATAATATAAACCTAATACCTGATTCTTTCTAATATAAAAAATGGTAACATATTTTTAGAAATAGTTGATATGATGTAAACTGTAACACGATAATTTATAAATAAATAATATTTTTTATTCATATTATAAAATTATAGAAACTATAATTATTTAATGGTTATTACACACACTAATTTTGATAGGATTTTGTTTTTTATACTACATTAATGGGTTTTTGAGAGTTGAAATAGTACATTATTCTTTCAAACACATATTCTTCTATGATGGTTCTGTTTTCCATGATATGGTTTTGGGACATGAATTTACTATTTAAGTCATTTTGATATTATATAAAACATCAAAATATTCTACATTATATTTAGATCATGAGAATTGATTATTTATCATCACAATTAAATCCAAAAAAATATATTTATATCATATATGGAGGTTGTGTTCCATTAAAATATATACGAATTCCATTTGTTGATGAAATAAATGATTCTATATTTTTATTATATTAACTATAATATTGATAAATAATATATGTTATTTTCAAAATTGAGATGAATTAGAATATCAATTATCATTATAGTTTATCCAAATAAATAATATATCATGTTTATAAAATATTATTCTAGCAAAATTCTTCGTCTGTAACCAGTTTCATAAAATAATGTTGGTTCTCAAATTTTTTCTTTTCATGCCTTCCTATTGGGATGTACTGTTATGAAATGGTAAAAAGATCATAATGAAAACTATGCTTATCATATTTCTTTATTAATTATGTTTTATGTGTATTAGATACTTTATACTAACACATTCTCGAGGGCTGTTATATTTTACATCCAATGAAACGTGGTAAAAAATGCATAAAAAATGTGAATGATCTTCAATGATTCCCACAATGATCTTCTAAAATATTACTAATAAAAAAACCTACATTAATTATTTAGTTATAACTAGAGAAAAGGAAACATAAGAATGGGTGGCCACATAATCTTTGTAAGAATATATAAAGAAGATATGTGCACATAACGGACATATGTATATTGGAACTAGACAATAAAATTTGAATACCATACCACTCAAATAAAATATCTCAATTATATGTAATGGAGTAAATATTTATATTTCATAGGATATAAATTTTATAATAATAAAATAACATGAAACATGATTGCATAATATTTTCAAAAGACATATATTTTTGAAGTTGAAATCATCATATATCATCAAGAACAACTACAAATATAAAAAGGATCACTCAATATGTTAAGGAAATGAAATTAGTACCTCACATAAACTTGTGGTCATGAAACTAGGTCCATGAATAACAATACAGACATTATATATAGGTCCATTCAATAGATTTTTAATTTATTATATGTTTCAAGAATAACATTGGGAACATGTAATCAGGTTTACAATACGTTATGAACATTAATTAAGGTTTTAAAATAATGTATTTAAAATGTAATAATGTTTTCACATAGAATATATATACTCATGAGTTTTCAATCATTACCCATTGGATTAGACTGAGATATATGTACAACATGTTACTTAATGAAGTCATACATATGTGTGCCACAATATCATTAAAATTGATCATATCATAACCCAAAAATTGAAATGTGTTTAATAAAATTTTCATTATATCATAACCTATAGAGGGGATAGATCATTCATAATCCTTTCATCATTACAAATCATATGAAAAAATAGGGTTTTATAATAAATTTAAATGATATATCACAGTTAAGAGAAACATAGATTATAAAACAAATTTCATCATAAACATAAAACATTTAGATAATTAATAAGAACAGAATTCTTGGATCTTATCCCCAATAAAGAATATGTTACCTCAGATAATGTCATTATAGATAGATAATTATTTTGAAAGATCACATTGATGATTTCTTATAGAAACTGTATGTTATTTGAAAAAAACTCTTTGAGATATAATTTTTTTTTAAAAAAATATTAAAAATCATTGAAAAATTAAAAAGAAATATATTCAAGTCATTGAAAACATTTCTGGTCAGAAATAAGCTTTTTGATTTGAAAAAAATTCTGTTTAAAACATAATACATTTTAATCAAATTTTCATTGAATATGTCCATAAATTACTATAAACGATACATTGAAATCAATTTTCAATAAATTTGAAAACATAAAACGTTTTATAAAATAAATTAACTTAAAAAATAGATTAAAATATAATTTAAAACATTTTGAAAACACTTTTATAAACTTTTATTTTGAAATAACACATATTTCTGACCATATAGATAAGTAATTTTGGATGTTCATAAAACCATTTTATTAATTTTTATAATTAATAAAGTGGTCAAAATTGATCAATTAAATTATTATATAATTAATAACCATAGTATAATAAAATATATGGAAATTATTTAGAGTTTGATTAATAATTTCCATCATTATAGACGTAGTTTAAAATAATCCACATTAATGTTGTGATTGCAACATAGAATCATAACATCTTCGAAACCATTGATACAAAACACCAAAATTAGTTGTTAAAATAATATAACACATAACATCATGAGTATGAATAAATTGAAGATAATGTTTTTTAATTGTTAGGTATATAAATATCATGAAATAAAATAGGTTCATAACGTAATTTACCCCACAAAAAAGCCAAATTGAGTCGTAATTACCCTATCAGTTCGGTAAATTATTAACCGTAATCTAATTTTAAAGAGTTATCAAATAATGGATATCAAAATCACAATATAATATATTATAATCATCATTAAATACATTCATGGGTATTATATACACCACATTGAAGAATTAGGGGGTAAATATACTACATGTCTCACAAAAATACAAATGTGATATCAAAATCCCTTAATAATTCTATATCATTTTAATAGTGAGATAAATTAAAGTGTAAAATTAATTGATAAATTTAATATCTTTAAATAAATTAAATAATTGATATGATAATTTATATTATATTATATTCACATCACAAATAAAGTGAGTTTTGAATTTGGCATAAGTCTTGCAGAAATAAAAGTGAGACTATAAATCTTCATACCATTAGTCTAGACTATTTCATACCTATTCAAAATTCATTTATAATAAATATATGATTAGTATAAATATATCAAAAAATATTCTTCATATTCTTCATATCATATATTGGTTTTTCTGACATTAAATTATATATTTTTTAACAATTCCATGTTAAATTTATGTTTTGGATAATAACCACTATATTATTTTTATATGTTTTGAATTTTTTTCTTAATCCACTTAATTAGTTCATGATTTCATAATATAAATAATATTAATCATTATATAAATTTCATATAAATTAATTATATATTTATTTATATTAATCTATAAAATATAATTCTATAAAATCACAAACAACAATCACATAGATAATGAGTCTTACGTACACATGAATGATGTTTTCTTTTTATTGTTATAATGAATGATATAATAATAAATGAAATATAAATATATTAATTTTAATTTATAATATTTATTTCATATATATTTCATATTTCTATTAAATCCATTCCTAAAACATTCTATGTAATGTGTGAATGGATCATATAGATTCACGAGGTAGTAGTCTGTCGTATAGACGAATGACATTACTATATTCCCAAAAATTAGAAAAGATGAAGTTGTGTGTGATATAAAGATTATATAAGTATAAATAAATCATATATATAATATTAATCAAATATAAATAGTATTTAACTCATCATTTTGAACCATGACAAGTGTAATTGGAAAATATAACGACATCTGTCCATAAAGAGGATGTCCACGGTACACAAAAATAGTTATTTTGTAACAAATTTTATTGTGATATTCTTTGATTTAGGTTATATATATAACTTAAAAACTTATAATTATTTACAATATACCTAGGTAATTATTTAATCATGATGTAAAAATATTTGAAGGTGATTATGAATAAATAAACAAAAAAAGTTTGTTAATGTATGTTACGTCTTCTTCAGGTATCTTTGTTTGGTTTTAACCAAATTCCTTACTTGGATGAATTTAGTCACAAATAAAGGATAAAAAGATGATATTAAAGGATTTTTGAAATGATTTCATTAGGTATTCTCTAATTAAAATGTATTCTTTGATGTGAAGAAGTGGGTAGAGTGATTGCATTTTAATAGCTGAGGAGGAGTGACATTCTAGTAAATAATAATAATTCTTCAATATTTTGAGTTAAAAATTATATAAAGAGGCTCAAAAACTAGTATTTAGTGGATTCATGAGTTTATATGTTTTATCCAAACCTCAAACACACATTAATACACATGTTTCAAACTTTTCATTCATAGAGTTTAAGTATCGTTTTTTTAATTTGGATTTTCCTTATCATAACATGTTTTCTAATCTATGTAAGACATCCCTAAAAAATAAATTATATTGATAATTACCAGATAATTTGAAACCAATGATTATAAATATTAATCTAAATTTATAAAATTAAAAAACTAATTGTGTTTAGTATTAATTTTAATATAATGGTATGTAACATGCAAAAATACTTCCATCACCATATATGTGATAACCGAATTGATAGAATTTAACAAACAATATTTTCATTATAATTGAACATTTGGTCCAAAAATGACCATATATGTTGTTTACTAAAATTTAAAATCACATGAAAGGATATATTATTTTTTGTAATTTTAAATCAATTAATAAAATTAAATTTATTATAAAATGAAATAAATAGAAATTCGGACATTTTTTATTTAATTTGATATTAAAAATGAAAAAATATGATGGATTTTGAATATAATAATTTAAAACATATGTAGCATTCAATATTCATCAACAAAATTTCTTTATTATAATAATCCATTCAATTTATATAACATATACTATTTTTTGTTTTATTTATTATTTAATATTTAACTAAAAATTATTATACTACCTTTAATAAGAAATTTAAATAATAATATAACTTTATAAACCACTGATAAATTATTATTTTATTTTAAAAAAATTTATAATTTAAAAAATATTTATAAACAAAATTAATTTTTTCCCATATGCTATACCATTATAGAAATTTAAATCTAATGATGTATGTTTTTTTATTTACCTAACATACTATATGGGTCACAATCATTGAAAAGATTTCAAAAAAGTCATATAATTTAGAAATATGGTTAAAAGTGTGGAAATATGTCCATAAAATTGGTTTTGTAATAATATTTAGATCTTTTTACACCTAATAATCAATGATTAACCACTATGTAATCTCAATTTTAACATAATAACTTTTATTGAATTTAAAATTTTCACAAATTATTATTGTAAGAAATATAAGATGGCCATTTTTTGATAATAAGAGTAATTATGATTCCAAATATTTAATGTAATGCATTGTAAATTCCACGGAAAATATTTATTGGATACATGAGAATTTTACATGTCCGCCAAAATTGTCAGTGCGTGATTCTAAGGCCTAATGTACTCATAATCAATTTCTGGAGTTTTTTCAGGTACGTTTAGCAAACATATGGGTGGGTATTTATAACATTTGAACCAGTGCTTGGAATTGACAACTGAGGGCACCGTTGAACTCTCAACCCCGATATTAACTTAAGAAGAATTTCACTTCAACAATAGTGGGTTGAGTTTAAAATATAGTTTTTGGGTTTTCTAGAAAAATAATAAAATAAAGTGAGCTTCACATTATTTTTATTTGAGACACCATGTGGGCGTTTTGTGGTTAAAAACTCCTCATGGAAGTTGGAGGTGGGACCACCACACCTTAACCTCCCATGAATGGTTATGGTGGTAGGCCCCACCCGAACCTATCCTCCCAAGAGAGGTTACGACGTGGTGACCACATGGGGGTAAAAACCCCTACTGATGGATAGAAGTAGAACCACTCAGCTCTCCCTCATTATTAAGGGCGATCCTCTTAACCTAACCAGTAGTTAATTGGTTCCAATAACCCTAATTAATTTGTGCCAACACTAAGGAATTAATTTGGTGAGACAAGTTATTAATTCACCAAATTAGTTTGGTGTTAGAAAGTAAATAAAAGACAAACTCAATAATTTTTTATTTTTCTTTTCATTTCTATTTTGGTGAATCATAGAAAGAGAAAAGCTTAGTAGAAAAGTTCTTCCGAAGAAGAACGCTCCACTGAAAAATAATGATGGCCTTCTTCGACTTTCTCCATCATATCCTACCGACGTGGGTTGTATACAATCGACCTACCCTCCACATCGTCGTCAACGATCTGACGCAGCTTGGGATTGGGTGTGTGTGTCTAACACGACGAACAATGAAATACTTCATCTTATTCCCGCGACTTCATCATCGATGACTGATAATCAAAGGTATGGGGTTTATTTTGTGTCACTTTCCTTTTCTTTTTCTCTTCATCAGATTAGAATGGAATCATTGCATGTTTATAAAACAATAATTTTTCGTCTTTCTTACTCATTGATGACCCAAGAGTTGCCACCCTAAACGTGGAGGGTGTTGGCCAAACCAACATTTCCCGGACCCTCAATATTTCTTGTTCGTGTAGTATCTCTTCATGGCTATGAAGCCGCATTTTAGAGGACAAAGGAACTTGCAAAGGTAGTTCTTCCTGTAGCCTCCATGAACCCTACTAACCCCATGGTGTTTTATGGCCCAGACCGAGCTGGCTCTGTGGGACGAACCCCCACTAGCCTCCCATGCGCTAGGTCGCACCGCTGCCGGCCTCCTGCATGCCCCAACCGAACCCCCCATCCCACACCAAAATGCGCCACCCCAAACTGCATCGGCCCAGCCTTATGGCCTCCTGGCCTCCTGCCAGCTTCGACGCACCCTACCTGGCTGCCCGTCGGCCAGCTTGGATCCTTGCCCCGCTACCTACCGGCTAGGCCATTCAATGCCCGACCAACCATTGGCCTGCCTAGAGCCTTGCCCGGCCACGTGCCCACATGGACACACACTTCCTGGCCATCTCTCGTCCATACAACCACCTGAACCGGCCCATGACCACCCTCAAGGTGCGTTGGAAGAACCAGTCCGGTATCTCCCTCTAGGTCAAGCCGCGCTGGGTCGTGCCCTCACGACTCTCAAGGACCAACCTCCATCACGGCCTACTGGGTTGGGCCTAGCGAGGTAAGCTGAACCTAATAAGCTGGCCCACCCCATGGTTTGGGCCCGATTCAATAGGTCTGACCGGCTAGACCCAGACAGGATTAGCCAAGACTGGGTTGGTCCAAGTCGGGCCGCTCAGGTCGGACTGGAACTAGGCCCACTACTGACACCTTTAATTTCATTGGCCTTATCTTTGGCAGTGGATGATCATTTGACGAATCGTCAGTGGAAATAGTTTTCTTGGAGTGTGATTGTCCATTTGAGTATACAACACTGGAGTTCAAGGTAATATTGAGATATGGTCAGGTTGGATCGTACACGAATCCAAACATGCACCTGGGACTACAAGGCTAATACCTCACAAACTCGGCGTCCGATTGACGTTACATCTGTTGCGTTGATTCCCCTATGACATGGTGGACCATAGAGATACTACATTGTGGGACCCTGTCAAAGTTAGATCATCAACTAGACACTTGTGGAGCAGATCTTCTAAAAACGAGCCGGCATTTGCGCAGGAACATGTAGTCGGCTATGTCCTGATGATTGCTTACTGTTTGAATCGGTGTGACGCTACTGGCCTATTAGGTAGCGCCTATGTGTTGTGGATGATTTATAGTGGAGAGTGTATTGGTGATGTGGTAGACCCACGGTACATGACAGAAGAAGTTCCTCAGCAGGCTATGCGAGGGAGGACCTCTGTGAGACCCGGCAGACCCTCAGTGGGGAGAGCCTCTATGTGACTCAGAAAAACCATGGTACATGATGTGAGGAGTACCTCAGAAGTCCAAGGATAGTTAGAAGCACCTTAATGTGATGCGACAGGCCCACTGTACTCGATGGAGGAGGAGTTCTCCAGTAGTTGAGGGTTCAAATAGATAATATCCCTATAATAAAATCCTGGTTTATTTGAGTCAGTAACTTTTGGTATTTTCCTCCCAATTGAGATGGATTACTTGATAACATAGGTATATGTATGGGAATATACCTAAGTGTGTTTATCTATTGATTTCATACTTTGTGGATTTTCATTATTTGATTTTGTGAGGCTTTGAGAGTCTCGAGGTCCTTACTTAGTATCGTTATACTCACCCCAGCATGGTCTATGCCCACACCACTATTTGTTGGTTGCAGACAACAATAAATGAGGACTGAGGCTGAGAGTACTAGGATTGGATGGTCCCTAGAGGTCAACCATACGATGTGTCAGTATAAGGAGGAGACAGACAGATGTAGAGTGTTGATGTGGCTATTTGTACCTACCCTTTTGGTAGGATTTGTGGGGGATTATTCAGGATCTTCTTTTCACCTTTCAGCTATTTTGTCCTTTTTAGTTGTCCTTTTTAGTTGTGCTGGTTTTGGTTCCTACTCGTACTCTGTTGTGTGCATTATCAAGTTTGAAAGGCAATTCCTTCTCAGTTTAGGGATTTACGCCTTTGGGGAAAGTCTCCAGACTATGGCCTATGGAAGGTGGGATTGGGGTAGTCACGAAACGGGCCCAAGGAGAGGGGTCATGAAAAATTGGTATCAGATGATCGGTTCTACCGCAGGACTAGGACTCTGATCATTCTTCTCTGTGAAGAAATAATGTTGAGGGTATTGTGTTTGATTTTCAGTTCAGGGAGTCCAGTGATGGTGCGGTGGCCAACATATCCATACACCAGGACCCTAACTACTAAATTCTGACTCATGGAATGAAAACATTGACTACATGTCTGTTTTCAAAAGATTTATTTATGTATGCTCAACCAGGTCATATCACCAGGTATAATCTTTTGACTATGTCACATTGGTTTCTCTCAGGATTCCTCCCTGTAGATGACTAACTAGATCACTTAGATTTGTATGTGCGGATAGACCACCGAGAGATGAGGCATCAGTGCAAGGTCCTTTTGTATTAGAGCCACCAGCAGTACCGGACCCCATTGGGCCACTGATGCCACAAGTCCTAGCAGCAGACAATGCAAGCTGCTTGAGCGCACTGCACGAGTTCCAGTGTCAGAGGCCACCCAGGTTCATGGGAGAGACGGACACACAAAAAACTGAGGATTGGTTGGAGGATGTGGTGAGAGTATTCAGATAGGTAGGGACACCAGCCGACTTCATAGTGATTCTTACTACTATCCTTCTAGATTCAGTAGTTCCCAGATGGTTGATCATGACAATCTAGGCCCACGAAACGATGATGATTCTCTATGTAGACTTCAAGAGCATGTTTTGGGTGGAGTTTGTTACAGCAACTCTACGTCCAGTGCGGATACAGGAGCTACTCCATCTGTAGTAGGGAATCATGATAATGGCACAATAATCAATGAGGTACACTTACCTCTCACGCTACACCATAGTTATGGTGCAGGTACCATTCTTTAGGTCTCAGACCATTGAGCAGGGGCTCTGGTGAGATATCAGTGCTTCGAGGATCTCCCTCGGCATCTTGATGCAGGAAGGGTTGTCTGAGAGAGCCCTCCTAGTGGAGTGTTTCCTTGCTAATCCGTCTCCAGCAGTGAGATCGACCACTAGTTGACATGCATTGGAGTCTTCTACAACTGGTAGTAGACAGATATCTTAGAGGTCCAAGAGGCCCAGACGCACGGGTAGATGAATGCATGACTTAGGATCGGTTTAACGGTGCTCCTGAGGCAGAGACACACATTCCCATAGTGGGCAGTGTTACTCATACGATGGGCATGGTAATATGGCTCATGACTATCCGACCCGTCATTTGGATGATCAGCAGACGGTCGATGGAAAACCCATGAAGAAACAAAGATTTGATCGAGGAAGTTCCCAGGTAGAAGCTGGACGTGGAAGAGGAGATGGTCGAGCAGTTGGTTATGGGTTACATTTTGGGGTGTTGCCTCAACCACCCGGAGGTCCAACCCAACTGCTGGGAGAAGGTGGACAGGCGAGAGCTCAGATATAGGCAGCTGAAGCATATGACCATGGAAATCCGGATATGAGTCGAGGTATGATCTGTGTCTACTCCACCTTAGCTATAGAACTTATAGACACACAAGTCAGTCACTCTTTTATTTCCACTTCCCTAATTTGGAGCTCAGAGATTCTGACGGAGCCATTGGCTCGATCCATATGTCTAGAGACTCCTAATGATGTAGACTAGACAATTATGCACTGGTGCTGGTAGTGTGATCATTCTCTTGGATGCAAGAGATTCGGCTAGGATCTCATCATAGCGGTGTCAAGGACTGACAACGTCATGTTGGGTATGGTCTGGTTATCTACAGTCCATGATCAGATCAACTGTATTAGGTGCAAAGTGCGGTGTGTCTACACGGATGGGACAAGGTTTACCTTCACCGGTGAGAAGGGGGCCTTTGTAGCACAAGACAAACTTACATGGAGGAGGGTGCAGCCAATCACAGATCATTTGGTCTTCTATACCCTCGGAGCCATTGATGTAGAGAGTCTGAGCTATCCTGTAGTGGTGGACTAGTACGCAGATGTTTTGCATAATGACGTTCTAGGTATACCTCCTCATAGATAGGTGGACTTTTACTTTGTATTGTACCCCGGGATGGCACCGATATCTACACCAGCATGTTGGATGGATCCTATTGAGCTTCGTGAGCTATGGGTACAGCTAGAGGACTTACATGGGAATGGACTCATTTGGCTAAGTGTTTCTCTTAGAGGATTCATGATTCTATTTTCCACGAAGGCAGATAGGAACGTGTGGCTGTGTGTCGACTACCAATGCCTAAACCAGGTGAATTTGAATAAAAAGTACCCACTCTCGAGGATTTACGAGTTCTTTGAACAGCTGATGGGAGCATGATGGTTCTCGATGATAGAACTCAGATTATGCTATCAACTTCTTAGAGTTCAACATGTGGATGTGCAGACGATGGCCTTCAGAGGTCGATACAACCACTAAATGTTCTTTTTTATGCCATTTGGCATAACCAACACTCCAGAAGTATTCGTGGGACTCATGAACAGGATTTTTCAGCCATACCGTGAACGATTTTTCGTAGTTTTCATCGACAACATTTTGATATACTAAACTACTAAGGAGGAGCATTCCTACCAATTTCAGGTAGTACCTGACACACTTTGAGAGCACAAACATTATGGTAAGCTCTTGAAGTGACAGTGTTGGATCCAAGAGGTTTACTCTTTGGGACATGTCATCTCATAGGCTGGAGTTGCAGTGTATCTAGCAATGAATGAGAACATACTTACTTGGGAGCCACCCTGGAGTGTGACATAGGTACAACGTTTCCTGGTTTTCATTGTTTTCTACCGGGGGTTCATGCTAGACTTTTCTAGAGTTGCATCACCACTATCATACTTGAAAAATAAAGGGAAACCCTTTGTATGGTTGGAGAGATTACAGTAGTTCTTTCCAGAGAAAAGGAAGAGGCCGAATAGTTCCCCCCATCATTAGGCATCTAGAGGAAGGCGTAGGGTATACAGTCTACAGTGATGCTTCAGGAACCAGAATCGGGTGTGTCCTGATGTAGGAGCGAGCATTGAGAGGATTTGGTTCTCGGCATCTGAGACAGCATGAGCAAAACTATTCTACCCATGACTTGGAGTTAGAAGCAGTGGAATTCACCTAGAAGAAGTGTCGACACTATCTGATGGGAGAAGTTTTTACCATGTACTCCAATCACAAGAGTATTAGTAATATCATCTCATATAAGGACATAAACATGATATAGTGGAATTGGTATGAGTTCCTCTAGTAAAATGACATATAGATAGTCTATACTCCTATAAAGGGGAATTTTGTAGCAGTTACACTCAATAGGAGATCTGGTATACAACATCTATGTGAGGCGATAGAGCATTTGGCTGCTTTACAGATATCCTTTGTTGATCGAGATGGAGCAGCTTTCCTTCATTCCCATACATTCACTTCCCCACTTCTTCTATAAGTTAGGGAGGCACAACCAGGGGATGATTACCACGACACATGACATGCTCAGATATCCACAGGGCACGCACCTGATAGATTTCCTGAAGGTGGGGACCATGTCATCCTCTTTAGAGTGCGTACTATGGTACCAGTTTCACTTCAAGGGGAAGTGTTGATGGAGTTATACATATCCCCTATAGAGGTACATCCAAGAGTGAAGAAGTTTTACCATGACCTACAATGACAACATTTGGGGCTAGCTATGAAGCAAGTAGTGGAAAATTTTGTCTCTTGATGCCTCACTTGTTAGAAAGTGAAGGCGGAGCACCATGTACTAGTAGGATTGGTTCACCATTTAGAGGATCAAGATTGTAAGTTGGATGGGATATTCATGGACTTAGTGATGGATATTCCACATAAATCTAGTGTTCATGACTATATCTGGGTGATAGTCGACCAACTCACCATGACATCCCACTTCCTACATATCAGAGAGAAGTGTTCACTAGAGAGCTTGGGACACCTCTATGTGCAAGAGAATGTTCAACTATATAGAGTACCTTATTCTATTGTCTTTGATCATGAAAAATTGTTTTTTTTCCTTACTATGGAAGGGGTTGTAGAAGGAATTTAGGATGTATCTTCGTCTGAGAATCTCCATCCTTCCTCAGATTGATGGTTATACTAAGTAGACCATATAGACCCTCAAGGTCCTGCAACGTGTTTTTTTCCTCGACTTTGGTCGCAGATGGGATGATCAATTATCATTGGTGGAGTTTTCCAACCACAATAGCTAGCACTCCACCATCAGGATGGAACCTACTAAGGAATTATACTGGTGACCTTGCAGATCACCTTTGTGTTGGTCTGACCCTGGGGAGTCAACACTAGTGGGACTGGTGATGGTATGATCTACCATGGAGAATGTATAGATCATCCAGAATCAGATGAAGACTGCAAAGAGTATGTAGAAGTAATATTATGACAGTTGATGGAGGCATCTGGAGTTTGTAGATGGTGACCATGTCATTCTCTAGGTATCATCTTAGTGATAACTACGGGGATTTCACCGAGGTGGAAATTTATCTACGAGATTCATCAGTACTATTCAGGTCCTCAGCAAACATGGTGAGGTGGCATATCGCTAATATATTTCGCCTCAGTTGCATTGGTTGCATGAAGTCTTCCATGTATCTCAACTGAGGAGATATGTGCATGACCCTACTCACATCATCGACCATGGATAGCTGGATGTCGACGATGGGTAGACATTCACAGAGGTTCTAGTGGAGATTGAGGATCGTCAAGAGTGGGTCCTATTTGGACAGTCGATAACTCTGGTTCGCATTTACTGGCATCATGGGAACCTCAAGGGGAGCACATGAGAGCGGGAGGCTCAGATGCATTTTCAGTACCCCCACTTGTTCCGTTTAGTTAGAGTTATAGTTTACAGTGATGTAAATCTTAGAGGTGGGGAGAATATAAAGACCCAAAAATTACATGGAAATATTTTTCATAAATACATGGGAATTTTACGAGTTCGTGACACCTGACGGTGAGTGATTTCGAGGCCCGATGTGCCTGGAATGAATTTATGATATTTTATTCAGGTATATTCATAAAATGTACGAGAACATTTTTATAACAATTGAACCAGTGCTCGGAATTGAAATATTAGGGCACCGTTGAACTCACATCGCTCGTATTCTCTTAAGAAGACATTCACTTCGATAGTAGTGAGTCAAGATTAAAAGATTGTTTTTGGGTTTTTGTGGAAAATAATAAAATAAAGTGAGCCTCAATTTATTTTTATTTGATCCACAATGTGTGTTTTTTGGTGTTTAAAAACACATCATGGAAGTTGAATGTGGGACCACCATAATTTAACATCTCATGAGAGGTTATGGTGGTGGGTCCCACATAAACATTACGTCCTGTGAGAGGTTACTACATTGGGACTACATGGGGTTGAAACCACCTATTAATGGTGGAATTTAATACCTCCAAACTTTCCCTCATTAATGAGGGATAGACACTTTACCTCCCCTTTGATTAATTGGTTCCAACTCCCCTAATTAATTTGTTCAGTAACTAATGAATTAATTTGGGGAGACCTGTTATTAATTCACCAATTTATTTTTTGTGTCAGCAACTAAATAATAGAAAAACACAATAAATTATTATTTTTAATGGAATATCGCTTTTGGTGGATCTTGGGAAGAGATTACTTTGGGAGAAAAGTTCTTTCGATGAAGAATTCTCCACCGATGAATAACACAAACATTCTCCATCTTCCTCCCCCGGATCCAACCAATGTGGGGTGTCTTCAACCGAACTAATCACTGCATCACCATAAACAAGCCGATTCTTCTTGGGATTGGGAGTGCGTGGCAATTGATGAAAATGATGAACTCCTTCATCTTCTTCCCGTGACATCAATGTCGACGACCGACAATCAAAAGTATGGGTTTATTTTGTTAAACATTCCTTTTTTTTATTTTCTTCGGATTGTAAAGCAACCATTGCTTGGTTGAAAAACAATTTTTGTTCACCTTTCTTACACTTTGATCGGGCAAGTGTTACCACCCTAAACACAAAGGGTGCATGCCAATCCAAGATGGCCGGACCCATCCACAATTATTGTTCGAGTTATTTCTCAGCATGGCGACGAAGCAGCATTGATGGTGACAAAGGTATCGGCAATGGTTGTGCTTCCTGTGGCCTCCAGGAACCGCGCCGCCCCCGTGGAATTCTAGTGCACCGACCAAGCTGTCTTAGTGGGTCGAACCACCGTCAGCCTCCCGCGCACCTGCCCGCACCGCCTTTGGCCTCCCGCACACCCCGGCTGAACCCCACCCGAATGCGCCAGCTTCGGCCTTATAGAATAGCACCGGCCTGAACTGCACCGACCTGTCCTTCCAACCTCCCAGCCACCTTCTAGCTGGGTCGTGTCCTACCCAACTACCCTCCAACCAACTAGGTGACCTGCCCGAACCCCTACTGGTCAGGTCGTGCCCTACCCCGCCACCCATTGGCCCGCCTGACGCCTTGCCCAGCTGCATGCCCGCCTGGAAGCGCCCCGCCCAACCCCCACCAGATTGCCCATCCTCCAGAACAGGACTGCGGCCCCCTTCACGGTTCCCTAGCCGAACCTCCCTCGCCATTCCCTCTAGTAAATGTCATGCCAGTCTTCACCCTCATGACGCTTCGGGATGAACCGGCGCCAAGCCTGAGTTGAACCACCCTTGCGTCTAGTTGGGCTGGGCCAAGCGAGCTGAGAAAAACCTAACATGAGGTCCCACCAAATAGGTCAGGCCAGAACCAATAGGTATGACTGGGTCAAACTAGACTGGGGTCGGCTCGAACTGGGTTGTTTCGAGTCGGTCTAACCGGGTCAGACCGGACCTAGGCCCACTACAGACCCCTTACTTTCTTTGGCCATATCTTTGGCACCAGATGACCGTTTGACAAACCATAAGCGGCTCTGATTTTCATGGAGCCTGGTTTTCCCTTTGAATATACCCCACAGTAGTTCAAGGTAATATTGAGAAACGATCAGGTTGGATCGTACATGAATAAAACGGGCCCCCAGGACTAAAAGGCTTGTAACTCACAGACCGGGCATCTGATTGACGCATCGTCTGTTACGTTGAGACCCATATGATGTGACAGGCCATTGAGGTACATCTTCATGGCACCTCGTGGTAGTTGGAGCATCGCCCAATAGCTTTTGGTGTGTATCTTTTAGATACGAGAGATCATTTCTGCGAAAACCTAGTAGTTGGATGAATCATGACTACTGCTGACCGTTTTACTCGGAGTGACTCTACTGGCCCAATGGGGAGCACCATGGTGTTCTGGAAGAGCAAAAATGGGGAGCTCCATGGTGACACATCATACCTATGGTACTCTACGTGAGAAGTATCTCAGCAGCCTATGGGGGGAGCACCTATGTTTTGCCCAGAAAACTCAAGGTGGGGAGCACCTCTGTGTGATGCGACAGACCCACGGTACTCGACAAGACGAGTACCTAAGCAGTCCATGGTTAGTGGGAAGAAAATTTTTGTGACACGCTCGGCCCACTCTACTCGATAAGGGAGTAGTTATTTTGAAGTCTGGGGTTCAGATTGATTTTATCCCTAGATTAAAATTATTTTTGAGCAGAGTCAGTATCATTTTGTATTTACCTCACAATTTTGATGGATTATATGATAACTTATGTATATGTATGGGCATATATCTAAGAGGGGTTATCTATTGATCTCATTCTTTCTGGTTTATCCTTGTTGTATTTTTCGAGACCTTGAGGTTCTTGGGGTCCCTAGTGAGTATCGTTATACTCACCATTTCATGGGTTATGCCTACACCTCATTATGTTTGTTGCAGATGACAGTCAGCGCTTACTGAGGCTGAGAGTAATTGGACTAGATAATACCGGAAGTTAGATCATACGATATATCAGTACTCAATGGAGACTGACATACGTGGAGAGCTGAGGAGGCTATATGTACCTACCCTTCAGGTAGGATCTGTGGTGGATGATCCAGGAGCTGTTCTTCACCATTCTGTTGTTTTGTCCTTTTCAATTGTACTTGTTTTCATTTGTTCTTGAATTTTATTATTAGGTTTGTATTTTGGCCCCTCTACATTCAACACTCTTTTTATACAGTTTTAATTAGTTTTTTAATTCTAGATCGTAGTCTATTGTGTGCTTTTTCATGTTTTAATGGTAAATCTTTCCCAGTTTAGAAATTTACACCTTTGATGCTAGTCTCCAACCCCTGGCCTTTTGAAGGCAGGCATGAGGTAGTCACGACATGGGCCCTGAGGGACGGGTCATGACATTTAATCCATTTTTTAAATTCTACTCACATAATTAAAAGTGTATAATTTAACATTTATCCATTAATGGTGACCAGATAGTAGGATTCTAAGGAGAAAATGTTCAAAAGATAAAAAAAAATATATCAATTTAAAAAAAAAGAATAGTTAAATATGATCTCAATCAGATTAATAGATATATAAATTAAATAAATATACTTAGAAATAATTTGAAATATAATTTATATTTATAAAAATACTAAACTAAAAGGCATCATTAAATTAATATTCAACATATTTCACTATTCATCGAAAAACTGAATCCTTTCAAGAAATTTAGTATAAATCACTCTAAGATAATTTTAAATTGCAAATTTCATAATAATTTTCTTTAGAATAATATTTCAAGAATTGGTAAAAAATATTTTTAAATTATGTTCACCATGCACGATTAAAATTCCTTTCAAAAAAGATATTGTTTTTTTTTAAAATCTTTTCTCTATTTTTAAATGACACTTACATTATATCCATTAAATTGATAACTAATAAATATTTGGAACTATATATTTTCATAAGTTATTTAATATTATTCATTCTTTAAATTCTATTGGTTAGGATATAAATATCAAATTAAATTAATTTATTAATATTATTTTATAGTATAATAAAATATTGTATTTTTTCTAACATAAGACAAATGTTGTATTGATTGTACCACAATATAAAATTAGTGTTTTTAACAAAATATTATCTTTTTGTTGTGTATATGTAATTTTTAACTCGGTTTATCATTAAATACAATCCATCAATAAATTTTAATTAAATAAAAAATTATAATTAATTAAAAATCAAGGTGTTACATTCTACCCTGTTAAAATGAATTTCCTTCTCGAAATATATCTTGGTCATCGATATTTTAATACATGAAAGTTCTTTTATTTTTAATAACATCATAAAAATAAATTATAAATTTAATTTTAAAATTTGGTTGTTACAAATAAAATTATTACCAAATTTAACTCATAAATATATTTCTACAAAGAATTGAATTGATATGATGTAATTATTTGGACATGAAAGGAAAATATAAATAATTATAGATTGATAGAGGTCACTGATCGAAATAAATTAGGTGTACTAAGGAAATTCAGAAATTAAATTACCATAATTTTATGATGATCTATGAGACCATTTTATTAATTAAAAATTAATATACTATGTTAGCATCTCTATTTCAATTTGGTTTTCATAAAGTCAAATACTTTTACTCAGGAGATATAATTAATTTATTTCATTTTATTTAATAACCCCAATATCACCATGGGTTATTCAGTTGATTAGTTTACACATCATCCTTTTCTAAGAGAAATGATGAGGGATTTAAAATTATTGAATCCAAAAATAGTTTATATGGTCCATAGATTGAATAATAACATGTTTCTTCTATATTTCATTATCATCATTTAAATAATGGATAGTATAGGTTAAACAATATTCATAAATATTTATTTGAAAAAATAATAAATTAATATCTAAAACTGTATTCAAATTTAAAAAGAAACCTTTTCATAATTAGCTAACCTTATGACCCTTTCAGAATCGTGAAATCAACAACATTATATATAAGGTGATTAATTTTCTAAAAATCAACTTAAAAGTATTCAACAGTATATCATAATATTTATATTTATTTTCATATAACTAACATGCGAATAACATCATCATATATTCTCTTGAAACATTATATTAACCTAAATTATCATATATCATTAATGAATACATGAAAACATATTCATCACTTAAATAAAAACATACATTATTGAATATAATAAACATATCTAATAATTTTGAAAAAACTATAAATGATATAATAATCTATTTTATTTAAAAAATCATTTATTTTTTTTTGATGTCATAGATACTATTAAATTCACATTATTCAAATCAATAATATCATTATAGAAACTAAAAAACATGTTCATAGTATCCAAAAAATATTTAGGGGTAGCTTCCCGTAATCAAAATATAAATTTTATAGTAAATCACATTCCTAGTACATCCATATAATTCAAAATATAAATTCAAGTCTTTATTGAAAAACATATACTCAAAAACTCTTTATATATTTCCCAATTCCTAATTATTAATTCCAAATACATAAATATTTATATGCATAAAAATTATAATTATCTTGGAAAATATCATTCATTGGCCAAGAGTTAAATTCTAGGGTATAGGAATTTAGTTGGGTAATTGCCATGTTCTCCACAAAAAAGAAATTAAAATCCTCAATAATTTTTCAATCTATGAAACGTGATTCATTTTAGATAACACATATACCTATATTGGAGATATTATTTTAGTTTTTCTTCCCACATAGTTATATATAGGAATATTATTCTCCCTTTATTTAAGCATCAATCCACATAATATTACGAAAATATCAATATTATTATTATTCATTTTGTTAGTAATTTCACTGAGGTTTACATTATCAATCATACATTATGATAGATTAGTAGCTATACTAAAACTATGGTTATATAAAGTAATAATCAAATTTGGTTTCTCATATTCACTGAATTTTCTATATAATTTAAAATTAACATGGTTCTTTATAGTTCCATCCATTGAGTAAAATGAAAACATTATTTCAGATACAATAATCATACTGAAAACCACATAATTCAGACATATGACTTATATTTTTTCTAAACTATAAAAACAATATTTTAATCTAGGAAACATTAGTTTTATCATATGTTATTCATATTCATCATCTTTTTTAATTAGTCATGATATTTCAGAAATAGTTTTTTAATTTCCAAATAATATCTCCTAAGAGTGAAAAATCATGATTGTCATAAGGCTCATTTTCGTGCAGCGGTTTTTCATTGAATCCTGCTCAATACGTCATTCAAAGGGTTTTACCCAAAGGTAAATATGCTTCATAGCCACATAAACATTCAGTTTCTAGAAAAGTATTATATATCTTACATACCATTCCAATTATCAATTACAATAATTCCTGGATAGTTTTGTATAATCCAAATCATCATTGGATGTATCCTTAAGGACATTCATTTAAATATACATAGAAATATAGATTGGGGCTCAATATGTTTTTATCATCTTAATTTCAATAAATTACCTAAATATTTCCTTTAATAAGAACAAAATTTTTCCAGTCCTCAATTGCATGGATATTAAATCTTTTTACTAGATTATTTAATACATTAAACAATCTCAACCCAAATGACCGTAATATTTTAGTTCCATTTGAAACATTGAAGACAATATTATTATCTTGAGATTTATAATATATGATTCCCACAATTATCTTGCAATTTAGTACTCCTCATTGAAATAAACTATATTAATCCTTTAATTATATCGCAGGGAAAAGAAACATAACAGTTTTTTTTAACTGAGTTTCTCCTAATATATAATAAAAGGTGTTATGTAAAAATATCATGGAAATAATTGAATAATAAAATGGGAATAAACTTTTGAAAAATATATCATCATTACTAAATATCATAATCCTACGTTATGGAATATATATTGGTAGTTCATATGAAATGATTTTTATTATAATAAAATAATATGTTACACAAGATCATAATATTGGAATTAGACATAAATTTCTGGCATACACAACATCTTATAACTTTGTGAATATATATATAAAAATATAGGTTCACTCATATTTTCAAGGAAATTGTATAAGGCCCTATCATAAAAATATTGAAATCAAACCAAGACAAATAATATCATTACGTACATGATGAAATGTACTATGTATATCATTCCAAACACATAAGTAGGTCTGCACATAACATTTTGAATGTTTAATCTGTTCATATATAATATTTTTTACATGTAACATGGTTCACACATAATTTTTTTCATTTGTAATCAGTTTCATATATATCATTTCTATAATCATGAGTTATCCTTTTTTCTAATACATTATATGATGATATAGGTCCCATATATCAAATATTGAAATCATATATATGTTGTTTCACAAGATCATAAACAGCCATCCTACCATAAAGCATGAAATTAAATTGATATCACTGAAATTCTGTTGATTAAAAACCTTTAAAAAATACAAAAGTTTTATAATAATTTTATCAAAGCATACCCCATGAAAAAATGGGGTTTTACTAGGACATTGATCATGGAATATCTCATGGAATAGTTATTGGAATCTTAAAGAAAATTTATCATTAACATAAAAACTTTAGAGTGGTTATAAATTTTGTATCATTATGACATATCCCCAAAATATCATATGATACACCAGCATATGACATATTAGATGAGGAAATATTTTCATAATTAATATAAATCATTTATTAACAAAACAATGATATATTTAAATTTAATTTAAATCATTTATTTTTTGAAAAAAACCACTTCAAATTGAAATTTTATTTTTAAAATACAATACAATTTGAAAATAATTTCTTTGAATATTATCTTGAAATTATTTAAATAATGATATGAAAAAAATTAAACAATTTACAAAACATAAAAAACTATATAATTTTTTCCTTGATAAGATTTATAAAATATCATTTAAATAAATTACAAAATATTTATATAAAACACTTTCTTAGGAACACATTTCCAACTGATGAAATAAATAATATTGGGTTTCCTTAGAACCATTTTAATAATGGTATTTTGTTCCAAATTGTGGATAAATGGACCAATTACATGAATATATCAATAATTAAAATATTAAATATAAAAATCAGTATAATTATTTTGAGGTTGATCAGGTTATTTCAACATTTGATGCTTAATTAAAAATACTCATAAAAACATTGAGATTGTAACATAAATTATTTACCACTTTAATAAAAATAGGTTATAAAACCCATTATGTTAGAAGCTAAAATAAATCATTATATACCATGATTATGTGTATGTTCTAGATATTCCATGTCAATGGGGTTTATTATGCTCCTCAATTAATAATATCAAAGTATAAAATACCGTACATCTCAAAAAATTAAAATTTAAATAAAATTCCACTACTGATTTTGTATCTTAAGAAGCCATTCCATAATTAAAAATATATTTATAATGGGTTTCGAAATATCGACAAATTTTATTATAATTATACTAATATTCATTCATTTACGATATATAGACCATATAGAATATATTGGAGGTGAATATATGTTTCTCACATAAGTAAAATGTGATGTTGAAATCCATTACTTATTTAGTAACTTTTGAATCATGATATACATGAAATAATAACATCAATTTAATCTTTTATTATAAATATATAAATTAAATTTCTGATATAAAATTTCATACTATATTATAAAAAGAAAACAAAATAATTGAGTGTTGAGCATGCCATATGTCTGGCTGAAATAAAAAGGTATACTAGAAATCACATTACCATTTGTATTGAATATCATCATACATGTTAAAATATATTTTATATAAAAATATTATTTTAATATAAATATATCATAGAACTGTATTCATTTATATAATTTCGTATATTAATTTATTATTACCCTATATTACAATACTACTAAAGACTTTGTATTAATTTTATGTTTTGGGTAATTACTGGTTGGTTTTTCATACATATCTGGATTTATTATTCATGTTCTTATAATATATCTCAGAATTTTTAAATCTATAAAATTGTATCCATGATGTCAATATAATATATATTTAGATTATATTTTTTTATATTAATCCATAAAAATCTCGTGATAGAAAATTAATCACTCTGTTCATGGACACTTATGGTCGTACGCAAACATGAATGTTGTCTGAATTTTCGTATCATATTGAAATAAATATATGTAAATATATATATTATCGATCCACTAAAATTTTTAATCGATTTATATATCATATTTATTTGAAACCCATTTTTAATACATTCTATGTGATTCCTGAAAAAATCACATCACATCATGAGATGGAAGTCTGTTGTACATGGGAATGACGTTATCATATTCCCTAGAAAATGGATGAATTATGTAAAAAGATATATAATAATTAAATAGATAAGTATACATCCTATATATAATATATATAATATATAATCATTATTTACGATATTATTCCCAACCATGATGGGTGGTAATAGATGAATGAATAACATCGATTAATGAGGGGGCGGTAGGTTATTCCCACGAATGATGATTTGACACCATATATATTGGAAGTGTGTATGGTAATATTTACTATAAAAAAATAAAACGTATATGTATATTTATGATAATTATTGTTATTATATAATCATTATATAATAAAAATAGAATGGGTTTTAGGAAGAAATAAAAAATGTTCACTAATGAATGTCACCTCTCCTTCATATATTTTATATTGGTTTTCACCAATGGACATAATTGGATGAATTTGTATGAAATGAAATTATTTTAGGATGAAATTAGTGGAGTTTATATGTGATTTGGAAAGGAATGGTATGATCCAAATATCATTATGGGTTTGAATAATTACGGAGAGTGAGTGTCATTTTATAGTTATGGATGAGTGACATTTTTGTAAATACTATAACTTATTCATAATTGGGAGATAAAATTAGTTAAGTTGTAAAAAAACTAACAATTAACTATTCTTACTCATTATATGGTTAAACCAAACCCCATCAACACATTAATAAACATTTTTTAAATATTTTATCCCTTAACTTATATGTTTTATTTTTTTTCCAATTTTGATTTTCCATTATGTAAACTAGTTTTCTAGTATAAGTATTTTATCTATTAAGAATAAATTAAAATTCTATTGATTTGATAATTTTCACCTATGATTTTAGATATGATATCCATATTATAAAATTGAAAAAAACTATCATTGTTGAGAAAAAAACTTATTATAAACTTTTGTAATTTACAAACACATTGCTTTAAACATAACAGCAATAACTGAGTTTTTACAAATGATCAATCAATATGGTCATCATAATAGAAGACATGTTACATTAATGAAATATATTTATAATTTATTACAATTTCAAAATATGTTCATAAAATAATTTTATTAATAATTTAAAATCAATTAGTAAAATATCGGTTTTTTATAAATTGAAATTAACTTGAATATTGTCCTTATTTACTTAAATATAACATAAAAATATCATGATAATGATTTCTTTTTAATTCCATAAGTTAAATTTAGTAATTTAACACAATAATTCATCCAATTTACTTCACTTTTAGTATTATTTGTATAATTAATTTTATTTAATTGTTACCTAAATAATTATTATATTTGTGTTTCATAAGAACATTAAACATTTATTCAATTTATAAAAATTAAATATAAAATTTTAGGATTACTATATCACATATTGATAAAAAAATAATCATTATAACCAAACATATGTATTATTTATAGTGACACTATACTTTTATGGATAATATTGGATGATTTTAATCACATGTATACATCAAATTACAAGCTATGGTTTGTAATGTCTAGTGTCTTGGAATAATTGGTTTAAAAAAATTAATACATGAGTCAAAATAAGACATTTAATTGTATTTTATTAATTAATATATCATGACTCCAACTATTCTCAAACATCATTATAGGATAACATGGGGATAACATGAACACAATGATGAGCTAAAAATACCACAAAGGAAATGAACATAAGAATAAATCATTAGCACATGGGTATAAGACATATCATAATGATATAAAAAGAAATAGAACATATGGAATAATAACATATAAAAATTGGATCATATAAATATAAATTCATAGTAATCTAAAAGACTCAAAAAACCTGACTTCATCCCAAATTAAGTCACATTGCAATATATGACCACATGTTAAGGTCTACCACCATGATCGTTTCACATGGTATAACGAGACAAGGCTAACCATTAATAATTTTTAACATAATGTCTATTGATAAAAAAATTGACAATTAAATGGAGATCTACTTAGGTTTATCCATTATAAAATGTTCATGAAAATGCTTGTGACATATGGAATAATACATAATCAATCATACATAAGCATAACCGTGTCCATGGAAGGAAGTGGGTAACCTAATAATGGCATAGATCAAAATTAATGGGTGTATCGTAAATGTTTCCCTAAAATAAATGAATTAAAACATTTATGTAAATTCACAATGGTTAACAGACATATAAAAGGTATGTGAAGTCAAATATAATTGAAAAATAGTAGGAAAAGTATTTAAGAAACCATAAGTAAGAAAATAGTTTTTTCATAATAAATATTCCTATTTTAGAAAAAACATTTATGGATTGAAATATATTATTGAGTGCATTTAAAATTGGGTAATATTTCGGAATGTTTCCTTAAAATGGGTTTGCTTATTGCGAAGTATTGAGGTCGGAATTAGATAAAATAATGTATACAACCCAAATAAAATGATTAATGGTTCTTGATAAATTAGTATGGAAATATAAAACTAAATTATATGAAATAAATAAATAGAATATAAGATTTCATTTGGGTAAAAAGAAAGTAAGAATAACCTTAAGGAATAAAGGTTGTTCATGTTGAATCCAATACCTTAAGTCTAATGATGTTCTACACATGATATTAGAGACCTGAATAGTAAAATTAGATTTATTAATAAATAATATATGAATATATATTACATATTATTGATTTATTATAACATTTTTGAGTTTATTGATATCTTTTTTGTTTGATTATGATGTTCAATTTCATTATTCGAATTCATTCGTTCCATGATCAATTTACTTATATTCATGAATGGATAATCTTGTAGAATGAGGATTGTTTTCTATAAATGAAGTAATATTTAATGATGAAAAATATAACATGATAAATGGTTGTAAATTTCATTTTTTATGTGGAGTGAAGATGAATCATTACATAAAAAATTAATGATAACATTGTGGGTTAATTTATAATTTTTTGCCACAACGAACACTGTTTATTTTATAAATAAAATAAATTTTTATAAAAGTATTACAGAACCATATATGAGACATTATACGTATATTATATTCTACCTAAACTATAATAATTGTTTCACAGCCATAATTGAAGATCTTAATATAAACTGAAAACCCTTTGTCTTTGAATGTGGTAAATTATCACATCTCGTTTGTAGTTTTTATACTTGTACAAATGAAGGGTAATGGATAGAAGATAATAACATATCCCAACATAAAAAAATACCAGTACAAATAAGTTAATTAATTCTCCATGTCATTTGGATGAAGATATGTAATAATAAAAATGAAATTAAAAGAAATTAAAAGAAAAAACACAATTTCAAAGAAGAACAGACCTCGTAAATTAATCATCCTTGATAGCCTTTTAATGGGATATGATTTGGTATTTTGATGTGACTAGGGGATTTTGGAAGTGGGAGAGGATCATGGGAAGAGTTTTTAGTAGAATTGTTTATAGGAACAAGTTATAAGATGATTGATGAAGAGAGGTGAATGTGAGTTGTTTTTATACTGGAGGGGAGATGGTTTTATTAATATTTTAATTATTAGTTTATGATTTCTCCATAAGATAAGAAATTGTGATAAATGATTGATTAAAATATTAATAAGTGCATGTCAGTTCAAAAAATAGACCATTTACATCATCCATGACTCATTAATGTTGTAGAAAAGAATGTTTTAGCATTTATCATTAATTATTGTATTTTATATTCATAAAAAAATGAAGTATTTCTAAAAAAACCAAAAAATTTACTATAACAATTTATTGATGTTTAGAAACCAAAAATTGACTCCATTTTATAAAAATAATATCCTATATTTCGTAAAATTAATTTTTAATTAAAATCCTCATATATATGGAAAATACATAAAAATTAATTATAAGTGATATTACAATCATTGAAAAATAACTAAGTTATCAAAAAGTTATCGATTTATCATTAAAAATCAAAATATTTATTTATAAATTAATTTTATGAATATTTTTTTAATTATTAAATTATTCATAAATTTTCTTTTAAAAATTTAAGAAATATAAAAGTACTGACATTATCATATTGTCCATTATAAGATCGATAAATTTTATTTATTATTTCATTGGTAAGGTTTGTATTTACATGTCCCATTTATTGTTCATAAGAGTCATATCATTATTTATAAGGATAACAATACTATTCATAATGGCCATTTACTATTCACAAAAAATTATGCATGTCTTATAGTACTCCAAACATTCTACTGATCATAACTGTGCTTGTTATATTTTTAAAATTCAAATCATAGATGTGAAATATTATTTTTGAAGGTCACATAATATATAGTAGTTCACTGTTTTTTGATTTCATGTGATTAAATGACATAATTTGTAGAATTAATTTTTTCATTAAAAATTGGGACGTTACATTATTCTACCCTTATGCAATTTCACCATCGAAATATCAATTTTCATTCTTGGACATAAATAAGTGCAACTACATTTCCCCCATTTCCTCCTCCAGTTACGAAGTTCTATCTACTTACTTATAGTTATTCAATTGTACATTTACAAGGGTGGTAGTCTTGTTAAATATAAAATTATCACTATGATCGATGATCTTCACTAACTACTCCTTATAAGAAAGATAAATTTCCAATGGTACCAACTCTAAAGAAAGAACATGTAGAGGATCTAGTATGTACACTCTCAATATGGATACATGGTTGATATTTGTAAATTGGACATATTAGGTGTAATTATAGTTCATAGGCTTTAGCTCCTACACGATCAAGAATTTAGAATGGGTTGATGTAACTATGACATTGCTATACTTTATTCAAAAACCTCAAAAACATCTTCCATGGAGATATGTGGAGGAATTCCATGAGTACAAAATCGAACTCAGGGGTGCATCGACAATTGTCCGTATAACCCTTATATCGACATTGGGATTACGTATGGTGATACTAAATGGTTTTCGCTTTCTACACCATCTCTTTGTCGATTTCAGTTCCTAGATGCATACACTAACCATCGTCATCCTATAATGTCAATGATATTAGCCTTTTCCATTAAAGGGATTGATATGGTCCCATTCAGATGCAATATTTTAAACAACTATTGTATGAGAATAAAAACAGTGGAATATGTTAGTACCAAACACTTTTAAAGTCCATATAACACACTCTCGACATTTATTCTATTATATTAATAGTTCATCATGATTTTCCATCAGTTTGAAGATGAATGGATGTAAAAAATTTCAATTTAGTTTATAGAGAATTTCAGAGACTTCTCCAGAACATCAAGGTGAATCTCATATCTCTATTGGATAAAATAGATTGTGGTAATCAATGAATCCTTACCACCAATTCAATATATATAAGTGAAATTTAATACAATGATAAGTCCTCCTTAACATATATAAAAATAGTTGTCTCAGTAAGATGATCGAAAATGACCCATATACGAATTGTTTCCTCAACATATCCTTTGAAGTCCAACAACCTAGTCTAGGGTGATATTCTCTCACGTCCATGTTGTTATGGGTAGTGGTGCAATCATCTCCTTAGACTTCTGTTTTTCAGCCTTCACATTTTTCCACACTAGGAAATTTTATGTATATTAAAAAATTTATCATCTTCATATTGTCCCACCAAAAGTTCTCTTGATGGTCCCGATACATCTTTTTGATCACTGGGATAATAAAGAATGTTAATATATGCCTATCATTCATAAAAATTCATTATCTATGGATTATATTGTACACATAATCAATATCTAAATATTTTAACTTTCTCCTCATCAATATTTAACTCAATATACCTCTTATTTCTAACGTCTTACACCCTTTTCAACATTTCCAAATATTTTCGTTAAGTATATTTTATTTCCTACATGTGGGTAGGTTGAGAAATCATTTGAGAATGTATTAATGATGTTCCTATATTAATTATTCCCATGTCCATCATAAACAGTCTATGAATATTGGATCCTCTTCAATTCACATTATTGATAAAAATGCAGGATCCTTTCTAGACAGAGCATGTGCTCCATTAATTTTTTTAATTAGATGATAGTGTATTGATCAATCATAATCATTAATGAGATTTAACTGTATTCACTGGTGAATATTTTTCTATTGGGGTGTTAGTGTATATTTGAGGCTCTGGTTTTCAATATATATCTCACACTTCCACACATAGAAACATTTCCACTATATTTTCAATGGAAAAATCACATCTGCCAACTCTGGATCATGTGTTGTATAGTTATACTCATGGATTTCTAGATAGCTTGAGGGGTAGGATATAAAATTATAATTTTTCATCATAAAACATCATAATCCAGGCTTTAAAAAATCATTATACACAACAAATATTTCTCCACTTGTTTGGAGCGTGAGTATTGGCATAGTGATAAGCCTCATTTTTAAACACCTTATAGCAGTCTTCACATTCTCGATTCTATAAAAACATATCCCACATCTATTTCCTTAGGGTCTTTGGGTATTAAATTTGTGATATGTTTTTCACAAATTTAATATATTACCTAGATAGACCTATAATGCTTCGGATTTCTATTATAGATATTGGCATGGGCCACCCTTTAGTTTCCATTTTCATTGAATGGTCCATAGGTATTTCTATTCTAGTGAATACATGACCTAATACTGATTTGTCATGTATACAAAACACACATTAACTTTAGTATTCATATAGATTATCCCTTTCAAATTTCATTATAATAGTATTCAAATACTGTTAATTTTCCCACATTCTCTTGGAGTAAATTAGAATATCTTATATAAAGACAACCCCAGATTTTTCAAGGTAATCTATAAATAATATATTCAATAAAAACATGAGAATTTATAGATAATTGTTGAGTCCTAAAGGAATATCTATGAACTCATAGTGTTCAATCCTCGTTCAAACGGTAGTCATGTGAATATATTTCTTCCTCACATTTAATTGGTGATACCCCGACCAAATATCTACCTTTGAGAAATTACTATAATCACAAAGCTGAATGATTGATTCATCAATCTGTGGTATTGGATAATTTTTATTTATCATGATTATATTGTGCTCATGATAATAAATTTATAAAAGTATTGATCAATTTTTATTCTTAATATAAAGCACTTGAACATCCCATGGTGAAGCACTCAGGCATATAAAAACACTCTCCAGATTCTCCTATAATGGATTCATTATCTTTTTCAGCTCTAAAATGAACATTCTATAAGGTCTCAAGGATACATATGGTGATAAAGTAATTATTTGAATTTTTAAATCATCATATTTATTAGGAGTAACACTATGTAATTATTTAAGGAATACATCTGTGTAATCCCTCAAGATGGTTATATCATCACAATGTATCATCTCCATTGTCTCAGTCATTTGAGAAAGAAATGATTTCCCATAAGGCAGTAATACCCACACTTGAGATAGTGATTCTAATGTATATTCATCTTCTTCACTATAGTTTTAATGAATTTTGGGATTTTTCAGGATGTGAAGAGTGATCTACATGAAAAAGAAGTTGATGTTGGATATGTATAAAGATAACCAATCCAAGCCCATAATAACATGAAACTCCACCAAAGTAATTGCGAAAAACAATTCGAGGAGTGTCATTCAACAAATAATTATTTGTGAGATGTTATAAACCTTGGATGTAATATTTTATCCATTTATTGTTCTCAAAGATAAATTATTCTCAGAATTATGAGGTGTTATTTGGACAGTTCTACAAAACACGCACGTTATTAAAGAATACTTATTACAAAATATAATTATTATGTTTTCATTTCATGAATGAATAACTAGAGTAGCTATCACCACATCACTGTGTTGCTTCACCTTAGTAGTAGTGATAGAAAAATCCCTTTGTTGTTTCTTTCAATGATGTTGTTGATTTCCTTTGACAACCCATGTCATAGGGAAATTTTTCACAAAATTCCCATTCTCATTGATGTTGTTACAATACACGAATATTAGATCGTTCATCTAAACCTTTCATTATTCATCCACATTAGGAGGATTCTTGATATTCCTTTGTTATTTTGTATCCATATGTCCCATTCTTCCACATTTTACGAAATTATGGGTTCTATATAAATAGTTTCTAGGATTCTACTTCCCATAATTTTTACATGTGGGATGATCAATATTCATTACAGCATAATATTTATTTTCAATACCACAAATATTATACTCCATATTACGCTTTTTTTAATGGGCCTGTGAGAACAATCAGAGTCTCTAATATTAATTTGAACCTTGAGCGAAAAATAGTCAATCTCTTCATAACGTTTGAAATCTCAAATCGCCAATGCTTTTTGTAGATTCGTATTTATTCAAATAAAGATGAAATCCCCCTTGCATTCATTGTTCATGAAGAACCCATATCTGTATATTCAAATCCATGGGTTGTTTTCTTTATAAACCATGACAGAATCATCTTCCTTTTATATGAGTCTTAGTAACACTCTTTCATTCTTGAGTCGGAGGGTTTTAGGGAAATATTTATTGAGAAAAATTTCTTTTATTCCTCCAAAACCATGGAATCAAATTCCTCTTGGGAATTCTTATTCATGACTAGTTTCCCCCACCGATCCGCGACCCCTTTAAAATGACAGTTTTCATGTACATATTTCTCTTATTTAGAGTAATAGAGTACATATTATATTTTTCTTCGGTGTTAATACACTGTTCTATGAGAAGGGTATTAGAAGTTATACTATACATGAGAGCCATTTATGAATTATATAATTAGTGTAATATTGCATTAACCATTGAAGATAAGTATTTTCTTTATTTTGGATGTTGTTATTAATAACCCGAGTAGGCTGAGAATGTACTGTCATAATGTTTTGAGAACAAGTTCACATTAAATTGTCCACATTATTAGAGCGATCTTCACATTCCCTATTACATTAATTATTATAAAATGTGATTCTATTTCCATCCATTTACTATTGAAAATAACCTATAATTAGGGGGATTGAATGCATAGCTATAATACAAAAATAAATCATTAAATATATACGTGTAAACAAATATATGAGAATAATATCATAAGTTATGATTATTTATGGTTAAATCTAGGATATTATTGATCCATTTTGTAAATTATATTCATACGGGATCTTTTTTTATTCTCATTAATAATGGTTTGTTCCAAGATCATGAATTTTTAAATTCATATCTCATGGGAGTTGTCATATCAAGAGTGAAGCAAGGCTGGTTTTCGTGCACCAGTTTCATTCAAGTCTAACTCAAATCAATTTTTTTTTGGGTTTTACCCCTAAATAAACCTCTGCATGATCTACATCTACTGATTTATTTCCAAGAAAGGAGTTACATTCTAAATAAACAACTTCCTTTATAATTACCAATATTTATGTATTTTTTCTTCTACATAGACCCATCCTTATGGTTTTTACTATAGTGATGTATTCCTACTATCGAAAAAAAATTATACCATAATATGATGCTAACAATAGTTCCCCTAGGCTTTTAAATATATCATTTATGGTTCTAATCATAATTATACATTAAATTAAAATACATGGTTTATAAAGTCATGTTTCATGGTTGAAGAGGAACATAAAACATTAAACATGGGACTAAATAAAACATATCCTTATTTATTATTCATTAAGAGATCGTAACTCCCATAGTTCTAGTACATCTTCATAGGATAAACTGAGGATACCATGATCCATGTGATGTGCTTAAAATCATAGAGTAAGGTAATTAATATAAGAATAATACATTAGCATATGAATTAGATGGATAAAAAAAATTTAAAATGAGTAAAACATATGGAATTATATCAAATAAACATGGGAACATATAAAAATGAATTCATGGTATTGTGGAAGACACATAAAACCTAAATTTAGCACTATTCAAGTCATGTTGCACATAGAGGATCACTTGTAAAGTGTAAAAACTCAGACTATAGCACATGGTATCACAGGTCAAGGCTAACCTCCAAGACCATTCCACAAATCTTCTCCTACAACTAAACAATACCAAATGAATTATAGATCTATTTGGATTCAAACATCATAATATTATTGTAAATATTAATTCCACATAAAAAATCATACAAAATCAATCATATATAAATATAAGTGTTCCCATGGGAGGAAATTTGTATCATAACAATGTCATATTTAATAATGATTGTGTGTATCAGAAAAGTGACCATGAAATAAAGGAATTTTAAAAAATCGGGAAACTCATAATGGAGAATAAATATATACCATGGTATGTGATGTTAGAAAAATTGAAATTAAGTACCAAATGTTTTTAAGAAATTTTAGCATTAAAATAATTTATTGAGGTTTTTATTAAAATACTTAACAGAATTTAAAATACATATGAGGATAATAAATTATATAAAACAGGATGTGATAAAAAAAATACATTCATAATAAAAAGATTAATATATCAAATAATAATGGATTAAAATAGATGATAGAGTGAATTGAAATTAGGTAAGATTTTTGGAAATTCCCTTAAAACGGGTTTTCTTACCATGATGTATTGAGGATGGAATTACATAATAGAATATATATCATTTAATATGAATAATCAATGAATCATTATACATGAGTTTGGACATATAAAAAATTATAATATTACATAACCTAAATATAGTATTTCATCTGGGTAAAAAGTGAGTAAGAATAACCCTATGTAATAATAGAGGTTCATGTAGAATCCCTTACCTTAATTCTGATGGTGTTCTCCATATGATATTCATGACCTAAATAAATAAATTTCCATTGATAATTAATAATTCCAAAACCTATTTAAAATTTATTTGAATAATTGAAACCTTTTTTAGTTCTTTCATAACTTTTTTATTTGGTTATGAGGTTAAATTTCATTGTTCATGTATGTTTCTTTCATGATAAGTTTGCATATATAAATGAACATATAATCATGTATAATGAGGATGGTTTTCTAGAATTGGAGTTATATTATATTATTTAACATCCAAAATGTTATTGGTTAGTGAATTTTATACGGTTACTTATAGTGAAGATGAATCAATATATAAAACATTAGTGATAAACTTTTTGGTTAATTGGTTGTTTTTGAACAAAATGAACACATTTTGTTTTATAAATCAAAATCATGTGATCAAAAACATTTCAGAACCATATATTGGAAATAAAAAAAATATTATTGACAAGTTAAACCATAAAAATTAATTGATTAATGTAATTTTTGATGGTAAATAGAAATCAAAAACCCATCCTCTATGAATGTCGTGTTTTAACACATCATGGATGGTGTTTTTACAACTAGTAAAAAATATTGTTAAATGATAGATAATAAAAACATATTACATTATTATAAAAAGAATCATTTATATATATCTTAGTATAGTTTTAATGACATTATGATGAAGATATAAAAGGATTGAGAATAAAACAATGGAACTTGAAAGGAAAGAAATAAATTGAAAAGAGAAATTTACCTCTTTAATTATCTTCCTTGAGAGCTTCCTAAGAGGATAAGATTTGGTCTTTTGAAGAGA
This sequence comes from Viscum album, assembly GCA_963277665.1. Classification (NCBI taxonomy): domain Eukaryota; kingdom Viridiplantae; phylum Streptophyta; class Magnoliopsida; order Santalales; family Viscaceae; genus Viscum; species Viscum album. The sequence goes on from OY728130.1 coordinate 806,558,379, forward strand.
CCTATGGTAATTGGGAATATGGAGGATCTTGGGATATATTTTAGTAGAATTTAGGAATGTCACAAGTCTTGAGATGAGTAATTATAAGAGGGGAGTGTGGGTGGTTCTAATAGTGGAGGGGGATTAGTTTCTTAATATTTTAATCAGTAGTTTATAATTTCCCTATAAGACAAGAAATGGTGATGATTTCAAGACTATAAAAAGTAATTAGTTAATTTTAGTTCTAACCAGTGTCTTTTTAAATCATCCATGACTCGTGGATGATGTGGAAACTCGTTTTTTAGTAGTTATCGTAAATTATATTATTTTACAATTAGTTCAAATTCTTGTATTTCAGAAAAATCCCAAAAATTAGACCAAAACATTTTTCGATGTTTTGAATATAAAAATAAACTCCACACTAAGAAACAATTTATCTAAATATGTAAAATATAATTTTTAAATAAAATCATTATTTAATTGAAAAATGCTTATTTTAAATTTATAAATTATTTTATAATATGTTTAAAAATTAACCATGGTATAAAAAAATTATCCTATTATCGTTAAACATCATAAAATAATTATGAATACATTTTATGAAAATATATTTATTTAATTATTAAATTATTAATAAATTCATAACTAATTTTTTCTGACTTATTGAAATTCCTACACTATTATATTGTCACGTCTAAGATGGATAAATTTTATTTATTATTTCATTTGAAAATTTACTATTTAAATAGCCAATTAACTATTAATAAGGGTCATATTAATATTCATAAGTGTAATTTTACTATTCATAACAGTGGGTTACTATTTAAAAAATTTATGATTGTTTCATTGGACTCCAAAAATCTTACTGATCGCAACCATGGGTGACAGATTTTTGAAATTCAAATCACAGTAGTGAAAATATGTTTCTTAAAGGTCACACAGTACAATGTAATTTATTGTGTCATAATTCCATGTTATTATATTTTGATATTTATTATAATGTAGTTTTTGTTTATTAATCATTGGCATGTTACATTTTTCTTCTATTATTCTAATGCTTTAAAGATATTAAAATCATTGAAAATTAATTTTTTATATTTATTATTTATATAAAATATTATGTTGGTCACTATAATGTAATAGTGTAATAAAAGTTCAGAATATTATATAATAAGGTTACACTAGTCTACATATATCATTTAATTGGGTTTTTGGAGAATTGGTTATGTAATTTAACAATATATATTCAATGTATTTCCATCATGTCAACTGTTTTTACCTTAACCATTATTATAAGTATCAATTGCTTTATATAATTATTATGGTCAAATAATTAATATATATTATTTATTAAAAAATAATTATTATTAAAAATATTTAATCCATATATAAACATTATTTTCATAGAAGTGTTGGAAATTAATTAAAAATAATCTCATTTATGAGATAATAAACTAGGTATTTAAAGTAATAATGTTCCAAAGATTACATGGTTTTTATTACCATTTTCATTTTGATTTTGATTAAATGGTCTAAATTGGATACATAGATATATATTAGAATAAAATATACTATAATAAAAATTTTTAATATAATTTAACTTTATAAATTATTTAAATGAATGGAATTTTTTCAGTTAAATATTTTTATTTTTCACTATTCCTCAAAAAAGAATTCAATTTTTAGAAATGTACCATTAAATCAACCTAATATAAATTTGATAATCCAATAAATAAATTTCATTTTATTATTTGAAAAATAATTTTCTAAAAGGGATAAATACAAATTCTAAAAAATCTCACAAAACACAATTATACCATCGTTTAGAATATATTTTCTTTTTCATATAACATTCTGTTGTTATTCTAAAGGATGATTATTATTTTTCTAATTCAAATATAACTAATAAAATAATGTAACTATATATATTCATAAATTTTTTAGACCTATTCATTCCCTATATTCCAATCTCACTTTGGGAACTATATTATGAAATTATAAAAATAATATTACATTGTAGATTAATAAAACGTTGTATTTTGTGTAACTGTTGCCAAAGATAATGATGTGTTCCCTAAAAGATAAACTCAGTGTTGTATGTAGAGCAGTATTAATAATATTTTCGTGTAAATAAATATTAATTTTGTTTATCACGAAACACAATCAATAAAAAAATTTAATTAATTAAATAATAATTATTCATAAAAAACATGAGGTGTTATAGATCTTCGTTTAACAAGCCCATATAATTTAATATAGAGAATTATGGATTTCAAAATTTGATGGAGAGTAATTAAAATTTTAAAGACATGTGTTTTTATAGAATAGTACTTTTTTTGATATTAATAGTAATGAATAAATTTTTTGTTTTGTTACAATAGGGATGATTTTTCTGATATCGCACTTGACACACAAAAATTAGAATCTCTAAAATGTTATATTGAACACAACATTGAGTTATACTAAGAAATAATACAACAATATTATTAATAATTTAAATTGTATTTAATCCCTAGCTATTGGAATGGAAGGAATGAATAGTATCAACTGAATTTGGAAATATGGATTAAACATGTTTAAATTTTGATTCATTTATTACAATTTTTTTTAGAAATGGAAATAAAAATCAATTGTATATAATGGTTATGTTTTTATAAAAACCTATTTAAAAAGGAAAAATTATGTTTTCATATCACTAATTATGTATTTTTTTAATAAAAAATCTATGATATATATTCAATGTAATTTTTTAAAATCATTTTATATGTGTTTTATATATTATATGAGAATAATTTATTTTTTTCAAATAAAAGTTGTATTTAAAAAAAATATTGTTTTACCACCTTTTTATAGATAACCCTTTTTAATCTATATTTCGCCAACTTTATATGTATTACATTACAAAATAATCTTCTTATATAAAATTAGAATATAAAAATTTACTTTTGATTAATTTTTTGTATTTTATTCATAAGGGTAATTTTAAAGTAATATTGAAAAATAATGCATTTTTATTCAAAACTGAATTTTAATTTAAGTTAATTATATAGTTAATTTATTATTTTAATTCTGTTTAAAATTTCATTGGATTATATTTTAATCATTTAATCCAATTTTGGTCATTGTATGTTAATTCACGTTGAAATTGGAAATAAACGCATGTCATTGTTTTGGTTGTGTTTATTTCATAAAAACATTATTTCTAGATGTGACAAAAGAAATTAATTTTAAATTAATTTATAAAACATATGTGTTTTTTATTTGGAATAATGGATTAAATTTTTGGAATTGGTAGGTAAGAATTGTTTAAATATTTATCTTTTTTATAAATTCTGAATAATATCTTCAGAAAATATTTTATTAACAATGGTTAAAGTGTAAATCTAGTAAATAAGGGTAACAAATAATATTAAAATAATATTAAATTACCCTAACACATGTCCTCACACTATTTTATTAGATTTGTTATACCACGTTAATCCTTTGCTCTATTTTTTGATTTCATGGATCCACTTTGATGTGAAAATGAAAATTTATAAGAATTAAATTTATGTAAATAAAAATATAACCTAAACCTCTATCTTTTAGAATAATAATTTCCATACAAGGATATATTAGTTCACATTTCAACTATAAATATTCATTATAAATAAAAAATGATTTATTATATCGTGGTATTTTATTTATTATTTTTATACATCATATAATTAAATATATTTACGACACAATGATGATGCAGTGAATACATTAGTAATGAATGATTTATATAAAAGATATTATAAATGTTAAAATTAATTTATTATGAAACATTTTATTCCACACAATAATTTTAGGGATGATTATGTCTTGTATTATTTAAATTTATTATTTTTTAGTTGTAATGTATTTTATAAATGTCATGATATGAATTGAATAATGATTTACAGAAATGACATCTAAAAAATATTGTTTTATTAATTAATATAATAGTCATAATAATACAAGATTCGTCAAAATGAATAATATAATGTTGAAAATGTCACTAATTAACTATATGATAATATATTTGAATTTTATAGTGACAATAATTACTATATTTTATGAATATAAAAGAATACATTGAAAGAGTCAAAAATGATATCTAAGGGTAAAAGATAAATGATAAGGTTAAATTTAAAACCCATACATTTCTAAAAAAATATTTTTTGAGATTATTTCAAAATATAATTATAATATATTCTAACTAAATTAGTTTTGAACCTTTGTAAAATCAATATTTAGTTTATAATAAAATAATCATTCAAGAATTCCAAAAGTTCCCCTCCCCCTCTTATAAACAGCCACCCCTTCTAAACCTTACTCACACCTATCGAGCCCCATTTTCTCTTCCAAAATCTACCAACATAATAACCCAAAACACATATCTTCATCATATAATCCATACCTTGGAAGGAATGAAATTCAATAAGGACCTTTAGATTAAAATCAAAAGGTGATAGATGATTTGAGCTAACATATTTTCTGATGTTTTTCACCATTATTTTTTGTCTTCACTCCCTATGATCTTATTATTATTTGTTTACATAAAAACACTAGTATCCTAAATATACTATTTTTTTTATGATAGGTATTATAACTAAACTTAAAAATTCATCCATTTAATGGATTTAGAACATATTTTTTATGTCGATGGTGATCTACTGCCTCACAAAGTGATGATTATTCAATTTTCAGATACCACCTCTTATGGTTTCTATTATAATAGAACTATAATTATATATGATATATATAATATTTATTTTGTCACTATTCATCTGTAAGTATCATTTAAATAATAATTTTATGCATTAAATGTTGTATAAATATGAAAATTCCATTTGAGGAAGTGAGGACTACCTCCCCTTCAAATTGATATGACTCGTTTATTCTATACATGGAATTTATAATGGATGGATTTAATGAAATTTTGTAACATATATAATAATTATAATATAATGGTTATATAATATAAATATATATTATTAATTTTTTATTCCATTATATATGAAATTGAAATAAAAGTAGTATTCATGCATACGTACGGCTTACCATATCCAAGAATGGTGCATTTTGTTTTTTATTTCAAAATGTTATGGAATATTATAAATACAAATGTAGAAGAAATATATGATATATAAATGAATAATATTTTTCAGATAATAGACTTTTGAATGCATGGAAAAATTGTAATTATAACAAGATAATTTTTTACTCATGTACCCAATATTGACCAAAAAATGATATTAACTTAAATAATTATGTAATTTTATTATCATGGTAACAATTAATATAAAAGGAAAAATAAAATTTAAAATGGATCTCAAGATAGTATAAATTAGGTTAATTTTATTTTTTAGGATATTAAATAATGAAAGTTTCATGTTGAAATTGAGTTAAGGGAACCTTTCACCATTCTCTTTTAGTCAAGGAATTATCTTATGTTATGACTTTCAATATAAATTTTCATATTTTTTGATATGATATTTTAGATCCTAATTACTGTTAATTTTATTTCCATGTTATGAGAGACTATTTTCTCTCCCATTATCTCATTTCCTAAGTTTTAAAGTAACTCAATCAGGCTACTAAATTTTCTTAAGGGACTGTGTCTCAATCTCCTTTCATTGAGTCATGTTTTGAGAATATAAACCATCTTATTTTTTCTATAACAATTTTACAAAATTTTTTATTGACAATGTTTTAATGGATATTTACTATTTTAAAATCTTGAAATTATTTCTTGTGATTTCAAATGAAATTTTATGATTGAAATGATGATATTTTTAAAGTTTTATGTGTGATGATTATATAAATTTACTTGGAAATCTGATAGGTGTTTACCTGATAAAGAAAATGATGGTTGGTTCTGGGATAAATTATGTAATGGTGGTAACATAATGACCTATAATTCTTTGGGTATGGAATTTGATCATATAGCTATTACATTTAGTGATACGTGTAGATGTTAACCATATGGTTATTCCATTTATGTATGTCTATTTCCAGAGATAATATCATATTCTATATTTTTTCTATGGGTTTTATAATAATCTTTTTGATATAACTGTTTGGGAAAAAATATGATTTTATTTAGTTAAGTGTTTTTTCTTCATCATAATGTTGAAGAGTTTTACTTTTTGATAATTTATAAAGGGTTTTATATGTTTTTTTGAAAATTACTTATTTTATATCTTTGTGTATCTATTGTTTAGATTTTTATACTCATCCAATGTTTGGGATTTTTTTTCCCAAGACATAAATATTAATAGGGTCAAATATGGGATCAAGTAAAATTCATATTGTCTTAAATATATATCAATAAATGCTTCTCATTTTAATATATATTTCTTATGAAAAATGTATACTATGTAGAAGTTTCTACTTGTAATATTCACGTGGGTTTTTATGTATTATGACCTAATTCTCTAAATCTATTGATCTGAAAATATCCTCAATGTGAATTATTAACTTAATTTAGGATTATGTATTGATTAAGGGTGGGTCCTTACAATTTTTATCAGATTTAGGTTTAGTAAAATTTAATGGTTTGGGTGTTATTTACGAATAAGTGAAAAACAATAATGGATAGAATATTTGAAATAAGCATGTTTATTTTATATAAATTCAATATTTTTAATATAGCAATAATAAGTATATATCAGTATCTTTCCCCCCTTATAAGATTTTATATAATCATTTTACTAATATACTCACACTAAACACGTTTTTTTAGAAAATCGATTGATCTAGCATGAACCAAAGTAACAATGGTTGTGATGAATTTTTTTTTGTTTTTTTGAATAAGATACCTAATGAAATGGGAGCTGCAATGAATTCTCTTGTTCTTATTCACAAAAAACTATCTGGGGTCACTATTGAATACATTAAACTTGTTGATTTTTATAATTCATCATAAAAGGAATCTTATATTAAAAAACCAATGTGCCATTGATGCAGAAAGAAATAACTATGGAAATGCTTCAATGGTATAGGAAGATGCAATAAATGTGGTAATGAAGGTCATAAAGCAATAACCTTCCATGGATTAAGGATGTTTCCAGTTGACTCCATAAAAAAGAAAGAAGTTATTTCAGATGGATTAATTGAATGGTTTAAATCTAGTGTGCATGGTTGTTATGAAAATAGATGTCCTAAAAATAAGGTTCGAGAAATGGATCAGAAGAATAATACAAATATATGTTTACCAATACTTAATTTCTTTCTAATTTAAGATGAGAAAACTGAGAATGACTAAGGAATGTTATGGACTATTTATTAGATGGAGCCTTGATATGATTGATTTTTATGATATGATTCATGATTTTGATTGTAGGAAATATTTATTAAGAATAAGTTTTAAAAAATGATTACTCTATCATAAATAATGTTGAATTAGTAAGAACTCCAAAAATAAGTGATTCATGAGTTATGATAGATTTTAAGATAATGAAAAGCATAAAAGTATTAAGTCTCTTTTGATGAATTGATTACATTGGAAGACTTTTTCTTGTATGTTTAACCTTGAAGTTTGATATGTGAAAATTTTACTCAAGAAAGAAATATATTTTCATTTTTTATTGACATAATGGATAACCTTGGGGGTTTGTTGTACCACATATTTTGGGTAAATAACCCATTTCCTCTGATTTTTTTAATTTTTTTGTGTATAAAATAGAGAGTTTCCATAAAATAAAGAGTTTCCATAATATAGAGTGATTCTATTAAGTTGGGTGTTTCTATAATGTTGGTTTCTTCTTTATATTGGGGTGTTTCTATAATGTGGGATGTTTCCATATAATGGGGTGTTTCCATAATGGGGGTTGTTTCAATAAATTGGGGGTTTCCATAATATTGGTTGTTTCCATAAAAAACGTGTTTTTATAAAAAGGTTAATCTTGATGGATGGTAGTGTTTGGGGGTTTTATAAGTAGTTTTTGGAAAATAATGAAGGTTACATGATCTATACAGGGTTGGCCCAAACCTTGCGGTCAAACCTTTTGTAGCGGTCAAATATAGATCCTATTTTCTATGAGCTTACTTGTTTTTGCTCAATATATTTCTGTTTTGCTTCAAAAATACCCCATTTCGAGATTACTCTCCCTAGAAGGATGGAGAACCCTCCCACACAAATTGAAGTAAACCTAGAGCCTTCCCTTGTGGATTTCGAGTCCGATTCTTGAGGTATGTCACCATTTTTCCAGATTTGTCATGTTTTCCTAGATCTGCTTAAATATACTTCTATGATCCCCATTGATTCTCAGTTCAGTTCCTACAATGGGTAGATCTACGTTTTTGGATTCCATATAATTCAATTTTTAGTTGTGATCTTGGTGGATAAGAGAACAACGTCCGTTATTGGAGAATCAACCCACTTTCTTGTGTGTTCTTCGTCTGTTTTCAAAGTTTCATCAAAACCATTAATGTATGTGGCTTCACTCTCATCCCCACTTGCTATAATTAATTTTCATAGATTCAAATTGGTTTATTTATTTCTAAATTCCTAGAAAAATCTTCATTAGCGATTATTTTTTTCTCAAATTGCATTATCATGGTGAATCGTTGTGCAATTAGGGTTTAGTTTAATGAATTAAAAATTATGATTTTAAATTTATAATTTTATAGAACTGATAATTTGGTGATGAAAAATTTGTTTTCGATACAAATTGTTTTCAATAAAAATATAGTTTTGTTGAAATGGTTTGGAATTTAAATGGTTATGCATTGAATTTATTTTGATAGAAATGGTTTTTAATATAATGTTGTTTTAATTGAAAGGGATGTTTTGTCATGATAATTGGGAAAATGTGGTGTGTTTTACTGTTTCATTTACGGGGATAGGTTAACATATGACCTAGTGCTCGGTTCCAACATTTTAATGATACTTGGGAATATCAATCACAGGGCGTGGTTGAAATATGACATCGTGCCCAGTGCCAAAGGGTTCATGTCACATGGGAAACAATTAACTTATAACGACTTGGTAGATCGACAAGAAACCACTCATGAGTATAGAATTGTCATAACATAGCATGGATGGTTGGTTTCATGGGTTTGAGGAATGTTTGTGTATGCTGATAAAGGGATATTGTGAAATGGTTATAAAGATTGTTTAGTTATTTTTTGGAAAAATTAATTGTTGGGAAAATTGGTTTCAATTGAACTTGTATGCTTTTTGTAATTAATGGTTTTGGAAACTTGTTTATATTTAGTTATAATTATTTTTTAGAAGTTATTTTTTATAAACTATTTTATATATTTTTTTCAAATGCTTATATTCTACTGGTGTGAGTACGGAAGTCATTGGGGAAAACCTACTAAGTTTCATTCGGCCCCTTGCTTTGGCACATTGATGCTTTTAGAGATGCTATCATTCAGGAAAGGGCAATGGAAATGGTTCACACGTGTTTAGCACTAACTCGTGATCTATGAGATGTATGGAGATTTTGGAGCTTGGATCCTATGGAGAATGGAGTCTTGTGGTCTTTGGAAGGTCTTGTGTGGTTTATATGATGTTTACATCGATTTGTGGTTATTCTTATGTTCTTTCTTACTTTGATGTGGTTGTGAGATGCATGAAGTTGTTTAGTTGTCTTGCATTAGTTCATGCATCCTATTGTGAATTTTTATTACGGTTGGTAAGTTTATTGGTTTATTTCTTAAAAGGAAAATTTTCCCCCACATGTATTTGAAGCCCATCAGCATTTATTTCAAGCCTTGGGCATCTTGGGGATGTTTCTTAGTTCTTAGCAAGGACTCATTATACTCCCAAGACAATGAGAATTGGTGGGTCAATACAACATGTATCATCTTTTTCGTTCATTTCCTAATAAAATGTCATCGAGGTTCTTCATTTTGGAGAATATATCAATTCTTCTCTATTCCATGGGTGGGAATCCTAGAAAGGAGCAGGTTTTTTGGAACATGAAATGTATAGCATAAAAGGACATAGAAAACCCATTTATCATGAACTTCAAGTTACCAAGGAGTTGGGTAAATAAGTGTTTGGAGACACTTCTAGAATTTGGAAATCTCATTGTCATGGGTTTAGCCAATGAAAGGAGCTTGAAAATCATGGTAGAGGAATGACATCCCACTAAGAGTGAATTCATCATTCTGTGGAATGATTCATGAAGTAAAAAAAGTGTAAACTTTTAGAATATAATGGAATTGGTTTTCAAATGAATGATTTTGAAAAAACAAATTCTTATCATATTTTAAAAATGGTTTAATTTTCAAAAGCATGTGATGTGTTTTAAAAAATATCTGAACATGGGAATGAGGTTGTTTATGAAAAAATGTTGGGATAGTTTAAGGGATGTAATTTGAAATTCAAATCCATCTATTTCTAGAGAGTGGGATTAATGAAGATTGATGTTAGGCTTAGAATATGGCACCTGGTAGGCATTGTAGAAACTAACTCGAAGAAGCTCTAGAAAATGTTGTTTCACTAGAACAACCTGTGAACCATGAGATGGTATAAAGTATATTCCATGCCTTCCCATATGTGGGCACAGGGTACTTGTGGAATTAGCCACGACATATGGATCATACCATCCTATACATGAAGTAGAATCCACCTAAATTTTAGGGTGATTCAATACCTATGAAGGAAACGGTTTCTGTATGTAGGATGAACCATATCATTGAATTCATCGGCACAACGGTAGAGCTAAAGATCAAAATGGCGACGTATATTCTCGATAATCTTGCATGTTAGTTGTGGTATTTGGTGAGAAATGCTAAATTGGATGAATAATTACATGGTAGGACTTTGAGGAATTGTTCAACTAACAATTCTATCGCCACATATTCATGATCCAGAAAGCAACTGACTTCTTCAGCCTGAAAGAACAGAGTCTCTATGTCAAAGACTATGCGGCTAAGTTCATGAACTCATTTTTTTTTCACCAAATGTTGTGACAAGTTCTTCCTCAAATCCATGCATCTTGAAATCCAGGCTGTGACAAGAGATTTGATTAAAGATTATAGTACATTGTATTATAGATTATATAGTGATGGTGAACAGAGTTATTGTGGCTAAATATGATATCTTGGGATGTATTGGTTGAGGCAAGATGATACATTTAAGAAATTGTAAGAACTCAACCACTGAGAGTAAGAAGAAAATGGATCACCTATTACCAACGTGCAAGTGGAAATCATAACCCGATGGCTGGATCAGTAAACATTCCCCTTAACCCCATAAAAAGCATGTTGTTTTCAATGTGGTTGGCTTGACCACATAATAAGAGATTGTATGGAACAACCTAGAGCATGTCATAATTGCAACAATAATGGGCATATTCAGCGCTATTGTTACAGTGCTCCATGGTTAGGTGCTTGAGACACTTCTCAGGTGTCGCATGCATTGTATGCTTTGACTAGACGAGGGCAGTAGAAATAGTATCATTAGTAGGGGAGAGGTATCCATGTTGATTCTATAAATACCATGACTCCTCATCCAGGGAATCCTCGGCAAGGAAATAATGAGAACCGTGAAGTGAAGAAACAATTTTATGTAGTTGAGTAGAAGATTTTTGATGATCAGGTAGGACCATCTATAGGGAGAGGTACGATTCTATTGAATTCTACCTTTCTGAAAGTGTTGTTTGATACTAGTGCATCACAATACTTCATTGCTTCTCATGTTGTTGAATTACTATGTTTAAAACATGAAATGATGCCTTCTATTTTGAAACTCAAATATCTTCTCAATTAAAAAGAATATCATGCCATTGTGTGTAATGAATTTGTTATAATTCTTGATGGATTTGAGCTAAAATGGGACTTCTTGATGTTTGATGTGGATGTCTATGATGTAAACTTGGGTATGAATTGGAAGACAATTTTCAATGATAAAAATGATTGTTATTGGAGAACAGTTATTTTCATAACTGAGGATGGGATCGAGCATCTCTTTGGAGGAGAGAGGATTGTAACGAAGGGTGAAAATATCTTGTTGGTACCAATGGTGGGAATGATCTCTTACCAGTTGGAATCATTGATGATAGAATCAATGGAAGAGCTAGACGAAAATAGTTTTCTATATTTTTTGGATCAATTTTAAGATACGTTTCCCAATAACATCTCGGGGTTATCACCTCTAAGGTAAGTGGAGTTTATGATTGATCACAATCTGAGGACCATTTTTATTTACCATCTGTCTTATAAGATATAACCAACAGAATTACGCGAATTGAAAGTGTAGTTAGTGGAGTTGGAAAAAAGGGTTTCATTCAACCACGTACGTCTCTATGGGAAGCAATGATTTTGATTGTGAAGAAGGTATATGGAAATCATTGGCTTTGTGTTTATTATCAAATTCGTAACCAAGTAATGATAAAGAACAACTATCCACTTCCACTTATTGATAACATGTTCGATCAATTTAGTGGAGCTCATTGCTTCCCTGAGATTGACATGCAATCCAGATATCACCAATTGAGAGTTCGGAAATAGGATATTCCAAATATATCTTTCAGAAATAGAAATGGATACTATTAATATATAGTAATTTATTTTGGTCTAAATAATGCATTAGAGGTGTTCATGGCCTTGATGTATTGGATATTTCAAATATATCTGGATTCATCAGTTGTGGTGTTTGGGGATGTGCTTATGGTCTATTCAATGACAAATGATGTTAATGAGGTGCACATTGGAATAGTGTTACAAATCCTAAGAGATCATTTTTTGTATTCAAAATTATCAAAGTGTGATTTTAGGATTCAAGAAGTATCTTTTCAAGGCCATGCCAATTCTGAAAAATTCGTTTTTGTTGATCCTGATAAGATAGAAGTTGTTATCTCAGGGAAACCACTGAAGTGGGATTTTAAGATATCTTGTTTTTTTGATCTAGTTAGTCACTAACGATGCATTTTGTGTGATTTATCATGACTATCTTCACCAATAATATGTCTAAAAAATAAGAATGATCCATTCCAATGGAAGGAGGAATGTCAGTAGTCTTTCCACAAACAGAATGTTTGACATACATCACCACCTATCATGATCATGCCTAAATTTGGACAGAGGTATGTGGTGTATTTTTTTGCTTCAGGATTCGGGTTGGGATGTGTTCTCATGAAAAGATATTGTTTGGTTTCTTATGGTTCATTACTGTTGAGGGTGTAAGAGAATAATTACCGACACATGATTTTGATTTTTAAACAGTCATCAATTCATGGAAACATGGAGACATTATGTCTTTGGTGAGAAATTTACAATGTTTATGGATCTCAAAATCGTGAAACACATTTTTTCAAAGCGAGATTTAATTTTGATGAATGGAGATGGATGGAGTTTCTCTATATGATTGATGTTTATTTGATGAACACATCGGGGAATGGAAATTTGATGGAAGATGCATTCAGTAGAAATTCATATTCTCAGTTGGTAAAATAAACCTTATATTAATGGAAGTTGATATCAGTCTTAGCTGACATGCATGAGGAAATTGAATACCTAAGTGATGTTACAGGTTTCTTTTCAGGTATTCTTGTTCGTGATTTTGTAAAAACAAACAAAAAGGCACAAACATATGATGCATAATTTCTGGTTAATTGTTTAAAAATCAAATGTGGGGAGACCATTTATGGATATAAACATGATGGGGGTTCAGTTTTGGGTTTCATAGATCAGATGGTTGTACCTAAGGTTTTTCTGGAACAAATCCATCATTATTGCCACTTTACAAGTAGGGTTGTAGATCCAGGTATACACAAGATGTATTAAATGTTGAAGGTTGATTTTTGGTGGAGTGGTATGAGATGGAAGGTGGAAAAGTTCTTGTAGCAGTGCCTAACATGTCAGTAGGATAATGTAGAGCATCAGAGACCACCTAGTATGTTACAATCTTCTCTCATCCCAATGCTGAAAGGGATCAGATACCAATGTATTTTTTTACTGGTCTTCCATGAATAGTTCAGAAACATGATTCAATTTTAGTGTTAGTGGATCATCTAACCAAGTCTACCCATTTCATTCCTATTCATGAAACTCATACAAGGGATGATATTTCAAAAATATATATCTGAGAAGTGGAAAAGAGTCATGGTTTACAAGATTCAATAGTCTATGATAGTGATTTGAGGTTCACGTCTCATTTCTAGAAATCCATATAGCAAGACCTGGGGACTGAGTTGACTATGAGAATGGTGTATCATCCTTAGAAATATGGGAAATCCGAGAAGATGATACAAATGTTGGAAGACAAGTTGCAGTCTTGTGTAATGGATTTAGGTTTCTAATGGGAGGAGCATATTTCCATTGTGATGTTCTCAAACAATCACAGTTATCAAACCATGATACACATGGATTCGTTTTAAGCAATGTATGGGCATCCTTATCATTCTCCACAATGCTAGGTGGAAATGGGATAAACATCACTATTCGGGCCAAGCATTATCAATGAATCAACAGAGAAGATCCAGCTGATTATGAAGAGGATGGAGACGACTCAGAGTCATCAGAAATCTTATGCAGATCACCATCAATTACCGTAGTCATTCACTATGGGTGATCATCTCTTCTTAAAAATATCTCCAAGGCCTGGACATCATTTATCTTGGAAGTAGGGAATGTTATATCATATATATATTGAACCTTTTGGGCCACTGAATAGGTTAGAGAGGTGGATATCAGTTGGAATTACCCCCATAGTTTAGTTTCGTGCATAATGTCTTCCATGTATCCTAATTGAAAAATTATCACCCTTATCCAATCAATTTTATCAGATGGGATCACATTGAGTGAGAACTGTATGCATCACTGTTAAATATCCTAGTGCGAATAATGGATAGAAAAAACAAGGTCTTGTGTGGGAAAAGCATCAGACTAGTGCGGGTTTTATACAAACATGGTTAGATTCAGATTGAGATTTGGGAATGTGAGATAGAAATGAATGATTGGTGGTTAAAACTATATTCCTCCATAAAGGTTTTTCTACATTTCACGGATGAAAATACCAATGGTGGGGAGAATGTAGTACCCCTAGTTTTGGGTACATAACCACTTTCCTAATGTGTTTTTAATTTGGGGTGTTTAAAATAGAGTGTTTCTATAAAATAGTGAGTTTACATAATATAGAGTGTTTTTGTTAAGTTGGGTGTTTCAATAATGTTGGTTGTTTCCATAAATTGAGTTGTTTCTATAAAGTGGTTTGTTTCCATAAAAATGGGTGTTTCTATAAAGTGGGTTGTTTCCACAAATTGGGGTGTTTACATAAAGTTGGATGTTTCCATAAAATTATTTGTTTCCATAAAAAGTGTAAAGGTGAAGGATTTGATTGTTTGGGGGTTTTATAAGGAGTGTTGGGACAAGAAGTAAGGTCACATGATCTATACATGGGTGGCCCAAACCGTGTCGTCAAACCTCGCGCAGAGGTCAAAACTAGATCTTATTTTCCATGAGCTTACCTATTTTAATAAATATATTTCGTTTTGGATTCAAAATGCCCCTCTTTCAAGATTACTCTCCCTATATGGCTGCATAGTCCTCCCCACATGATTTGGAGCCCACTCAGAGCCCTCCCTTATTGATTTCGAGTCTGATTCTTGAGGTATATCACTATTTTTTCTGGGTTTGTCATGATTTCCTAGATCTTCTTAGATCTACTTCTCTGATATCCATTAATTCTCATATCTGATCCTATAGTGGGTAGATCTATGTCGTTTTATTCCAAATAATTCATTTTTGAGATTTGATCATGCTATGATAAGAGAACTAATGTCATTCTTGGAGAATCGACATGTTTTCTGGTGAGTTATTCATCTTTTGTCAATGTTTTGTCAACACATATGAGGTAGGAGGATTGAATCTCACCACTTGTTTTTAGAATTAGTTTTATTAGATTCAAATTGGATTATTTATTGTGAAATGTATGAAAAATCATCATTAGTGATGATTTATGGTTTTTGTGAAATTATGTGATCTTGGAAAATAGTTGTGCAAAGGGGGTTTTGTTTCGTGAATTTAAAATTACAATTTTAAAGTATGGATTTTCCAGAATTGATTAATTTTTTATGAAAAAGGGGTATTCAATAGAAATGTTTTTCAATAAAATTGGTGTTTTATTGAAATTGTTTGGAATTGAAATTGTTTTTTATTGAAATGGTTTTGATAGAAATCGTTCTCAATAAAAAGGAGTTTTTATTGAAAGGGTTTTTTTGGAATGATCTTTGGGAATATGTGGTGTGTGTTCTTGTTGTGTATATGGGTCTTGGATGAAATATGACCTTATACTTGGTGCCAAAGGTTTAATGGCACCTGGGAATTTCATATGCAGGGCATGGTTGAAACATGGCCTTGTGCCTACTGCCAAAGGGTTAATAGCACATGAGAATCAATTATTATTTGATGACTTGGTAGATTGACGGGCAACCACTCATGAGTATGGAAATATCATAAAGTAACATGCATGGTTGGTTTTATGGGTTTGTGAAATTTTTGGGTATGCTGAAAAATAGAAAATTTGAAATGGTTATAAAGATTGTTTAGTTATTTTTCTTGAAAAATAACTTTCTAGGAAAATAGGTTTCACTTTCACTTTTATGCTTTTTGTAATGAATGGATTTGGAAACTTGTTTATTTTTAGTTATAAACAATATTTTATAAGTTGTTTTATATAAATAGTTTTATATAATTGTGTCCTACTCTTCTATCCTAGTGGCTTGAGTAGGGAAGTCATTGAGGGAAAACCTACTGAGTTTTATAATCTCCCCTACTTTGGAAATTTGGTGATTTTGTAAATACTCTCATCCAAGAAATGGTAATAGGTAATGATTCACATGTTTCTAGAACTACCACATGATATAGGGGCTGTTCGGAGATTTCAGAGCTTTGATCTTGTAAATCATGGAGTCATCGAGTCATTGGAGAGTCATGTGTTATTTATTTGTTGTGTATTTTGATTCGTGGTTATTCTTTCATTGTAGCTTAAATATATGTGGTTGTGAGATAAATTATGTTTTTGAGTTTTATTTAGATTGTTCATGTATTATATATTCAATATTTGGTTATTAATGGTATGTTTATTGATTTATTTATTTAAGGTTATATTTTCACCCAATTGTATATAAAACCCTTCAGAATTTATATCCATCCTTGGGTGTCTTAGGGATGTTCCATAAGGCCTAGTAATGAGTCATTTTACACTCAAGACAATGAGAATTGGTGTCTAATTAAAAGGATTATGTGATCTTCTGTTTTTTATGTGAAAAATGGTTATTACATTTTGGGATGCAAAATGAAATGTATTAGATTACCTTTGTGGATAAAATAAGTTATGGATACTTTTGAGGAAATTTTCTTATTTTTTAAAAATTTCTTAGAATGATATCGTTTTAGAAAAAGGAAAACATGTTGGATGTGTGACAACTCATCATGTATGTCCTGGCCATATGAATCGATCCCACAACTAAAGGGCAACAATGGTGCATCCCCTATGATTGGCCTAGTGATGTTTTCAATCAGTCTGGCTTATTATTTTTAGTTAAAGGAATTAATTGATATTGAATAATTCGATTTGAGAACTTATGTTTTATTATATAGATATTTTTATTATATGAATATTATTTGGTGATTAAGTGATAAAGGTTATTTTAGAATACATTTTACCTTTTTTGAAAACTGTATGCCTACGAAAAATAGAATTCTTTGTGATTTCAAATGAGGAGTAATGGTGTAATTTTATTTTCAAAGAATCTAGGTTTTTTGTGGAAGTATAATGATTTGGGTTATTTATGGAAATTATTATCCATTCATAGAAAATATTTTATTAGGATAATTACTTTTCAGTGTCAGGATTTTAGAGAAGTCAATGCTATTTAGAGATAACAATTATGATTTTTGTGGAATGCTTTGCAACCAAATCTTTCGGAATTTTCAATTTCAAATATTTATTGTATTATTTTTATTAAATTAAAGGAAAACAATGTATTGAATGATATTTTTTAATATTTGGGAATTGTTTGTTCAATTTTGTAGATTAAGAGTAATGTATTCATTTTATTAAATATTATCCTTTTGTGGATTAAGAGAACTTTTACTAATAGTTATTGTTTTTTCTAATGTATAAAGATAGGGAAGATATATAGTTAATATTTTTTGGTTGATTTTATTCTCTTGAATTTTAATCTAGCACTTCAGGTGTGATCATGTCATCTTAAATACTCATCATTTGTAGAAAAGTTGAGTTATTGATTGAATATTATTAAATGAAGAAACTCTAAATGAAAGGTAAGTATATTTCCTTATGTTTTTATTAAATATCTTAAATAAATTCTCAAAAATTATCTAACAAAATATAAAACAAAAAACATTGTCTTTCAACTTTTCCTAATAAGGAATCAATGTTTCATGAACCTGTCACATGTTAGTGATTATTTAGTGTTTATCTTTCTCAGGATTATGTTTTCTATCAAATTCCATCATAACTTGATGGTTACTTTCTATTTAATATCCTTGTTTTCCTAGAAACCTATGATGTCTTATCTCAGGTGATTTTTATACTTATCACTATTTCATTTTAATTATTATTTTTATTGACTATTTTTATTATGTTGGTCATTCAATGATGTTTTTGAGTCAAATTTTATAATTGTGATGACGGAATTTCGAAATGTGGAGAAGGATGTAACGACCGAGTTATATATAGAATAATTCATTTCGATTATAATTAATACTTATGAATAAGATATTAATTTTTTTATAAAGGGGATTCTTTTTATTATAGTGCAATCCTCAAGAAACAACTAGCTTCTACAAAATCGTACATCGAACACAACATTGAGTTATACTAAATTATAATAGAATATTATTATTATTATTTTAAATGGTTGTTAATGGCTAGTAGTTGGAATGGAATGAATGAATACTATAAAATGAATTTCGAAATATGGTTTACACATGTTTAAATGATGATAAATTTATTATCAAAATAATTATAAATTGAAATAAAAACCAATTGATTATAATATATTTGTTTTTCTGAAAAAAAATTTAAAATAGAATAAAATTGTTTTCATTCAGACTTTACAAGTTTTTTTATAAAAAAATAAATTATATATATTCTATGAAATGTTTTAAATTTATTTTAATTTTTTTATATATTATATAATAATAAATTCAATTTCCGTATAAGAAGAAGTATTTTCTATAAAATGCATTTTTACCGCATTTTGATGTCGACCCATTTTTAAATATATATTTTACACCATTATATGATTCATTTGAAAAAACAAACATCATATTTATAAGTAAAAGTTAAATATTTACATCGGATAAAATTTTGGTATTTTTATGCTAATGAACATTTTTAATGAATATTAAAAAATACTGTATTTTAATTCAAAACTAGCTTTTAATATAATTTATTTATATTGTTAGGTTTTACTATTAATTTGTTTTATAATGAATTGGAATATATTATTATCATTCAATCCAATATTGGTCATTGGATTTAATTTTATTTTCATTTTGGACATAAAAAAATTTCAACTTTTTTGTAGTTTGTACATCTTAGAAAGAATTTTTTGGTTTTGACAATGAGAATTAATTTTAAATTAAATTCATAATCATCACTGTTTTGAATTTTGAAAAATTTAATCCATATTTGGAATCCTGAGGTCCAAATTTTATTAATCGGTAACTATTATTTTTAGGAAATATGAATAGTAAATTCAGTAAATATTTTATTTACAATGGTTAAAGGGTATATAAAGTAAATAAGGGTAAAAATAGTTTTATAATAATATTAAATTACACAAATAAATGACATAAACCAAGTGGAAAAGATATGTCTGACCATGGGCATCCTATGGTTGATTTTGGGAACCCACGGATCCACATTGAAGTGAAAATGACATTCTGCTCGAATTAATTTGAATTAAAGAAAAATGTACCATAAACACATATCTTTTATAAAATTATTTCTATATGTAGTTTTATAATATTTATTTTGAACTAAAAATATTCAATAAAAATCTATTTTTTTCTTACATCTATGTTTTTTATTTAAAAATTTTAGACATAAAATAATAAAAAAATTTATGACAAATAGATGTTGTAGTCATTACATTATTAATGAATTATTTAAATAAATAAGATTATAAATATTAAAATTAACATATTTGGAAACATTTTATGCGATCCAATATTTTTAGGGATGATTGATAGTTTTTATATTTTTATTTAAAATGTTTTTTTGCAAGAATAATGTCGTTATGGATTTTTAAAAAGTCAAATTATGTATTGTAGAAAAATTGAAAAAATTAGTTATTTAAAAAATTTTATTATTATACAATGAAATATCAGTCCTAGAAATCAATGATTCATCCAAAATTACATATATAATGTTTTAAAATGTCATTAATGAACCACGTGAGGTTTTATATGTAATGAACCAAATTTTTTCAATGGAAATTCCCTTTATATAATTATGTCATAAAATAACTTGAAAACACAACATAATGAACTACTACATGTTAAGTGACCTTTAAACATATGATTTTCACTTCTTTGTTTTGAAATTTGAAATTCTAGCATACACGATTGTGTTCAAGAAGATTTTTGGAGTCTAATAAAACAAAAATAATTTCTAGTGAATTGTAACCTACCCTTATGAATAGTAAGATACCCTTATGAATAGTGATATACCCTAATTAATAGTATCGTTACCTATGATAGTATAAAAATAATATTCAAGTGAATGTATGATGTACCAATAATTTAGAATAAGTAAATGAATGTTTTAAAACTTTTTTTAGTAATAAACCATGATTAAAATTAAATATTAAATTAATCATAATTAAGATATTATTTTTGAAAAATGTACTTCATTTTTGGATTCTACACGTCGAAAAAAGGTTGGGGTATTGTTTTGGTATTTTTCTAAAATACTTTAATTTTTAATGAATAGTGAAATACCGTAATTTACAAAAATAAGCTAAATAATCTAATTCTAGAGTCATTTGTGATGTTTTGCGTATTTAAACCCACTTTTTTTGGGATCACATGATAAAATAAATATTCATGTTAATTTAAGACTAACTATTCCTTATCTTAGTGGAAATTAATAATCTAAAGAATTTTATATTTAGGAAACCCCTCCCCCTTCCACTATAAAAACCACCCTTCACACCATCATTTCCTCAAACCTCTCAATCTCCAATAAATCTCTAAAATCTATTCAAAAATCTTCACTAGCCCCTCCCCAACGATAAAGAGCATCTGGTCTCATCAAAACTCTACGAATAACTTTCTTAAAAAGAATATAAAGAGGAGGATTTAAGAGGTAATTTCTCTCTCTCTTCTCTTTTAATTTCCTTTCAAGATCAAGGTCATTTCTTGATCTCTCCCCACCTATCATCATCCAAATGGTTTGTAACTCTATTATTATACATGTATTTCAATGTTATTATGCTAATGAGATATTATATCATCCATCCACCTTTCTCTATTCCTTTTATTTTATCAATGAAAATGTTGTTTGTGAGGTGTTAATTTATCTCCTTTAAGAACAACATGTTTTCTTCTTCCATTTCTACCTTCAAATATGTTAATGAAAGTATTTTTATGGATTAACCTGAATTTTTAATATGTATTATTCATTATTTAATGTTATGGAAATAGATTATATCCATATTTCTAATAATATAAAACAAGATCATTATGATCGAAAAACCATTCAAATTAACCAAAACAATCATCATTTAATGCTTATATAATGATTCCTCCAAATGGTACAAATATTATTATTTATAAGATCATTAAAACTCATGTAATATCATTAATAACATGTAATATCAATTCTAGATGTTTACCCATGTTCTACCCGAACATCAATTTAAGAATATAAGTGATCCACTCAAAAAAACCATAAAAACTAACATTCCCAAACAATGTTTATTTTAAACTCTATAACTCTTCCAAGGGCACATAAAATAACTTAATAAAACCATAATGAACACTATTAATGTACACAAGGTTCTGGATTTCTAATATAAGGCCCTGTCCTTAAACCTTACTTAATATTGAATAAAATGAATAATTCACATTGAGGATATTTTTAGGTTTAGAGTTTTAGATAATTAGTACATAACTATTACATCTCAAAAGATTACAAAGTAGACACTTCTACTAAGTTTCCATAAAATAAAAACTCTTAAAAAGAAACATGTCTAGTTACATGTTTTAGATAGCATGACTTTCCCTTAATCCCATCCTTGACTCAATTCCACATTAATTCCTGTGAAAAACTTTTCAAAAAAACATGGGGTTAGCATAAAAAGCTCAGTAAGGGATACACAAAGAAAGGAAACTGTTAGTTTTTCAAACATCATGTAAACCATGTATACTTTATCAAAGTAATAGCTTCATGTTTCTAAAGTAGTAAAAACTCTTCACTGAATAAAATATCATTACATACCCTTTTGTAACCAAAAGATTACCATAAAACCCATATAAATAACACATAACATAAAAAGGTAACTTGGGACATAAACATACTTAAGTGGAATAACCATACGATCGACTTCCACACATAACACTTAATGGAATAGCCATTCAGCCAACTTCCATACTTAATGGAATAGCCATACGGCCGACTTCCATACCCAATTCATTGGAGGTTATAAAGTATCCACCCGTCCTGGTATTCACATCACCCCCCGTCATATGGTTTATCACGTAACCACCCGTAAAATGTCCAAGTACCATTATAAAATCATAAGACATAAAACAAATATAATGGAAAGAAAACATTTCCACACATTGATCACAATATATCACTTAAATATATTGACATAACAAATCCATTATAAATACCATTTTCAATACCAAAAAAAAGAAAATAAAAACATGGTATTAATATTTCATTAAAAAGTAATGGCTTGTAGAGGAAGCCGAATCTCAAATAATGGTCACGGCGGAAGAGAAGTCATTGTTGCCACGTATGTACAACAAAAACATTCCTTTTTGTCCTTTAGTAAATCTCTTCATATAAAAAGATTAATTTTGAATAAATACAAAAGTCAAAGGGTTTTATTCACCATATAAAAGAAAGTGGTGTACAAAACAAAATATGCCTTAATGAAAGGATATTGAGACGAAGTCCCATACCTCGGGTCCGACATGACTTGGTCATTATTTAACCTCCTGAATAATAAACATGAGTAAATTTCTACTTGCTTAAAAACCGTTTTCAAGTTCATTATTACATTTATATCACTTATTACCATGTTATAAACGTTATGTAATCATTTAAGTTAATAATGTTTTTTTCGATATTTGGTTCTTAAGTCGAAAGTGGACTTCTTACAATTTCATGTTGTATGTGTGGTCAAAGTTTCACTATATCTAGAATTATATTCATGATTTGGATATCATATATATCATATATATCCATCATATACATGTATTTATAATATTACATAATCATTTAGAGGTAAGAAATGAAATGCACCGTTCATCGAGATGGTAAGATGTACGTACGCATGAACGCTACTTTCATTTCTATTTCATATTATTATGGAATGGAATAATAATGATATAAAGGTATATTATAATTCCAGTATAATATCATTTATAATACCATTAATTAAATCTTTTATACATTCCACATATGGCATTAACGAAATCAAATCACTTTGAGGGGGCGGTAGTCCGCACTTCCTTGAATGAAGATATCGCGTTTACCCATGATGGAAACCATAAAGGTATGCCCAAAATGAAAAATACAGAAGCTTAAAGAAAATATAAACATATTATATATCATATATAAATATAGTTTCATCTTAATGGCCACCTTTGAAGGTGTTAAAAGAATGTTGAACAATCATCATTTTGGGAAGCAGAAATTCACCATCCACAGAAACAGTATGTTCTTTAACCATTAGATGTAGGTGTGTGTAAGTGTAGCTCGAATAAATCATATAAAAAATTAATAGTATATTCAATATACTGGAGTTGTTACAAAAAAAATGAATAAAAATAGTTTAGGGGGTTGGAGAAGCAAAATAAAACAAAAGGACTCAAGTGAAGACATTACCTTAAAATCGGATAACTCCCTTTGGTTTGAGCTCAAAGGCTTCCTTGGGATGACTTCTGCCCAATGTGAGGCCTCATGGAGTAATAGAGGGATGTGGAGAGACAACATGGGAAGGGGTTGTGCGATACAAAGGCTTGAGAGGTGTGGGTAAGGAGGTAGAGGTGGGGGCCTTTTATAAGAGGAGTGGAGGGGCACTCATGGAATGTAAGAAAATGTTACATTATTTTAGAATGAGTTTTGGATTTTAATGGTCCCACATTGATGTGTTTCGAGGATAAGGTGATAAGGGTTCTAAATCCACCCATATAATAGGTTGTTTACATGTGTAGGTATTAGATTTTACATTATCTTTCCATTTTATTTAAATCGTTAAATAATGACCTCATCGCTGCATCAACATGATGTCATAAATAATATAATTTATTTAATGTCTAAAAACTATAAAAAAACTACTATGATGTACGAGATCTGTTTATCGTTCTAATTAATATTTATAGTAAAAAATATGACTTGTATAACCTCAATTAATAATTGTTTTAGTAAAACAACTCATGTTTGTGTCATTTTAATTTTAACATTAAATAAAAATATATTAATGTCATTTTCCTACCAAAGTGGCTCCATGGGTTCCCCAAGTTGACCCCTAGCTTGCCTTGGTCAGCCATGACACATCAAATAAGGGTAGTAAATGTGTCATGGTATTTTCAATTTAGTATAATATCATTTTTTCCTTAAATTTCACTAATTACCTCAAATCGCGATTAAAAACTTATTAAGTTACTATTCACCAAAAAAGTATTCTAATCCAATTGAACCACATTTTACTTTTTATGACCACCATGTATGTCAGATTTTTGAAATTCAAAACACAAAGGTGGTAAAATTTTATTTAAATGGAAAATCCGTTTTTATAAGTACCACTTAGTGGTTTCACTATACATCAAAAATTGATGTTTTTCAGAAAAATACCAAAAATTCACCCTAAGCTTATTTGATATTATAAATTCAAAAATGATGTATATTTTAAAAAATTCAAAATATATAAGTTTAATTAATTAATTTAATAATTAATTCCCGCTGTTAGTGAAAATAGCGTGTTTTTATGAAACAATAATTATCAAAAGATTGACACTATTTTAAGTCCAATTTCAAAGTGAAATTAATTCCAAAGACCCCTATTGGATTCAATGGTAAAAATATATTATAATTTCACTTCAAAACCACTTCAAATGATAATCTAATCATATTAAAAAATTAGATTAAAAAGAGGTTTTGAAATAAAATACAACATTTTTTCACTATTCATTAAAAATGATCTTTATCGGAAAAATACAAAAAATTTACACAAAGTAAATTTTGATGTCTCAATTATAAAGAAGAAATTTATTTGGTCCAATAGAATTTATAAGAGTGACCAAAACTATATTTAATGACTGTTCTCCATTAAAAGTAGATAAGTGGACCTTTAGTGAAAATAAGAGTATATATGCCTAAAATTTAATTTTCTTCGTATTTTAAGCCTTTATCCTTTATTGGATAAGTATAAATACATTTAACAAACAAATATAATAACATTTTAGTTATTTCTATTCATTCCCACCAATACAATGACTACATGTTAACTAACAATTAAAATAATATTATTTTATTACTAGTGTGCAATGTAAGATTTCAAAGAACTCTCTGTTGTGTATCGGGTACGCTATCAAACATTGCAACCCCTATAAAGTAAAATTAATATTTAATTATCAAATATTAATAAATATAAAAATGTATTATTCTTTATTTACCTGGTATGTTACATCCTTCCCCCCTTTTGGGAATTTTTTCCTCGCAATTTTATTAACTTATGAAAATAAGTGGGGGTATATATCCCTCATAGGATTTTCAGATTCCAACGTTGCCTCTTAAACCATATGGATTTTCCACAAAAACTTTACCTGTTGAATTACCTTATTTCACAACAGTTTCTCTCTTCGGTCAAGAATCTGGACTGGTTGTTCTTCATAAAAGATATTCTCTTCCAACTGAACAACTTCTCGGCTCAAAACATGAGATAGATCTGGAATATACTTTCTCAACATCGAAACATGAAAAAAATTGTGTACCTGAGATAAACTCAGAGGTAAAGCAACTCGGTAAGCAACTGATCCAATGTTCTCCAGAATTTCATATGGTCCAATAAACCATGGACTCAGCTTTCCTTTCTTACCAAATCACATCAAACTCTTCCAAGATGAAACTTTGAGAAAAACATGATCACCTACCTTGAAAGATAGATCCTTCCTCTGCTCATCTGCACAACCTTTCGGTCTGCTCTGAGATGTTTTCATGTGTTTCTGAATAAAATAAACTTTCGCTACCATCTATTCTACCTATTATGGTCCCATCAGCTTCCTTTCAGACACATCATACAAAAAAGCTGGAGTTCGACACCGTTTACCATACAATGCTTCAAACGGAGCCATCTGTATACTGGAATGAAAATATATATTATATGAAAACTCAACCAATGAAATATGTTGGTCCCAACATCCCTAATAATCTATAGAATAAGCTCGTATCATATCTTCCAAAGTCTGAATTGTTCGTTCTGACTTCCCATCTGATTGAGGATAAAAAGCTGTACTAAAATTTAATTTAGTACACAACAACTTTGGAAAGCCTTTCCAAAAGTTAGAAGTAAACCAGGGATCACGACCAGATTCAATGGAGAGGGGAACTCCATGAAACCTTCTATCTCCTTAAGATACAAATGAGAATGTTGATCTAGGGGGAAAGTATCTCGAATAGGGAGGAAATGAGCAGATTTAGTCAATCGATCAACAATAACCCAGATTGCATTATTACCTCTAGATGTCTTCAGTAATCCTACAAAAAAGTCCATGGATATATTTTCCCATTTCCACTCTGACACTGGTAAAGGCTGAAGCATCCCTTTCGATAACAATCGCTCTGCATTAACCTGCTGACAAGTCAAACACTTCACAGTAAAATCAAAAAAATTCCTTTTTCATTCCATCCCACCAGTAATACTCCCGCAGATCTCTATACATCTTAGTACTGTAAGGATGAACTGAAAACGGGGATCTATGAGCATCACATAACAACTCATTCTTCAACTGTGAATCACAAGGCACACATAATCTCTTCTCAAATCTCAAAACGCAATCATTATCAATGTGGAATTCAGACAACATACCCTTCTGAACTAGTTCTACCTTTTTCTGCAACTCACTGTCTTGCTTCTGTGCTTGCTTAATTATATCTGATAGAGATGATTTCACTGAAACCATAAACAAAACACAAAAAATTCTTGAACCAACAACTTCTATGCCAAAGTTCATCAAATCAAAAACCAAAAGATCTCGTTCCAAATGTAGCATGGTTAATGAATCATTACTTTTTCGACTCAAAGCATCAGCAACTTTATTTGCTTTTCCTAGATGGTAGTGAATTGTACAATCATAATCCTTGATTAATTATATCCATATCCTCTTTCTCATGTTTAATTCCTTCTGAGTGAATATATACTTCAATCTTTTGTGATCAGTATATATTTCACACTTTACTCCATACAAATGATCCCTCCAATTTTTTAGAGAAAAAACAACAGCAGCTAATTCCAAATCATGTGTAGGGTAATTTACCTCATGAATTTTCAACTGATGTGAATCATATGTAATTACCTGATCATTCTGCATAAGGATACATCCAAGTCCCTTCAACGAAGCAATACTGTATATAACAAACTCACCATTCCTAGAAGGAAGTGCCAAAACTGGGGAATTCACCAATCTTATTTTCAACTCCTGAAAACAATCATCACATTATTTTATCCAGATAAACTTAACACCCTTCCAAGTTATCTTTGTCATTAGACTAGATAACTGTGAAAAAATTTCAACAAACCATCGGTGGTAACCTGCCAAACCGAGGAAAATTCAGATCTCAGTTACATTTGTGGGTCTTGGCTACTATTCAACAACTTTTGTTTTAGCTGGATCAACATTTATTCCATTTTTTGAAACAAAATGACCAAGAAAAGAAATTTTTTGTAACCAAAACACACACTTTCTGAATTTTCCATATAGTTTCTCTTCATTTAAGGTTTGCAAGAAAACCCTTAAATGACTTTCATTCTCCTCTTTACTTTTAGAAAACACCAAAATATCATCAATGAAAACAACCAAAAACTTATCCAAGAACTCATGGAAAATTATACTCATAAGGTCCATGAAAATAGTAGGTGCATTGGTTAACCCAAAAGGCATAACTAAAAATTCATAATGGACATATATAGTATGGAATGCAGTCTTCAGATCATCTACTTCTTTTACTTTCAACTGATGGTACCCCAACCTCAAGTCAATCTTCGAAAAATACTGAGCTCCCTGGAGCTGATCAAATAAATCATTGATATGAGGAAAATAATACTTGTTCTTAACAGTGATATTATTCAAGGCTCTATAATCAATGCAAAGTCTCATTGAACCATCTTTCTTTTTAACAAACATGACAGGAGCACCCCATGGTGATGTGCTCGGTCAAATGAAACCTTTATCTAATAACTCCTGTAATTGTTTCTTTAACTCTAAAAGTTCAACTTGAGCGATTTGATAAGGAGGTTTTGAAATTGGCTAAGAATCAGGAACTAAGTCAACTGTAAATTCAACTTCACGATCATGAATAATACAAGGCAACCAATCAGGAAAAACATCAATATACTCATTTACCACTGGCACATCATTAATCTGAACAGTTCCCTTGTTTTCAACGATATGTGCATGATAACATTCATTTAAATCTTTTAATAGTTTCCCAACTTCCTGATATGTTATCAAAATCAATGGTTCATTCTTGTACACAAACTGAAAATCTTTCTGAAAATAAACCATTTTAGCTCTGCAGTCAATTTTAGCGTGATAAACAGAAAGCCAATCCATGCCCAAAATAACATCAAACTCTACTAGAGGCAAAACAATAAGGTTTGCAGGTAGATTATCTCCTCACACAAGGATAGGAAGGTTCTTATAATTTCTTTTGGTCTCAATGTTTCCTCTAGGTGTTTTTACCATATGATCAGGATTCATATTTGAGATGAAATTTCAAATTTACTAGAAAACATCTCAGAAATGAAAGAATGTGTAGACCCTGAATCAAACAACACATTGGCATAATCTGAACAAACAAACAGTGTACCTGATACTACTTCATTCGACAGCCCAACATCTTCTGAAGTAGTTGGAATGGATTTCACCACCCCTTTCTGCTTGTACACTTGCTACTTTCCCCCAGTTGAGTTCTTCGTTAGACACTCATTTGTATAATGACCCATTTCATTACACTTAAAACATATTACCATTGGCTTTTCATTGCCTGCCTGATCATATTCCTTACAGTTACCAGCAATATTACCAGACTTACCACAATGAAAGCACTTTCCATACATGGATAAACATTCTCCAGGATTCATTTTACCACACTTCTCAAAGAATTGATATTTGGATTTCTTACCTCCTTTCTTCTTTGATGAATTCTTCCCCTTTTCCAGCCAACTGGACCTCTTATTCTGTCGTTTGTCAAAAAACACCTGATCATCGGAAAACTCCATTTCCACCTTCTCCACACATCAAACATGTTTTTCATAACTTTTGAAGTCACGAGAAGTTAAAGCCCTTTGATACTTTGGCTTTAACCCTGAGTGAAAATGGTTGATTTTACTATCAAGATATCGTATGAAGTTTGGAGAATACCTTGCCAGTCGAGTGAAATTTGCTTCATAAGAAGCCATTGAGTCATCATCCTACATCAATTATAGAAATTGTTTTTCCATCCTACGACGAACCACCTTAGGAAAATATTTCCCAAGAAACTTACCTTTGAATTTGTCCCAGTGAAGATCATTAATCTCATCACTATCCCTGATATTTTTCACCATTGACCACCACTGATCAGCTTCTCCTTCAAAATGGTAAACAACAAGACTAACCATTTGATGTTCTGAACACCCCATGACATCAAAAATTTTCTCTAGTTCTTTAATCCACCCTTCAGCTAGCACAGGGTCAGATGATCCTCTGAATGATGGGCGATGTTGTCTCATGAAATGTTCTACCACTGACATGTTCCTCTATGGGTGATCTGGCTGATCTCGTGCATGGATACTACCACCATTTATATCCTGAGTCAACTGTGCCATCACTGCAACAAACTGTTCAGTTCCGATTCCGACCATCTCAGGTTGCTGATTTGGAAGGTTGCCTTTCTCCTCATGTCGTCCCAACATAGCTTCCTTGTTTCCTCTGTAGAAAACCATTCTGAACACAGAAATATCTTAGGCGAAGCAACATGGTAATCCGAAAATGATATATCATATCAATCATACCATAAATTAATTTATAATTTAACACTTTTCTAACTCCTAATGTTATCTAAACCAACCTCTGATGTCAACTATAAGGCCCTGACTTTAAACCTTACTTAATATTGAATTAAATGAATAATTCACAATGAGGATCTTTTCAGGTTTAGAATTTTAGAGAATTAGGACATAACTATTACATCTCAAAAGATTACAAAGTATACACTTCTACTAAGTTTCCATAGAATAAAAACTCTTAAAAAGAAACATGTCTAGTTCCATGTTTTAGATAGCATGACTTTCCCTTGATCCCATCCTTGACCCAATTCCACATTAAATCCTGTGAAAAACATTTCAAAAAAACATGGGGTGAGCATAAAAAGCTCAGTAAGGGATACACAAAGAAAGGAAACTGATAGTTTTTCAAACATTATGTAAACCATGTATACTTTATAAAAGTAATACCTTCACCTTTACGAATTAGTAAAAATTCTTCACTGAATAAAATATCATTACATACACTTTTGTATCCAAAAGATTACCATAAAACCCATATAAAGAACACATAACATATAAAGGTAACTTGGGACATAAACATACTTAAGTGGAATAACCATACAGTCGACTTCCACAAATATAACATAATGGAATAGCCATTCGGCCAACATGCATACTTAATGGAATATCCATACGGACGACTTCCATACCCAATGCATTGGAGGTTATCATGTAACCACCAGTCTTGGTGTTCACAGCACCTCCCGTCATATGGTTTATCACATAACCACCCATCAAATGTCCAAGTAACATTATACAATCATATGACGTAAAACAAATATAATGGAAAGAAAACATTTCCACACATTGATCACAATATATCACTTAAATATATTGACATAACAAATCCATTAAAAACCATTTTCAATTCAAAAATAATAGAAAATAAAAACATGGTATTAATTTTTTATTAAAGAGTAATGGGTTATAGAGGAAGAAAAATCTCAAATAATGGTCATGGTGGTGGAGAAGTCGTTGTCGCCGCATACGTATGACAAAAACATTCCCTTTTTTCGTTTAGTAAATCGCTTCATATAAAAAGATTCCTTTTGAATAAATGTGAAAGTCAAAGGGTTTTGTACACCATATAAAATAAAGTGGTGTACAAAACAATATATGCCTCAATGAATGGAGATTGAGGCGAAATCCCATACATCGGGTCCGACTTGACTCGATCATTCTTTAACCTCCTGAATAATAAACATGAGTTAATTTATACTTGCTTAAGAACCGTTTTCATGTTCATTATTACTTTTATATCACTTATTACCATGTTATAAACATTATGTAATCATTTAAATTAATAATGTTTTTTTTCGATATTTTGTTCCTAAGTCGAATGTGGACTTCTTACAATTTCATGTTGTTTGTGTGGTCAATGTTTAATTATTTCCAGAATGATATTCATGATTTGGATATCATATATATCATATATATCCAGCATATACATGTATTTATAATATTACATAATCATTTAGAGGTAAGAAATGAAATGCACCGTTCATGCAGATGGTAAGCCGTACGTACGCATGAACGCTACTTTCATTTATATTTCATATTATTATCGAATGGAATCATAATGATATAAAGGTATATTATAATTCCAGTATAATATCATATATAATACCATGAATTAAATCCTTTATACATCCCACATATGGCATTAACGAAATTAAATCACTTTGAGGGGGCGGTAGTCTGCACTTCCTTAAATGAAGATATCGCGTTTACCCATAATGGAAACCATAAAGGTATGCTCAAAATGAAAAATAAAGAATCTTAAGGAAAACATAAACATATTATATATCATATAAAAATATAGTGTCATCTTAATGTCCTCCTTTGAAGGTGTTAAAAGAATGTTGAACAATCATCGTTTCGGGAGGCAGAAATTCGCGATCCACAGAAACAGTATGTTCTTTAACCTTTAAGTGTAGGTGTGTGTAAGTGTAGCTCGAATCCTTAAAATAAAAACATCCTAGTATATCTAATACACTGGATTTGTTACAAAATAAATGAATAAAAAGAGTTTATGGTGTTGGAGAAGCAAAAAAAAAACAAAAGGAATCAAGTGAAGACATTACCTTAAAATCGGGTAACTCCCTTTGGTTTGAGCTCAAAGGCTTCCTTGGAAAGACTTCTTCCCAATGTGAGGCTTCAAGGAGTAATATAGGGATGTGGAGAGACAAAATTGTCAGGGGTTGGCCGAGCCAAAGGCTTTAGAGGTCTGGGTAAGGAGGTAGAGGTTGGGGCCTTTTATAAGAGGAGAGGAGGGGCACTCTTGGAATGTAAGGAAATTTAACATTATTTTAGAATGAGTTTCGGATTTTAGTGGTCCCACATTGATGTTTTTCGAGTATAAGGTGATAAGGGTTCGAAATCAACCCATACAATATGTTTTGGACATGTGTAGGTCTTAGAGTTTACATTATCATTCCATTTTATTTAAATCGTTAAATAATGAGGTCATCGCTGCAACATCATGATGTCATAAGGAATTTAATTTATATAAAGTCTAAAAATTAGAAAAAAAAATACTATGATGTAGGAAATATTTTTAGAATTAAAATTAATATTTATAGTCATAAATATGACTTGTATAACCCCATTTAAAAATTGCATTAGAAAAACAACTCATGTTTGTGTCATTTTAATTTTAACATTAAATAAAAAGAAATTAATGTCATTTTCCAACCAATGTGGATCCATGGGGTCCCCAAGTTGACCCTTGGATTATCTTGGTCAGCCATTAAACATCCAATAAGGGTAGGACTTGTGTCTAGGTATTTTCAATTTATCATAATATCATTTTTGTCTTAAATTTCACTTATTACCTCTAATCGCGATTAAAAACTTAATAAGTTACTAATCACCAAATAATTATTCTAATCCCATTGAAACGAATTTTACTTCTTAATAACAACCATGTATGTCGGATTTTTTAAATTCAAAACACAATGGTGGTAAAATTTCATTTAAATGGAAAATCAGTTTTTATAAGTACCACTTAGTGGTTTCAGTATTCATCAAAAATTGAAGTTTTTCAGAAAAATACCAAAAATTCACCCTAAGCTATATTTGATTTTAATAATTCAAAAATGATGTCTATTTGACAAAATTAAATACATATAAGATGAATTAATTAATTTAATAATTAATTCCCGCTGTCAGAGCAAATAGCGTGCTTTTATGAAACAATAAGTAACAAAAGATTGATACTAGTTTAAGTCCAATTTGAAAGTGAAATTAATTCCAATAACCCCCATTGGATTAAATGGTAAAAATATATTCTAATTTCACTTTAAAACCACTTCAAAAGATCATCTAATCATAATAAAAATTATATTAAAAAGAGGTTTTGAATTAAAATACAACATTTTTCACTATTCACTAAAAAATGATCTTTATCGGAAAAATACAGAAAATTTACACAAATTAAATTTTGATGTCCTGATTATAAAGAAGAAATTTATTTGGTCCAATAGAATGTATAAGAGTGACCAAAACAATATTTAATGACGGTTCTCCATTAAAAGATGATAAGTGGACCTTTAGTGAAAATTAGAGTATATATGCCTAAAATTGAATTCTTTTCGTATTTTATGCCTTTATCCTTTATTGGATAATTATAAAAACATTTATCAAAAATATATAATAACGTTTTAGTTATTTCTATTCATTCCCACCAATACAATGTCTACGTGTTAAATATCATTTAAAATAATATTATTTTATTACTAGTGTGCAACGTAAGATTTTAAAGAAACTCTCTGTTGCGAATCGGGTATGCTATCGAACATAGAAACCACTTTAAAGTAAAATTAATATTTAATTAAAAAATATTAATAAATATGAAAATGTATTATTCTTTATTTACCTGGGATGTTACATCTAATTAATGAATATAATGTCATTATACAGGACATTGATGAGAAGGAATCATTCAAATACAAGGTAAGGGGAAAATATCGAACCTAATTTTCTTTCTTCGAGTTCTCCCCCTTTCATTCAAATTTGGTATGGTCACATCATAAAAAAATGTTTCATTATTATAATACCTTTTCTGGGATTTAAATGTTTTCTAATTAGGTTTATTCTAATCCAAATTTTTTTCAAAAAAACTCTTCTTTTATGAACTAAACTTTTACTCCTAATTCATGGTTTATGGTTCTTGTATAAAATATGTTGTTCCGTATTTCATTTGGGAACCCAAAGGTTATGAATGAATCCTTAGGAGATGAAACCCATTCCTTACCATGGGTTAGTTATTTTCAGTATTGATATATTTCATATTTGGCATTCATGATAATGATAATATAATGAGGTGACAGGTGCACCCGAAATTATATAGCACAATATGAATGTTTGATTTTGACGAGTGCTCCTGGAATTATTCCGTACTCCAATGAATTGGGTATATTGATGAAAATCATGAGTAAATGTGAAATGATGTGTGAACAGGATTCTATCTTGGTTCACAAGTATTTGTGGTATTTAACCACTAAGACATGATGTTTCATTTTTATGCATTGTCACATTTCATGTCTTTTATTTATGCTTCTCTCTTGTTCATGAACTTTTTCCTATTTCAAGATTTCTCTCACCCCACAATATACTATTTTTATTTATCCTCTTACTAGGATTTCCCCTCACCCCTTTTTATGTATATCCTCATGTGGCTACATGTACTAAGGAGAGTACATGTGCCAACAAGATGTTATAGAAAAGGAAAGTAAATAAATGTTTATTCTTGATGTTGTATTTGTTATATACAGTCCTTGTTTTTCCGAGACACTAAATCATTAGATCATCTATGTGTAATATTATTATGTTTTTTATCTTTAAAATTATTTAATAGTAATGTAATAAATGTCTGGGATGCTATAGTTGGTATAATAGGAAAGGTTTAGTAAATTTGGGAATTATGATTAACAAAACCTAGAGAAACCAGTAACACGAGACTAATTACAAATACACACACAAGAATATTTACATAGGGATCCCATATGTTATATTTTTGGTATTATTTGTTTTAATGAATGTGTTATTCATGACTTGTTTACTTATATTTTGTTCGAACCATTTCTATTTTATAAAAATGTGGGAACAAGGAGAATTCATTCCAACAACTCGTGCGAGGGACAATGCAACGACTGCCCGAATGACATCCCCATTGATTTGGAATTTGGAGCTCAAAACATCATGGCGATTCTCAACCAATTATCTAGGTTATAAACAATAACCATAATAATGGAGAACATCCTCTTTCACCAAAGAGGGAGAAACTTGCTATCTAATGTTCTATGCATCAATGACCACCAATGTTTAGTGGATCTTCTGATCCACTAGTTGTGGAATAGTGGGTCAACTCCATGGAGAAGATATTTTTTCCTTAACTGTTTTGAGATGGAGAAGGTGACTCTAGATTTTTATCATCTAGATGGAGATGCTGATCAATAGTGGGATTTGATTAAGAACACCAAGCCAAGGAAGGATATTGAAGAGAAGGAATGGTAAGACATTAAGATGATGTTTCATAAGAAGTATATCCCATGAAATATTCATATGAATATAGAGACAAAATTCATAGAGCTCAAGAAAAATGAATGATAATCTATCAAAACCTATGAAGAAAATTTCACAAGGCTTGTAATGTACGCATCTGGTAAAATTATCAATAATGATAGAGAAATTGTTAGATTATTTAGTGGATTAAAACGACTCCTTTGAATTGCTCAAAAAATTCATGAATTTGGGAGTTATGAAGAAGATGTTCAATGTGACCTCAAAGTGGTGATGGATTTTGTAGAATGGTAATATGGATTTGCGAATATGAAACTAAAGATGGAGTTTCAAGATGGAGGATCTAATTGCATAAGTGTGAAGAAAAATCAACAACCCACAGGAAAAAAATTTGGGATGTTGCACAATGGGAACTGGATTAGATGGATGTGGATGTTCTTAATGTTTGGGAAATAAGGACACCATGCTAATGAGCACCGAAAAGACATGAAAATGAAGGATAATGTCCCAGGAAAAAAGATAGAACCACTCATGGTTCAATGCTACAACTGTAGGGAGCTTGGGAACTATTTATGTCACTGCACTAATCCTCGAGATCTCGAGGGTAATAAATGTGAGCAACCACAAATGAAAAAAGGAAAAGGGAAGGCTTAATCCATCAATACTGCGGAGGTGGAGCATGATAATGAATTCATACAAGGTACACTTCATATTCATTGAAGAATGGGAAATGTCTTATTTGATTCTGGTTCTAAGCATTCCTTTATAACATGCATGTTTTCTAGAACTATAGAATCGAAGCCCCAAAACCCTTAAGTGTAGATATATATAAAAACACCAAGTTGTGCAATAATTGAAACCCAAGTGTTTTATTCTTCTCTGGTTGGCGTTTGTGGGAATATTATTCCAGAAAATCTCATTATACATCCCTTGGTGGAATTCAGCACTATAATTGGAATGGATTGGCTCTCGTTATATAGAGAACATATCAACTATCTGGAAAAGAAAATATCTTTTCATATTCTAAACCATCCCATGCTCATCAACAAATGCAACGAATCTTCTTAGAAAAATAATTCAATGGTGTGAGTATTGCTTCCCAATGAAGAAGCATACCTCATCCAAATGGTTGAGTTGAAGGATTGAGGAAACCTTGAAGAAATCCCAATCACGAGTGAATATGACAATGTATTTTCCAAAGAGTTACCCGGAATTCCTTCGGATCATGAGGTAGATTTCTCAATTTGAACTCATTCCTAGAGATACTCCTATCTCAAAGTTTCTCTATAGGATAGATCTTATCGAACTGGAGACGTTAAAGATGTAGCTGCATGATAATCCGTTAAAAGGGTTAATATGCCATAGTGCATCACTTGGGGTGCACCATTGCTCTTTGTGAAGAAGAATGATAGAAAAATCAATCTGTGTATCGCTTATCGAGAAATCGACAAGATCACCATAAAGTAAAAGAATCATCTCCCAAGGATTGATGACTTGTTCGACCAGTTATCATGATCTTAATACTTCTCAATGGTGGATCTTCATTTTGGATGTCATTAGGAAAATGTAAAGAAGGAATAAATTCAGAAAACTTCCTTCTGTTCAAGGAATGAGAACTATGAGTTTTTTGTGATGCCCTTAGGACTTACTAATTCCAATGCACTCTTCATGGATTTAATTAATATGGTATTTATACATTACCTCGACAATTTTTTGGTAGTTTTTATTGATGATATTCTCATCTACTCCAAGAGAAATGAGAAACATGAAGAATATCAAAGGCTTGTGTTGGAGACTTTGAGAGAGGAGAAATTGTATGCCACATTCAGAAAGTGTTACATTTGGATAAAACATGTCACGTTATTGGGGAATTTGAGGACAAGTGAAGGAATTTATGTGGATCCTTCAAAAAAAGTAGATTGTGGAATGACCCAGGACAACTAGTGTCATATAAATCCATAGGTTTCTTGGATTAGCTGGGTACTACCGACATTTTGTGAGAGATATCTCATGATTATCAAGCCCGCCTAACTAATTTAATATGAAAAGGGGTAAAGTATTTCTAGATGGATGAATGTGAGGGAAGCTTCATGGAGATAAAGAGAATACTGATCACTGCACCTATAATCACAATAACAAAATGTGGAGATTGTTTTCTGATATATATTGATACTTCAATGAATGTCTTGGGTTGTATACTCATGAAAAATGAAAATGTGATACCCTACGCCTCACGACAGTTGATGATCAATGAGCAGAACTACCAGACACAACATCTAGAGATGGCAGCTGTGATTTTTTCCTTGAAAATTTGGCAGAACTACCATTACGGTGAGAATTGAGACATATACACTGACCGAAAGAGCCTAAAGTATATATTCATAGAAAATGATCACAACATGCATTAAAGGAAATGGTAAGAGAAAATGAAGGATTATGATTACTCTATTCACTACCATTCTGGAAAGGCGAATAAAGTAGCTGATGCTCTAAGCAGAAAATAACTCGCTACTCTATACATGTTATGGATTGAGAAAGACCCTATCTTCTCAGATATGAAAAGAATGGATTTGGAAATCATAAGGGAAGGGGATACATCCTACCTTTCCCAAATGGTTGTGTAATCATCCATACAGGAGAAGATTAAGGAAGCACAAAGGTATGATGTGGTGATACCAAAGAGGGTTAATGCAGTAAAGGAAGGGAAGATGCAAGAGTTCCATATCGATGATGATGGTGTTATTATGCTTCGAATGCATCTCTGTGTGACTTCATCATCTGGGATATATAAGGATCTATTGGA
Source organism: Viscum album (assembly GCA_963277665.1). NCBI lineage: Eukaryota > Viridiplantae > Streptophyta > Magnoliopsida > Santalales > Viscaceae > Viscum > Viscum album. The sequence goes on from OY728130.1 coordinate 806,597,169, forward strand.
TAATGCACATATCTCAACATTCTCAATCCATCCTAGGAGTACCAAAATGAATCATGATCACCGAGAACACTTTTGGTGGGATAACATGAAGAAGGAGATTGCGGAATATATATCAAGGTTCTTGGTCTGTTAGCAAGTTAAAGATGAGCGACAAAAGTCCAATGGTATGATGCAACCATTGAATATACCCATGAGGAAATGGAAAATTTTTACTAAGGACATTGTCATGGGTCTCCCAAAGACATCGAATGGAAATAATGTGATATGGGTTGTGGTGGACCGACTCACCAAGACTACCCATTTTATCGATATTCGGGAAGATCTATTTCTTGAACAACTTGAAATGATATATGTGATGGAAGTGGTGATACGACATAGTGTTCCAATCACAATTGTCTCTAATCATGATCCAAGGCTCACATCTAAATTCTAGAGGATCCTTCATTATTCATTGAGTACTGAATTAAATTTCAGCACGACCTATAACCCCTAAACCGATGGCCAGTCTGAATGAACTATTCATCCTCTTGAAGATATTATTAGAGAATACTCTATAGAATTCAATGGTGGATGGGATCAACATCTCCCATTGGTAGAGTTCTCATACATCAATAGCTTCCACATGACTATTTAGATTGCTCCGTATAAAGCTCTGTAAGGAATGTGATGTAGAACACCAACCAGTTGGGATGAAGTTGGAGAAAAAAGATACATGGACCCGATCATGTTCAAGATAAAACAGCGAAGGTTCAAGTCATCCATAAACAAATAAATGCCACTCAATGTCTACAAAATATCAATGCGAAAAACCGTCGAAGGGACTTGGTGTTCAATGTTGGAGATAAATTCTTCCTTCAAATATCTCCATGGAAGAGAGTCAAGGTATTCGAGTAGAAAGGGATGCTAATACCAAGGTATATTGGACCCTTTGATATCCTTAACCACATATGATTCGTGGCCTGTCGTCTTGCACATACACCGAATATGACTCAATTTCTTTTTTTTTTCACGTATCACCTTTGAGAAAGTATAATACCTGGTCCCTTACTAATCTCATAGGTGTTGCTGCTGGAAGATGATCTCTCCTATGAGGATAATCTAGTAAAGATTCTAGATCAGAGTGATAAGGTTATATGAAACAAGACAGCCCATCATGTTAAAGTGTTATGGAGGAATGATATGTTTGAGGAAGCATCATTGAATCAGAATAGGCAATGAAGAAGAAACACCCTCACCTATTTGGGCAATGTTAAATTTCAGGGGTGAAATTTGATAAGGGGGGAAGAATGTAACATCCCCAAGTTTTTCAATTGAAATTCCATTCATATAATTATGTCATGAAATACCATTAAAACACAACATAATGAACTACTAAGTTCTAAGTGACCATTAAACATAAGTTTGACACTTATGTGTTTTGAATATTGAATATCTGACATACACGGTTGCGTTGAAGATGATTTTTGGAGTCCAATAAAACAAAAATACTTATTGGTGAATAGTATCCTATCCTAATGAATAGTAAACCAACCTTATGAATAGTGATATTCGATAATTAATAGTAAACTTAATTATGATATTATAAATATAATATTCATATGAAAGTATGATGTACCTATATATTAGAATAAGTAAATTAATGTTTTAAAACTATTTTTAGTAATAATCCATGATTTTAATTAAATATTAACCTAATAATATTTAGGAAATTAATTTTTAAAAATGGACTTCATTTTTGGATTTTACACGTCAAAAAATGGTTGGGGTAAATTTTTGGTATTTTATTGAAATACATGAATTTTTTTTAACAGTGAAATACCATAATTTACAAAAATAAGTGTAATAAGATAATTATAGAGTCATGTATGATGTTCTGCTGATGTAATCCAACCTGGTTCGGGATCACATGCTAAAATTACTGTTAATGTTCATTCAATACACACTATTCCTTGTTATAGGGGAAATTAATAAACTAATGAATTTTATATTAAGGAAACCCCTCTCCCTTCCACTATAAAAACCACCCTTCACACCCTCATTTCCTCACACCCCTAAAGCTCCATGACTTCTCTATAAACCGCTAGACATCTTCCCTAGACCCTCTCCCAAGTTCAAGAGCTGTTGGTGTCATTAAAAGACCAATCCTTGCTTCCTTGAGGAGAATCTCAAGAGGAGGATTTAAGAGGTAATTTCTCTCCCTCTTCTCCATTAATTTCCTTTCAATTTCAAGTTCATTTGATGATCTCTTTCAACCAATCTTCATACAAATGGTATTGTAAATCTATTATTATAATTTTACTGCATTTTTATGATGCTAATGGTATATTATATCATGAAAACCCCATTCCCTCTTCATTTTATTTTATTACTAAAAACGTTCTTCGTTGGGTGTAAATTTATCACGTTCAAGAATGATATGTTTTCTTCTTCCATATCTACCTTCAAATCTGGTCATGTAACCATTTTTATGGTTGAACTAGAATTTTTTATATGTATAATTCCCTATTTAATGTTCTTGAACAAGATTTTGACCATATTACTAGTGATAAAAATAAAACAAGTTCATTATGATTGAAAACCGTTCAAACTAACCCATAGAATCATCATATTATTCTTATATAATGATTTATCCACATGGATCTTAAATGATTCATTATATGATCATTAAAACTCTAGTAATATAATTAATAACATGTGATTTCATTTTTAGATGTTTTCCCATGTTACACCCGAACTTCAATTTAAGAATACAAGTGAACCACTCAAGAAAACCATACAAAAAAACATTCTAGAACAATGTTGTTTTTAAACTCTATATCTCAAGAAAACTCACATAAAATAACTTAATAAAACCATAATGATCCATATTAATGAAAAAAGGTTATGGATTTCTAATTAATCAAAATAATTTTATTTCACTTGAAATTAAAGAGAAGGAAGCATTCAGATTCAAGGTAAGTGGAAAATCTCAAACTCAATTTTCATTCTTCGGGTTCTCCCTCTTTCACACCAATTTGGTATGGTCACTTAATAAAAACAATTTTTCATCATTATGTCACCTTTTATGTGATATAAATGTTTTCTATTTATGTTTATGTGGATCCAAATGATTTCCAAACGAACCATTCTTTTATGAACTCAACTTTTACCTCTCTTTCTTGGTTGATGGTTCTTATATCATGTACGGTGTTCCCGATTTCTTTTGGGAACCCAAAGATTATTAATGTGTCTTTATGAGATGTAACCCATTACTTTACATGGGTTATCTATGTTCATTATTGATTTATGTTCTATGTGGCATGCATGATAATGATAATATTATGAGGTGACGGGTGTGCCCAGATTTATATAGCGCAATATGAATGTTTGAATGTGATGGGTGTTCCCGGAAATATACAGCACTCTAATGCATTGGGTAATGTGATGAATCTCATGAGTAAATATGAAATGGTGTGTGAACAAGATTCTATCTTGGTTCACAAGTATTTGTGGTAGTAAACCACTAAGACATGATGTTTCATTTTTATTCATTTCCACATTTGAAATATTTTATTTATGGTCATCTCATGTTCGGGAACTTTTTCTTATGTCTTGATTATGCCCACCCCATGCTATATTTGTAATTTAGAAGTCCTATTTGGTCTATTAATTTATGCAAATGTGGGGTTGGAGGTGTTCTGGGAGTTCAAGGTGACTATTCCCACCACTTTTCCAAATTTACTGTTCTATGAATAGTGTTTCTAGTTTTATAAATTATTCTATCGGTAGGTTTATAGTAATGGTAGGTGTACAGTAATGATAAGTGTATAGTAATGATAGGTGTATTCTGTTTCACAGATCGGTAGGTGTACAATAATGGTAGGTGTACAGTAATGGAAGGTGTACAGTTACAGTTGTTGTACAGTGTTTCACAAATCTGTTTCCCAGATTGGTTTCACAAATCAGTTTCATAGATCGGTTTCCCAGATCGATTTCATATACCGGGAGGTTTACAATAACGATAGCTGTATAGTAATGGTAGGAATACAATGTTTCACAAATCAGTTCTACAGATCAGTTTCACAGATCATTTTCACAGATTGGTAGGTGTAATGTAACGGTAGGTGTACAATGTTTCACAGATCTATAGGTGTACATTAATGGTAGGTGAACAGTGTTTCTATATTCCTACAATTTTTCCCCATTGAAGATTCCTTTGATGTGAAATACATTTATAGCCTTATTTTAGGGTCGATTCAAAGACCATAAATCCTATATTAATTACTCTTATGGCTTGGGATGTTTTTACTTGGTCAAATCATGTGGGTTAATGCGATCCGATTTTAATGGGGAATTAAGCGTTTCTTAAACTGTAATTCCATTAAATCATCAAAATAGACAAGATATCATCCTCTATTGTTCTTATTCTTTTTTCCTGGCTATTAGAAGCTATATCCTTCTAATCCTTTCTCTAGGAGTTTCATAATGAAACTTTACTCCTCGGATTGGTTTTGCTCTGTATTGATACAACCAAGTTGTATCGGACAATCTTTGATATAAGGTATGATTTTATCATCATTCTTTTAGGGTTCATATTCTCATGTTTCTCCTTTCCATATTATTTCATGTAATCTCCATACTTTTAATTAAGTATTCTTGGGTTTTTGTTTGTGCGGTCGTATTGTGGTATCCTCAGTTGGATGCAGTTGTCGTGATAAGAAGCGATTGTAACCCTTTGTGTAGATAAAGAGCGTTAAGAATATTTTGAGGTTGAGGATTCATTGCTTCTCTTTTCCTTTACATGAAAATGTATTATTATCATGTTTAATCCCACTGGATGATAATGTAATTGACATAATAAATATTTTAACCAGATAAATAAATTGATATAGATCGTATGATATTTTATAATGTTTTTCAAGATAGTGTGATATCTATGCATTCTTTGATTAGCTATTCATTCTTGATGGAAAGAGGTAAAGAATGTAAATTGGGATTAATAGATAATTATTTAATAAAGATAAAGAGGTATGTAAACAAATCTAGTTATTGATTTAATTTTGATTTCAACCAAATTGGTGCAGTAAGCTTGTTTATTTAATGTGATAGCTTACTGATTAGGTTTCTAAAATTTGGAACCTATGAGAAACAAATCTGTTAATTCAATATGTATTACTGAACTGATTGTTTGATAATTCATTAAATATTTCTTAGTTACCCTCTTGATTGTTAATGGGCCAAGAGCCCCATTGATGTGATGTTGTATTCCTACTTCTTGGGATGTGATGTGATCCTGGATTGTTATGGTGATATGTGGGGGCATGGAGGCTTTTGGTTGTCGTAGAAAATGATGCCTAGAGTGGCAAGATGCATCGGTTTATGCATGTGGGTGTTGGGGAGGACACCAAGGATGATAGAATGGATTGGATGTGATGGTTGGATGCTTCGTGAATTTGATTAGTTGTTTATCTACTTTACTTCTCCCCACTACTCAAGGCAGCTGGTCTTACTTACCATTCATCCAAAAGAGGAAAAGACAGGCAGTGTATGACATGTGATTTCCATGTTTCTCTATTTAAGGAAGGATGGGTTTATGCTATTTCTATAAGAAGGAATGACATAACGGGTATAGCATCTACTCACCATGTTGATCCCCCTTGGGTTTAGTAGCATAAAATGTTTTCCTACAATTCCTGTGAATGTGGGAAAGTAATTCTATCATGAATAATTGAATAAATTGTGTTAACCCATGGGGATGGAGTTGTTGGAAAATAATTTTGAGGTTGTAATTTTGAAGGAACAGTTGACTTGGGTATGATGATAATGAAATTTAATGTGGAATTGTTCATGGTTAATTAATGTTTAAATAATTAATTAACGTACACTAGAACTGATAAAAAGGGAATGTAGTAATCAAATATAGGTCATTAAATGGTTATGTGCTTATAGGATGCCTTTTCATTGAATAGTAACCTAATTTCAGAGAGATGTTATCTACAGTTGTGTCTAAGACTACCCCCTTTGGCACTGCTCGCTTCTCTTGGTTTCAACTTGTGCTGATAGGCACATTAGTTAGTTTTTCACATTTATGTTTGTATAGGGCTGTAATGGATTGTGGTTATTCACACACATATATTCTGGATATAGTTTTTTATATACTACTATTGGTGTAACGTGTATATGTTATGATGGCTTGAGGATCCTTACTCATTGTATGGGCTATAATGTACTGATGATTAATACCAGACCTATGATACATGCTATGCGAGATTTGGTGGGTCCCAAAAACTACCTTGTTAATTTGGTGTGTGGATGTCATGGTTTTGTTGCATGGGGTTCATATTTTGGTGCTTTGCCCAGGTGTCTGCGGGCAAGCCTTTTTGGAGAGAGATGCTCTAGACTTGCGACGTTGGGGAAAAGAGGTAAACCAGTGTTGTAGTAGTAGCTTTTTACCCTTGATATTCTTTATTATATGATATATTATTATATGTGTTACTTGCTAAGAGTATCCATGGTGAGTTTGGGAACATAGTATATCTATTAAGGTGACTTGTTAGATTCACATGTTGTTCACTATGCTTTAGCATGATTTCTTTACCTTTTCATGAGTGGCTTTGGGAGGAACCTACTGAGTATAATGTTATACACACCCTATGTATATATAAACTATTTTTCAGGTCACATGGATCGGGTTAGAGATCAAGCTCGTTTCTACTAGCTTGGGGTTGCAGGAGGTGTTCGGGCTTGTGGTTGCTGCTATTTTTAATTTCTTTTGGGTACTTGTAGTTTTTTCCCCAACAGTTATATTAACTTTGTGTGGAAGTACATACGTACACTTGGGTTTCATTTATATTTCAGTTCTGATTTGGAGTTGGTTGGGGTTTATCTTATCTCTCTCTACCACATGTGTTCTCTTAGAGGGTAATGACTCCCGTTTCTATGTTTATTATACCCTTGGTGGTAGTCGCCAACCCGGGGCCTACTGAAGGAATGACATGGGGGTAATTATCTCCCTTTTCACATTGTCGACCCAGGAGTGGTAAAATTTTTGGCGATGGGGTCATGAAACAGTGGTATTAGTGGTCTGGTTGAGGGAAAGGATGGAGTTTGGAGTTAGGGACATGTGAGTTTTCATGGGTTGGTAGGGAAACAATGCCATTCTTGTTTAGAAAATGATGTAAACACTGGAGACCGACTAAGAAATAGGCGTTTAGGGCCCCCTATGATTTAATGTATGGAACGTTATGTTTACAATGGCTACTAAACAAGGTGATACTACTAGAAGGGTAAAGACCTAGGAATGAATCATGCATCATTCTTCCTTACACCAGTGTTTGAATGGGTTGATCTTGGGATAGGTTAACCTAAAATGAATAAAAGAAATTAAGTAATTAATTAATTTTGATTCTTCCATATATTATGTTTCTAACTCTAATGGACGTTATTTTATAGGTATGGCTCCAGGTCGACGACCTCATCAGGTTTGCATAGAAAATGACCAACAATCTGTTCCAGCAGATTGACTTAGGGTATTGTTTGATGGCGACAACACTTGGAGGAAGAAACTCCGAGAGTTTTAGTGCCACAGTCTGTAGAAGTATGATTGTTCTATTTCAGATGCAGTCATGGAATAATGGTTAAAGGAGGCCGATATCGGCTTCAGTTTGATTCATTCATGGAAGGAGAACTAGGTTTCCTTGGTTGTTATAATGCTACATGGTGTAGTGAGGTAGTGGTGGTTCATGTTCTGTGGGGATCGTGATGTGTCATCAAAATCATGGGAGGAGTTCCGTGAAATGTTTATAATCGAGTTTCTTTCTTCGACTGCGAAGGAGTCCAGCCGTCAGGAGCTTCTTACCCTTCAAAAGGGGAGCTCCTGTGTTCAATATTTTTGAATCTGTTTCAAGAACCTTTTATGATATTCTTCAAACCTATTACCAGATGAAGAGGCCAGGATGAGGCATTTTGAGTTGTCTTCGCATCTAGATATCCACTGCCAGGTCACCCCATTTATACTGAAGACATATCTTGAGGCACTAGAAAGGGATGAGGTTGTCGAGAGGACCTTGTCCAGCACTTGATAATGACAAGAGTGGAATCAACAAGATTCATCACGAAGCAGAGGTGTGTTTCGGTGTTACCAGTTTTTAGGGATGAAATGTTTCTGTTCAGCCGAGGGTTGGTCCCAACCCTTCACATCTAGTTTCCCTAGAGGCAACAACTCTTAAGACTATGATAAGGGATCAGGATGTTGTTTTTCTTGTAGTGGTCATGAACTTCAGCAGTAGGACTGCCCGATCTTTCAGAGTGGTCATCGTGCACCGGGCGCTATGTTCCAGGTTCCTCCATTGAGGCAGTTCTAGTCAAGGAAGCATTAGCCAGTTGCACTAGATTTATATCAGCACAGTGTAGATGGGGCAGGCACAGTACTGCCCCATGACGCTCCCTGTCCTCCGAGAGTAGAGCACAGTCGTGGTGGTGGACATCATCAGGGTTAGAGAGGCTGCTTCATGCCCTAGCATTGGAAGCTCTAGGCAAGCCATACGTCGTTCGAGGTACTCATTTCTTGTTTTCTACCATGGTATATTCCTTGTTCGATTCAGGAGCGACACACTCCTTCTTATCACCTACCCTTTTCCATGCTTTCAGACATGAGGTAAAGAGGCTTCCAGTGCCCTTTTTATTGACTATGCCTATTGGAGGTCGAGCTGACTTGTTTGAAGTGTGTAGAGACTATGAGATAGTGTTGGGGAAACACCAATCTTGTGGATATTTTCTATGTTTACAAATACTACCATATAATGTCATCCTCATCATGGATTAGTTGTATTCGGTGCATGCTATCATGGATTGCTTCATGAAAATGGTCATCTTCATTTGTGTAGATAGATGGAATGTGGTGTTTTTTGGTGATTGAGACCCTTGAATGGGTTATAGGTGTGTTCTATCCTTATCAACCATGATGGTGGAGATGATGCTGAGTTCTTCAGAGGTTTAGCAGTTGGCGTTTCCTAGGGTCATAATGAAGCACCCTGATGTCTTTCTAGAAGAGTTTGTACCATTAACCCCTCGACGAGAGATCGAATATGGGATTGAGCTATAGACAGGAGTGTCTTATATCTATATCTCTCCATATAAGATGGCCCCTTATGAGTTACAAGTGAAACGTATACAGCTTCATGGTCTGTTGCAGTGCGGTTTTGTTCGGAAAAGTGTGTCACCATGTGGTGCACCAGTTTTTTTTTGTGAAGATGGAAAATGGTAGTTTGTAGTTTTGTGTCGATTATCATCGCATAAACAAAGTGAAAATAATTAATTTCTATCCTATTCCATGTATTGATGATTTATTTGATCAATTGAAGGGTGAAAGTTCATTCTCAAAGATCGCATTGCGGTTGGGATATCATCAAATGTGTGTGAGGGATGAGGATATTCAGAAGACTGCATTCCATTGTCTTCATAGAAATTATGAGTTTGTTGTAATGACATTTCACATGAAGAATGCTCCATCTATATTCATGGGATTGATGAATCTTGTGCTCCATGATTTCAAGGACAAATTTGTGGTAGTTTTAATCCAAAACATCCTCATGCACTCCACATTGAATGAGGATCATGCAGAGCATCTATGAGACATTTTGGGAGTTCTTTGCCAACATCAGATGTACGTGAAGTTGACAAAGTGTTAGTTTTGGGAATGAGAGGTTCATTTCTTGGGGAATGTTGTGTCCCAACAAATAAAAGCTGTGGATCCCTCGAAGGTGGAAGCAGTTGTGTCATGGGCTGCACCTAAGACAGTGTTAGAGGTGCGAAGTTTCCATGGTCTCGTAGGATACTACCGGTGGTTCATAGCCAATTCTTCATGAGTTGCGAATCCTCTAACATCTTTGACTAGGAAGGATTAGGCATTCATATGGACTGATTAGAGTCAGGAAGATTTTGAGTATCTAAAGGTGAATTTATGATGTGCTCCAGTCCTTTGTCCTCCAGCTGAGGGAGTTCAATTTCATGTTTTTTGCAATTCTTCACATAAGGGGTTAGGCTGTGTTCTCATGTAGTAGAGGTTAGTTGATTCTTATAGGTTGCATTAGTTGTGTTACCATGAACGCAACTATGCCACCAATTATATTGAGTTGACATTCATTGTGTTTTCTATGAATTTGGGGATACATTACCTCATTATTGAGTGCATTGTGGTTTTCACAGATCATATGATTTTAAGGTATGTTTCTCCCAGCATGAATTGAACTTACGACAACATTGGTGCATGGAGTTATTACTGTAATACGACTTTGAAATATCATATACACCTGGAAAATGTAATTTTGTAGCTGATGCATTAAGTTGAAATTCATGTAGTGATGCTATGCGAGAATCTAGTGATTTCGGTATAGTTATGGAAGAACATTCATCATTTCATCTTGATATGGGAGATGATGGCGGTAGTGGTTATATCTTTCAAATGACGGTACAGTCATCCCTGGTATGGAAGGTGGAAGAGTCGCAGTTGGGAGATCATGAGGGGGAGGTCTGGAGAGACCGAGTTGTTTGTGGTGAGGACCCTGATGGTTGGACGGAGGATGAACAACAACGAGGGTTGTATCATGGAAGGATTTTTCCCCTTGATTATGTGCAAGACAGTTCTCCGAGAGTTCAATAGTTCTCCCTTAAATGTAAATCCGGGCATGACAAGGATGTACCAATCCTTGAGGATTCAGTTTTGGTGGCCAGGGATGAAGTGTGTGGTTGCGGAGGTTGTGACTCGATGCTTAGTCTTCTAGAAGGTGAAGGTTGAACACCATGTTCCTGGTGGTCTTCTCAAGACATTAGATATTTCTAAGTGGAAGTGGGAGGAAATCTCAATGTACATTGTTACATGTTTACCTCGATTCTCGGGAGGACGTGATACTATTTGGATGGTAGTGTATCCTTTAACAAAATCGGCCAACTTCATAGAAATCAAGGAGTCAAGCTTAGTGGATGTTTTGTTGATGCAGTATCTAGAGAAGGTGGTGAGACATAATGGAGTCCCTGGGATGATAATTTTAGATTGAGATCCTCTTTTTTACTTCCAGGGAGTGAAGAGGTCTCTAACATGATTTTGGTTCTAAACTATTCCTTAGCACTGCTTTTCACCCAAAAACAGATGGTCAGACAGAGCGAACCATCTAGAGTCTTGAAGACATGTTACACTCTTGTGTTCTTTATTTTGGAGGATCATGGATGAGGCACATACCCATATTGGAGTACGCTTACAATAATAGTTTTCACTCCACCATCGGTATGGCTCCTTTTGAAGCCATGTATGTCTGGCCTTATCGTTCTCCGTTGTGTTGGAATGGGGTCAGAGAGTAAGCAATTCTCAGACCAGAACTAGTGCAGAATACAATAGAGATGGTTCAGGTGATTCGTGATTTGATGAATACAGCACAAGATCATCAGAAATTATATACTGGTCAAGGAAGGAGGCCCTTATAGTTTATTTTTGGGGATCATGTGTTTATAATGGCGACTCCCCATCATGGGAAATGAAGGTTTGGCCCCCGCAGTATGATTTCTCCTCGATTTGTTGGGACTTTCGAGGTGTTATCTTGTGTTGGAGAAGTGGAGAATCTAGTAGCACTTCCCCCATAGTTGAGTTAGATACATGATGATTTCCATGTATCAGAGCTCTTTCATTATCTTTATGATGACTCCCACATTATCTATTGGGGAGAGATCGATGTTGATGATGATGAAACCTTCGAGGAGTGACCTGTGGAGATCCAAGACCGCAAGGAGAAGGTGTTGTGTGGTCATTCTATCCCCTTAGTTCATTTCTTGTGGAGACACGATGGCACAGAGGTGATTACCAAGGAATGTGAGTCACATATACATGATTATTACCTAGATTTGTTTGATGTTTAACTCTTTTCATGTAAGAATGTTCCCTTTATCGTTATACCTTTCAGGTTTTATTTATGAATTTTTTTATTGATTTTTTTCTTTCTCTCTTTTGAGTGGTATCTCGATGGGTGTTGGTTCGTACCCCATTTCTTGTGGTGGGTTTTGAATTCTTGAAGATGATAATGTTTTTAGAGGTATCTGATGTAATGTCCCGAACCTATTTGGTCTATTACATTGTGAAAATGTGGTGTTAGAGGTGTTCCAAGGGGTCAAGGTGATTATCCCTAGTACATAGCCAAATTTCCAGTTTTGTGAGTAGTGTTTCTAGTTTTATGAATTGTTTTATCTATAGATGTACAGTAAATGTAGGTGTACGGTAATGGTAGGAGTATAGTAATATTAGGTGTACAGTGTTTCACGGATCTGTTTCACAGATCAGAATGGGCACAATAATGTTAGGTGTCTAGTAACAGTAGGTGTATAGTAATCGTAGGTGCACAGTGTTTCACAGATTAGTTTCAAAGATCGGTTTCAAGGATCAGTTTCACAGATCGGTTTCACAGATCGGTTTCATAGACCTGTAGGTGTACAATAATGGTAGGTGTATAGTAATGGTATGTGTATAGTGTTTCATAGATCAGAATGTGTACAGTAACGAAAGGTGAACAATGTTTCCAACGTCTTACAATTTTTCCCCTTTGACATTTTCATTGACGTAAAAAACATTTAAAGCCTTATATCAAGGACTCTTAAGTCTGATTCAATGGAAATAAAACATATATTAATTATTCCTATGGATCATGATGTTTTTACTTGGTTAAACCACATGGGTTAATGTGATCCGATTTAAAGGGGGATTAAGCATACCTTAAAATGTCACCCCATTAAATCTTCAAAATGGACAACATATCATCCTACCTTATTCATGCTATTTTTTCATTGATATGAGATTCTATAACCTTTCAATCCTTTTTGTAGGAGTTTCACTATAAAACTTTACTCCTCGGATTGGTTTCTCTCAGTTTTGATGCAACCAAGCTGTATCAGTCAATCTTCGATATAAAATATCTTTTTATCTTCTTTCTTTTGGGGTTTATCATCTCCTGTTTCTCATTTACTTATTATGGCATGTAATCTCAATGCTTATAATGGAGTTCTATTGGGTTTTTGTTTTTGTGGTTGTATCATGGTATCCACTAGTGGATGCAGTTTTCGCGAGAGGAAGCGATCATAACCCATTGTGTGGATAAAGAGAATTTGGAACTGTTTGAGGTAGGGGATTCATTGCTTCACTTTTCTATTACGTGCAAATTTATTTTTATCATGTATAATCCCACTAAATGTCAATGTAATTGGAATAATAAATATTTTTACTGGATAAATAAATTGATATCGATCATATGATATTGCCTCATGTTTTTATAGATAGTGTGATATCTATGCTTTCTTTGATTATCTGTTCATTCTTGATGGAAATTGGTAAAGATCGTAAATTAGGATTAACTAATAACTGTTGAATAAAGATAAAGAGGTATGTAAATGAATCTGGTTCTTGTTGTAATTTTTATGTCAATCAAGTTGGTGCAGTAAGCTTGTTTATTAATTTTTATATTTTTCTTATTAGGTTTCCCGAATTTGGAACCTATAAGTAACGAATTAGTTAATTCAATATGTATTAAAGAAATGATTGTTTGATAATTTTTTAAAGGGTTCTGAGTTACCCTCTTGACTCTTAAAGGGAAAAGATCCCTATTGATGTGATTTCATATTCCTACTGCTTATTCTATGATGTGATCTTAGATGGTTGTGGTTATATGTGGGGTCATGGAGGATTTTGGTTGTGGGATTATATGATGCCTAGAGTGACTAGATGCATTGGTTTATGCATGTGGGTGTTGGGGAGGACACTAGGGATGATGGAATGTAGTGGATGTTATTGTTGGATGCTTGGTGAATTTGATTGGTTGTTTATCTACTTTACTTTTTCTCACTGCTCAAGGGTTCAGGTCTTACATACCCTTCTTATAAAAGAGACAAATACATCAAGGGTATGCCACATGTTTTTCTTGTTTAGCTTCTCAACGAAGGATGGTTATATGATATTTCTATAAGCAGCAAAGTCTCGACGGGTAGTACATCTACTCACCGTGTTGAGGCACCTTGTGTTTAGTAGCATAAAATGTATTTATATAATTCCTTGAAATGTTGTAAAGTTATTCATTAATGAATAATTGAATAAATGGTGTTAATCCATGGTTATGAAGTTGCTGGAACATAATGTTGAGGTTGTAAGTTTGTAGGAACAGTTGATTTGGGTATGATGTTATTGAAATTTAATGTGGAATTGTTAATGGTTAATTAGTGATTAAAGAATTAATTAACATACAATAAGACTAATAAAAATGGAATGAATTAATCTAATAATTCTCTTTAAATTATTGTGTGCTTATAGGATTCCTTTTCTTAGATGTAGCAGCTCGGAGTCTGAGAGACGTTAGAAGCAGTTGCGTCTAAGACTATGTAATTCCTATAGTGTGGTTGTGACATATAATATATCATGTACTTTTTGTGTTTATATTCAATAATCCACTCGGTCCATAAGTGAAACTGAGACCTCAGGGATTCTGATCCTTTGGTGTTATTTTCCCCAACATTTCGGTGGTCAAATAGATGGCTGACTACCCCCTTTGGCCCCACTCTCTACTCTTGGTAGTTACTGGTGCTGGCAGGCACATTTGTTAGTTTTCCCCATATATGTGTGTAGAGGGATGTAATGGATTGTGGTTATTCACACACATATATTCTAGATATAGATTTCTATGTACTAATATAGGTGTAACGTGTATAGGCTGTGATGGATTGAGGATCCTTACTTAGTGTATGGGCTCTAATGGCTTGATGTATAATACCCGACATATGATACACACTATGCGAGCTGTGGTGGCTCTAAAAAACTTCATGGTTACTTTGGTTTGTGGACGTGGTGGTTTTCTTGCATGGGGTGCATATTGTGGTGCTTCACCCAGTTGTCTGTGAGCTACCCGTTTTGGAGAGAGATTCTCAGGACTTGCGACGTTGGGGCAAAGCGAAAAACCAGTGGGGAAGTAGTAGTGGGGTACCCCAGATATTCTTTATTATATGATATAATATTGTTTTTCTTACATGGTGAGAGTATTCATGTGGCGGTTGGGAACTTAGTATATCTGTTTAGATGACGAGTTAGTTTCACTTATTATTCATTGTGCTTTAGCATTCTTTCTTTACCATTGCATTAAAGGGTTTGGGTAGGATCCTACTGAGTATACTATTATACACACCCTATGAATATATAAACTAATTTTCAGGTCACTTGGAGCAGGTTAGAGATCAAGATACTTTGTACTATCTTGTTGTTGCAGGAGCTGTTTGGGCTTCTAGTTGCTACTGTTTTAACTTTTTTTGGGTACTTGTAGTTTTTCCCTTCATTTTGTATTAATTTTTCATGGCATTACATATGTTCTATTTTTTTCATTTATATTTCAGTTCTAAGTTGGATTTGGTTGATGTATAGCTTATCTCTCTCTTCTACTTGTGTTTTCTTAGAGGGTAATGCCTCTTATTTGTGTGTTTATTATACCCTTGGTGCTAGTCTCCAACCCGTGGCCTACTGGAGGTGGGACTCGGTGGTAGTTATCTCCCTTTTCACATTGCTGACCCAGAAGGGGTACACTGTGTGGGGGGGGGGGTCGTGACAATATTCATATTATATGTCCTCATACTAGGCTTTTATCTCATCACTTATTATGTATATTCTCATATGGATACATGTACTAAGTAGATGGGATGTGCCAATAAGAATCTAGAGAAGAAGAAATTAAATAAATGATTATTCTTGATGCTGTATTTTTTATGTACGGTCATAGTTTTTCCAAGACACTTAACCATTGGATCCTCTACGTGTAATACTATTACGTTTTTTATCATTAAAATTATGTAATGGTAATGTATGAAAAGGCTAGGATACTATATTATTACCTGTTTATAATAACTATATTAACTATATATTCTGAATATACATGAAGACATAGTAAGAGTCAAATAATCTAAATAAGGTTTAATGCTAATTGATATGGTTAAATTTGAAACAAAAACATGTATAAAAACATTTTTTTAGACTATATCGAACAGTAATAATCATATCTTCAATTAAATTCATTTTGGACCTTTTGGAAATTTAAATTTGGTTTATAATAAAATAATATTTCAATGCTTCTTAAAGTTCCCTTCCTCCCTCTTCTAAATGGGCACCACCATTATGCCTGACTCACAACTCTAAAACCCCCTCGTTTTGTAAAAACTCATCCCCAATAATCCCCCAACATAATTATATTCCTTTTACAATCCTTACCTTAAGAAGAAGGAATTTTAAGATAGCGTTTTATCATAATGTCAAAAGGAGTTACCCGATTTGAGTTAATGTCTTCTATCAAGTAACATTCCATTATTTTACTTATCCACTAAATTTTCTATTATTATATATTAATACTTTAAAAAATTTATAGTAAATATACTAGGTTGTTTTAGGAGAATTAATCAAGCTACGATTATACACACCTCTATCTAATGGATTTAGAACATACATATTTTGTGGATGGTGAACAACTTCCTCACAAAAACCATTAGTCTTCAATTATCTCCTACCGCCTCTTATAGTGGCCATTTTTGTGGTAGTATAACTATATATGATATATATTTTATCTCTATTCTTATTTAATTTTTATTTTTAACATAATGTTATGCTTTTCACCTTGTATAAATATGATAATTACATTTGAGGTTGTGTGGACTACCACCAACTAAAAGTTATATGATTTGTTCATCATATACACAGAACTTATAAAGCTAGGATATAATGAACTTTTGTAACATATATAATAAATTATATAATACTTAAATTATAATAAACCTATTTATAAATATGATTTAACTTCATTAAATATGAATTAGAAATGAATGTAACATTCATGGGTATGTATAAATTGCTGTCTCCATATATGGTGCTTTTCATTTCATATCTACAAATAATATTGAATATTGGAAATAAATATATAATGGATATATATGATATATATATATATTAATAATATACTGTATAAAATACAATTTTGACTACATGAACATATTTTAATTATAACACGATCATTTTTGAATCAAGTAACTAATATCAACAAAATGATTGATATTAACATTAATAATTATGAAATTTTAATAACATAGAAATAAGTGATATAAAAGGAATAATAAACATGGAAACGTTTATAAAAAAAGTAAAAAATTAACTTATATTTATTCATCATGAAATTTTAGAATGAACGATTCTACTTAGATATGAGGTAAGGGAACCATTCACCCTCATCTTTTAGTCAATGAATTTTTTATGTTACGTATTTTTCTTTCCATTTTCATATGTTGGGACATGATTTCCTGTATCCTTATTTCAATAAATTTTATGTCAAATTGATGAAATACCCTTTGGTATCCCTTCAAATCATTTTTCGAATTTTAATGTGACGTTGTTAGGCTGTAGAATTTTCGTAAAGGACTTCGTCTCAATCTTCTTTCATTGAGCCATGTTTTTAAAAAGTACCCCCACCTTCTTTTATACGGTGTATAATAAATCCCATTGACATTTATTACCATTCAAATTGGAAATTGTTTCTATGAATTTTTTTACTAAATGATAAAAGGAATTTTTTTAATGTGTGTAGCAACAACGATATTTCCGCCATTGTGAGGTTTATATGATATTTGGAATTATTTCATGTCATGGTGTCTTTAAATGAAAAATAAATATAATATAACCTTTTACATATTTTGTGATTTAATATTGTTTTTAATGTGGATATAATAGTTCTATATATTGAAATTGTTTCTTCGAATTAAAAATGAAATTTTATGATTGAAATGTTGAAATATTAAAATCTATTATGTGTGATGATTATAGAATGGTACATAGACATATGACTGTTAGTTACATGATAAATAAAATGTCAGGTGGTTCCGTGATAAAATAACGGTGGGTGGTTACATTAGAACCTCCAATTCATTGGGTATGGTAGTTGGCAGTATGGGTGTTCTATTTAGTGATATGTGGAGAAGTTGAAAGTATGGTTCTTCCATTTATGAATGTTTATGAATCAAGTAACCAATTAATGATCTACATTTTTTTATATGGGTTTTATGGTAATATCTTCATTAGAAAATACGGGTATGCAATGAGATTATATTTAGTGATGTGTTTTTACAACATCTTTGAGGGGAAAATTATTAATTTATGATAAAGTATACATGGTTAACATGTTTTTTTTGAAAACTTATAGTTTTCCTTAATTATTTATCCATTACTGTGATTTTTATGATCATCCCATGTTTTGAATTTTTTTACAACAGATAAATATGTATAGGGTCAATGATGGTGTTAAGAAAAAGTCATGATGTCTTAAAAATGGAACTAGACATGTTCGTTTTCAATAGGTTCTGTTTTATAAAAAAATAGATCATGAGTATAAGTGTGTACTTATAATATTCAAGTTGTTATGTGTATGTTATGAACTAATTATCTAAATCCATAAATCTGAAAGGATCCTAAATGTGAATTATTAACTAAATTCAATATTATGTGATGTTCATGGATGGGGCCTTACACAAATCCCCCCAAAATGGATATTTTTTTCTAAATAGTGACAACATAAACATTTAAATTCTATAGAAGTTTTATGTACAAGAAGAGGTCAATAAATTATATTGAAACTAATAGCTATGATGTATTTTTTTCATGTGAATCTACCAAAATCAATAGATGTCAAGACTGTATGATTTTAGTGTTGGTGATTTTTTTGATATTTTATTCATTGAATTTCTTAAATTAGGTTTTTATTTTGTACCAAAGGTATAAAATTATGAAAAATAATTATTTTTTGATCAAATTAATTGGTTTTTTAATGGATCATGTGTTTTAAATACATGACTATTCCATCATGTTAATGGAATACAACAAAATAGCGATACAAATCCAAGATCCAAAGGTTTTGTTTCTTAAAAAAATTAGTCTCCTGCAACATTTTTAAATAACCAAACATTAAAATTTATTAAAATTTATCATATTTATCCTTATAAAACATTAAAATATCCTTATTACATTTTATTTCTTGTGTATAAATATCCATGAAAGGGCAGAGCTATGATCCAAATAAGGGTATTAATAAGGGTCATGAATTAATAGTAGACGGGTGAGAATAATCAACATCATCATGTAATTATCATAAGAACATCACCACAATAATGAATTAAACATTTTAGATAGTCATGGAATGTGGAATACAAATAAAAAAATAAAATTATGTCACAGATATCACATACAGCACATTACTGTGAACAAAGCATACAACATGATCACACAAAACATATTTGAACAAATCATGAGATCATAATTTTGAACATAGATATACTACTTTTAATACATAATAAAAAATATTTATGAGATACATAACATTAGAAAATTTATTTGGTATATATATAATCATGGGACCACCTTTCACATCATTAAATGATCATAATAATGCATACCACATGGAAGGATGTAAATTGAAGATGTGAAATAACCCATTGAAAAGAATGGGTTTTGTAAAATATTTCACATAAAACACTTAATCAAATAAATTTAGTATTCCCAAAGGATTACGGTAAACAAAACATTTTCATAAAGCACAATTTTCTTTTTTTAAGTATAAACATATTTATTCAAGAGATTTTTTTTGGAAATTGTCGTTCTTAAAAAAATTTAAATTTATTATATAAAATTTTATTAGATTAAGAAACAGTTATATATCTAGATTAAAATGGATATAATATTAATAGAATGGATTTTGGATATTCATGGAACCATCATATTGAAATCAATTTGAAATAAGAGATAATAGAGAAGACAATGTTTGGTTATGATATTCTATTAAACATAAAGGCCGATTTATATGCTCACTTTTAATAAAATTGAATATTACAATAGGATTATTGAAAAATTTGAGCATAATTTAAAATTTTAATTTTTTTAAAATATTTTTCAATTATAATATTTATGTTATATATCCTAATTTTTTTTGTTAATGTTGAAGTGTTTGGGGGTCATGATTTTGCAAAAAAATTTACTTTTTTCTTAAATTTATCCATTTTAATCACGGTAATTAATCCATAAGTAATTCTAATTATAGATGAATATAATATATATATTAAAATATTTCTATATTTTAATTAATATATTGAAACCTACTATAAGGGTGGTGAAATAATAAAAATTATAAAACATCTTTGGTGGTGATTAACTAGTTTTTTTTGTGAATGTTGTCTATAGAATGAGAAAAAGATTATAAAATATAAATAATTCAAGAAAAATAATATTTAAATTGTGATATAATTATTAATATATCAACAAATACCGAAAAATATATATTTGAAATTTTTTTGAATTAAAGATGTAAAATGAAAAGAACGATGATATTGAAGGAATAATTTATAAAAACATAGAAATTTTTCAATGATTCTTCAATTAAATAATAGTATAAATCATTAATTAATGTATATGATTTTTTCCTACACAACCCTAAGGTTCACTGTGGATTAATAATCGGTATGGTGTAGGTATTTGTATTTTGTGAGTAATAGAAGTTTGGTTACCCAAGAAGAGGGAGAGGGGATATAAATAATATAGGTGAGGGGTATTTTGAAATAAAAAATTGATTAAATTATATTATTAAATGTAATGGTAAACTCTCTACCCATTCTAAAGAGGTATTTTCTTTAATAATAAATTGAGGCTTCGAACCCAATCTTTTAAAAAAAACTTCTTTATAATTCAAATTCAGTAGAAAATAAAAAATGAATGTGGAAAAAAGTGAAAATGTGTTTTAAAGGAATAAATTCCCATTTAGACATCAGAATGTTATATTTACGTTTGTAAATCATGTTTATAATATTTTTATAGATAGATTTTCAAATTAAATTTTTTTAAAGATCCATAAAAGAAATAAATTATTATTTTCATATTAATTATTGAATAGTGTATTTTTGGATACAGAAGTTGTAGAAAAAAAAATTATTTATTCTATTTACATGCTAATCAAATTATTTTAGAAAATTATTGAAATCAAACATGGATAATTATTATAGGATGAGTTAAAAAATTAAATAAATTTTATCAAATAAATAATATTTCGTATGTTAAATTATTTTTTAATATTAGAAATATTATTTTTTACAAAATACCTTAAAATATAATATATTAATAATATGATTGTATTTTCTTATAGATGTCTTATTTATGATATTTATTTTATGGGTTTTTATTGTTCATATTCATTTAAATTATTGATGATAAATACTATTTATATAACTAAATTTAATTTTGAAGTCAACTTACTATTCAAACTATCATGTTAGTATTTCAAATGGTTATATTACTATTCCAAATAGTAAGGATACTATCATAATGGGAATAGTATTATTCTATTGGTCAATTTTCCTCCTATATATACTACATAATTCCTTTATTCATTATTCATTATAATTTACCTTAGAGTTCTATATTTTGATTTTATTACATGTCTATTTCTATTCTAAAACCTTTTTAGTAGTGATATTTTTTGTATTGATATTATAATTGATCATGTATATCCAAATTTTTCTATTGATTTAATTGTATTTTATTTGTTTTCTACTGTAATATTTAGAATTTGGAAGGTTTTAGTTTGTGAATAAGGTAATTATTTTAATTAGCGAGTCAAATTGTTTTTTATCTATGTAATCAATGTGTATAAAACATATATAATATAATATAACAATAAATTATTATGGAAACAATTATCATTGAAAATTTTTGGTTCATTTACTAGTGTGACCAAATATTATCTATGGGTAAATTTAAAATCCTTTATATTTTGAAATCCACACCTACTGATGTTGTTCAACCAATACAAGAATCAATGTTTCATCATTGTAATTAAACTCAGTGGGAATACTCAATATTAATAATTTATCAATTATTTTATTTAAATTCACTAGTTTCGATTTATTCCTATCATGTTTTTCTCAATAGAGTGTACCAATACATCTTCAATTATTTTTTCATATATGGTTATCTCTATACAATCTTCATTCACCTTATCACCATATCGTAGTCTGTAATAAAATTTAATATTTAGGGGAACTATATGCTCATAATCATGGACATGATGTTGAATATGTATGTGTTCTTCTAAAAGATATGCATAAAAAATATTAAAAATAAATGACTCCTCTAAATTGTGTTATTTCCCAATAGTCGCATCTTGTGCATTATTTATGTGGTTTTTTTATATAATATTTAAATATTTGAATACATAAATATGATCCAAATCATCATCTACATTAGATAGTTTTTGGGAATCACTATCATTATTCTAAAATTCCGAGAATATATCATAATAATATTTTGTTTTATATGTATTTAAGGATCTATTGGTTTTATCGCAATTATGATTAATTTATTTTTCAAATAAATTTTCATATTGAGATATAGTTGGAGTCTTTTTCAAATATATATTTATGATTTCATCCCCTCCAACTCATTTTTTATGTAATCTTAATTAATATGTTGAACAATTAATCATAACTAGAATAATAAATTGGGGATCCTCATATAGAAGAAAAAACAACTCAGAATAAAATTAAGACCTTATTAATGATTCATCATCAATCATAATATACATTTTGCTGATGCATAATATCATGTTTCATGGTAGGGTTAAAATTCCATATGCCCTATAGGCCATATATTTCCATTTATTTTTATAGGCACTAAACTATATATATTAATCTATTGAGTTTTCATTTGATAAATAAGTGATATAAAACATTTTATTGAAGTTATTAGTAATTTTTACCTATTTTTAGACATATATCCATTTTTATTGAGTGTGTGTGTCTCAAATGTTTCACATGATTAACTTTTATGGTACGTTTCAGGAACAAATAAATTTCTCACTTGCATAGATTTTTCCCCTAATGGTATATCAGAACAAAGAGTCTCAATAATATTAACCAACAAGAAGCCAACATTTGGCGTTTTATTCATAATGCGGAATAATAACACAAAATACTAACCTATATGAATATACTAATAGGTTGGTGGGTCTGATTAAAATCAATAACCTAAATTAAAACCAAATAAAAAAATATTAAATTTTGTTAAGAATTTGTAATTATCGATTTTATCCTTGTATGAAATATTCATAAATCTTATTGTTAGTGATGAAGACGGATAAACAAAATAATGTTATATTCTACTCTCAGATAATCATGATTAATGAATGCATTGACATTTTAAATTTTTTATATACTCTTAGTAGACTGAATATTAATTTGAAATATTTTAATGATTTCAAAATATAATGAATTTTTTTTATAATTATTCCCCATAAGTATATTAGGGATTACATACTGATGGGTGTACATCTGATAGAAAATGACCACAAGATTTTATTTTTTCCACTTCCATTTAACATTGAGACCTTCCTAATCCTCTCAAAATTGGTCTTCAACCATTATGGGCCATAAATTTAAATTTTAATATAATTTTTTATGTGATGTAGTATAATTATCATTGTATTCAACCATATCCAATTTCCTTGTATATAGTTAATGAAATGATGATGATGTTTGAATAACTTAACTCATTAATTATTATAATATATCCCTATTTTATGGAGATGAATCCAATTAATATGTTATTAGATTTTATATTTTTTCATTATAAGAGGGAACCAATTGGGTAATTGGGCCATAGGGATGTTATTTAGGATTAGCATATTCACTACCATGAGAAGGACCTTTAATGCATATACTATGAGGATGAAATTCAAGGATGTTTATTTCATTGTCATCAAGAATGTGTGGAGATTCAGTTTAAGATGATATTACATCATGGGGAGGACCTATATATCAGATTCCTTGGGGATGACCTGTATTGTTATATTATTTGTTTATATAGAGGGGAGGCTCTTAAAAAACCATCAGGGGGACCTTATGGATTTTTTTTATTTCTAGAACTAGGATATGCTCAAATTCATGCATCATAGAGGTGACATCCATACTTGGGATTTATTTTTACATTGTTACGGTGTAGACCTGAACAACAATAAGACATTACAAAATAGAGAGTATGTTAATAAAAAAACCGAATGGGGACCTAAACAATGGGATAATGGTGATTTTTTATAAATTCAAGTATGACCTAATCAAATAATGTTCTTATTATAAGGAGAACCTATTAAACAGTTACTATATGGATGACCTTTATTGTTTCTATTTTTCATTCCACCATGGTATATAATTTCAATACTAGTTTAAATATTTATATAGGGAGGACCTTTTCATACCTAACCCAATGTGATTTTCATGGATAAAATCACATAAGTTATTTTTAACCCTATTAAAAATATTAATTTTAGTGAATAGGTCTAGTTCTATGTGTAAGGAATTTCAATATGATTTTATGAACAAAAATTATTTTTAAAAAATCTCATGAAAATAAAAAAATAAAAACTAATATATAAAGAAAAGTGATGATTGAGGATAGTGATGAAATAGTAACTTGATAAGAACAACCATGCAACACAATTGAAAGAGAATGTAACATTTTAAGATATAGAAAAATCTGGACCTGAGATAAAGAATATTTATTATCAATATTTTTTTTGAATTAATATTTGGAATGTGGATTCATATTTATCGATTCATAAATATAGCATATATTAGATAGTAATAAGATGAAAAATTCATTCAAATTACCATCCTATAACTGTATAAATATTATAGATCCTCAATTGTCGAAATCAATTTTACACACAATGAAAATCCAATTTTTACAAGAATATAAAATTTTAAGTTAATACCGATAAATTTACCATGATGAGAAAAACTCATCTCATATGGATTATCTAATTATTTACTAGTCAAAAATACATATTCAATCCATATATGTACTATCTTGTTCCATTTTTTGAAAATATATAATACATTAGAAGTGAAGGTGTGTGTATCATCTAGAAATATGTTTCACATGAATGATATTATATTATTTACCAAAAAAATCTCATTTTTACATTAGTTTTATTCAATGATATTATTTATATCTTTCAAATGTTTTAATAAATATAAAAAATATATATTTAGTGAGTGACATGATAACCTAGATGAAATTTTTGTACGGTATTAATAGAATAGATAGTCCACTAAATCTACAAGAGTTCTCTCGAACCAATTGGTCATCAAATTAATCTCTAGTATCTAGTACATTATGGTCTCTAGAATCATCATTCAGTGATTCTTCTATGCTATTTTCCCCTCCAAAACTCTGTTTTTAGTAATTCCCAGGTTGTCCCATAAATTATAATTCTATTCAATTCCACTATTAGAGCTCACATTAAATTAATCACCATGGCCTACTTGAGGGATATTCATTATTTTTTCCCTCTTCACTGGTGACTCATATGTAATCCACTCACAACAAAATTCATTTCCCATAATACAATTATATTCAAAAGTGACCATGATCTATATTATATATAGGCATATTGTGTAATACTCAAATATTTTTATTATAGAAAATAGAATTTATTGAATCATAAATTTATTCCATCAATCATTAACTTCTTTCTTGTGAACATTTCTCATAATTTAGGTCAGACAGTAAAATTTCATACAATTTTGACACTTATACAAGTTTCTATAACCAATTAATATTCTTTAATCCTAATTATCTTTTCTCATAATCATATCTTTACAAAAATATGGGATTTTTATTAGTTTTTCAATTTTTTCTGGTAATCAATTTTTTTTGGTCAATTCAATGCTAACAAATTTTCAATTTCCTTTAATTTGGCATAATCCAAATGAATGTGCTTCTTCATTTTCTTGTACATTCCCATCAGATTTTGGTACCCTATAACAATATTATATTAAATAAAAAGGCCTAATATCTTTAAATAATCATCCTTAATACATTCCCCATAGTCTATTATTGGTTCCATAAGTACTAGCAATGATTTTTCAAAACCTAATTAAATCATTTTCTGAAATTCATTTTATCTGTATCACATTTAATGTATCTTCTCATCTTAGTAATGTTTCCAAAAAATATCATATCCATAGACATCCCATTGGAATTGATTCATTAAAATATTTGACAACATAAAAAAAATATTTTAACATCAAAAGAGACATTTACCTCATCATCATAATTGTGTTTATTTCTCAACCACAGTAGACATTCATGTGACTAGGAAGTTCACTAGTTTCTTCATGATGTCCTCCATTATTCTTTTCCATAAAAAATGGTATCTTCCTTCCATAATTAAAAATACATCTATCATTAAAAACCATTAATTATTTTTTTATGTCAATACCAATATTTCATAACAAAATATATAATTTCATGTATAATATCTATCATCATTAAATTTTATGCTAAATAAAAATTATGGTTTGTATCCGCACATAGATTAAATTTAGGGAATAAAATTTTATCTTTGTAATTAGTCTATTGTTTTAATTTTATTCAAATTTCATCTTTGATTTTGAAAGCATGATCATATGAAATATTGTAAGAATATATGAACTATGAATTTTTTGTGCTCTTTATATTTCCACTAACAAAACTTGTTATCGATTCATTAATCGAAACAAGGTTTCATTGAGCAAAATAGTCAAATAGTTGGTGTGTATTTTTTCGCATATTAAATAAAAATAATTATAAAACGCATATTTGGGCACTTTTATTCATCATGAATCCTTGAGTAAATACAAGTCCATCAACATCTACATATTCTTATTTTAAATTAAAAATAATTCATTTCGTGATCAAAATTATCATGTTAAGGATGAATTTGTTTGCTAAAATTTGGATTTTATGTGAATCTATAATAATAAGAACAATTTGAACATTAATTTATCATTTTAATATAATAAATAAAACACACACCATTTGAATAGAAACTCATTATCATTGGTTTGGAATCGTTTGAGTCCTGCATCATATTCATCATCATAATGTAATAAATTATAATATTATAAAGGAAATCAGACATTTATTCATCGTAGTTTTTGACTTAGAATAAATGGCCTCACATTGGTTCCACATAAACAAACCCAATAACATTGTAGAGACCCGAAGCCTGACGTACATGGACATTACATTACTTTTGCGGAATACTTAGTACATAACAAAAAAACACACACACAAGGATCGTAATAGTTTAGTGTCTTTGTAAACTCGGAACGTAATCTTCTAATCGTGGTGAAAGATCTTCAACATCTCCCATAAAGATCTTCCTTTTTTTTATACCTAAAAATTTTATTTATATCTTGGGGAAAAGAAAACATAAAAGGGTGAGCTCAAATGCTCAGTAAGGGTAATCAAAAGAAAAATCAATCACATCATACTCATAAGAACATAACTTTTGGAAATCTTAACCTGCAAAAGAGAGCATAATTTCATAACATGGGATAAATCATAGTAGTGAAATGAACTCCCAATAATCATAACATAAAACATGAAACTTTGTGGCATACACACATAATCATAGAGAATCATTTATTTTTAGTCACGACTCATTGCCAAGACTATCTTAGTGGACAAAGTCCCTTTCTGAATCGAGTCACCCTCGTTTCAGTCCTGTTTCACTGAACCGGTATTACCTACCATTCCAGCCATGTGTATCTCATGAGATATAAAATCTTTACCCAATGCATTGGAGGGAGATATAGGTCCCACCAATCTCATAATGATACCATTCTTATGTGTGCCACAAAATCAGAAACCATTCATCATAGCATAACCCATGTAATAAAAATGGGAATCTTAAGCATCGTGACATCATAAAACAATTCATATAAGATAAATGAATTCATAAAAATATAATTCCATCAAAACATAATCAAATAAATTTAATAATAGGGATAGAAACAGAACCCTTAATTATCTTATATGGAAAATAATTTTGATAAAACACTTGAACTCCATTTTTGAGGAAAATATCCTTTCTGCTTCAAAGACACTTTTCCTTTCTTAACACGTCGTAAAATTCTAAACTAAAAGAAGTTGATTAAAAATAAACATGAAAACTTGTAAAGGAATATTCTTGAAAATTATTATTTAAAAATCCATTCATACCATATATGTAAAAAAACATTCTTCTCGTACTTTTGTCAGAAAAGTCAAAAAGTACCTCGTACTGAAAAATGACAAAAGATTCCTTTCATATCTTTTACTAAAAACTCACCGAAGTGTAAAATTGAATTTAAACAATTGTAGGTGGATGGAAATAACATTACATATTGATGAAAAATTGATGTGGATGATAAAATACACCCCAGTAAATGCCAAAGTATAAACAATCTCGGATAAAAATGAGATTGTGATATTTCCCTTACCTTAGGTCCGATTTGCTTCGTAAGTGTCCGAACCTCCTGTATAATGATTTAAATAATGTCATTGACTTATTACAGAATCATATTCATTGTTATGATATCATATATGGTTCACTTATGACTTTTGTATTAATCGTTCTTTTGTAAATTCAATGTTAAAGTAGCATTATGGGTAAAATCGTTTCATTTATCGTAGGTGTTTGGACTTGTTGTTCTTGACATTATTATTACTTATATCAGGATTTAATTACTTCCAGAATATAAAGTATCATTTATATATCATATATATTCAGTATATATATATAATAGATAGATAAATGAAATGAAACACACCGTTCATGGAGACGGTAGTCCATACGTACGCATGAACGCTGCTTTCCTTTCCTTATTGTCTTGAATGGAAGTAAGTAGATGACATATCTATATATATATATATACATAAATACATTAGATTTACCATGTAATATATTCCATTATTATTCATTATATATACTTTATAATCATTCTGGAATGGTTATCATGGATAATGAATCTCATCGCGTCATGGAGATGGTAGTCCGTACGTACGCACGAGCGATGATATCATTCCCATGGTCGTGGAATTGTGTTAAAGTGTATGTATACTATTTCAGTATCAATATAGATTTATTATAATAATATATAGTTACTAATTACACCATTATACCCATCCAATTAAGGTGGTGGCAGAAAATAGATTACACCACGGCGTGGAGACGGTATTCCGTACGTACGCACGCGTGGTGATTTCCTTTTTCCGTAGGATGGATAGAAGGTTAATTAGAGTTGTTTCATATTTATAATAACATATCTGTATACAAGAAATACTGACGTTATTACTTTATCATGAAACAACTAAAGAAGAAGAAGTTGAAGAAGAAAGAAATTGAAAAAGATTGATAATGGATATAACCTCTTTTTGACGCGCCTCCACTTAACCTCCACTTAAAGAACTAAGGATGGTCGTTTAAGAAGACCAAGACCTATAGGATGTTACTATGGAATTGGAGAAGAGATTTTGGCAGGGTTTGGCCGATATTGAATGCTCAAATTGGTGTGAGGAAAAGATGGAGGAGGTGCCTTTTTATAAGGGAGGAGAGGGGCATCTTAGGAAAATCTCAAAATATTATTTTATATTAAGGACAAATTCGGTTTATAATGGTTCCAAATGGTCTTATTTAGAATATAAAGTGGGTATGGGTCGAAATCCTCTCATCCAATAGGATTTAGACAAGTTTAGTTTATTATTTTAAACTTATCAATTAGATTTAACTCTAAGTTAAATAATTTAACTTTTACCGTGTCTTTTTGTTTTCTTACACTATATGGTTAATAAACTTACTATATCAAGACAAACTAACCCCAAGATGTTTATTATTAATATATATATCCTTATCTAAGTCATTTGACCGAACCATAGATTTTTAGGAATTAAATAACAATTGATAATATAATATTTGTTTTAAAAACTATTTTATGTCAATTTTGACACTATTTGGTACATGATTTTTATAAAATTAATAACAAAATGATATGTTCGAACCAAGTTACTTATATCAACAATAACATGTTATATTAACCTAAAAATTAGTTTAAGTCACAAAAAGTCTCACATTACATTTATTTGGGCATTTATAACATCAATTATGTTAATTTTTCTTAAAAAGGTAATTACTGCATCATTGTTGTGTCATAACTAAATTAAATTATTTAAAGTCTAAAAATTAAATATAAAATACCATTATGTAGGAAATCCTTTTAGATTTCTAATGAATATTTATAGTCTAATTTATCTTTTGTATAACCCCATATTATAAATGTTTTAGTAAATAAACTTTGATTTTAACTCTTTTAACTCTTCATTGAATTAAATAATAATAAATGTCATAATCTAATCCAAGTGGGCCTAAATTATAATATTTTACACTTAAGATTGTATTTGGTCGAGATAAACTTGTCCAATAGAATTAGGACATGTGTTAGGGTAATATTAATATCATTCTTACCCTTAATTACCATATTTACTTTTAACCGTGGTAAATAAAAGTAAAAAGTTACTATCC
Source organism: Viscum album (assembly GCA_963277665.1). Taxonomy (NCBI): domain Eukaryota; kingdom Viridiplantae; phylum Streptophyta; class Magnoliopsida; order Santalales; family Viscaceae; genus Viscum; species Viscum album. The sequence continues at coordinate 806,627,612 of OY728130.1, forward strand.
ACCAAAAATTATTTTAATCTCATTGAACCAAATTTTACTTACTGACATCAACCGTGTCTCTCGGATTTTTGAAATTCCATTCACAAAAGCGGTAAAATTATGTTTTATGAAAAATTCATTTTTTTAACTACCACTTAGTAGTTTCATTATTCATAAAAAATTGATGTTTTTCAGAACAATGCCAAAATTTCATCCTAAGCTATATTTCATATTCCAAATTCGGAAAATGAAGTCTATTTTACCAAATTCATATCATAGAAGTTGCATTAATTAATTTTATAATTAAATCCCGCTGTTAAAACAAACAGCGTGTTTTTAAGAAACAATATCTATCAAAAGAATGACACTTGTTTATGGCTGGTTTAAATGTGAAATTACATCCAATGACCAAAATTGTATTAAATTGTAAAAATATATTCTAAATATACTCTAAAACCACTCAAATTAATAATTTATCACTATTAATTATTTCAATTGGAAAAGTTGTTTTTAACTAAAATTTAGTAATTTTCACTATTCATCAAAATATGAAAGTTATCCGAAAAGTACCAAAATTTCACCTTAGGCTAAATTCGAAACTACGAATCCAAAAATAAAGTCCATTTTCAAAAATAAAATTTACAAAATTTCAAAAAGTGGTTATTAATATTCATAACGGCTAGTTTTAATAATATTTTAATAGCATATCGTTATTTAGTGAAACTCGGTATTGCGTACTACACACGCTATCGAGGAAGGTCGCGATTGTGTGTAATGCAGGTCAAGTCAAGGATGCGTGTTTTGTAAGCTCCTTTGGGTGTAGCGTACAACACAAGACATTAATAAAATTAAAAAGAAAATTTTTCATAAAATCTCGGGCTGTTACATTCTACCCCCCTTAAAATGAATTTCGCCCTCGAAATTCATCGGTGTTATAAATGGTTTACTACTTAAAATATTTTAATAGAAACCCACATCGTAAAAAGGAATACCAAAACCAATCTTTAAAAACAAAAGTATGAAACGTAACGGTTACCCAAATAAACTAATCACTGGGTTTCCACATAGGTGAAAATTTGGATATGGAAGAAAAATCTAACCATCATGTTCTGATGGAGAGTGGTAGAGAACATGGCTATGGAAAATACAACAATCACAAATCCATAAATTTGTGACGATCTAAGGTACCATCTGATTAATCAGATATAAGAGCACTAGGACAACATTTTTTTGGTTTTCAAGATCGTTTCCCTAAAGTTGAAGAATTTGAATTAGAATAAATACTTACTTTATTTTGGTACAATCTCATTGTTGTTCGTGCCTTGAACAATTTCTACTTCATCTCTTAAATTAATTAAGTTGAATTTGTTATTCGTGAAGTGTTAGCAGATCATGTGATAGAATGACAGGTCATTCCATCTATCTTAAAAAAAAATGTTAGCAAAAGTTATTAAATATACATAAGTCATTCTATAGTGAGATTAATCATATATAGTTTCTAAAATGGACTTATACTTCTTATATCATACTGCTTAATATAATAAAACTAGTTTCTACTAAACAGGGACTTCCTGTAGGCCAGTGGTAGGCGATAAAGGCCAGTCGCACTTCAGTTGTGGGTTCTATTCCCACAGCCTTGTCCGACGCGATGGGTTGTCGTCCGTCCTGCGGGTTGTCCTTTTTCTAAATCTATATTACTATAACATCTCATCAATAATATCAAAAAAACTTCTATCCTTAAACAGTACTAACTTATTTCCAACATAATCCATTCAAATATTTAGACTTATCCATAATACTGCAGTCCACTCTCATAACATAGTGAAAACGATTACCAGAGATTTAATACCATCGTTGATCCCCATATATCATAAGATATGTTTTGTTGGTCACATTCCAAACATTCAAAGTCCTTAATCATGTATTCTCTTGAATACCCATTGAACCTTAGTGAAAACATGAATGTAGTTAAAAGTTAACACCTTCCACATACCAAAATCCTCAAAATTCTATATACTCAAACCATGATATCACTTAGTCCTTATATCAATCATGAGATCATGAATATTGTCAATCATTTCATTTTCTACTTATCCCTTAATTATGAGCATATCATCTATATTCCAAAAATATATGAATCTCTTTTAATGGATACTGGTACCATTAATCATACACTTTCAAAACTCAAGGAAAGACAACAGTGTAACAATCCTTAGATTTCTCTTTATTCCATAGTACCATGAGATTACTTATACAACATTACACATGATAAACATGTAATCATTCCACTACATTCTTAAACCATTGACCGAGCTTCAACAATTCATTCATCTCACATATCTTTGGTAGCCTCTTCATCATCATCAACATAAATACTACCCATATGACCATACTGATTCTCTTCATGAGACTTTACATTAGGGCATTGGTTTGCATAATGCCCGTACATTCCACATTTAAAACATTTAACCATTGTTGATGTCGTAGAAATACCATTATCCTCATCCCTGGTGTTAACTGAACCTTTTCCTTTGCACTTACTAGCTTTGTGTCCTTCTTTTCCACACCCAAAGCATCTTCCAGTTCCTTTGAAACATTCTCCTTGATGCCTCTTCCCACATGATTTACATAGGGGAAATTGAACTTTATTTCCTCTATGATCATAATGAAACTCCAACTTTCTCTTATTAGCTGAGTTAAGAAACTTACCAATTTTACTTTTTTGATCATATTATGATATTGCTGATTCAGCATAATAATGATTTTTGGACTTCCAAGTCCCATTTCATTTGGTTTCTCATGAAAAATATCATTCCATTGTCCGTCATATCTTGCATTATCGTGAATCACCTTGTTTCCAGCCATTTTCTAAAACCCAAAAAGAATAGTGTTAGAAGAAAAAAATCATAATAAAGGGGGATTACCTTCAATATATAACATCTTAGGATAAATTCTAATATCATTACCATAGTTCTAGGACTATCCTATACGTATAATTATCTTTAGGGACATCCCTAGACATACCTTAGAAATATCTCAAGGGATCTCACTAACGTTCTCACATCCTAGTTTCCAAAGGTTGACAAAACCTTTCCTCTGATACCAACTGTAGAGACCCGAAGCCTGACGTAAATGGACATTACATTTCTTTTGTGGAATACTTAGTACATAACAAAAAAAGCATACACACAAGGATCGTAATATTTTAGTGTCTTTGGAAACTCGGAACTTAATCTTCTAATCGTGGTGAAAGATATTCAACATCTCCCATAAAGATCTTCCTTTTTTTATACCTAAAACCTTTCATTATATCCTGGGGAAAAGAAAACATAAAAGGGTGAGCTCAAATGCTCATTATGGGTAAACAAAAGAAAAATCAATCACATCATATTCATAAGAACATAACTTTAGGAAATCGTAACCTACAAAAGATATCATAATTTCATAACATGGGATAAATCATAGTAGTGAAATGAAATCCCAATAATCATAACATAAAACATGAAACTTTGTGGCATACACACATAATCATAGAGAATCATTTCTAGTTAGTCAAGACTCATTTCCAAGACTATCTTAGTGGACAATGTCCCTTTCTGAACCGAGCCACCCTCGTTTCAGTCCTGTTTCACTAAACCGGTATAACCTACCATTCCAGCCATGTCTATCTCATGAGATATGAAATCTTTACCCAATTAATTGGAGGGATATATAGGTCCCACCCATCTCATAATGATACCATTCTTATTTTTTCCACAAAATCAGAAAACATACTTCATAGCATAACCCATGTAATAAAAATGGGAATCTTAAACATCGTGACATCATAAAACAATTCATATAAGATAAAGGAATTCATAAAAATATAATTCCATCACAACATAATAAAATAAATGTAATAATAGAGATAGAAACAGAACCCTTTTTTATCTTATATGGAAAATAATTTTGATAAAACACTTGAACTCCATTCTGGAGGAAAATATCCTTTCTGCTTCAAAAATACTTTTCCTTTCTTAACATGTCGTACAATTCTGAAGTAAAAGAAGTTGATTAAAGATAAACTTGGAAACATTTAAAGGAATATTCTTGGAAATAATGTTTTAAAAATCCATTAATTCCATATAAGTTAAAAAACATTCTTCTCGTACTTTTGTCAGAAAAGTCAAAAAGTACCTCGTACGAAAAAACGACAAAAGATTCCTTTCATATCTTTTACTAAAAACTCACCGAAGGGTAAAATTGAATTTAAAAAATTGTAAGTGGATGGAAATAACATTACATATTGAGTAAACATTGATGTGGATGATAAAATACACCCCAGTAAATGCCAAAGTATAAACAATCTCGGATAAAAATGAGATTGTGATGTTTCCCTTACCTTAGGTCCGATTTGCTTCTTAAGTGTCCGAACCTCCTGTATAATGATTTAAATAATGTCATTGACTTATTACAGAATCATATTCATTGTTATGATATCATATATGGTTCACTTATGACTTTTTATTACCCCTTCTTTTGTAAATTCCATGTTAAAGTAGCGTTTTGGGTAAAATCGTTTCATTTATCGTAGGTGTTTGGACTTGTTGTTCTTGACATTATTATTACTTATATCAGGATTTACTTACTTAAATGATATAAAGTATGATTTATATATCATATATATTCAGTATATATATATATAATAGATAGATAAATGAAATGAAACACACCGTTCATGGAGACTGTAGTCCGTACGTATGCATGAACACTGCTTTCCTTTCCTTATTGTCTTGAATGGATGTAAGTAGATGACATATATATATATATATACATAAATACAGTAGATATACCATGTCATATATTCCATTATTATTCATTATATATACTTTATAATCATTCTGGAATGGTTAGCATGGATAATGAATCTCATCGCGTCGTGGAGACGGTAGTCCGTACGTACGCACGAGCGATGATATCATTCCCATGGTCGTGGAATTGTGTTAATGTGTATGTATACTATTTCAGTATCAATATAACTTTATAATAATCATATATAGTTACTCATTAAACCATTATACCCATCCAATTAAGGTGGTGGTGGAAAATAGATTACACCATGGCGTGGAGATGGTATTCCGTACGTACGCACGCGTGGTGATTTCCTTTTTCCGTAGGATGGATAGAAGGTTAATTAAAGTTGTTTCATATTTATAATAACATAGCAGTATATAAGAAATACTCATGTTATTAATTTATCATGAAACAACTAAAGAATAAGATGTTGAAGAAGAAAGAAATTGAAAAAGATCGGTAATGGATATTACCTCTTTTTGACCCGCCTTCACTTAACCTCCACATAATGAACTAAGGATGTTCTTTGAAGAATACAAGGACCTCTAGGATGTTACTAGGGAAGTGGAGAAGTGAATTTGGGAGGTTTTGGCCGAGCGTGAATGCTCAAATTGGTGTGAGGAGGAGAGGGAGGAGGTTCCCTTTTATAAGGGAGGAGAGGGGCATCTTAGGAAAATCTCAGAATATTATTTTATATTAAGGTCAAATTCGGTTTATAATGGTTACAAATGGTCTTATTTCGAAGATAAAGTGGGTATGGGTCTAAATACTCTCATCCAATAGGATTTAGACAAGTTTAGGTTATTATTGTAACCTTATCAATTAGATTTAACTCTAAGTTAAATAATTTAACTTTTACCGTGTCTTTTTGTTTTCTTAAACTATATGGTTAATAAACTTACTATATCAAGGAAAACTAACCCCATGTTTTTTATTATTAATATATCTATACTTATCTAAGTCATTTGGCCAAACCATAGATTTTTAAGAATTAAATAACAATTGATAATATAATATTTGTTTTAAAAACTAATTTTTGTCAAGTTTGACACTATTTGGTACATGATTTTTATGAAATTCATAACAGGATTATAGGTTCTAACCAAGTTACTTAAATCAACAATAACATGTCTTATTAACCTATAAAAGTATTTTAAGTCACAAAAAGTCTCAAATTACATTTATTTGGGCATTTATAACATCAATTATGTTAAGTTTTCTTAAAAAGATAATTACTGCACCATTGTTGTGTCATAAATAAATTAAATTATTTAAAGTCTAAAAATTACAAATAAAATACCATTATGTAGGAAATCTTTTTAGCTTTATAATGAATATTTATAGTCGAATATATCTTATCTATAACTCCATATTAAAAATGTTTTAGTAAATAAACTTTGATTTTAACTCTTTTAACTCTTCTTTGAATTAAATAATAATAAATGTCCTAATCTAATCCAAGTGGGCCTAAATGATAATATTTTATACTTAATGTTGTTTTTGGTCGAGATAAACTTGTCCAATAGAATTAGGACATGTGTTAGGGTAATATTAATATCATTCTTACCTTTAATTAACATATTTACTTTTGACCGTGGTAAATAAAAGTAAAAAGTTACTATTCACCAAAAATTATTTTCATCTCATTGAACCACATTTTACTTACTAACATCAACCAAGTCTATCAGATTTTTGAAATTCCATTCACAGAAGCGGTAAAATTATGTTTTATTAAAAATTCAGTTTTTTAACTACCACTTAGTAGTTTCACTATTCATCAAAAATTGATGTTTTTTCAGAACAATGCCAAAATTTCATCCTAAGCTATATTTCATATTCCGAATTCATAAAATGAAGTCTATTTTACCAAATTCATATCATAGAAGTTGCATTAATTAATTTTATAATTAAATCCCATTGTTAAAACAAATAGCGTGTTTTTAAGAAACAATATCTATCAAAAGATTGACACTTGTTTATGTCTGGTTTAAATGTGAAATTACATCCAATGACCAACATTGTATTAAATTGTAAAAATATATTCTAAATGTACTATAAAACCAATCAAATTTATAATTTATCACTATTAATTATTTCAATTGAAAACGTTGTTTTTATCTAAAATTTAGTAATTTTCACTATTCATCAAAATATAAAAGATATCCAAAAAGTACCAAAATTTCACCTTAGGCTAAATTCGATACTATGAATCCAAAAATAAAGTCCATTTTGAAATATAAAATTTAATAAATTTCAAAAAGTGGTTATTAATATTCATAACGGCTAGTTTTAATAATATTTTAATAGTATATCGTTGTTTAGTGAAACTCGGTATTGCGTACTACACACGCTATCGAGGAAGGTCGTGATTGTGTGTAATGCAAGGCAAGTCAAGGATGTGTGTTGTTCAAGATCCTTTTTGTGTAGCGTACAACACAAGACATTAATAAAATTAAAAAGAAAATTTTTCATAAAATCTCGGGCTGTTACAAACATATTCCTTATTTTAAAGTACTATTAATTTCTCCAAATCATTCATTAAAGAATTAATACCATTGAAATTTATATATTAATTTTTCTTTAATAGTGATTATGATTATGTAATCATCAGTTACAGTATTGGTTTTAGTCATCCATCCTCTTGATGAATGGTTTGATTTCAGTCTTGTTATATCTATATCTTAAGTTCCTTGATATCCCAATGTGATCTCATGAACAGTTCCTCTATTCATCAGTGGCATTGAAGCCCTCAAATCCACTTAATTTTATTATTAATCTTTTTTATTGAGATCATTATCAATATTCACATCATTCTATAGTTTCATTATTTGTTCTATCTTCGAATATGAATGGATTTCTATTCCCATTATAGGTATCCAAAATACTAGATTTTGGACTATCAATCATAGAGATTGTAATTGTTGTGATCACATGTGGATTGAAACCCAATAATGAATTTCTTTATATTGGATAAATCCTAGAATAAATTCTCATGTCAACCAAAGTGGTATAATTAGATGAAATTTTCTCTTCGGGTCTATTGGGTTATTTTCATAAATTAAATTTATATCCCTCTTCATGGTTAGTTTTTGAATCTATTATTGTGGTCAATATATATTTAATTATAAAATCATGATGACTTTTTAAAATATTTTTCCACCTTGTCTATTTATCTCCTTAGTAATTCAATTTAAATCATTCATGTGGTATTATATAATTTGGAAAAAAGATCCTAACTGTTGTCTCCTAGTTATTTTACATTTGGTAGCTTGACTAACCACTTGACCAAAAAATTTCATTCTTGAAATCAACAATTGTTATCAGTTAACTGAACATAATAAAACATCAACACATTGTTTGTTGTAAAAAATACCCTATTGATATTAATTAATGGAAAATGAAAATTTAAAATTCATTGTATAATTGGCTATAAATTCTACAAATGAAAATAAAAAGTGCATTATAAGATAAATATAAGAATGAAATTCATTAAATTTGATATATTAAATTCTTAATAGTTGAAAAATATATTTTCATATATTTATTTATTACATTGTTATTATGTAATTATGATATATAAGACTATAAGAAAATAAGAACATGAAATTTATATAATTAAAACACAAAATTATCAAATTTGAAACAAAATTTTCAATGAATTTAGACTGAAAATTAATATTATAATATAATAAATAATTATTAATTTATAAAATATTTTATTAATAAATCTAATATTATAAAACAAATTGTATTAGAAATTTTTTTTAAGACATATATCACAAGAAACACCTGAAACCAAATTGAATAGTCCTTTTAGAAATACTATTCGAATAAATATATAATTACATTTAAAAATACAATATTTTATATTGATAATATAAAAATATTTCATAAATAATATATAATGTATAATTTCAAAACGTTTATTTACACGTGAAAAATATTTATATTGACAAAAAATTTAACAACATTTTTCATAAATGTCATGTCTATATTCAATCATACAAGAGATGTAATGAATGAAAATAATAATTAATAATTGAATATGGAATCTATATAAAATGAAATAACCCACCCAATTATATAAATTTCACTTCATGTTCTAGTTTTTTGAGTTGAGATAAATTAGATTAACGTGTTATGAAATCCTAAATAAGATCCACCAGTAATTATCGCCCCGCCTTAGGTTCCAAAAATCAAAGACCTACATTGAAAATAATTTATATATATACAATAATATTATAAAAATTAAATTAACACTTATATTTTTTTGGTTTCAATAATCCTATTTCCTATATTAACTCATTTTCTGAAAATTTTACACTTTATTTTTTTAATCCATTAATTTGAAATGAACTTATTGAATGTAAAATCTTCTTTTTTACTTAATATTCACTCATAATTCATAATGGATTCTTAATTTCCAATATTACTCAAAAAAATGTTCCCAAAAAAATATATTAATGTTTGGATCCAAAATAGTTTTATTATAAAATTTTTATTCCCATTGTTTCATGTTCAAGTGTTCATTTTTTGAATTCTATAATCTGAAATAAACAAATATATGACCAACGACACATCCTTTACTTGTTTATATAACAAATTTTCATTATAAATTATGAAAATAATTTATTAATCATTTACATTCATTATTTTCCAAATCATAGTATTCCTCAATATGTTTATGAAATCCATCAAGAGACATGACAACATTTGTGTGAAAATTGAATAAAATAAATGATCAAGGTTTTTAAAAAAATAGACCCATATTATTTTATTTGTAAATAATTATATCATATTTAAGAACATTTAATGATCCCACTCACCCACTACCACTTGAAACCCAACATTTTCTCCTATTTTAAATCCTATCATTGGATAACATTTTTATTCAAAAAGAATTTATATTTTAGTAAAAAATATATATTTGAAGTTATATAAGAGTATTCATAAAATATTTTTTTGAATCAACTAGAATACAAATCACATATTTATAGGATTTGGTGATTTTTATTTCAGTAATATAGAAAAATAATTTTTGTTGAAAATATTTACTTAGAAAAATTATTAATATAAATAATAAAAGTAGACTGATATTATTGGGTTTGTAAAGGTTTGATATTTTTTCCCAAATTATTTACAAAATCTATGATATAAAAAAAATAAACACCCAAATCCTAAAAAATATATTTACTTTATATATTGAAACATATAAATGGGGTATTCCGCCACACATAATAACCATTACTAAGTTAAAAAATAACTAAATTTATATTAGAACCAAACTACCCATAATGTGGATATTTTATCATTATAGTATTGTCAAATATATTCTCTTTCCTATCAAGGAGGATTTTTTTATATTGAACAAAATCCAATTAATATAAAATTAAATGTTCAATATAATATTCAAAAATATTAAGTTTGATAATAATCATAATTATATAGTTAAGTTTAATGGTGAGTTTTCCAAATCATTTTGAATACATATACCATTGGCATTTTGAAAATAATTTAGTTGTTGTGAAAAATAGTTATATTCAAAGTCACTTGAATTTGGTCCTAAGAAAACATGACTATCCACAATCCATAAGAACCATTCATGTGTTCAATCTATTTCATCATGCAGTCACTACATAGCTTCATAAAAAACTTCCAAAGATTTGTTAGATTTCCGTCTTCTTAAAATAAAAAATATATCAAGAAAAAATATTTCAATTAGTTTCTAGAGATAATAGATCATATAAGAATTTATTATTAAAATCTAAAAGTATATATTATATAAAAAATCAGTAGCAAGATCCATGGGTTAGTTACCAAGAATATCTGATCTCATATATATTAGTTTGACTCGATTATGGTCAAACATTATTTAAGTATAATGTAATAGATCAATTTACCTACCATTCAATTTAAAGTTTTATTCTATGTCTATTAAATTGAATTGAATTTTCTTCACTCTATCCAACATGATATACCAACTGATAATAACTATCAAAATTATGAAGGGTCTAGAGCACGAAATGTTGAGTTTACTGTAAAAATGAATAATAAAAATAAAATATCAACAATTCCTTTAAAAAATTTAAATTCTACATTCATAATGAGTGAATCTAGAATTTAATTGTTTATATTATTAAAAAAAATTAATTTTCAAATAATTCTCTTCTGATTTCATCGTAATCAATTAGGTGTAGAAATCATCTCTCACTAATATATATAATTTCATAACATAATACCTTCAATTTAAATTATGATTTATGTGGAAATTCATGATGTAGAAGGTATAACAATATAATAAACAATGTACATTAAAAAATCATTGTGTGAGTTTTGTCAACAATCCATGAAGCCAAATATTCCTTATCCATTTTGATTCACCGATATTTTTTCTAACCAGAGACTGTATTCCCAAGATTTTCTATGATATATCTATTTTATATTTATGAATTCCTATTATATTGTGGGTGATAGGTCTTTCTAGTTGAATGAGTACAACCATTTTTAAAATATACATTCTGAACTTATTTTTAATGAAATATTATCCATTATTTGTAATGAAATATTTTGTAACTCTAATCATAGATAATATATTCTTATTAATGAACATGGAAAAACTTAAAGAAAAAATTATTTGATGAGACACATCCCCAACACACATAGTTACTTACTCTATAATTTATGGTTTATATTAATTCGTATAATACTGTGGAAATTTTCCCATTATTAATAAACCAAATGAATTTTAAAAATTCTACCTCAATAATTAAATTTTTAGTTATATGATGTTTCAAAATAAAATTATCAAGACTTTTACATTTTTCATTCCATATCAAAAGAATATGATAATATTTTAACATATATGGCTACTAAAAAAATTCTCCCATCAACTTTTGGTTAATTCCCTATCTCCCATGCCATTATCTCTAAATTTATAAATGAAAAGTCTCTGGTATTATGATCAATTTTTCTTAATATACTAATATTTTTATTAAATTATCATCACAAATCCTAAAAATGATAGGATCATACGTAAATTAATACTTTAGACAAAAAAATTATATCAAATATTTTCTTCTATGAATTAAATTTGGTAAAAAAATATAATGGAATTAAAAATATATATATCAACAATGAAGTATAGATTGTCTAGCTGGGGTAGAAAATAGATTATCATTTAAGATTGATGTATTTATTTCTGTGGGTTCCTTAACAAGGGTACTTGGTATCCTAGAAATATTTATATAATACACTTTATAAACACCATTATTATCCTTGATCTATGACTACAATTCTTGTTACTGATGTTATCACATTATAAGATTTTATTTTTATTAATTATTAGCTAGAAAATATTTTGGATAATATTTCATACTGAAAATGTTGACCATAGACCCAATATGAAACTCACTAGATTATTCAAAGGAAAAATTAACAACAACCAAATTCTTTTTAGTTGTAGTGTAATTGTACAATGTATCATGTGGTATCTTGTTAGCATAAAAATAAAAACAGACTTTTACTAATTTTTTCCCTAATATAGAACATAAAACCACCTCACATTCATCACATATTACATCAAAAAGTAATTTTCAATATGAACCTTTAACAATGGATGATGATGTGAGGTTCACCTTTAGTATGTTTAATCAATCAATGTCTTTTTGGTCAATAATATATTGAGTATCATTGAATAGAAATATGTAAATTAGATTAAATATTTTAGAAAAAATCAATGATTAAAATCTGATAAAACAATTACCAATAAAATTCAAATTATACTCATGTTATTTGGGTGGGAATATATTCTAAATCCTCAATTTATGAATTTTCCAAATCAATTACAGTATATGAAATCTTGTGACCCAATAAAATTTCTTTTTTGGAAAAATACTCATTTTTCCTAGATTCTATCCTGATTTTTCTCCTCCCATCTCTCTGAAATAGTTTAATGATTTTGAAATTAGTTTCCAAATGTGATTCCGATAATTGAAAAATAATTTATAAGAACACAAAATCTCCTCTAATTTATATCCATAAATGATGCATTAATATTAATTTGAGAATTCGGTTGAGCACAAATAAAGAAAAAGGAAATACTATATATGGAAAATATTCCAAATGATTATCTGAATGTGGTATTAACATAGTCATAAATGGCTATTCTTATTTGGTTATAATGATAGTATTAATCAAAAAAACTATACCAACTCATTTCAACTGAAAATATCTATCATTTTATCTATGGATAGAGTTTTATATTAGTACATCCAAGTTGAAGAATTTCATTTTCTATACTCTATATATACCATCAACATTTTACGTTCATATGTCACATATTTTCATTGTATACATTGGTAAAAAAATAAAACCGCACCTCTGGGAAAAAATATTGGAATAATCCATTGTCTATCTAAAATAGGGTATGTTATAAAAAATCCAGTAGTCTATTAAAAACATCTATATCAAATTCATTCATGATTGGATTCATTATTATCTTCCTATCAATTCTATTATTTAGAACATGATTTTTGTTTTCATTATTGATATAATAAGATTTAAATATACCATTAACAAATTAATTTTATAATATATATACATATTTTTATTTCATAAACACAGAAAAAAAATTATTATCTTGAATTACCTATAAAATAGATGAGTTGATAATTGGTAATATATATTATTACCCAAAAATTAGTATTTCAAATGGGTAATATGGAATATGAGATGTTCATATTTTAATTTTTTTATTCTCTTATAAATTTGCATTAGAATAGAGGGGAAATGATTATCATGTTTCCCTTAATGAATATATTTTTAAAACCCACTTTATATTATCAGAAATATTATTCACCAACTCAAAATAAAATATTGAGTATAGAATGTTTTTGATGTAATACTCATATACACTACCATTAAATTCTCCCAAATACCCATGAAAGTGTTTTTGTCCATTTAAGTAGGAACTGGAATTTAAAAAACCCCAAAAATCATTAATATTATATATAGAGTACTAATAATATAAAAATTCATCAAATTAAGGACACGAATACTTACATTATCTGTAACAATGTCCAAGACCTCATTTTTACCATTCTATAAATTTTAAGAATCCTGAATTTCATTTTTAATCTATATCAATTCAATCGAATATTGCATATGAAATTCTTCAAAATGATAAGATTTGTACTATATTTCATAAAAATTGGTCCTTAAATATTATTCCCATGAAGGAGGTTCCTTATCATTTTTAAGCCATTAAAATCTCTCCATTATTCTATATAATTATATAATACATTTCCCATATAACCATTAATAAAATACATATATTGTTGAAAATAATTACCTACCAAAAATTTTGGGTACAAATATGTAACTCTTAATATCATGAATGTGAAAATGGGTAGAAATTATAGTATTCTAAAAATAAACAATAGGTAATTAGCACTATTAATTGACTGATCAATGGATTGATTAACTAGATGTATGATAATAATGTTGTTTTTTATTTATCCTAACTTTAATTGATGAACTAATGATGAGGGAATCAATTATAAAATTTTAAAAATAGTACAAAAACATTTTCTTTAACATCCCTCCACTACTGTACATGGTATGTTAAGGCTTCCATGATCCTAAAGATGAGAAGTTGTATTACTCATAAATAATTCACTATATTTCCTTATGAGAATTTGTGTATAAAATTAATAAAATGATAATTTTGTGGTAAATAAATTCAAATTTTTCATTTTAAGAAGACTAACTTTTAATTAAGGATTACTTCATATGAATAATAATATATAATTTAATAACATGTTAGTATAATTTATTATTTGATATTTAATGTGTTTCCTAAAAATTCATTCATGTAATGGAATGGTTATGGCAAATGTTTTAATAATTTTTTATATTACATTTTTTATTTTTCATAATTTTATCACCTTTTTTACATGATTTTAATGTTTTTCTTCATTAAGATTGATATATCAAATAATGGGATACATAATGTTTTTTATATTTCTATAATGATTTCTAAATTATGACATTATTTTAGTTTTGTTTCCAATATCATAAATATTTTATTTTTTGGAATTGTTTTGAGAATTACATGATTATGGGTGAGTTCTCAGACCCCGAATAGTTGTGAAATCCATAACATTATCTCTATTATTATGTTTAATGGATCGTGGTAACAGAATAATTTATCTACCTCAAAAATATCTATATAGATAATTCATTTATTACACTATGTTTTTTAATATGGAATCAATATGTTCATTAACAAAATTATGTGGTTCTTTTATTTAGGCAATCATACCTACCAATTTTGGAAACATTTTATGGAATGTATCATAATAACACTAAGTTTCATCATGTTATTAGTATCAAAATTTTTATATGGTAAGATAATTATATATAAGTGGAAAATAAGGTCTATGTATAACATTCTATATCCTGAAATTGTTTGTATGATTAATATAACCATTATAGTATGATATATATAATAAATTTTATGATGATACATCTTTGGAAAATAACTGGAAATAATTTCATTCTAAAGTAACTAGGAAGAATATTGAAATAGGCATTATTAGAATAATAGTTGGAAAAAATAAAATAGTGGTGACATTTATCATGTTTTGTGTTTTTTATTTCATTATTGTAAATACCGTACTATGTATTTTTTATGGGAGACGTTTTTTTTACATTAAAAATGGTTCTCCTCCAAAAAACACTTTTATGATTAATTTTTTCTATGGTTTTAAATATTTATTTGTGTTTTCAACATTTTAATCACAATTATTCCCTTTAGATGTTCATCCATAAAATTTTAGATGTAGGAGGTGGGTCTATACTCAAATATATCTATAATAATTTTATTTTATTATGTTATTTGGGAATTTCCAAGGTAATCCACTTATTCTATCATATGCCTTATGATTCTATTCACCATATTCCTAAATAAAACAATCAATTCGAAAAATTATTTCCATAATGATTCTCCAAGGATTTTTTTGAAGCAAAAATTACGTAATTTGATGCAAATATTGAAAATTTATTCATCTATTTTGTGGAACCCATTTTAAGAATATCTATTCAAGAGTTACTAGGAAATATTATGTTTCGGTTCAATATAATGAACACCTATTAGGGGATGATTTGTTACCATATAATTGAAATCTATAATGAGTTCAAGTGAATCACCATTGGTAATTATATTGAATAATAACAAGATAAAAAATTGAAACTATGTATTATCAATGTGGTTAGACCAGGATGTTTTCTTAATGAAATATTGTTTATATAAAACAATTGTAACATTGATTTCAATATGTCTAAGCATCACTATTATCCCATTTTTATGTTGAAGTGGATTGGAATTTTCTGATTGAAAGTTATTCCGGTTGTCATCATCCCATTTATCTTCTATCTTAGACTTTTTTGTTTTATTATATGATTTTTAATCATAGGGATCAATAATTACAAAATTATAGAAGTATAACTAGTGTATATCCACTATCAATTTCAAAATAGTTTTTAGAGTTTTTACTTATATGATTTTTATCTGATATATTTTATCGATAATTATATATATATATATATATTCACATTTACCTTCAAAATAATTGTTAAAATATCTATACATCCAAAAACTAGGTCAATCACTAGGAATTGTCCCAATTAAAATTATATACCCCTATTGGAATTATTAATGTTAGTGAATAAGTTTTTATAAACTGGGTATGGCTTACAATTTGTTTGTCTGGACAAGAAGATAAAAAACTAGCATAAAATTTAAACAAATAAAAAATTACAAAAAAATTGAACATGTTAGTTATGTTGAATAAAAAAATAGTAAATCATGACAAAAAAAATAAAGCATCATATAAGGGGGAATACAATTTAAGAAAATATATTAGAAATTCGAGATATGATTTTGGGAATTTTACGAGATAAATTTTATTTAATTAGTTTTAATTTTCTTTTCCTTTCACATCCACATAAATAAATGACTATATATATATGGTGAGTAGATGAAATATTATTTATAGTGACCAACATCTAGGTTAAGGAATCCTACGTATCATTTTATAAAGAATTGAATCATCCACAAAATGAAAAAATCAGGTTTACATCATGAAGAACTTATCAATTCATCCTGTTGTGATTTCCTTGATGGGAAGAGATTTTCTTTATAAGATTACCTCATAATTATGTAGTTATATGAAAGATAACAAAATCAATAATCTATTGTTCCTAATCAATGAAAAATATTTTAATATCTGAAAATTATGATGAATGTATCTTCATGAATGAGGATGCACATGCAGTATTTTGGATTTTCAAATAAAAAACATTCTTTCCCATATTTAATATTATCCATTTATCATATTTATATCAGCAAAATATTTTAAAATTTTAAAACAATCGTTGTCACATAGAGAATGAAGAAGTAGAGAGAGATTATAGTTCACTATTGAGAGCTATTAAAACCTTCATATGATCTAATGAGTCCCTATCTCTTATTACTCATCCCAAACCCATTTGGCCTTTAATGTATTCAATAAAAGATTAACTATCTCAATTTCTATCCTCTATTACTCATTTTTTCATCCATGACCATATTATCAAATAAAGAATAATTTCAACCAATTCCCAATATCAAACTAATTACCATTTCTCAAAAATTTCATTATATTCCAAACATGGCCCTTTCAATATGAATTTTTATCACTACTGGTGAAAAAAATAGAACCCACACATAACTAAATGTGTTTTCCTTCAATTTGATAAGTGACGATGATGTAAATTCTAGATGGAATCCAAATTATTGATTTTATTGTTAATATTATTTAATTAAAAATTAATTAAATCATACATCCATTCCCATGATCAATATCTCCTTCACTTGTGATAATTTTATTTATTTCTATAATAAAATAGAATAATATGAAATATTAACTTTTATATGAACTTATTAGATAGAGAAACAATCATAAATATATAGTTTATTCCCTACAATACTTTTATGTTTTATAATATATCATTTTCTAAAAAATGTGGGCTTAGTAATGTTAAATAATATTATGGGACAATTTCATTATTTCCCATGTTTAATTTCCATTTTCCTTAAAGAAAAAAGGATAATTTTTTTCCTTAATAAATTATTACATGTCCAATTTCATCACTTAAATATGAAATTATATGAAATATTATTATCCAATAACAAAAAATAAAGATTGTCACACATACCCATAATTCCAATAATGGATGTGTAATTAATTGTATCATTTTTTCATCAATTTCATCAAACAATATTCCAAATTTATTTGGTAAAAATCATTTTAAATGTTGATCCCACACTCACTCAGTCATTCCACAAAATTAAAATATTATAAATATATTCAAATATGATTTTATTGAGTTTTTATACACAAAACAACATGATTTTAATGTCAAAATACACCCTATACTATTCATTATACTTATGTTTATTTCTTAGCCGCATACTACCTTATTGGGACTAGGTGGGTAACCAATTACAACAATATTCTCTTTTAATGTTTTTTGTTTTTATAATATTCTAATCTTATATCCAATGTTGAAAATATATAGGGCATTAAAAATAGGTACCATATTTATTTTAATAAAACAATCATATTATTTCAACCCAAATATAAATAATTTTCACTAGATATTGTATCATCTTTATTGGTTGAGCATACATAGCTATGTGTTCGTGATCAATAATTAGATTCAATTTGGGAAGTAATAGTTCATCTCAATCCTATTCCCATTGTTTTTATTTTATAAAATATAATATATTTAAAATCCATGGTGTTATGAAACATTATAAACCCACATAAACCAAAATGGTACTATTATTGAGCAATTTCCAAGAAAAAAATTATTTATTAATATTGGAATAAAATTGATGTGTTTTCGGAAATTTTCAAATAATTTTTTCGTATTCATCAATCCTATATAATTATAATAAATATAATACCTATAAGAAGTCCCTCCACTTCAGCATCATTCCTGGATAGAGAGATGTATTTTTGATTTTATGATTAGAATTATTTCAACTGTGGAATCATCAATCAAAGATTAGAATTCCCACATCATGTCCAATTCTTAAGGATCAGTGGGTAGTAAACCAATGAAAGTAAGAAATAGTAAAACACTATAACTCTATTGTGAAAAAAATATAGAACTTCCAAAACATTCTTTAGGATATATTGGTTTCTTTTCAATTCATATAAAATAATTTTAATGATGAAAAACTCTAATAAAAATTACTTAACATTTGAAAAATAGATAATTATGATTTGGAATAAATCTCCTCACATCAAACCCACTTCAATGTCCATTGCATTAGCTTACTTTTAAAGAGGCATATTCATATTCCAAAATTAATTATTTGAGTTTAAAATCCAATTTAAATTTTAGTTTCCAGAAATCATCAATTATGGTTTAACATGAGGAATCATCATTTACAATCTCAATTTCAATCCTATAAAGACTCGATTTAGTACTGTCTCATCATACATATAATCAAATAATGATCCCAAGTCATTCCCATGTTCAATTAATTAATCCTCCAAAATTTAAAAATATAATGAATCCTTATAATATTTTATTCATATTCCAATCCATTTTTCGAATTTTAAATCATTTATATCTATAATCATAGACATTCATTCATCTTACTATAATATTACCCTCAATTTCCAATTATAGAAATATAAAAAAATTCATCAAACTAGTTTCTCTCATAGAACATAATTCATTCCATCACAAGGTCACATTTTCCTAATAGTACATGTTCTTTGGTGGACACATAATGTGGTAGATTATAGTGGTCAACAATGAGTGGAATGGTCAATTTAAATTTTACCTTTTAGTCAATTGGGAAAATATCATGTAGTAGTTTCAGGTTCAACTTTGTGATTATTTGAGCAATATATTATTACTGTTAATTGAATTTTACACATTTAAAACATATGAGTTTATTATGTTTTCATCAATCTGGTTTGTTGAGAACATTTATATCATCTAGTTTATCCCTTCATGAGATATCACAAAACATTACAAAAAATTAGTGCATATAGCAAAGTGAATTTTCTTCATGTTATAAATTTACTGACTGAACGCCTAATGAATACCATCAAATAGTCCATCGTATGAGATAATCAATTTTTTTAGGAACAATTTGACACATAGTAACTTGCAAAATATAATCACAGATTAGGAAATCTTATTGAAAATAATTAATTTCAAAAAAAAAACATAAAATTTAAAATGTAATTGTCAATTAATTCCTCAATATAATATATAATGTCAATTCCATATAAAAATTATAAATGAAAGAAAATTTTTCTTGATTTTTTTATTATATCCATATTTTTTAGTGAGTTTATTTATTATTTAAAAAAAGAAAATTTTGATCTCTGGGATAATTTTAAAATTAATGAAATTAAATTTTAGTTATTATAAAACTAAATAACCGATTTTTATTCGATTTGAAAAAAATATAGAATGAAAATATTATTTAAAAAACAATAATTTATTGGATATGTTATGCATAATTTAGAAATCTAACACATTTTTGTCAATCATGTGTGTATAAAAGTCTAATTAAAACATATCTCACATCAGATATAATAAATGATATCTCTATGATGGTCCACCTAAGATTCCCATTTTTAAATTATATTATGGAATGTATCTTTGGTTATTGGGATTTTGTTTGTTATTGTAAGGATAATATTAATGGTTTGTATTTATATTATATTTTATAATAACTCTATAACCAATGAACATGGTAGGATCAATAGGCATTCTGTATGTGTGAATATGGTGGGGACATTCAAGGTGGTATTATCATTCCCTTTTTAGTTATGGTTTAGATGCATATATAATTATTGAATACATTAATTAGATCTGGGGATTCTTAATAGAAAAGATCTTGAATACTCACTATATGAAAATAAATATATACTATTTTGTATTAGGTATGTTTGTAGCTATAGGAGAAAGTGACTTCTCTTATACCTCAGTAGTTTGAGGTCTCTTGTGATCCTACCATAAAAATTAAATTCTTAATTTGGTTGGTGATATTAATTCTAGGATAGTTTCTAGATATATTGATGTGGACTTGTGATAATTATGACTACGAATTGTTAGATAACTCATATGACTCATTATTGTAACAATTTAAACATTATAAAAATCATCATAAATATCTAAAATGGATAAAAGTATAAAGATCTTGCGTTATGAGGAGAGGACCATAAAATGGATTCAACTAGTGACTATAACTACAAACCATTGACACGAAATTCATCATTGTTCTGTTAATAAAATAATTAACTCTACCAATGTGGTATAAGAAATATATTATTTTGGTATTTTTATATTTTATATATACTATCAGGCCATATCATTCACCGTCTAGTGTTGCAGCGACTGAGTGGTTATATGTATCATTTAAGAGAAACAGAAAATGTAATAATATTCATTTTATCCACACAACTACAGTACGTTTTTTATAGTGATTTATTTCAAACCAGGATGTGCGTGGCCTTCCTCTAGCTTTGTTAGGTATATTGAATCCCTATATTTCATTAATAGTGAAATATATTTGGGTATTGAGAAAAACATAAAAAAGAAACTCATTAGTGTGCTTTCATAAATGAGAATACAATGACAATAAATATCATCTACATGTATGAAATATTACATCAGGTTCATCATTTTTATTATTTATATTCACATTTTCTAATTTCTATAAACCCACTTTCAAAATCAAGGTGATTGTTAAGATGACATAATTTCACTTTTAGTAATTTGTTTTGAATTATGGAGTATGTGAGGTCAACACATCTCACTACAGAGCCTATTTTCTAGTACATGACACCCTTATAGATTTATAATATATATATATATATATATATTGTCCCACTATAGCAACCAATCATGTCATGAATTATAAATTTCCCAAATAAATCTAATTTGGTTGATAACATGCCCTACATGCAGCACCAGGTTTTAATGAAACACGACATGATATTAAAATATCATAACATTACATGATAGTTATCACCTAACCATTGGAATGATGAGTGAGAATAGGATTAAATATCTTATTAAAATTTATTATTTACACATGAATATAAATGAATTCTTCACTATCCAAATAATTATAAATTCATATATAAATAATTTAAAAATAATGGAAATATTTTTCTAGAATACTATTTATCTTCGTAGAAACTCATTTTACTCAATGAATTTAACAAATCAGTTTTACTAAATTAAATTAATGATAATTATATATATTAAATATTCAAAAAAAATTAAAATTCATGTTATGTGATTTCTAGAAATGAAATAATATTAATTCAGCTGATACTATTCAAAAAATACAATTTTCTAGATGTGATATTTTTTTTTCAAACATAATTTAAAATTTATTTTTGAAATGTGATAAAATTAAAATGAAAAAAATAAATTCATTTTTTAGTTAATAATATTTTTAATATTTTAGGGTGAATTGTATATAGTATTTTAAGAAAATATATATTTCATTGAATCTTTAAAATTCATGTTCTATTAAGAACATAATTTTTTTTATGAATTTTAGAAACACAAAAACCATTTTCATAATTTTTCAATTTAAAATAATTTAAATTAAATACCTACTTTCCAATTTAGTTTGTTATAATCAATTTCGTATTGAATTTTGAGAAAATTTAATTTTTAAATTTTTCAATAGTTTTTCCATGGAAACCCTTTTTTATATCAGGTCAAGAGGTTTAATTTGAAATTTCATTTTTCTACATCTATTATTGGAATTTTGAAAAATTAATTCTATATTTGTAAAAATAATAAATTAGTTTTTATAATATAATCAAAAAATATTTTTACAACTTTGAATAGTATAATAAAAGAATTAGTTATTGAAGTTAATGTAAACATGGGATTACCGAGAGGTTAAAATAAAAATATAATGGACATAATGAAATATAAACATTTCCAATGCCTATTTTATGTCCTTATACTGAATGAATGTAATGTAGGTTTGAATATTATAAACATTGATCCATTGTAAATTTAAAATGTTCATACACCTTTTTTGTTCAAAAAACTAGATGCACACCACAAAACATACTTATATGATGCCACCACAACTCATCTCCTCCCCACAAATTCAAAAGCCATTTCTTCAGAAAAAGTCTACCCAAATATATTTTTTTAATTTGAAAAACAAAAACTAGAGGCCCTTTTTAATAAAGTAAATTCTTGAAGACTTAATGATAAATATAATAATGTTTTCTGAAGAAGATGTAAATTTTTTATCTATGGAATTACTTGATTCTTTGTTGAAGTCTAAAAAAATTACAACACCAGTAAAATATTAATAAAAGTACATTCTATATTTCAATATTTTATAATAATAATTTCACAATCTATATCTTCTCCACTTCAATAAAATGATTTATGAAATTATTTTTCTTCGGTGTCGTAGAATATCACCTCATGAACTGATGTTATTCCTATTCCATCACCAAAAATCATGACTAGATATAATGAATTATTTAATATTTATGTATGAAATTTCTTTAATTATTATATATATTTAATTATTTTACCAAAACAAATACCTTACTTCTCATCTCTTTATAAAATAATGATTTCTCTTGCATATATGATGAATAACCACTTTATGAACTGTTATGGTGTGTTTTTCATTTTTTATACTGATGGTAATCTGAATAGATTTAATGAATAAATATTTTATATATAATATAACTATAATTATATAACTATTATATTATGTATACCATTTTTGGATTCCATTTTTATGGGAGATATGATAACGTCATTTCTGTGTACTGTAGACTACTACCTCATGAAATTGTTTTATTTGTTTTTCATGTATGTTTTATATAAAGGGTAATAAAGAATAGTTTAAAAAACATATGTGATGAATATGAAGTGAAACTAATTATATAAATTCAATATATTTTTTAAATATATTTCAATTCCTACATTTATATAATGGAAATAGTATTCATGGGTATATACATTATATCATATCTAGGAATTGTTTCTTTTATTTTCTATGAATAACTTTTTTGGATTGATATAAATATATACCTATTGAATATATATAATATTTACCTCGTAGAAAAACATATGTAGATAATATGACCATGTTCATTGTATGAGGGTTGGATATACAAAATCAAAACAATCATGAAAGAAAATTGTTATTACTGATAAATTTATTTTAACATGGAACTAATAACTAATGGGTAATAAATGAAAAAACCAAATAATATATAATATGATATATTTATGTAAGGTTTATTAATATCTTTATAATAAACTAATACTATTATATTAGTGGTATAAATTTTTGTGATGAAATATGAGTTCTTTGGAAAGGGATTTCTAGACTCTATTGTTTCTAGGAATCATATGCCATATTCATCAATAGTTTTTTTCTTTTATAATATATATAGTTACCCTTTCCCATGTGATAACATGAATACACATAGATTAATTATATTTAATTCTACATATAATTTGGTACTATATTTGGGTTAATGATTCAATATTGTCTAATCTAGTCAAGTATTTTTTCTCAATTTTCCATTATTTGGACATATGTTATTTCATGAACATATCTTCTTTTTTGGACTTTATATACATTACCTCAGACATGTAATGTATATAATTTTTTTATTATCATAATATTATATAATTCATAAAATTTTATTTATTTCGATGGGCTAATTATTAAATTTAGCAATGTCATAATAGTTTTATGATATAATTTCATCGTTTATCTTTATTGTTTATGTTTATGCTTGTAATAGTTAAATCTAATGAAATATATCTCAACATACTCTTGTAATTTATAATATTGTATTATTATATAGAATACTTTATTTAATACCATATTTCAGAATTCAAGTATTAATGAATCAAAAATATAATTTATAAAAAATAATGTTTATTTCCATCCTTGGTCAAAACCCCCTTTTATTCCATATCCGTGTTTTATAAAAATGTTTTTATGTTTTTTATTACATTATCAAAATTATTTATTAAAAATATATTTTCATTTAATTAACTGTTTTTAATAATGTTTCATATTAATAATCATATTATATTTAAAAACAATTCAACACTCAATGATATCTTGCTTCATTAAAAACATTCAAGGTATATTTAAAAAAATGCCTTCCATAATATTTGGGAAGATTATTGATTTCAAATAAATCTATTCATATTGAAAAGTTATTTTCATCATGAAATCTTATAACTTATCTTTATTTTTTTGTTTACTCAAATTGAATTATATTTTCTATAAAAAAATTTCTAATATGTTTTATATTTTTAATTGTATTATTCACTTTATAGATGATATTTTAGTCATGAAAATTTCATTTTAATTTTTCAAAAAAAATTCCATATAACATGACATGATTTTATGTTATGATTTATGAGGTATATTATCCCAAAACAGAATGGTTATTGATTCTCTAAATTGTTTATTATTATTAAAAATATATCTTTATGAAACTTTTTCTTTTTCTGTTGGTTATGCCTTGATAAAATTCTTATAAAACCTACTTCATTTTACCTTAGATATGTTATGATGAAATGATGATGTTATAATGATACCTATTTCATTACCACATTTTATTCTATAATGAAATGATTATAAACCCCATTTATATTAATTGATTCGGATTTATCGAATGTTTTATGAATCCCATTTATTATTATGGTTTATAATAAGATGAATGTTTTAATATCTTGTCAAATAAATATTTATGATTTTGATTATGTGATAGGATAGACATCTATCATTATCAACCTCATTTTGGAAACATTGATATCTCAAGAGGTTAAAACAAGTACAATGATGAGTAATCCCAATCAAGTAAGAAAAATTTACAACCATGATAGTATTGGGTGTGATTCATGACATGTACGAGGGTTGGGTATTGAACCCATTCAACAATGATATGTTTATATATTATTCTTAAACTAATGTGGAAATGATTTTCTATACATATGTGTATGAAAATGATATATACCGTTCTAAATTTTTATGTTTTCATAGTTCATTATCTTTTATTCTATTATGATTCATTTCTTATTATCAAAAAAAAAAATACTTTTTCCATTACAAAATATTATGATCTTTGATATAAAGGGTACCATATTAATTTTTTTTGCTAATGTTCTCATACCCTATTTCACCTGTTACACATACGTACCTCCAACATTTTACCTTAGGGGGAATCTAATATAACCATTTCATTTCATTATTTTCTTAAGGATATGATGATAGGTATAATGTGTGACATAGATAAAAAGGTAATTGGGTAAAAGGAAATGGGCCTTATTGTGCTCCTGATTTTTCACTCCTAAAATATTTACATTGAAAAATCATAAATTCTTAGAATCCATCATTATGGATTTCGAAAATTACTATGAATAGCCTATGATAATCCTATGGTGTCATAAAATGAAATAGAGTAATTTTTTAGACATCATATAGATGATTTTTCATCATTATATGGTTTCCAATAAGAATATTGTCTCTCAAAATTTACTTTGATGTTTCTGTTAATAAAGTAAAAATAGTAGGAAAAGATTTTTTTTTCAATGGGAAATTTGCGGTGTGCCTGTAACCCAAGTAAAATAGTACGTAAAATGGTTCAACATGAATTTGGATGGGAATATTGTCACAAATAATCATAATTAAATAATTATGTATGGTAATAAATTTTTCTTATCGCAAATACCAATGGTTCTCCAAGATGCCAAATAATAGGAAAATTTATTTTTTAATGGTATTTACATTCATCATAAGTACATTTGACCTTATTATTATTTGCGACGATATTTTGTATCCCATCATAAATAATGTGTTGGTGGAAGAGTATTTTCTATGGACCTCATTTAAAATAAATTTATTATCACCAGAATACTTATTTTTTGTGGGAAGTATTCATGATGGGTACTCTTTCAAATCAACTCAAATATACTAATTATACCTATATATATTTAACCAAAATATATGCTATATTCATTACACATATATGTTTTCTCTTCTATTCTTCTATCTTACTCTCCCCTTAATTTTATCATTTTTATGTTTAAATTTATACACGGAAGCAAATTATCATATTTCAATCTAATAAAAGAATTAATTATAATAGTTATATATTGTTATATTTTTAATTATTAATTAATTTATTAAAATTAATTTTAGATTTCTTATTATTAATTACTTTTATTTAGTATTAATTAGTCGAAAATAATTTTAATTAATAGTAATTAGTTTTAATTAGAAGTAATGATTTTTGAATTCTAAATATGTATATTTAATTACGAATAATATTTTTTTAATTAAAATTAATAGTTATAATTTGTACAGATATTTTTAATAAACAACGACACTTGGGAATTTGTAGTAATTACTTATAATTGATAAATTAATAGTACTAAATAACCGAATATAGTAATAAGTAATAATAAAATATAGTAATTTATAATATTTTATGGTAAATAATATTTTGGACTAATTAATAACATCTTTTAATAAAAAATTAAAAAAAATTATTTAAAAAAATTGAATAAATTATTTCTAATTAGTAAAAAGTAGTGGTATACAGAAAAATTATATGTAATTATGAGAAATTAAGGGTAAATATTTTAACATAATGGGGACCAATTGAAAGAAGAGGTAATTAGTTAAAAATAGTTGAAATGATAGAAAATTGTAAAAAATTAATGTAAATGAACAGAATTTATTAAAAAATATTATAATTAGATAATAAGGTATGTAAAATTTATGGAAATGAACAATAATTAGTTGACCTATTGTGGAAATTAGGGGTAGTTATTCTATATTTGCTGAAATGAGTAGTAGTCATAAACATTTATTGAAATGGGTTCTAATTAATAATAATTATTGGTAATTAATAGTATTTTTTAAAAAAATACTTGTAATGATTTGTAACTTTAAATAATATAGTTATACATTGGATGTTAGTAAAAATAATGGTAATGATCTGTAATTATTGATAATTAGCAGAAATTAGAAGAAATGATTTAAAATTAACAGAAATGAGTGTTATTTAGGTTCAATTAGTATACATTATAATTAATTATATATACTTAGTGAAAATGTGCATTAATTAGGTAGTATTATCAGAAATAAGATGTAATTATGAAATAAATACCACTAATCAGTAGTAGATAGTAATAACTACCAATACTGAGCGTTATTATAACGAAATACATATAATGAGTAGTAATTAAAAAAATACTTATAAGGATATGTAATAAAAAAATATATAATATTGTTTGATGATTTGAAAGAAAAATTATACTAATAATTAATAATTATAAGAAATTATCAGCAATGAGGAATTGATTGACAAGATTTCAAGTATTGAGTGATAATTAAAAAAATATATTCATTGGAAGCTAGATATAACAGATAATCAGTATTTAGTAGTGGTTATAAAATATTATTGTTAATGAGCAGTGATTAGTAAAAAAACTAGAAATGAGAAATTATTAGAATTAATTAGTGACAATAAGATGTAATTTGAAAAAAATAACTTTTAATGAGGGATTATTAGAAAAAATAAAAATAATGGGAAGTAATTAGAAAAGATACTATAAATAACAGGTAATTAAAAAAATTGATAATGAGAGGTAGATTGAAAAAAAACTATGATGATGGGTAATTAAAAAAATACTGTTAATGATTGGGAAATAGTAAAAAATAACCTACAAGGAGCATTAATTAAAATGAATCACTAGTATTGGGCCCTAATTAAAAAAAACATATTGGTAATGAAATGTAACTGGTAAAAATACTTGTAATGAGCATTAATTATAAAAAAATAGTTGTAAAGAGTAATTATCACTAGTGTAGAAAACATTTTTAACATCACCATTTTTTACGGCCGTTATATATAACCGACATGAAAATCTGTGATATGTGGTTTTTTACGTCGGTTATTTTATAACCGACGTAAAAAATATTGGGAGTAAATTTTTTAGTTCAGTTATTTTAATAAGCGACGTAAAGAATAAAGTATCTAACAAATTTTTTAGGTCCGTTATAAAATAATTGACATAAGAATGGCAGTAGCTGAGGTCATTTTGATGTCTATTATTTGATAACTGACATAAAAATCCAACCCACATGATTTTTTATGTCAGTTTAGTTATATCTGATGTAAAAAAAGAAAACACATGGCAGTTTTTAGGTGGGTTATAAAATAACCAACGTAAAAACTATGGTTTATGATTTGTTTTTTAAGTCAGTTAAAGAATAACCGACATAAAAAACAAACACGCGGCTTTTTTTACATCGGTTATAAAATATCCAATGTAAAAAATTTGGTATCTGATACATTTATAACATTACTTATTATAATAACCGATGTTATAAATTTTATAATATATTTTATGACATCGGTTATTAAATAACCGAGATTAAAAAATATTTCAAAAATTTATCACGCCTCGTGGATTGTCATCTCTGATTTTTCGATCGACAGACCTGTGACTAATCTCTCTCGTGCTAAAAACCATGAATTGACTCTTTAATCTCGTTTCGTTAAACACTTTTTTCCATCATCCTTTATCATCTTTACTCTCCTCTTATCTATCTTCTCCTCTCGCAACACTTAGGGAATCCTCCCACGACTTTATTTTATTCCATTTTTTTCCAAAATAGTCTATATTTACCATTTGTGATTTTCTGTTTAAACTAGGTAATATTATTCAATTATGATCCCTCTTACATCATTTTTCAATTATCATCTTATTTATTATCAGCCGACCTATTAGATTAACTCGCAATATTCATGTATTCCTCACCTACATCTATTTCGTTTGTTTTTGTTTCATGGATTCCCTACATTTATGGTAATATTTGTTGTCATTGACAACTAATGATCTCATTCACCTATATTACTACAATTTATATCTAAACCATTTTAGAAATAACCCTTCCTTGTACCAGTGTGATTTATTTTATAAGTATATATGGTTTTTCATGGGGGAATGTTTGTTTTGGATCCTTGGATGTTTCTATTTTTGTTATCACTTTTTGTTGTTCCATAAACTATTTACGTCACTTATTCTCGTGGACTGTTATATGCCTTCATATTCTATTAAAACCTGATTAATTGAACAATAGAGTATTTTATACTAGTAGGAGATACAGTTCATGGTTTTCATTTTGAATAATGGCATGATACCAAAACTAGTAGCTTGAGGTTAAAATCCCCATATATGAAAAAAAATAGTTGTTTGTGGTTAAAATACCATGGTTCTGGGGGACTATTTGAGGGTTGGGGGCTGTCCAGGGGGTTGGGGGCTATCCAGAGGTATGGGTGTTGTCTAGGGTGTCCATGGAGGTGGGGGGGAGTCCAGGGATGTGGGGGGGGGGGTCATGGGGGTGGGGGTGGTGCATGGGGTAGGGGGCTGTCCAAGGGGATGGGTGGGTGGGTGGGGGATTTACTATGGGTTGGGGCCTATCCAAAAGGTTTGGGGGGGTTTTCAAGGGGGGATATCCCGATGGTTGGGGGTGTCCAAGGGGGTAGGGGTGGGGGTGGTGTCCTGGAGGGGTCGGGGTGGGGGCTATCCCGTGGGTGGGGGGCTATCCAGTGGGTTGGGGGCTATCCAAGGCCGTGTTGTTGTCCAGGGGGTGTCGTAGGGGGAGGGGGTGGTGTTTAGAGGGTTCGCGGGGCTGTCTATAGGGTTGTGGGTGTCCACGTTTTCCATGTAGTTGGGGGGGGGGGGGGGGGTTGTCTAGGGGTGTGTGTGTGCGGGGGGGGGGGGGGTCCAAAGGGGTGGGGGTTTCTAAGGGCCTGGGGGATGTCCAAGGGGGTGGGTGCCTATCTAGATGGTTTGGGTGTTGTTCGGAGGGGGGGGGGGCTTTCTAGAGGGTGGGGGTGTCTTGGGGGTGTCCAATGGGGTAGAAGGTGAGTGGTGGTGTTTAGGAGGGGTGGGGGTGTCTGGGGAGGGCTATCCAGGGGTGGGGGTGCTGTCCTAAGGGGTCAGGTTTGTCCAAGGGTGTGGTGGTGTCTAGGGGTTGTCCAAGGGGGTGGGGGTGGCGTCTAAGGGGTGGGGCCTACCCAAGGGGATGGTGGATTCAAGTGGGTGTCCAAGTGGTTGGGGGTTTTGTCTTGGGGGTGGGGGGGTCTGTCCAAGGGGGTGGTGGTGTCTAGGGGGTGTCCAAGGGGGTGGGGGTGGTGTCTATGGGGTTGGGTGTTGCCCAAGGTTGTGGTGGTGTCTAGGGGGTGTCCATGGGGGTGGGGGATAAGTGTCATTTGGGGATTACTATTTCATGTTGGTTTGTGAGATTATGACATGGTGATTGTATTGTTTCATGGATATTAGTGCAACAATAAGATTCTCTTTGGTTATATATATTTTGACCAGTCATTGAATATGAGAAAATTATATGGTATGGGGGACACCATGTCGTGGTTTTCAAATATGGGTAGTTATCCTGACCCAATTGTGCTTTGATGATTGGCTTTACATTATGATTTTCACCATCCGAGTTTTTATTTCAAATTTTATTTGATTCTCTAGTTTACTCCATGTTCTCTAATTTTCTATCCACTATTGGTGGCCCCATGGATTTCTTTGATTCCATGGAATTTAAAACTATTATATCTAATTATATTTTCTTTTTATAATCATATTCAATCGTATTTTTTTAAATATGCATAAATTTGTTTTATATTTCTGAATTATTTTACATTCAAATTATGATTTTCTTCATATAAACATATATTTGTATCATATTAAAAAGATTTATAATTTTGATATTTGTTATAGGTAATAATGAGTCAATTTTATATTATGGCACATCAAATAAGGTATTAATATGAAGAATTTGTTGAGGTCTTTTTTTAATTTTCTAAAAGAAATGTTTCATGTAGTGACATTTTTTTCTATCCATGCCTAAAATGACTGAATATGAAGAAGTTGAAAAGTAGAGAGAAAAAAAGACCATTTGATTTGTCATTATTTTAATACGAGTTATAGCCCCAGGATTTGGCATGCTGAAACTTGATGAAATGTCACTGATGCTGATGATTTTCAAGATGGTGACTCCGATGGAATTAGAGAAATGATTCGCGATGTTGCAGCAAAACAAATTGAGATAGAACCAACAGTTGCGTGTCTATATGGTGATGCCGAAAAAAACATATTATCATGGTTGTACAGATTTTACGGTTTTTTTGGTGGTATTAAAATTGATTAACCTGAAGGAAAAATATGGATGTAGTGATATAAGTATTATAGAGCTGCTATAATTGATGAAAGACATTATTCCAAAAGATAATGATCTTCCAGACTCACATTATAAGGGCAAGAAAATATTATGACTGATGGGATTGAGATATAAGAAAATACATGCATGTCCGAATGACTATATGATATATAGAAAGGAATATGAATTTTTTTCAGAGTTTCCTAAATTTGGGACATCAAGGTATAAGGTGAACGAAATATCACATGCATATATAGAGATTACAAAGATCCATTGAAAGGTATTTTGGTATCATCTTATAATTCATCATTTAAAATGTTTATTTTCTAATTCCCATGATGCAAAAAGATTGATATGTTATGCTGATGAGCAGTTATGTGATAGAAAAATACATCATTCAGCTGATTTTCCACATTTGAAGAAAATTGTTGAGAAGTATCCTACATTTGGAAATGAAATTAGAAATCTCAGATTTGGGTTATGCACAGATGTAATGAATCTATCCCGGACCCTCATTAGCAAACATAGTTCATGGACAGTTTTATTGGAAATTTAAAACCACTCTCCTGAATTTTGTATGAAGCGCAAATATTTCATGTTTAGTATAATGATCTCCGGACCAAATCAACCTAGCAATGATATTGATGTTTACTTATTCCTATTGATTGATTATTTGAAACTTTTATGGGAGGATGGTATTAGGGTGTATGATTCTAAAAAAATGAAATATTTTCAACTACATGTAGTTCTTTTCTTCACATTAAAGAACTTCCCAACATATGGAAATTTGTTTGGATATAGTGTTAAAGGGCATAAAGCATGTTCAATTTGTGAACAATAGATGTCATATTTTCAATTGCATCATGGGAGGAAAACTGTGTTCATGGGTCATCGAATGTTTTGGTCTATGGATAACTCTTATAGAAGGCTAAAAAATTCATTCAATGTCTCAGAAGAATTTTTTGTTTCTTCAAATCCTTTATCCCCTGATATGTATTTTAAAAAGGTGAAAAATATTGATGTGACAATGGTAAATACACATAAATCTAGTAATGATAGACATATTTGGAAGAAAAGTTCAATATTTATTGAGCTACCATATTTGAGATATCGTGAAGATAAACATAATTTTGATGTCATGCATGTGGAGAATAATATATTTGATAGTTTGATTATAACATTGTTAGATATTAAAGGGAAGACAAAAGATGCATTGAATGCCAGATTAGACTTAATATCAAGGAGAATACATTTAGATTTAGCTCCCACACCTAATGGAGGAAGAACATTTCTTCCCCCATCTTGTCATACATTATTGAAGAGTAATAAAATTAGCTTTTTTCAGTGTCTTCATGATAAAAAAGTTCATCAAGGATATTCTTCAAATGTAAAAAAATTTCTCATTGAAGGACTTGAAGTTGATTTATATGAAATATCATGATTCTTACATCATTATGCAACAACTTGTACCACTTTCATTACATGGAATATTTCTCATACGTGTCTGAAAGTCTATAATGAAGTTGAGTTATTTTTTCAATTCAATTTTTAATAAGGTGATTGATGTAAATTCATTGAAATTTTTTCAAAATGATTCAATTTTTATACATTGTCAGTTGGAAATGTATTTTCCTCCAACTTATTTTGATATAATGGTGCATTTAATGATTCATCTAGTTTGAGAAATAATGATTTTTAAACCTTTATATCATTGTTGGATATATCCGTTTGAATGGTATACAAAAATAATGAAGTTTTATGTTAAGAATCCATATCAACCTGAAGCCTCCATTATTGAAAAGTATATTTTCAAAAGGTTTCAGAGTTTTGTACGAGCTACACGGCTGCGGCACAACAAATTGGTCTACCTCCATCTCTCTATGAACAAGTTAATAATGAGGGAAAGGGGATTCGTGGCTTGAAAGTCAAATCTCTGTCAGCTGAATACATGAATAAGTTATAATCATACATCTTGTATAACATAGATGACGCTCTACTATATAACACATTGCATATTAATGAGTTGAAACAATGTCATACATAGAAGAAAGAAATGTAGATTTTGAATGATCGCAACAAATTTTTTTTGTCATGGTTTAAAAAGACCTTGCATGGTAGATAAGATGTATCAGAGGCATTAAAATGGATATTGTGTGGTCAATGTTTTAATGTGATAACATGGTCCGAATATGAAATTAATTGATATACATTTCATATGAAACCTCAGGACAATAGAAGTACAGTTTAGAGTAGTAGTGTACTAATGTTTGCAGAAGCAATGCATTTTTTGAGTGCTAAGGAAAAAAACCCAATTTCTGCATCAAGTGCATATTATTGAGTGATTGAAGTCGTATGGGAGGTGGATTACTTTAAAATTAATGTTCCTGTTTTTAACATTAAATTTTTTATTGGTATTAACAGTGTTAGACAAGATGAATTTAGAATGACATTTGTTAATATGAATAGATTAGAAGACACAACTGATTCTTTTATAATAGGAACACATGAAAAACTAAATTTCTAGGTAGTAGATCAATCAGATAATAAGTGGGTTGTTTTTTTACAATGGAAAATCAATATGTTGTTGAGGATGAACTTGATGAATATGCTGATTTATGTGAGATCAATACTTCCATGGAAAGATTAAGAGAACATAATGATGATCATGTTGGAGACATGGTTTGTTCCATAAGGAATGATCACGATGAAAGAATTTGGGAAAACTATCCATTTGTGCATTCCTATTATTACATGTGACATTTGTTTTTTTCTTTTTTACATTCATTATTTTCATAAGATGGTAGATATTTTATGTTTTTTATTTATTATAAATTATATTAAAACAAAATAAGTATTAGTTTTTTTTGTTTAGTATACTTTATCATGTTTACCATTATGTTAATTATATATCTATTGTTTTTGTTCAGTGGCAATTATTTTTCCATGTTTACCGTGTTTACAAGGTTTACCATGTTTTAATTTTGTTTAGTTTACTTTGTAATGTTTACCATTACATAAATTATATATCTATTATTTGTTTAGTGGCAATTACTTTACAATATTTACCATGTTTACCATGATTACCATATTGACTATCATTATCATATTTACCACTATTTAACATGGTTACCTTATTAACCATGATTACTATTATGTAACATAGTACAATTTTCTATTTTTTGATTATAGAAGTATTAAAATATTTTAATTTTTATATTTTTGAACAAATTTTTGTTTTTTTGATTTGAATTATAATGAATGATTAATCATTTTATCAACCACATGATTTTGTAGTTGATCATATTGGTCATACGTCTGGGGTGGAACATTCATATGCTCCTCTTGATGTTACCCAATCTTCATCATGTGCTCCCATTACTAATAAGAGTTCATGAGTTGCTAAATGTGGGTGCACACTTTTACCAAACTTATCACTTGCATGTACATAGGATCGGAGGATACTCATTGAGTTTGATGAGGATAATAATCCTAGAGGTGAAAATGCAAAAGATTTTATGATTTTTGTATCCAATTAGGGTAAGAGGAATGCATTCATTTTGTATGATGACCGAAGAAGTGTTGAAAAATCTATAAACTATCAGTTGTGGGAGGCTATTATGGTAAGATATACTTCTATTGTTTTCCAATTAAATAATTTTTTCTAGTATATATAATATTTTTAACCACTTCTTTATCAGATGAAATTTGATATTCATGACATTGGAGGAGTCAGGAAGAAATTAATATCGATGGCTGGAAGGATATGGAGGGATTTGAAATCAACCCTCACATCTGATATCATTTTTGGTTATTGGAGTAATGACAATCCATGTCGTATATATCCTATCATAGATGAAGAAACATAGAGATAGATTTTAGAAAGTATAAGAAAAGAATAATTTTTGTTAAGGATAATGTAAACTTTAATAAGATTTCTTATATAAATGATCTTATCAGTGTTTTGTTAATGATTTCATATTCTTAATTTACAGAAAACAAGGAAATCTCATTCATAGATCCAATCTAAAAATGTATACCCTCATATTTTATCTCGGGGGGGGGGGGGTTTACAATATTTGACGAAAAAATGATGGCGGAAAAATTACAAAAACTAAGAGCAGAGTCTTCAAGCTCTGGAGAGGTGGCCCTTCCATCCCCTCTATCTAGAAATGAAAAATGGAAGAGAGATCAGATGGGCCAAAAAAGGCACTATCATTCGGAAGATTTGAGAATCGTAGCTGAGAGGATTGAAAGATATCTATATTATTCATTTAAGATAATTATTTTATTCATATAATTTCAATCATTACAGAGTAGTTCAGTTAATTAATACAGGATTTTATTGAGGAGAAGATCTCACAGGGCATATTTACAGCTACTGGAAGGCATGATATTTTATCTGAAGCATTGGGAATGCATGAACATCCTAGTCATGTACGAGGATATCTAACAGGTGTATTTGTAAGAGAAGTGTTTCCATGTTCCTCAACTACATACGTTGAGGGTGTTTATAAAGAAAAATAGAATCCTGGGAGGCTGAAGATTATAATAATAATGAGACGATATAGGAAACGATTAGAGCATCAGTATTATCTATGTTTTCAGACATGCAAAGACAGTTTCAGACTGTAGCTCACACTCCTCCACCTCCCTTTGTAGACCCCATAATTTCTCCTCTACCATCACAAGTAGCTCCAACTACCCCACCTCAGCCTACGAACCACATATTTTATCCTACTCCTCCGCCATAGCTTCATATTTATTGCGAGTTGTATGTTGATAATCCTAAACCTCATATTGTTTCATATGGGCTGGTATATTTTATATGAGATACAATTAATCATCAACAATATGAGGTAGAGAATCATAGGGTCACTGTATAGGATATTATAGATAGATAAGCTCGAGTACCATTACTTACAGATGAGGTGATGATAGTTGGACATAGTATCATCCATTTTTTAATTTAGCCATCCATACATCTTCGACTTATTACCACAGAGGTATGTAAGTTATATCTTCAATTTTATTTTATTATTAAAGTTGTTTTATCATTTTAAAATTAATATATTTTTCAATTTATTTTTACAGGAATACTTCAAAGGTAAATAAAAACTGTATAGACAACAAAAAAGACAAATGGTTATGACATCAGATACATATTCTATTATTTTTGATAGATTTTCAACATATTCATATTTTTTGGCAGATCATTATGAGTCTCCAATGGAAGCTCGTTTTTTTGGAAGAGGAATAACTGTATTGATTATGAATCCTGATATCATGGAGCTTGTAACTAGAGATAAGTTGGGCATCAACGTGGTGTAGATTGTTTCTATGTAAGTCTTAACACCTTTTCCCTACGTTATATTTATTAAAAATGTATACTTATTCCTATTTTGTATTAGGTATATTTATAACATTTGTGAGTATAATGGGAGGACACAAGTATATGTGTTCAATGTCTCGCAGTGTATTTCCCATGAAGCATGTGCATTGGATGAGGAACATTGAATGGTTTATATTGATAAAATACATAAACAGAATATAGTCACGTAATGTTGGATGAGGAATTTTGTGGGATTTATGAAACAAATATCTCTCAATGAGTTCATTATGTTTAAACAAAAAAACCACTAACATTAATTTTTTTTATCAGTGATCATTAGATGATAGGGGTTTTTCTCCCTAGGGAGAAGACACTTTATTGGATATTCTCTGTCCATGGTGATCTGCAGGACCGTTTTATAAAAATGTTATAAAATAAGTTTTAATTTTCCAATATTATTCCATATTATAATGAATTTTAAATTTAACCCATTCATATTATTTTCGAATAGGGGATGAGACTACTTTTGAAAAAACACAATGAAAATGAGTGGGAAGATAAAATATATAAATTTAAAGGTAAATATCAAATTATAATTTGTACTATTTTATTTATTATTTACAAATAATATATTGAAATTACACTCATTAAAAAATAATTCTCATGAAAAAAAGGCGTCATCGAATGTGGATATTATATGTTAAGGTTTATGTATGAAATAATTACAACTGTGACAGTTGTGAACATTGAACCGGTATGATTTCAATTTAAACATTACCATAATATTTCTTTTGATTTATTCATTATACAAATTAACTATTATCCTTTTAATTTGTATCTATTTGATGACCCTCAACCCTATAGTTATGAATATGTCAAACACTTACAAGTGGAATGGTTAAATTATTTTATAGGTTTGATTAATTTTTAGTTGTTTGTAGAGTAAAATGTAATTATGAATACTGTCGTTTTAATTGTGTATTTGGTAGTCGTTTATGTTGGATTTAGTTTTATTTATATGGTAATTGTATGTTTTGAATGTTATATATGTAAAAGATTAATTTTTTTCTTCTTCACGTTTTTCTCTAATTAAGATTGTTTTTCTGGTTTGGATACTACTATGAGGAGAGGGGTTCCAGTGGTGTGGGGAGTGTTTAATGGGATGGGCGGTGTCCAGGGGTGTGGGGGAGGTGGTGTATGGGTGGTGGCAGTATCCTGGGTGTCCATGAGAGTGGGGGGGCATTCCAGGGGGTGGGAGCATTTCCATGAGGGTGAATGGGTTATCCAGGGGGGTTGTCCAGGGGGTGTCTAGAGGTGTGGCGGTGTCCTATGCGGTGAGGGGAGTTTCCAGTGGTGTGGGAGGGCTGTACAGTGGAGTGGGGTGTCTAGGATTTCAATGGGGATGTGGGGGGGGGGGGGTGTCCATGGGTGGGAGAGGAGGCGTCACCATCCCTCAGGGGGGGGGGGGGGGCAGAACGCCACTAGAAGGAACTCATCACTCCCACATGTGAAACATTTTGGGATCTCAAGATTCGAATGTGGGAGTGATGAGTACCTTCCACCAGTATGCCCCCCGAGGGATGGCGGCACCTCTTCTCCAAACGCCAGCTATCCATGGGATGTCCAGTGGTAGTCC
Source organism: Viscum album (assembly GCA_963277665.1). Classification (NCBI taxonomy): domain Eukaryota; kingdom Viridiplantae; phylum Streptophyta; class Magnoliopsida; order Santalales; family Viscaceae; genus Viscum; species Viscum album. The sequence goes on from OY728130.1 coordinate 806,666,738, forward strand.
AGGGGGTGGGGCAGTCCATGGGTGTGTGGGGGGGGGGGGTGTCCAAGGGGTGGTGGGGTAGTCCAGGGGTGTGGGGGTGTCCATGTGGGTGGGGGTTTGGTAGGGGTTTGGGGGGTTATCCGGGGGGTGTGGGTAGTCCAGCGGTGTGGTGGGGGCTATCCGGTGGGGTAAGGGGGTTCTGGTCTGTTTTTTGGTATCTTTTTTGGTCTCTTTTAGGTGTTTGGGAGGGCTATCAAGGGGTATGAGAGTGTTTTACTAGATGTGGGGTGTATACAGGAGGGTGGTGGATGTCCAGGGGTGGTTGTTATGTCTAGGGGCCTGGGGGTATCCAGGGGTGTGGTGGGGGAAGTCTAGTGGGGAGAGGGGGTTTTGCAATATTTTTGGTAACTTTTGTTGTCCTATTTCAAGGGTGTGGGAGGATAGTCCAAGGGTGTGGGAGTGTTTTCCAGTGGTAGGGGGTATAAAGGAGGGTGTGGGTTGTCCAAGTGTGTGAGGTGATTTCCAGGGGTTTCTGGGGATTCCAATGGGTGTTGGGGGGTGTCTAGGGGGTCATGGGGCAGTCCATGGGTGTGGAGGTGTCTAGGTGTGTGGTAGGGCCTACTTAGTGGGTCGTGGGGGGGGGGGGGGGGTTGTCCAGGGGGTGGAGGAGGAAGTCCAGTGGGGTATGTTATAAAATTTATCAATGTAAATGCTTAAATTTGCTTTGGTTCTAGTTTTGATCTACTTCTGTTTTTTTTTTTTTGAATTCTTGGTTTGGTTTCTGGTTGTTTCAGGGGAGAGCAGATGAAAACATTCAATTGATTTCAAAAAACAGGTTTATATTGTCATTTATTTAATAACAGATGTGATAAACACCCCCACAGTGGTTTATCACAGCGGTTATTAAGTAACTGATGTGATAAACCATTTTCTAGGGGTTTATCTCATCGGTTATTTAATAAGCGACGTGATAAACCTTACCCCTTGGTTTATCGTGTCATTTATTTAATATCCGACATGATAAAAAAACCCTGCACTTTTTTATCATGTAGGTTATTAAATAACTGCCATGGTAAACCCTCCCCCTGGTTTTTCACATCGATAATTTAATAACCATCGTGATAAAATCCTGGGAAATGGTTTATCACATCAGTTATTAAATAAGCGACGCTATAAACACCACAATGTTCTGTTTATTAGGTCAGATTTTAAATAACAGACATAAAATATTAATTATAACGTGTTCTGTATTAACATCAGCAAAAAACCGACTTTAAAAATAAAGAATAACAGACGTAAATGACGTTTTTTTCACTAGTGTATTAGTAATAATTAGAGAAAATGAGTGTTTATTATCACAATGAACTACTATAAACCACATTTAACGACCATTAACTACAATAAACAACAATTACCCATAATTAGTATGATAAAGTTGAAAGAGGGGCCTATGGGATATATAATGGAAATTGGATTATGGGGTTGATAGATTGAATGAATGATGATGCTGAAATTCTATCAATATATGGTCACCTGCATACCATCCCATCCTTACATAACTTCGGTAAAGTATATAGGGGAGGTGATTATGGTTAAAAACGAATTAAATAATTATACTTCCCTTATGTACAATCAATTTAGAGGAGATGTAGTCATAGATAAATATGCTAGTTTACTATGACCACTTATCATCTAAATAGTCAAACATTGGGATAGTGGAATTATTTTACTCTATCATGTCATTCACCCCCTTCTCTATATCCTACTTTTAGACACCTATTTTTGACATCAATATCCCATGCAATTAATTAGTAACAATTAGAAAAAAATTGTGATATTTATATAAAAAATATATGTGATTTGAGTAATTAAAAAAAATTACCAATAATTATATATATTTGATTTTATTTACATTTAATTTGTAATTATTTTGTTTTCAAATAATTTTTTATAGTATCTTGCTTATATCAGAATAGTTATAAGAATTTTTTTTAGTTTTTTAATTATTATATAAATAATTAACCAAGAAGTAGAGAAATATATTTTTTATATGATCCTGATTATAAAGAATCATCATATTATTCAAAATTGTTGCTGTATAAATCCTATATATAGTGATTTTGTAGAACCATTTTATCATTTTTTTTTATAAAAATGAATTTATCTTACATGGTACAATTTAATTTCATTGTCTGAAATGTGGTCTGGGGATATTTCAAATGTTTGACAACTTTGGGACTATCTATTCAGTTTCAGCTATCAAAATTAATTTTTTTGGAAACAAAAACGTGAACACAATTTCAGATATGATACAGTAATTTTCTTTCCAGATCCTTATTGGAATCAAATGGTAGTACATGATATTTTTGGTCAATTTTTCAATAAGAATAAACTTAGAATGATATTTACTTGACTCATGTGTTTGAACCATTTTGATTGTATGAGTAGTAGAAGTATGACGAACATTCCATATATCATAATTACATAAATAAGAAAAGTTCAATTCATTAAAAAATTTACCACTATAAAATTATATAATGAAATGTTAAATGTCTATTTATTAGATACTCACTTTCATTTAATAACTATTACCTGAAAGAGATGTGTTCCCTGAAAGGTTCTATGACAAATCGATGTTGGTTCATAATTTTGGTCTTGGATATTATAAGATTCATAGATGTTTATTAGATTACTACTTATATTATTTTGAATTATGATTTTTATTTAATTATCCTATATGTGGAAACTATAGGTACATGGAGGATCAATAAGGGAAGTTTAGATTATTTCCCATTAAATTTTTGAATTATTTATTATATTCACCTAGATTCTACAGTTTATTTATTTCTTAGAACATAGTGTCATTCATTACAAGGAATGAATAAAATATATAAACCAATAAATTAAAATATGTACCATATAATAGTGATTCATGGAAACATTTCATCCATGTACATCTTTATTTTTCATTTGAGGCCCATAATGTTTGATTGAGTAATTCAATTAATGGTTTACTTTCATATTGTTACAAAAGTATTCAATATTTTTGTTGGCCAGTATGCCTAACTTCGTACAACTTAACTCTTGGTGGTAATTGAAAGAACCATATATCATTCTTAAATAATTAAATTCAGGAAATAAAAAAAGTAATACTGATGATTATTTGAATCTATTTATTGATGTGTTATATTTATTACGATGTAACGGTGGTACTACATATGATATAGTTACGAAATTAATTTTTTTTATGAATTATGTGATAATGTGGAAAATTAGAGACATTATTGTATATAGAGCATTATTTGTGTGGAGTGAACTTGGTCAAAAGTAGTGTCGATAATGTATAAGTGAAATTAAATCATTTATGATCATCAATGTAAAAACCTTTATTTTAAACTATCATTACATATTTTATCCTATTAATAATTTATGAAGGATTATAAATCATTTTAGAGGAGGTACTATTGGAAGATATGGACGACAACCCATTATCTTATTTATTGATTAAAAATATATTTCATTAACTCTAAATACCATTTTTAGTGACTATAAACCAACAAAAATTCTTTTATTTGGGAAACATCACAATTTGATTTAATACTGTGTTTTTGGGATCTACCTTATTGGTATGGTTTGTCGGTACATCAACTATTATATCTCATTCTTATTGAGAATAGCTTTATTTATAATATATTTTATACATTTTTCATAACAACCATTAATAACAAAAATAATTTAAAATATTTATTACATATTGGATTACATATTTGATACTAATATATGATTAGGTTTTGTATTTGGTTATTCGTGTGAGAAAAAACTGCATTAATAGATTAAACAGTCATGATTATTGTGTTATAAAGAATATAATTCAAACGATCGTATTAAAAGTATTTTTAAATTATTTGACATTGGATTAGGTAAAGGATATATCATATTTTTCTGGGACATTTCTATGGTGATAATAGAATATAATGAACTAATTAGACTTCATGTTGAAGTTTCTTATACTTTTATATAAACTGGGTAAATTTATTCCACCAAAATTATTTATTTAATTGTACATTTGATATTACATTTTCCTCATGAAAAAAATATGGATTGCCAGTGTAGTTCTACAGGATGTACCAAAATGAGAGATCCATGAGGAAATTGGATAATATTATATGTAATAAATCATGGATGAATGTTCAATTATCAAAGATTATTTAATAGAGGAGATATATTTTTTGAGATCACATTATTACGAAAGAGATTATCCTTCAAAACATAACTAAAAGGTCCATAATGGGTGAAATGTTGGTGAAGAAATGGAAATTCAATTATCATTTTTTAATCATCATAAAAATGACTTTAGTGGAGTTCATGAATGATGTATTTCAAATGATTAACATCACAAGGATCATGTAAATTTTATACTAAAATGTGAAGAGATGATATGATTTATAATATGTGTTATAATTTTTCATTTTCATTAATTCTTTTAAATTATATTAATATTAATTTATTTATAAATTTTATGATGATAATATCAATAATTAGTTTCAACAAAGTACACATGATACCATTGACTGATGACCCAAAATTTTGTTTTCCTACTCATTTCAAATAATGTTATACTAAATTGATTACAGTTTAACATATAAATTAAATTTATTCTTCATTGTATTGATAATTTTTTTTCAATATTTCATGTATCACATCATGATAATATAATTGATTAAGTATTATCTATATTGAGTAACCCACCATCCAAAATGGTTAAATAAAATAGTGAATATTTGTGGAACAGTTTTGATTCCATACATTACATGTGGTGAATCATAAAAACAATGAATAGTGATATTTCCTTTCATAAGGTATCATCATATTGAAAGTGAAGTATAATGTAATGGAATTTTGGATAAAATAATGGACTTATCTTATCATATAAAAATTTTAATTAACAATGTTTAAATTCCATTGGTTTGATATTATAATGGATTATGTGTTTTGTCATTGTATAGAACATCGACATTAAATATAAAAGAATTAATTTATTAATTTGAACATTTTTTATTGACCAAAAAAGAACATAAATTTATAATTAAAACTCTTTTACTACATCAAGAGAGTAAAATTATTGGTTCAGAATTATAATAAATATATTCAATAAAAATAATTTTATGAAATATCAATGTGGATCTCTTGATGTGCAAGGAATTGAAATTTTCAGGAGACAACTCAATGTACATCTGTTCAACAAGGAGACTAACATATTGATGATGAGAACCCAATGTAGCACCTCAATGGTTACAGTAATATTTATTATTTAACAAAATAATTTGAATTAATAATGGATTATGATGCTAAAAATCCTATGAAAATGTATGATACTAATGAGTAAGATAAACATATTGACACATTCATATATGAATATGAGGTTGTAGGTGAATAATGGAAAAATTATATTTTGTTAATTGTAATAAATAGTTTTTCTAATTAATAATTTCAATTATGTTCACACATTAAAATTTTCAAGTTTCTTATATATGATGATACTTTTTATGGAACATTTGGTATCTTTAATGATATTGTGCTTCTAGGTGATGTGCATGTTGCATCATCATATGACCATTGTGTTGGAGGTAGTTCACCATCAACTCAGAGGGTTCTCGGTCTTGTGAAATGTACTATTAATTATATATACATAAGTGAAGTTCATATATTTATTTTAATCAATTCATTCAGAGGTATATTAATTTGTGAGATTTAGTTATTTTTCATTATCATTAATTTTAATTTATTAATTTTTGAACTAAATGTTTTATTATTTGTTCTATATTACAATATTTTATCACATATAGTAGTTTTATATGGGAGAAATATCTTGTAGGATTATTTTTTTAGATGAATGCTGATATGGGATCAAATTTCCATTATTTTCTAGAATGATATATTTCAGCATTGGATGGTTTGTAAAAATATAATAGTAATATTGAAATTTATTAAAATCTTAACCCTATATTATTAATTTTTTATAAGTTTTATGGTATCCCATCAATGATATCATGAGAAATTCTATTTATGAGTCCATGGAGTCCAACATATGTGATTATGTTTGACATTTTTAAAACAATTTGGGATGACTTCAATATTAAATTCTAAAATCAATATTTTTTTATGAGTATCGCTGTTGAAATGAACACAACTATGTATCTTTTCATGTTCTTGATGGATTGTTCTCATAATATATGGTTGATATTTTTTTTATGTGATAAACAATAGGTCATATAAATTAGATGAGGTAGGAGGCCGTGCATAATGCATGTAATCATTCGTTCAGTACTCATTGACGATTTTTGGTATGTAATTTTTTTAATAATTTATATAACATCAAAATGTAGAGTGATTATTTTATTATTAAAACTGTCATTTTAATGTCCTCTTTAAATTTGGTTCTATGTTTTTTTGAGTATATAAAATAATCTTATCCAAGTAGATATATAGGGTAGTCACCAGCACTAAATAATTTACAGAATAACATTTAAGAGTTTTAAAGTAATCAAAAAAATTTATTTTTACTATATTAATTTCAAATTTCATTTACAGAAGCCAAATAAGGTAAACACTTCTCACACACATGATGAGATTCGTGATAAGAAAAAGATTCCATCAACCATTAATGTATGATCATTTGTTGTAGTAAGGGTAAAGGTAACATAGTATGATATCAAGAATTGTGGATTTGTGGGTATTAATTCTCAAGTAACACATATCATTTATCATGGTACCCCAATGTTGTCACATTGATGCAATATGGGAGGTCATATAGAGTCATCATCATTAACTATATATAATGAGGATAAATTTTGAGATCAAAATGGGGTTATAGAGACCCTATGTAGAGAGAATGAAAAGTTTCATCAATAACATGAGTAGTTGCAGGATGATTAGAAATGAGCGAATAAGAAGCATTATCAATAGACAATAGAGTAAATTTGATGTTTGGTATAGTGTATTGGTATGGAATTCCCTCCACCACCTCCTCTAGATGATCCTCGAACTCGTTATTTATATATGTATTTTTTATATACATTAATTGTGATAAACAATTTAATAAAAATTTATTTAAATATGGTTATTAGTTATGGAATTTGATGATGTATTTAATGTGTTATTTTTATATTATTATGGTGTTTTTATTTTGTTTTTTGTAATTTTTTATTTTTTATTGTTATTTTCATTTAGATTTTCTTTTTTTTAATAATTTTTTTTATAATATGTTTGTTTAATTGTTTTTGATTATTTTCTATGGGAATGATATATTTTCAAAGGTAATAATTTTATAGGGTGTACAATTCCCATTAGAAATACTAATATATATAAATATATATCCATTCAATAATTTTATATGAGGTGTCCATTTTCAAAGAAATGTTTTAATATTCCATCACAAAAAATAGTTTTTATGGATCTTTTTCCATATGTGTGCCATTTTGGAAGGGATCCTGTTGGTCGGAGCGGATACTCAAGAGGGGGGTGAATTGAGTTCCAATTAAAATTTTCTGTTAAAAACAATGTTTATTAAAATCACCCTATTTCAAAAACAGATTAAACTGTAGTGAATTTATACAGATTATAATGGTTCAATTAGTTTCTCAAAGATTTATTAGTTCTCAGTTAACATAATCTTATGATTGAATTAACTTTTGAAACTAACTTAATGGTTTATAATAAATATAAAAACATGCGAGTTTAACTATCAAAGTAGCTTTGAAAATAAATTATACTTCAAAGTAATAGCAGTGGAATATGAAATAATTATGTAGTATGGATATAGTATGTAGCTACAAACACAGAGAATTAACCAAGATGTTCAGTCTCAAGCCGAGACTTAGTCCTCTCAAAATTTTATATAAAAATGATCCACACCCTGGATCGGGGTTAACAATAGTGAACACACTATCCAGGTCACAAGACCTCTACCACAATTCTGCGTGGGAAAACAAACAACATCTTAGAGCTGTCCAGGTCTCATACGACCTCTACCGCTATCCATAGTGGGAAAAGAAGTGTAAAAAGGATTTCTGAGGATTTACAGATCCTCTAGTGAAAGTATAGGAGTCAGTGTGTTTGTTTAATACAGCAGATAACACACACTGCTCAAAATGTAAAACAAATTTATCACAGAGTAGAGATGTAGAGTTTAGAAATGGCTCTGATGATTTCAGTGTAGCTCTGGACTCTTTTGTATTTGGTCAGAATTTATTCTGAGTCCTCTTCTCGTTTTTGTTTGAGAAGAAGAGTGTCGTATGCTTCTTGTTCATAGGCAGTGAGATGTAGTCGAAGAAGTTCTTCAATCGTTCTTTTGTAAGCACAGAACTCTTCATGAGTAGGCTTGATTGTGTATGAGGTTCTGTCTTTCTTGGTTCTTCCTCCTCTTTCTTTCCTCTATATTCTTCTTGTGTTCTACTGTCAACCGAAAAAATCTCGTCCTATATTCTTCAGCAGAGTCTTCTTGTATTTATGTCTCGTGCTTCGGAAGACAGAAAAAGTTTCCTTTCCGCAGGTACGAGGTACGGTTTCCTGACATCCGACAACCTTTATTAATTAATTTTCAGAGCATTAAAATATACCTAATATGACCGATGGTTAGATTAAATAAAGATAAAGATAAAGAAATTCAAACAGTTGTTTATGACTATTGAAGAATCAAGTGATCGGTAGGTCATCAGCATTAGTGAGTAATGATCGGTGACTCAGATAGATCAGCATCGGTGAGTCATTTGATCGGTGAGTCAGTTTGATCAGCATCGGTGAGTCGGACTGCATCGGTGAGTCATTTTGATCAGCATCGGTGAGTCATTTGCATCGGTGAGTCAGATTGCATCAGTGAGTCATTTTGATCAGCATCGGTGAGTCATTTGCATCGGTGAGTCATATTGCATCAGTGAGTCATTTTGATCAGCATCGGTGAGTCATTTGCATCGGTGAGTCAGATTGCATCGGTGATTCATTTTGATCAGCATCGGTGAGTCATTTGCATCGGTGAGTCAGATTGCATCGGTGAGTCATTTTGATTAGCATCGGTGACTCAATTGCATCGGTGAGTCAGATTGATCAGCATTAGTGACTCATTTGCATCAGTGAGTCAGATTTATCAGCACCGGTGAGTCAGACTGCATCGGTGAGTCATTTTGATATTGGATCAGTGATTCCAATGTCTATTGAATGGATCAGTGCTTCCGATGTCTGTTGAAATTGAATCGGTGCTTCCGATGTATGTTGATACCAGAAGACGTCCAACATACTTTGTAAGTCAATAAGCATAGACAAAAACATGATAACAGATTCATTTACAGATTGTAATTATGCTTATGAGAAATCAAACCAGATTAAGCATTAATGTTATGTGATTATTTGTGATTATTAAAACATCAATCATAGACATGAAATCAACAATCTTCCAGAGGGCTCAACAATCTCCCCCTTTTTGATAATCACAAATATTTATCATAAAATATAAATAATATGATATATCATTAATAAAAACATAATGAGAATTAAACCATAAAGAGAATAAATATAAAGAGATATATAAATCTCCCCCTTAATGTAAATTTCCCATATATATTATACAGATTTCTCCCCCTGAGATATATACATCGCTCATATATCTCTCTTCTCAGATATATCATTCTTTTTCTTCATATATCATTTTTTTTCTTCATATATCTCTCCCATACATATTTCTTTTCCCATATACCTCTCTTCTCCCATATATCATGCTTTTTCTTCTCCCCCTTTGGGATAATCAAAAAGGAGGGAAAACATATAAGTGAAAGTGAAAGTAAACGCAGTCAGCATAGAGTAGAGAGGAAAAAAGAAAATTGATAAAGCACAGAATATGACAAGCATCACATTGTTCACCCTATCGAAAACAATACACAACTTTTTGTTGGGATACAAAGGGGCTTTGACGTTTTATTTAGGATCAATAGTGGGTAAGTTTGAAGGCTTGGAGGCAGGTTGGTCTGGGCGAATCTGAAGTGGTGGTAGGACAACTCGGGCAGGTGTAGGAGCAGGTGCCACAAAGAGTTGTTGGTGAGAAACAGGAGCTGGTTGAGAAGCTTGCTGAGGGACTGGTCTTAACTGAGATAGTGCTTGAGCAACAAATAGCTGATTTGGAGCTACATCAGAGTCACTGAGAGGTTCAGATGTAGGATCTACTATTGCAGTGGCATGTGCAGTCAAATAGGGCTTCAAAAGATGAATGAAGTCTTGAATGACTTATGCCCCATACTTCATAGGTTTTTCAAAATCATCTTTATTCTCCATGAACTGTGCCAAGGAAGGGGTAAAATCTTGCAACTGATGAAATTGAGTTTTGAAGGCCTGAGTGACTGGAGGTAATTTCAGATTCTCTGCCAACACCATGAAGTTTGCAGCCATCTCATGTTTTGTATAAATCTTGGAAAAGTAATTATCATCTTTCTCTTTGATCTCTTGCAGAGCTTTCTTAGCATCTGCTGAATACACCAATGTCATATTATGACTGTTATCACAAAGCTCTTTCACCATTCTCAAGGATTATAAATCAAGAATTTGTCTAACAATAGCTAACTCATCATGAACAACTTCTCTTAGAGCTTCTAGCTCACGGTTAGTGATCTTGGTTACCTTGCCTATACTGGCTTGGCCAACTATGTGAGTTAACTCATCTTTCAACTTCCTCAGGTTAGACTTGTTGAGATGTTCAATCAAATTTCTCAAAACTTCCATCATACCAGAGATGGTTGATCGGAATTCACTTGATAGAGATACCAAGCCGGTGTGAAGATCCTTCATAGTCTGATTCAAAATGGCTATGTGCCTACCAATAAGTTCACCAGCATTGGCCAGGTCTGGCTTCACAGCATTAGATACTCTTTGTGAGAAGGCTTCCAATGAATTTTCAGAAACATGTAGAGAGACTTGAGTAAGAGCATTAGAAACTTCTTCTCTAACTATGTTTCTCACAGCAGTTAGAAATTCAATCTTAAACTTATCAAGATCATCTTGAGAGATTCCAGAACCAGGTAAATTAACATTTGTAGGATCAACAGCAGGAACAGACCTTGCTTCTCTTGGTAAGTTCCTCTTCACAGCTGCAGCAGATCCTGACATTTCGTCTTCTTTTTCAGAATATTCTAAGCCTAACATAGCATAACCAGGGCAGTAATCCCAAACAGCAGCACACAGGGTGTATTTTGGTTTTTCATAGCTTGTTGTTCCTCTGATTTTTGGTGAATCAACCTTGCCACTGATATGTATTTCTTGTACTCACTGAGGTGATTCTATTTGATCTTCAGAAAGACCATCCACTGGTCTGTTATCACCATCAACAACAGCCTCAGCATCATCAGTACGTCCATCATCACTCTTCTCAGAAGCTTCACTGTGATATTCTTCAGTATCAGAATCTTCTTCATCACCAAGAATAGGTTCTGATTCTGGTAGGGCTAAGGGTGGACTAGCAGGTCCAAATTCTATTCTTCTTTTCGGACTAGAAGTGTCAGGATCACTCCTATCATCAGGAGATGATATACTTCCTTCCTCAGTCGCAGCTTCTTCTTGCTCTTGGGCTTCGGTGGCCTCATCCTTTCCTTCTTCTTTCTCATCATCATCCGAATAAACTGGTTCCTCATTTGGTTTCAAGCCAGGATCTCTTAAACCCTTTGGCCTCTTTCCATGATCAATGGGATTGTAGGCTTCATACAATTTATCTTCATCTGCAACCCAGCACTTTTTCCATGGATTCCAATTGATTTTCATCCTCTTGAAGATCTCTTTTTTGATAAAAAAGGTATGATCTGCTTCCTCAGCTTCATCATCTTCATCAACACATTCTAGATTCTTGATCATGGTAGATATCATTTTTGAATAGAATAAGGCAGTGGCTTTCTTGGACGGTTTTACCATTCCAGATATGTGCACCATCACATATCTACACAAATTGATTTTCTCATGTGTTTTCAGAAGAAACAACAGGAAAACATCCTGATACTTTACAGCAGCAAAATATCCTCTCCTATGGAAAAGTTGGTGCTGAATAAACTTGAAAAGAAGTCTGCATTCACCATCTAGTTTTGAAGCTGTGATTCTCCGTGACTCTCTGTTTCCGGTCAGAAGCTCTAGAGCTAATTCATAAGAGAAGTCATCAGATGTTGGAGGAATATTCCCAGCATAATCCTCATACCGACCTTCATGAGGTACATTCAAGCATTCATCCCACTACTTAGATGAGAAGGATATTTTCTTTCCTTTTACTATAGACGACATCCTGGCAGCCTCCACACCATCTAGAGTGATTTTCAGATTCATGTAGAACTCATATACCAGCTTCGGGTAGTCTATTCGAGAGTTGTCCGAAAACCAGTCTATCCATCCTTGCGATTGAAGAACTTGCAGCAACAACGACTTACCTGACAAAAGCCACACAGAGCTGACTTCTTTTTCTACAACAACAATTCAAGTTTCCATGTTGGGATTTACTGATCGTTGAGAGGTACTACTCGACTCGCCTTGAGCACGATTTGAAGGTACAGGGCTATCTGGTCCTTTGCTCGGTCTCTTTTTCTTAGCCATTCGAAGATTTTGGGAAGGCAGGAGTTCAAAGGTTCGAAGTAGAGGGGAAGAGAAGTTGAAAGGTTCGGCGGGAAATGAAAGGTCAAATGTTTAGGGAAGATAAATAGTCGCATATCATTATTTTTATCATTTAGGGTTCCCATAAAAAGTATAAAAGAATTTTACTAATTAAATACAATATAAAAAAAAGAAAATAGATTGGTTTCACAGATCAGTTTCACAGATCAGTTTCACAGATCAGTTTCAGAGATCGGTTTCACAGATCAGTTTCACATTTCACAAATCAGTTTCACAGATCGGTTTCACAGATCAGTTTCACAGATCGGTTTCACAGATCAGTTTCACAGATCAGTTTCACAGATCAGTTTCACAGATCGGTTTCACAGATCAGTTTCACAGATCAGTTTCACAGATCGGTTTCACAGATCAGTTTCACAGATCAGTTTCACAGATCGTTTCACAGATCAGTTTCACAGATCGGTTTCCCAGATCATTTTCACAGATCATTTTCACAGATTGGTTTCACAGATCAGTTTCACAGATCAGTTTCACAGATCAGTTTCACAGATCGGTTTCACAGATCACTCATACACAACTCTTGATTAATAAATTTCATTCTTTCAGAGAATAAAGGATTTGTGAAGATATCGGCTAATTGATGTTCAGAGCTAATAAATTTTAAAGAAATATCACCTTTTTGATAATGATATCTTAAAAAGTGATGTCTGACATCAATGTGCTTAGTTATAGAGTGAGACACGTGGTTCTTAGATATATTGATTGCACTAGTATTGTCATAGTTAATTGAAACATGTTTAAGATCAAATCCATAATCCAATAAAGTGTGTTTCATCCACAGAATTTGTGCACATCAATTACCAGCAGCTATGTATTCTGCCTCGGCAGTAGTCAATGCAACAGAGTTCTGTTTCTTACTACACCGTGATACTAGGGAATTTCCAAGCAAATGACATGTTCCAGATGTGCTCTTCATATCTAACTTACATCCAGCAAAGTCAGAATCTGAATATCTAGTTAGGTTAAATGATTGTCCTTTTGGATAAAACAAACCTAAATTTACAGTATACTTAAGATATTTAAAAATATTTTTAACATCCAGTAAGTGTGATTATTTAGGATTAGATTGAAATCTAACACACATACATACACTGACCATAATATCGGGTCGACTAGTAATAAGATAAAGTAAGCTCCCAATCATACCTCTGTAATTGGTTTGATCCACTGGTTTCATAGCTTCATCTGTATCCAATTTACCGGTAGTACTCATAGGCGTATCACTTTCCTTAGTACTATCCAAACCAAAACGTTTTAAAAGATCCTTTGTATATTTAATTTGATTTAAAATAATTCCATTTTTAGTTTGAAAAATTTGAAAACCAAGAAAATTCTTAAGCTCTCCCATTAATCTCATTTTAAATTCATTTTTCATAACCTTTGAAAAATCAGTACATAAAGAATTTTTAGAAGATCCAAAAATAATATCATCAACATAGATTTGTACTATTAATACATCTTTTGAAATCATTTTTATAAAAATAGTGGGATCAGCTACTCCTTTTGTAAATCCTTTTGAGATAAGAAAGTTTGAAAGCCTTTCATACCAAGCTCTTGGAGCTTGTTTTAAACCATATAAAGCTTCAGAAAGTTTAAAAACATGATTTGGAAAATGAGGATTTAAAAAACCTGGAGGTTGTTCTACAAAAACATCTTCAACAATAAAACCATTTAGTAAAGCACTTTTTACATCCATTTGATATAGCTTGAAATTCAGATGTGATGCATAGGAAAGTAAGATCCTAATAGCCTCTAATCTAGCTATAGGTGCAATGGTTTCCTCATAGTCAATTCCTTTATCTTGATTGTAACCTTGTGTAACTATCCTAGATTTATTTCTAATGATGTTTCCAGATTCATCAACTTTGTTTCTAAACACCCATTTTGTACCTATTGTCAAGGTGTCCTTGGGTCTTTCTACAAATTTCCAGACTTTGTTTCTTCCAAATTGATTTAGTTCTTCTTGCATATCTATTACCCAAAACTCATCATTGATAGCATCATTGATATTTTTAGGTTCTAACTGTGAAAGAAAGGCTTGATGTTCAACCTGATTTCTTAGTAAAGCTCTAGTCTGTGTTCCTCTATCTAGATTTCCTACAACAGTATCTAAAAGATGGTTCTTTAGAGTCGTAGATGGTCTTGAAAAAATAGGGCTTGAGATTTCAGATTCATCTATATATTGAGGTTCAACAGAATCAGGTTCTAGAGAAATTCCAGAGCTTTATGTTTTAACTATAGGTCCATTGTCTTTATCATTGAGATTCAAACCAGAGAGATCATCTTCAAGAGAGATTTTAGGTTCATGTGGATCAGTTTCATCAAATTTGATGTGAACAGATTCTTCCACACATTTGGTTCTTTTATTGAAAACTCTATAGGATTTACTAGAGATAGAGTAACCTAGGAAAATTCCTTCATCACTCTTGGATGCAAATTTGTCAAGATTGTATTTAGTATTGTGAATGAAGACTTTGAATCCAAAAACTTTGAAGTAGTTAACCTTAGGTTTCATATGGTTCCACAACTCATAAGGGGTCCTCTTAAGAACTGGTCTGATCAAGACTCTATTAATGACATAACAAGCTGTATTTATAGCTTCAGCCCAAAAGTAAATAGGCAGTTCATATTCATTGAGCATAGTTCTAGCTATTTCTTGCAGGGTTCTATTCCTTCTCTCTACTACACCATTTTGTTGGGGTGTCCTAGGGGCAGAGAAATTGTGACCATAGCCATTGTGTGAGCAGTAAAAATCAAACTCATGATTTTCAAACTCATGACCATGATCACTTCTCAGGGTCTTAAACTTGAGTCCACTAAGATTTTCTACATACATGGAGTATTTAACAAAGTAAGAACAAGCTTCACTTTTGTGAGCTAAAAATATACCCAAGTATATCTAGAAAAGTCATCACCAAGAACATAGACATAGTGCTTCCCATTCAAACTAGAAACTCTAGAAGGTCCAAATAAATCCATGTGAACCAACTCTAGAGGTTGAGAAGTTGACACTTCTTTCTTTGATTTAAAAGAAAATTTATGTTGCTTTCCTTTTTAACAGGGATTACAAACTTTGTCTGGTGGAAATTCAAGTTTGGGTAGGTCTCTAATTAAGTTCTTCCTAGAACGTTTTCTAAGTGAATGTACATTGCAGTGTCCTAATCTTCTGTTCCAAAGCCAAGACTCTTTATGAAAAGAATTTAAACAAGGAATATTCTGATTAGCTAAAGAATCTAAATCAACAGCATAAACATTTTCATTTCTTAAAGCAGAAAATACCAAAACATTTTTAGAGTTAAAAACATTGAATGAATCATTTTTAAATTTCACATAAAAGCCATCATCACACAACTGAGAAATGCTTTACAGGTTATATTTTAGTCCATCGACAAACAAAACTTCAGAAACCAAGATTGAATCAGTGTTACCAATCTGGCCTAAGCTGATGATTTTTCCTTTTGAATTATCACCAAAAGTGACAAACCCTCCATCAACTTTTACTAAGCTCTTGAAACATGAATAGTCTCCTGACATATGTCTTGAACATCCACTGTCTATGTACCATAGCTTCTTGTGACAGCTCTTCAAGTAGGTCTCCTACAAAACAGATTTAGATGGAAGATGATTTTGGTACCCAGATCTTCTTGGGTCCAGACATGTTAGCCAATAATACTTTAGGTACCCATATTTGTCTAATGGGTCTCATATAATTTGCAGAATTAACATTCATTGAAAGATAAACCTTATTAGATCCATAACTATGAATATAACTGGTTTAGGCATATGAAGTTCTAGAATTTACTATCTTCTGTCCAGATTTAGGAATGAATCTAGTTTTGGCAACTTTTCTTTGTCCAAGTTGGTATCATATACCAGTAGTATATCTAGGTGCAACTTTCTTTCCTAGAATTTGTGTTAGAGTATTCTTTCCATTTGTGAACTTATCTATGTCTTTTCTGAGTTTCTCATTAGACAATTTTAGTTCAGTAATTTCTTTAAGTAACTGAGCATTCTTTTCTACTTCTACACCCAGATCAGATTTATGCTTAACACTTAAAGCATACTATTTCTTTAATCCTTTATATTTATCTTTAAGCTCATTACAGGTTTCTTCAAGCATATCACAATATTCAAACAGTTCAGATTTAGACATGTTTTCTGAATCAGAATCATCTCCAAGTTAATATGAATTTGAAGCAGGAGTTTCTGATGTTACCTCAGAAGTGTTTGTCATGAAACACATGTTGGCTCGATTCCTTTGAGAGTCTGAAGATTCGGCTTCGCTAGTGCTGTCTTCTGAGGCACTCCAGGTAGCCTTCATGGCTTTCTTGTACTTCTTGTCTTTGTAATCATATTTCTTTTTGAATTTTAGCTTTGGACAGTCTGCTTTGATATGTCCTTTTCGCTTACATTCATAGCAGACAACTTCATCAGTTCTGTCAGCCTTCTTCCAATCCTATTTCCATTTTCCTTGTTGGTCATACTTTCCCTTGTAATTTGGTTTCCTAAAGAATTTATTTTTCCTATAAAACATTTTGAATCTCTTGGCTATTTGAGCCATCTCAGCATCACTGTTTGAATCAGTCTCACTTTCCTCAATGCTTGAACTTTCATTGATAGCTTGAGGCTTTTCCTTATCCTTATTCTTTGAGGTTGTAGTCTTGAAGGCAATAAACTTCCTTTTAGTTTCATCATCCTCTTCTTTGTTTACCTTGAGTTCTTTTCATACATCATCAACTTACCAATTAGTTCCTTGACTGGAAGTTCTCCAATGTTACACGATTCTCTAATAGAGACAGAGGTTCCACTCTTCATCTTTCAGGTAGACATCTCAAAATTCTTATGATTTGTTCTTTTGCAAGAACAGTCTTTCCGAGTGATCTCCTTGTGTTTACTATCTCATTGAACCTTAGATACATATCAGAAATGGGTTCATCAGGCTTCATCTTAAAATTATAATGCTTAATAGTATAGCTATTTAATCTCATCTCCATAACATTAGTTGTTCCTTCATGAGAAACAACTAAGGTATCCCAAATTTCATATACAGTTTTACATGCAGAAATTCTATTAAATTCCTCATACCCTAGAGCACAGTAGAAGGCATTCATATCTTTACAATTATTATTATAAGCAGTCTTTGTAGGTTCATCCCAAGTAGATCTATCAGTACTGGGAATTTTGTATTCAGCTTCAATGGTAGTCCAAATATCAAAGCTCATACTTTCTAAGTGAATTCTCATTTTTAGCTTCCAATTAGCATAGTTGTTTCCATTAAAGAAAGGTGGCCAGTTAGTAGTAGCACCCTCAAGTCTATTATCCATGATGTCACAAAAAGAATTTCCAAGAGATAAAAATTTAGATATAACATAAATTTTAAGAACTTTAAAATACAACTAAAATCAGAGTTGAAAAACAGAGTACTTTTAGAAAATATTTTCCAAACCTCTGATACCAAATGTTGGTCGGAGTGGATACTCAAGAGGGGGGTGAATTGAGTTCCAATTAAAATTTTCTGTTAAAAACAATGTTTATTAAAATCCCCCTATTTCAAAAACAGATTAAACTGTAGTGAATTTATACAGATTATAAAGGTTCAATTAGTTTCTCAAAGATTGATAATTCTCAGTTAACTTAATCTTATGATTAAATTAAATTTTGAAACTAACATACTGGTTTATAATAAATATAAACACTTGTGAGATTAACTATCAAAGTAGATTTGAAAATAAATTATACTTCAAAGTAATAACAGCAGAATATGAAATAATTATGTTGTATGGATATAGTATGTAGCTACAAACATAGATAATTAACCAAGAGGTCAGTCTCAAGCCGAGACTTAGTCCTCTCAAAAGTTTATATAAAAATGATCCACACCCTGGATCAGAGTTAACAATAGTGAACACACTGTCCAGGTCACAAGACCTCTACCACAGTTCTGCGTGGGAAAACAAACAACAGCTTAGAGCTGTCCATATATCATATGACCTCTACCACTATCCACATTGGGAAAAGTATTGTAAAAAGGTTTGTTGAGGATTTACAGATCCTCTAGTGAAAGTACAGGAGTCAGTGTGTGTGTTTAATACAGCAGATAACACACACTGCTCAAAATGTAAAACAAATGTATCACAGAGAAGATATGTAGAGTTTAAAAATGGCTCTGATGATTTCAGTGTAGCTCTGGACTCTTTTGTATTTGGTCAGAATTTATTCTGAGTCCTCTTCTCGTTTTTGTTTGAGAATAAGAGTGTCGTATGCTTCTTGTTCATAGGCAGTGAGATGTAGTCGATGAAGTTCTTCAATCGTTCTTTTGTAAGCACAGAACTCTTCTTGAGTAGGCTTGATTGTGTATGAGGTTCTGTCTTTCTTGGTTCTTCCTCCTCTTTCTTTCCTCTATATTCTTCTTGTGTTCTACTATCAACCGAAAAACTCTCGTCCTATATTCTTTAGCAGAGTCTTCTTGTATTTATGTCTCGTGCTTCGGAAGACAGAAAAAGTTTCCTTTCCGCAGGTATGAGGTAAGGTTTCCTGACATCTGACAACCTTTATTAATTAATTGTCAGAGCATTAAAATATACATAATATGACTGTTGGTTAGATTAAATAAAGATAAAGATAATGAAATTCAAACAGTTGTTTATGACTATTGAAGAATCAAGTGATCGGCAGGTCATCAGCATTAGTGAGTAATGATCGGTGACTCAGATAGATCAGCATCGGTGATTCATTTGATCGGTGAGTCAGTTTGATCAGCATCGGTGAGTCAGACTGCATCAGTGAGTCATTTTGATCAGTATCAGTGAGTCATTTGCATAGGTGAGTCAGATTGCATCGGTGAGTCATTTTGATCAGCATCGGTGAGTCATTTTCATCGGTGAGTCAGATTGCATCGGTGATTCATTTTGATCAGCATCGATGAGTCATTTGCATCGGTGAGTCAGATTGCATCGGTGAGTCATTTTGATCAGCATCAGTGAGTCATTTGCATCGGTGAGTCAGATTGCATCGGTGAGTCATTTTGATCAGCATCGGTGACTCATTTGCATCGGTGAGTCAGATTGATCAGCATCGGTGACTCATTTGCATCGGTGAGTCAGATTGATCAGCATCGGTGAGTCAGAATGCATCAGTGAGTCATTTTGATATTGGATCAGTGCTTCCAATGTCTGTTGAATGGATCGGTGCTTCCGATGTCTTTTGAAATTGAATCGGTGCTTCCGATGTATGTTGATACCAGAAGACTTCCAACATACATTGTAATTCAATAAGAATAGACAAAAACATGATAACAGATTCATTTACAGATTGTAATTATGTTTATGAGAAATCAAACCAGATTAAGCATTAATGGTATGTGATGATTTGTGATTATTAAAATATCAATCATAGACATGAAATCAACAATCTTCTAGAGGGCTCAACAGATCCCATCACAAATAGGTGATCACAAATATTTCATAATCCAATAGATTGCTATATGGATATATATTATTTTATAATGAGATATAATATTTTTTGTCAAAAAACCAAATGGGATTATGACTCGACTGAAGGATATTGTTATTATACCATACAATTTATCATGATATCTTATTAAAAATGTTCCCTCAAACCATTTCTCTATCAAACTAATAAAGATATTGATAGAGTGTTTGGATGGTTCGTGTGGTCGAAACAATAGTGGTAAGACCATTCATCTTCTGATGTGAAATGAATATATGATATAACACTCAAGGTAATGTGTGAAAGTAATGAAAATATGAGTTATGTGGGTAGAATAATTTCATTGACAATGTAAT
Source organism: Viscum album (assembly GCA_963277665.1). Taxonomy (NCBI): domain Eukaryota; kingdom Viridiplantae; phylum Streptophyta; class Magnoliopsida; order Santalales; family Viscaceae; genus Viscum; species Viscum album. The sequence continues at coordinate 806,687,209 of OY728130.1, forward strand.
TTTCAATGAAAAATGAAAAGTTTAATTAATATAATAAATGAGAAAAATGGTTTCCCTCACGAACTTTTTGTGGTTGAATGATCAATATAAGTATTGAATTTTTTATTTTTAATAATATACTGAATAGAACATATGAAATAAAAATTTTATTTAATATAAATAATATATTTTATGAAAAAAAACATAATTTATGGAAGGTAACCATTAATATGTTCCTCCAGTTATCAAAATAGATTTTAGTTCTGATAAAGAGATGATTGATATTGATAAAGTAAATTTTATAGTATCACAAAGGTATTAACATATTTCTTATGTGAACATTAAGAACAACATATAGATAATTGAGGGGTTCTATATTTATTCAATGTAATTTAGTGACACCTAAAATATTTTAAATGTCCAATGATTATACAATCTCCCATTTAAAGAATTGTCTATGTTGAAAATTTTATTCCATTTTCTAATAATGTATTATTTTCTATATAATTATTTATTAATATTTGATAGCTTGTGTGGACAATGTTTCAATTATGATGACATGATATAAAAGAAATGATGTATCATTATATAATGGATCTTGAGATCTGTTAGTGATTCAAGACAATCAAATTTAACATTATTTCTTTGAGGAAGAGATTATGTGCATATTGATGAATCCCAAAAAAGATAAATTGGTACTTATTGTACAAGGGATATATAATCCTTATTTATATCAGACACTTAGACATTATTCATTATATCAATATGGTGTTCTATCGATTAATAGATTTATCAAACCTTTCTAAAGTTCACTATTTGTTCCTGGAATTTCAACAAGGATAGCATATATGTAATTCTTGAAAAGAAATGAACTATGTGATCATACAACTATAAAATTATATTTATTATATGGATCAATCGATTAGGATTCAATAACGTAGAGATAATGTTCTACCATACAAGACCACTCACCTCATTATTGATTTTTGGGGAAGCCACTAACTTGAGGATGTGACATGGGCACCTCAAAATGTAATTAGGTAGAAGTATCCAACATTTTTATTGTTGAGATTATATTGAGAGTTAAAATCATTTTTTATGGTAAAAACAGTTATAGGCCATGATTTTATGATATTTTTTTCAAATAAAACTAATTTCTTCAATGCTGTAGAACAACTAATAATATATTTTTTTTAACGAAAACCAACATATGATGAAATTATTAATATTTAATATGATAGTTTCACCTAGCCATTGAAATGGTGGATATTTAAATGATTAAATAATTTTTAAATATATATGGTTCAATCACATATATATAATTAGTTTTATGTTTCCTCATTAATTATAAATGAAAATAATAACAATTTAAAAATTAATATAATCATTTTATAAAAATTATATTTTCCTCACAAAAACAAATATTACCTCAATAATTTAGGAATATCACATTATATGATTTATTTTAATGAAAAATATATAATATATATTATGTAAAACATTTTACATTTATCATATGTGTTTTTAATGAATGAGATAATAATAAATCAATATTTAATCTTTTAATTGTATTTTTTCAAAAAGTTACCTAAATTTTTTAATCATATTAAAAATTATAATTCAAAAAAATTTTAATATTTACTAGAAAATTTAAAATGCATTTTTTAATTTAAAATTTTAAAATTATTTTAGGGTAAATTTTGTAGAATTTTATGGGAAGATATATTTTTGGATTAATAGATAAAAATATTTTTTATTAATAATTTTCATTTATTTTTTCATTATCAAATATAAAAATTATTTTATTTATAATCTTTAAAGTAAAATTAATTTATGTATATGAATATTTATTTATTTTTTGCGTTTTTATTAAATTTAATTTTGAATTGTTTTGTAAATACATTTTAAATATATGAATATTATCTCATTTAAAACAATTTCTCATCGCATATGTTAGTTTAATTTTGAAATAAAATTTTCCACTCATGTGACTAGATTTGGAAAAATGGTCCAATATTTATAATCATAATAATTTATATTATTTAATTATTTTTTCTTAATTTTTTAAAATTATTAGTAGTTAGAGTATTAAAAATCAATTGTCATCATTAAAGTGAAACTTGATTTATTAGGGTTAAGTAAAAATGATAAGGGATAAAATGACCTATAAACACGATATAAAAAAATTGATTTTAAATATTTAGACAATTTGAGTATTTTAAACTATAATTTTCCATTTTATATCATTTTTTAATTTTTATAAAAGGGAACACCATTTTCATTACTACTATTACCAATGTCCTACTGACCTCAATTATAGAAGGCACCCCTCCCCACACATTCTCACTCTTTAAAAAAATCGATTGAAAAATCAAAACCCAAATTTATTTATTAATTTTAAAACACATACTAGAGGCCTTGATGATATCAAAAATAAAATCAAGGAAGTATTTAGCTCTAATGTATCTATGATTTCTTAAGAACAAGAAATGATTTTAACTTTTTGTGTGTTTACTTCTTCTACTAACTCGAACAAATATTTTCCAAATATAATTAAATGATTTGAATATAATATCATACATAATTATATATTTTATTTTTTTAATAAACTATATCAACCACTATTTCAATCAATTTGGATATGAAAGAATTACTGTTGAGTAAAGTTAATTGTCACCCGCAAATCTATTATATTCGTTTTCAATAACCAACTCTCACAGTTGAATATAATGATGGAAATAACTTTTTTATATAACAATTATAATATTATTAAATAATTGTAATTATTATTCCACACCTAAATAATTAAATTCAAACCCTTTACAAAACAATAACATCACACGTTTGTGTGGTGAACAACTACATCGTATATATATATATGAGGTTTTATTTAGATTTTATTTATGTAGATGTTTAGGAGGATATGTTAGGTTAATAATTAATATATTTTTAATATAATTATACATCTGGGTAATTATATCGCATATACCCTCTTACATTTTATTATTTGTGGGATATGAAGACATCATTAATGTGTACAATGAACCACTGCATCGTGAAGTGATGTGACTCGTTTTTAACATAAAGATAAAATGCATTGGGATAAGAATTTGTTAAAGTAAAAATAAGAGAAAAGTATTTTATGAAAATTAATTGATAAAATTGATAAAATTAATATATTATGTTTTTTATTTCATCTATTATTTATATAAAATGGAAACAACATTCCTGCTTATGTATGACTTACTATATCTGTGAATGGTGTATTTCATTTTCAATATCATACTATTATGAATTACTAGAAATAAATTTATAATGAATATATATGAAATTTACATCATTTTTATAAATATAGTGTTGAACAAACCTTGGTTAATATTAGATGAATGGAAATATATATATCAAACCATATATTAAAAACATAGAATGGTGTACCTCAACCATTATTTTATTTATGAACTGCTATCTAAAAGTTAATAAAGTTCATAAGTAAATAGTATATAGTATAGTATATATAAATATAGTTATATAATATATGTTTAATAATGTTTTAATTATTTATTGGATTTTAGAAGGTATATGAAGGATGGGGAGACTTAAAATAAATAATTTTGTGTCTCTATATTATTTCTTGATGACATATATCATATTTTCCACTGTTTTATTTTAGGTGGTGTATATACTACACATTTAACATATTATATAATGAATATATTTATATTAAATTTATTTGAAATTTTATTTAATGTTATCTATTAATTGGGAAAATGATTTGAATGTTTCTAAAAGTTGAATGATATTTTTTCTCAATTCATCCTCCTTGAGAGAAATGATATGTTATTTTACTATCTTATTTTATGAGGTGTATATGTACACCCTTTAACATATACTATAATTATTATATTTATTCTCATTATATTTTATGTTTCATTTAGTTTTACTATTTTATGGGTTTAAAGATTCACCGATACAACAGTTTTAATGGTTTTTGGAATCAATATCATCATATATCGATATTATTAATTTTATGCATCCCATGACGAAATGTTGTTATCCATATCTCATGAAAATAATTTACTTTCTTATAATGGGGTTATTTCAATATGAAAATGTTTTCTGTTCCTTTTATTCTCTAATTTTATTAATTATAGCAGTAAAAAATTATAAATAAAAACCTATATATTTCTCACATCGATTATAAACAATATTTTTCCAAATCAATGTTCTCTGAAATGATTTTCAAAATAGTTTAAATATTATTTATTAATTATATTTTTAAACATGAATTATTTTTTACCAAATTTTATTGAAAACAACAATCATTTTGTTTCGAACAATTTTTCTTATTTAGTGTTTACTAACAATATAAAATAATGTTTTTTAACCTATATGATAGGAATAATATTTCCAATTTTAATAGACATTAAATTATTTAATTATTACCTTAAATTTTTTCAATGATATTATGAAATACAATATTTCATTGAATATAAAGGAAATTTTATAAATAAAATAAATTATCTTATAACTAAAAGGTATTTTCCTCTAGAAATGTTTTACACAGTTATATAAATAATACATTAACAGTTTACTAGGTCAATTAAATATAATTTTTTTTAAAAAAAAGTGTTTTCTAATAATGAAATAATTTATCCTAGAAAAATGTCCCAAGTAATATTTGAAAATCAATTTTCATATATGATTACATTATTTGATGTAACTTATTCATGGAGAGTGATATGAGCCAATGTAATCATTCTTATTTATTTAATAAATTCTTCGTGTTTATAATGAAAATAACATTAGGAAATCTAATTCGTTTCTTATGGTTATAGCTTGATAAAATTCTTACAACACCATCTTACTTTTCCACATGTTACAATATTATGAACTAATGAAATGATTAAAAAAAATTGTTTCCACGGGTTTTGTTATAATGAATTGATATTAAGTGCATTTTATTTCATGGGTTTTGATATAATGAATTTTTTAGGAAATTATACAACACATGTGTATTATTTTTAACATTTGGGAGGTGGGACCTATATCTCCATCCAAAGAATTGGGAAATGATTAATATCAAATCATATAAATGGTAATTGAATTGGGAGTAAACCCCATTCAGTAAGGGACTATATCCATTATGATAATCTTGGGAGTGAACCCCATTACTTTAGGTACTATATACATTATGAAAATATAGGTAGTGAACATTGATTGCTATGATTATTTTTGGAGTAAACAATTTGGATAATTATTATTTTGGAAAAAATCCTTAAAATACTATGTAACTGATTTAATATGCTTATTTATATTCTGAAAATCTATTTCTTATGACAATATTATTACCTCAATTCACATATTCATTGATTCCATTATGATTCTCATATTATGAAATATTAATTTTAAATAAATGACTCAAGATAATATTCTTTGATATGTAATGTTAAGTTTTCATATCTTATTCTCATGTTGTCATACCCTTATGACTGTGGGATTGTTATATAGCACCCTTTTCTACTCTTTCTGTGCACATGGATTCACAATTTATTATGTTTCTTTTATGTAAGATATTTTTATTGGTATTACATGTGATTTTTCTAAGAAGGGTGATAGTTTTGAGAAAATAATTTAGGAGATGAGATAGAAATCTAATTAACAAATATTTTATGATTGTAGCCATCCAAGGGATCTATACCATTATGAACCACATAATTTTTTTTCATAATATAATTAATATTCATCTAAAAATATCTATTTTCTAAATATGAAAATTCTGGTTCATTATACATTCCATTCAAAAATACAAATTTCCCTTAAAATGGACAAATTTTTTTTAATCAATGAATTTTTAATTTAGGTTTTAGTATGATAGGTCGTCCATTTCCCATCAGTTGTTGAGAAAAACATAAACTAAATCTATATTATTAGATTCTTTTTAATTAATCGTCGTCCTTGTATGGTAATAGTATTTCAAAATTATGATTTTCATTAATAAACAGGGTGTTATATATATCAATATAATTGGAATAAAAACCAATATAGTTAATTCTGGTTTAATGAGACACATCAAATAATTTACGGAAAGGCGATAAGGACCATAATGGAACCATTTAAGGTCATTCAACCATCACTAATTTTTTTCATTTATATATTTTCATCATGAATCTATAATGCATTTTATGGAAATTTATATAGCACTAATGTTATTATACTTTTCACAGATACAAGTAGTATCCATTTAATTTTATTTAATGACACATCAAATGAAATTGTATATAAAAATTACAAGAAATTCTTTATAGTGGGACTCATTAATGAGAACCCCCTTACAATAATACCCTCACAGATGATCCTAGATAAGGTATTTTGTATTATAAACAGTTAGACTTCCATTTTTTCATCTCTAGTTAGTTTGTTTCTAGATTGTGTAAAGGATGAATAGACACATGGGAGATTCAGATTTTCAAGATATATATTTGGATTACCTGAAATATATTTTTTATTATACCTCAAAATAATATATTATACTATATAATTTTTATTGAATACATGATGGTTGTGAAAATAAATTTAATATCATTATCTGTGTTTAATGATCAAGGAATGGTTCCCCTCATCATTCCAATAGAGGAATTGTTATTATTAATGCTAGAAATGGTTGATTGAACATTTAATAACACTCTATTAAGGATTAAACAATTAAATACCATTAGTCAAAATATATATAATTAAAATGTATTATATACGAGTGCTCAATAATTTGGACCCAAATTATAGTATTCTATGGATGCATCGTAATAAAGATAACCATTGGGATGTTTTTATAGGTTGAAAGGTACTAATAAAATCACAAAATCTTCAAGGATTTATTATTGAAATCATGTATCGGAAGGTGAAAAAGTGGTTGAATTAACCTAGTGAGATACTTCGGGAAATATAATGTTCATTTGGGACACATTTATGTTTGGAATATTCATATATAATAAGGGGGAATTCTATTATATCTACAAGAACATAAGGATTGTGAATAACCTAAAATGGATACATGGGTGAATATATACACTAGAAGTCCTATAAATTTAGGGAAAGACTATATCACAGGGTAGAATATGAGAATTTGATACCTAATATCTAGCAAGACATAAAATATTAGTTACAAAAAATAAAACATAGTAACCATTTGGATTCTTCCAACCATATAAAAGAATCTCTAGAATAAGGGGTTTACATCTTATATAAGGTGAAGGAATTGTAAAATAAATATATAATAATTGTTTAAACTTTTTTTTTAAATATTCATATGGCATTAATGACAATGATCAGCAGAAGTACATGTGCGAAGCCATGAAGGGAAATTGTCCAGCCAGAACTAGTTAGTACTGAATATGCCTGAGGATGCCAGATGATGGGCAGCGTTGTTTCCTTCCCTTTTGGTGAATGTGAAGGTGCAAAATGGAAAGAATTGGCAAAGTGAGAGAATTATCATGACAATGGTACCAAACAACTAGAGTCCTCTGTCATTGTGATTGATAACATCAATTAAGGAGAGGCAGTCAAACTCAATGATAATGTCACCCCATCCACATTCAATAGTGAGAATCCTACTAGCAAGGATGGCCTTGGCATCAGCGACTGCCGATTCAGATAATGTCTCATGTTGTTCATACTTGGCAGTAAAAATTTTCCCCCGATGATTTCGGGCAAGGAGGCCGAGGGCAACAAGCCTAGATTTTGGAAGTGACGCATCCACAATAATCTTGAGAATCCCTTCTATTAGGGGATTCTAGGGAGCAGAATGGGAGGGGGAGACACTCGGCATAGAACTTCCATTGTGGCCTTCCCAACCTTAAATCCACAAGTAGTTCGATCAATCCAGAATTTGGGGGGCCTGTGGGCAGGATGAAATACAGCGTCGTTGCGCAGGACCCAAATAATCCAAGCCAAAGTGCATAGTGAACCAACATCAGCTGGGGAAAGAGAGGAGCACCAACAACACTGTGGCCTTCCCAACCATCAATAAAATAATTAGCTCGATCAATCCATAATTTGGGGGTCTGTGGGTATGATGAAAAATAGTGTTGTTACGCCGAACCCAAATAATCTAGGCCAAAGTGCACAGTGAACCAACATCAGCCGGGGAAAGAGAGGATAACTAACGATTTAAAAGTTAGGCAGTTCAGATACCAATGACAGCGAAGCAGCAGAAGCCAGGCCCCATTGATTCATGATTTCCTTAGCTCCTAGGAAGAGAATAATAGCGTGCATAGGGGTATCAAGAGTGTTCGGACAAAAAGGGAAAAAGGCAATACTGGCCATATGTTGATAAACGAGAAGGATCATTGTTGGGAGAGTGCCCATACAAACCTGCCACCAAAATTGGCGAATATTTGGGGGGAAGATGAGTGACCAAATTGATTTCCATGGACCCTCATCCCTTCTTACTAGATGGATTCCAAGAGCATGTATATGGCTGGATATCACCGTGTAATCACCTGAAATGTCATTGATCCCGAAGAGATGGTCAGGGCCTGCATCTAGTACCCAGGGGGTGCTAAGGATAAATCATTGATCTCTTTCGTTAAACCATTCAATGATCTTTTTCAAACACCACCCTTTTCCCTAGTCAGAAAGGAGGCAGCTGACAGTGGCGTCGTCTAGACCTGGTTGGGCTGGGGATGTAGCCTGTTATCCATCTTTATCAACATTCTAGGGATCAGTCCAAATTTTGATAGATGATCCAGTCCCAATCCTCTAGCCCAATCCTTTATCCAGGAGCTTTTTAGCCCCCAAGATGCTTCTCTGGTGGAATCTAGGATGAGGACCAAGATAAGAATCATGAAAGTCCATGTGGGGAAAGTACTTTGCTCGTAGAACTCATGCACATAGAGAAGATGAACGGTTAATAAAGCACAATCATTGCTTGACAAAAAGCACATCGTTGAAAAGTGGAAGATTCTGGAACCCCATCCCACCCTCTGATTTGAGTTTGCAGAGATTCTCCCAGGCCATCCAATGGGGTCGATTCCTTCCATCGTGCTTCCCCCACCCGAAATGGTCAGTACGTGTGTGGATCTGATAGGTGATGGCCACCAAGAGCTTAAAAAGTTACAAAAAGTAGCTGGGGATAGACTGGATGAAAACTTTGATGAGGGTCTCTTTTCCAGCTTTCGAAAATCTTTTTTGGGGTCCATCCTTGGATTTTTGCCTCAATATTGTCCACAATGGATGCGAAGATTTCTTTTTTAGACCGTCCAATCCCCATGGGGGGCCTGAGATACTTCTAATGATTAAAAAACATATGGATGCCATCTGATGTTCAAAGTTAATCCCTCTTAGAAAGAGGCACCCCAGCCCTGAATGAAATTTCAGATTTACCATGTTTTATTGTTTGGCCAGATGCCCTCTCATACTATCGGATCCCCTAGCAGATCACATGGAATTCATTAATTATTGCTCTGAATAAAAAGAGGGATTCATCAACAAAGAATAGACACGACAATGGAGGGCTAGCTCGATATAATTTTGACCCATGAATAGACTTAGAGGAAACAACCCTGGAAATAAGATTAGAAAACACGTCAGCCACCAGGATGAAAAGAAAAGGGGAGAGAGGGTGTCCCTGGTGAAGGCTTTAAGATGTGGTGAATTATCTGGTAATCTCCCCACTGACCTTGATTTTAAATGAGACACTCAAAACACAGTCCATGACCATATCTGTCTATTTAGCCCAAAAACCCATTTTCCGCATAACTACTCAAAGGAAGTGACATTCAACTCTATCGTAGGCCTTTGAAATATCCAATTTCTAGGCCATGGTTCTTTTTTTTCCATGGAGCATGATTTCATAGAGTGGAAAACTTCATGGTCCAAAATCGCATTATCAGTGATTAATCTCTTGGCCACAATGGTGCTCTGATTTTCGAAGATAATAACTCGTAGCCAAGGTTGCAGTCGATTGTCAAGGATCTTTGAGAAGATCTTGTAAGAGAAATTACAAAGGTTGATAGGTCGATAGTCCACGATATCCACTGTTTTCTTTAATTTGGGGACGATAACGAGGACAATTTTATTGATGGCCACAATGCTGGTGTTGTCAGGACAAATATTTTTAATCATATTGTATATGTCAGGACCGATTATATGCCATTATTTCTATAAAAATATGGCATGGAACCCATATGGTCCCAGTGCCTTTGTGGGATAAAGCTATTTTAGAGCCAGACGTATTTCGTCATCTGTCACATCTTTGGAGAACTTCCTATTGATCTATTTAGTGATCACAGTTTTGATACATTCATCCACCTCAACAGACATGAAAGGGGTTCTTATAGAGAATATGTTCTGATAAAATCTAGTCAAGGCCTTATGGATACCATTGGTGTTAGAAAATTTTCTTCCATTGGGTTGTTATATGCAAGTAATAGAGTTTTTTTTAACGCTTGTCTGAAGCATTCTGGTGAAAATATTGAGTGTTAGCATCCCCTTCTTTGTTATTTTTGTCCCGCACGTGCATACCCTAGTAGATTTCTTTGATAAGTATGGTCGTTTCTAGCTCTCTTTGTGTTGTGTTACTATTAGAGAGATTTCCATTGGATGTGGGATGATTGAGTAGAATGTTCAGACTGTTTTCAAGGGTTCCGCATTGCCGATTAGGGTGTCAGAACTTCTTATTGCTCCATGACATCAGATCAGATGCAACCTGTTGGAGGTTAAGGAAAACATCATCATGAGTACATTTCCAGCTTGATTGGATCACCACTTCTCATTCATGATCCTTTGACTAGAAGCTCTCAAATCTTAAGGTTCTGCTAAAATGTCCAGTACGTTCTCCATGTGTATAATCATTGAGGATTGGATAGTGGTCCGAGCATTTTAGAGCTATGTGGTCAATAAAAATCATGCTGAACAGAATAATCCAATCAATAGAGCCCATAAATCTATCAAGACGCTCTGATATACGAGTGCCTTATGAATTGCCATGGAACCAAGTAAACAGATTTCTTGAGTACCCCAGATCAACCAGGTCGGCCCTGGAAACTGCATCCTTGATGTGTGACATCGAAGATGAAAGAAGGATGGTTCTGCCCCTCTTTTCCTTATGGATCATAATCTTATTGATGTATCCGCAAAAAAAAATAGGGCTCAGTAAGTAAACTCGAAAATTGCATAGAATATCCCATGACATCACCTTGGAATTATGAGATGGCTAGCCATAGAAACCCACAAAAGTCCAGGGTGGGTGAAGGTCTCTTTGAATTGTATCAGCCACATGGTGCGAGGAGAAGGAAAAAAATTTGACGTCGACATTTTCATTCCAAAGGAGATAGATTCCCCCTGAATAGATTTTTCTTGGCATCGGGAAGCAGACTTAGAAGACACACTTCATAGAAATACCATTGGTGTCCTTGCATTCCAGTATGGTTTCGGATAGGAAAACCATATCAGGGCCACTTTGAGCGCAATTGCCCTGAAGCATGAGAACAGTTTAGGGGTTGCCAAGCCCATGAATGTTCCAACATAAGACAGTCATTACTCTAGGCGGGGTTGGGTCTCTCCCGCCGCTGCCTTTGTTTTCCCCAAATTTCCTTCTCCATCTGTCGTTTTACATCTTTTGGTGGGGTCCCTTCCCACAAAACATATTTCATTTTGTCTCTTTCTCACCCTGATTTTTGGTTATTATGTGTTCCCATCACTCTCACCTTGTTGACTCCTTTTCCATGTTTGACGGGTGATTGGACCCATAAGTGGAGGTCCAGACATTCCATGGCCCTTCATCGTAAGAGTTCCAGCTATGGTCAAAAGTGGGTCATGGTCCAGATCTGCTGGTTCGACGTGCATCAGCAATGGCTATGAGCAAGATGAAGGTGAATTTTGTGGAATTGTCACCAACATTGCCGATGTTGGAGAATTGTCCCTCATGGGTTTTGGTTGAGCTCTAGCTTCTTTCTGAGTGCCAGCATCCCCCTGAGTGGGAGGGCCATCCTTTGGTAAATTCGTTGGCCCATGCATTAAGGCTTTTTCAGGTGTAGGGTTTGTTGGACTGAAATGTTCCAATGTGAGACGATCATGGTCTTTTTTTTCCGTCTCCAAGATGAAAGCAAAATTATTTGTTTTGGCATGGAGCCAGGGGTCGTACTAGAGGATAGTGTTACTCACATCACTCTTATATTTAGTGGTGAATGTTCTTTCCAAATGGGAAAGGAGACCATAGTAAAAGCAGAATATTAGGATATTTTCAAACATGAAATATATCTAAGTGTTGGTGTGTTAAATATTTATGAACATTCCCTCATTAGTGGCTCTATAACATAAATATCCACCATTATTCAAACCTCGGGCCCCATTGTATTGGGTCTGAACTATCCCATTCAAGATAGTTCCCCAAGTGGTCCCCAATTCTCCTTAAAGTACGTTACATTCATGCATAGAAGGGGATTCGTTTAATTTATATCCAGAAGAGGGAACATGTTAAAATCACTCGTTGGATATCTTTCCCCCATTTGAAATCTTCCATGAGGAGGAGTTGATTATCTAAGGACCATAGTTTTCCACACAATATTTTATCTCTATCTCTCTTTTTAAAGAACTCAATGAAAAATCGGTTGATCCCCATTCCCGAATAGCCACTCCTACCTTATGTTTCGAGATATTCTTACAGTGTTTTTGAGCACCCCATGATTAACCTATATCTTCAAAATCATCATACTTGGGGGAATTTAATGTTCATTTGGGGCACATTTATGTATATATTTAGACAAAAATTATTCCTTTCAATCCTATTATTAGTGTGACCATGTCCATTTATTTTCTCCAATGATATGAATAATGGGGACAAAAATACAATATAAAGGCCAACATTAAAATTTTTATTTATTGGATGTCGAATTCAAATCATTGCGAATATAGACGTTGGGTTTCAAACAAAGTGTTTCCATTTTTATATTAACACTCCCAGCCTTTCTAGAGACTATAAAACCAATAATTATTGTAAAAAATTATAAGGTTTTCATTTTCCATTTTTTCATTTTTTATCTTGAATAAAAATCCTTTATTTTTAACCCTAAAATTCAATTAATCATTACAAATTATTATTGGAATTTGTAGTCTATCAAAATTTGTTTCAAATATGATTCCTTTTTCTATAAGTGATGGTCCCAACAAATTTGGATTATATTCTAGTGAATTTATTTTATCGCATATCCTTATTAATGAATTATATGTATAAAATATAGAACATACAAGTTTTTATTTTCATTATTGGAACTAAATATATGAATAACTGCATTGGAGTTAAACGGTGATGCTCAAGGGGGTGTAGTTTGTGTTATGTTATGTAGTTTTTTCATATATACAAATCATGTTTTGGTTCGAATTATGCACTAAATATAATATAGATCATTCACAATTATAAGATGGGGATTCTTGACTCACAATTTCATTTAAATTCCAATATATTTTCTCCTCTTATATATCTCTAACTATTATAATCTAATGAGATAAATTTTTTCATTATAGTTATTTTACACAATCATTTAGGATAAATTTAAATGTAAAATGAAAATGATTCAAATGATTTTTTAGAAGAATAAACTATTATTTTAAAATATCCAATATTCTTCCTATATATTCATTTGTTATAATCAAAAAATATATATTGATATTTAATTACTAGTAGACAAATTACGTATATTCTGAAATATTTTTTCATAAATTTGAATATTAGGAAAATTTAATTCATGAGTTTACGACTAAAATTAATAATTATAATTGTTGATGTTTAATTATTATATTTTTCTTAAATCTATGGAAAGGTTTATTGATTTGATTTATTTCATTAAGACACAATTTAATTTTAATTTATTTTAAAAATTAAAAATATTATGATTATAAACTCTGGGAAATGTTCATATAATACATATAAATGAACATTATGGGAACTTTTTAGTATTTTATGCGGTATTTAAATTTTTGATTATATATAATATTTTTTGATATATAGGATATTATTTTCAAAAAAAACATTAAAATTATTTTAATTTAAAAAAAATATTTATAATGAAATACTTTATTTTTTGAAAAATATTTATTTTTTGGTGTACATGCATTGATTTTAAAATATAGGTGATGATTTTCTTAATTTATTTTCTCCATGGAGTCTATATTCTTAAAAAACATTACCCTAAAACTAAATTTTATTGGAATTAGTTTAGAAATATAGATATTTGTAAATTAAATTAAATGTATTTGATATGAATCATCCCCACATTCGCTTTTCTATGTATATAAGAGACTAAACATTCACCATTTTTTGAGACATGTCTATAAAAAAATAAAATGATTGATTAATATATAATTAATTATAGTAACTCAATCTATGTAATTATTTTGTATCAATGACCATTGAATTGGTAATTTTCAAGGTATTAATTTCAATTTAAAATAATAGGGTATTTAAAAATAAATATTAGTTATCAATTAAAAACTCAAATTAATAATGGGAACATGGGATGATTTTTTTTTCTTTGGATAGTTATATTTTCTTTCCACTAATATTTATATTATTTCATGTTGGACAACAAAACAAGGTAAATACGAGGAAGTGATAAAAATAACATCCATTGCGATTACCAATGGGATCCATGATGTATTTTTATATAGGATAGTAATTCATAAAGAAATTTATGGTTTATAAAAACACATCTTCAATGTTTTTGAGTTTTTCGATGTCTTAGTCATGGGAAAAAGAAACTTGATGGCATTTTATTGGATCGTAAGTGAAAATTGATTCTACTTTTATATTTTATCCCTCTTTATTTAAATTATAAATATTGGAAAATAGATCACAATATAACAATTATATTTATATCATAATAAAATCATTGAAATTATGGAATTAATAAGTATTTTATTTATTTTATTCTTCAACTTTTCATGAAATTCCCATCCATTTTCATGTTCAACTACTATTTTTTGATTTAATAAACATGTTATATTAGAAAATAGTTATCGAAGTGTTGTTGAGTTTCATGTGATATAATTTACTATAAAAATCATAAGTAATTTTATTATAAAGGATATATTCCTACTAATATGTACTAATATCATCATAGATTCAAATATGAGTAGTATTGAATAAATTTCTATAATACTTATGTTTAACCACAAAAAAAACATTAACAGATTACAATAATATTAAGTTGATTTATTTTTTAACAATAATATAAGTTCAATAAAATAAGAAATTGTGGGAGAAATATTTTTTCTTGTTTCTACACCTTATATTAATGGATTTATAATTGGAATGATCTTAAATACTTGATATCAAACTATCAATTAAGTGTTATGCATAAAAAAAAGCTTGTATTGTCCATGAACTCCCTTTGTAAAAAACTTTCTTATTAAAAAATGTAATATACCACTACATAATAAAATAAATGATCTTCATTGATATAATAATCATAAATTATTAACATGAAACAACAAAATTGACATTGTTATTGAAGAAAATATACAATTTTCATATTTTTATGACACTAATCTTGTTTTCAAATTTTAAGTGACAACAATAATTGATACCCTACACTATCAACAATTATTAAATGATATGTAATAATTAAACATATATTCCATTAAAACTAATCAACAATAATAATATCACAATACACATCATATAACAAATAATACTTCATCTTCTTTAATATATTCATCAATATTCAAATAATCATATTTGAAATTAATTTTTTATGTTAAAAATATATTCATTAGACATCATTTCCCTATTTCTAGCCTCATTATTCCACTTCCATTATTACACTCCATTTAATTTAAATAATAGAAAAAAATTTCTTTATCCTTTTACAATTTTCAACAAAATCTCTATTAAAAATATATTTACATTTATAATTCAAAACAAAAATATAGACATTAATTTTATATTAATCTAACTTCAATTAGATCCTTTGGATCATCTAAATAATTACAGTCACCAATGATTTTTAGTGACATTAATAGAAAATTATAAAGATTCATTTGATTCATACAAAATTGGATATATTAAGAAAACTAATAAAATAAAAAACCATACATTTACAACAAAACCAAGATAGGTTCTTTGTGATTGTGACCATTGAAATAATATAGTGTGTATCATAGAGCACAAAACATGTTATCCAAATGAGTTATCTTCCTGTTTCGGAGCACCCAATGTAATTGTGACATGATTAGTATTATTTGATATGTGACCACATAAACAAGAAACTTGGAGAAGAAATAATAATTCATAACTACCTTTATTATGTTTTTTAATTTTGTTCTAATTACTCAATCTTATTCAAGAATACATTATATAGCCTCTCATAATACATCCCTCTATAAATTTATAAATTTAAATTACAAATAAATTATTGTATTTCCATTAATATGTGGTCTTTAGGTTTTTAATGACAAACTCATCTATCTTTATAGTTATGTTCTAACTCAAAATATGAATACTTACATGATAAAATGATTTTATCTATTATCTCTAATTAATATCAAAATATCATCATTAAATGTTTGAATGCTGGTTCTTTATTGATAATGATTTAAAAATCATATAATCTTTCCCATAACTATATATCCTCTACCAATTTTTATTTTTTTATGCCATAAAAAATCATAATATAATTTATCAATGATTTTAAATTAAACAAATTAATCATATGTGAGTGAAATTTTCCAACAAAAAAGAACTGGGGCAATTTTATCAACTCTACCATTAATAATTACTGACATGCACATTTGAGATATTCTTCAACTAATATTTTATCTTTCTATTTAGAAAACAATTCATGTAAATATTATAAATAAAAATTCTACGCACATAAACAAGAAAATCATTAGACGTATTCCCACAATTCTATATTACCCATCTTAATTCTATTTCATTTTTAAAAATATTATATATGATAAAATAAAGTATAATAAAAATACATAACACACTTATAAGAATTGATAACACTATTATTGATCATAATCACACCATGTAACTTACATCCTTCTCTAAATGAAGAGAACATTGAAAATATATTATCCACTTTATGAAAAACATATTCTTGAAATTTTTTATTACCTTCTCATAATAAAATATAAAATAAAATAAATTCATATTATTTCATGAGAAATTATAAATTTTAGTCGAAAATAAAAATTTTCATATCCCATCACAATCATACTCCTCAAAAAAGCATCAATGGTAACATAATTTTATATAAGTCTATTAATTTCACATTATAAAGAAAACATTCCATCATAAAAAAAAATTCATAGTAAATTAATTTATAAACTGATCCATGATTTCAATGTTCTTTTCTATATAACTAGTATCTACATTTTATATGTAACACCCCAAGCTTCCATGGTACGCTTCTCTTTGAATAATCTAGTAGCATGTGTTGTACGCAACTTCGAGTTCTAACACAGACCACAACCAATCAAACTAGACGTTATGAATAGTGATACCCAATTTATGTCATTTTATAAATTTTATCTCTCAAAATGGACATAATTATTGGATTTAGAATATCGAAATTTGATTACGGTGAATTTTGGGTATTTTTCAAAAAGCATTCAATTTTTGATGAATAGTGAAAAAACACTGAGTTATAGTTTAAAACCAAATTTTTATTTAAATAATTATTTATTTTATTTAAATTTAATAAATTTTAAAATATATATATAATACCTATATAATTTCAATGTAATTAATTGGAGTTAGTTTAGAATAATTTTAGATATATAAAATTTTTATAGGACTTTTCACCGTCTTTTACCCACCTCCCAATAGAATTTAGAAATTCACATAAATAATAATTTTACCACATCTATTAGTGGAATTTCAATAATCTAAGAGACAAGGTTAATATCAAGGAGTATAATTTGTTTCAATAAGATAAAAATAATTTTAGGTGAATAGTATTTTTTACATTTATTTACCACGGTTAAAAGTAAATAGCGAAATTAAGAATAAAAATGATATTAATATTAACCTAACACATGCCCTAATTTTATTGGACAATTGTATCTCGACCAAAAACAACCTTAGGAATAAAATAATATCATTTAGGTCCACTTCTATTAGATTAGGACATTTGTTATTATTTAATTCAAAGAATAGTTAAAAGAATAATATCAAAGATTAATTAATAAATCATTTTTAATATAAGGTTATACATAAGATAAATTCGATTATAAATATTAATTAGAAAGTTAAAAAGGGTTCCTATGTAATCGTATTTTATTTATAATTTTTATAAATTAAATAATTTAATTTATTTATGACACAATGGTGACGCAGTAATTACCTAGTTAATAAAATATTCAAATAATTGATATTATAAATATAAAAATAAATTTAATTTGAGTCTTATTATGAATTACACTAAATTTATGGGTTAATATGACATATTAGTATTGTTTATATGAATTGTTTTCAATGTAATAATGCTGTTATGAAATTATCAGAAACAAAATACCCTATATTGTCATAATTGACATAAATGTGTTTTTAAAACAAATATTATATTATTAATTGATATTATATTCCTAAAAATATAAGGATAGGCTGAAAGACTTATATAATGATATTTTTATCATTAATGGACCACTTAGGGGTCTTTTGGATGTATATAGTATTTTTATAAATTGTATAATATAAAAATACAAAGAGACATGGTAAATGTCAAACTAACTAAATTAGAGTTCAAACTAAAAGATAAGGTTAATATAGTGACCCAAACCTTTAAAAAAAATATTGGATAAATGGTTTTTGACCAATCCCCACCTTAAAACTTAAATAATAAACTTTGGAGAAATTAAAAACTGAATATGAATATATTATAAAATAATATTTATAGCTTTTCTTATAGTGCCCCTCACCCCTCTTATAAAAGGGAACTCCACATTCTCTCAAATTAATACCTTAAAAGCCTTTGGTAACAGCCTAAATCTTCCCAAATACCCCCTAAAATATCCAACCTTCATCCAAGAGGCCGTCCATTTGTTAGAACTCCATCATATGGAGCAATTTTGATCAAATAAAAAGGAATAACCGAAGAAGAGGTAACGTTTTCACCAACCTCTTCTAAGTTCCTTTCTTCTTCAACTTCTTCATTATTTGATATTCCCATTCTAAAATTATAAATCCAGAATAATATATATAGTGTGACGTTATTATAAATATGGTACGTCCATATTCATCATTCTATATATCCTTTTAATGGCATGTCACCATATGTGCGTACGTACGGCTTACCGTCTCCACGTCGTGGTGTAATTGTTATTCAATAAATTATTATTTGTATGGGTATAATAATGATGTTTAATTCATGTAAATAATAAATATAACATGATAATGATTATGTATATATGATATACTATTCAATTATATATTACATTAATATCAAAAGAATGATATTGTCGCTCGCGCGTACGTACGAACTACCATCTCCACAAACGCGATGAGATTCATTCCCCATCATATCCATTCAAGACTAATAATAATTGGATGATTAAAATTAATGTTTAAGGACTTGATATCATTCTGGATATGAATAAGATACAACATATTCATAACAAACATGGCTTATGTAACAAAACATATAAAATAAAATGAGTAATTTAACACTCTAAATGACGATAATACTAAGTTATTATGAAAAAATAAATGTTAAAATATCATATATGATATCATATTAATGTATATGATTCTATAATAATTAAATATAAATTATTTCAACATTATACAGAAGTTGTACCTACCCTAAACCATGGAAAAGTACATTTAAGGTTTTTTTCACAATCTTTTCATTATCTGAGGTTGTTTATACGTAATTATCTACTCGGATCTCTTTATCATCGACATCCAAGTTTCATAAAAATTTATTTCAAATCATTATTACTATTTTATAGACTATGGGATATAGTAATTCAAACCCTTTTAGAATTTTTATATGAAGTTTGAAATGAAATATTCATCTCGTTTTCCAAATAAGTCCCTTTATAACATTTCCAGCAGAATTAAGTTAAGAATGTATTTTTTAACTTATATGGTGGGTGCGGCTATTTTCCACAATTATAAAATCATCAAAGCATACCTTACAAGATTATAAGAATATTTTCAATGTAAATGTTTTTTTCAATAATTATGTGACTTTTAAATGATTTAAAAAAAGAGATATTTCTCTTGAATAGTTTTTATTTTATCTATGTCAACATCCTTTGATGGATTTTAAGATTATTTGATGTTTATTTACTATGATATAAAACTTCTATATTTTATTGATGGTTTTGTGATATTTTTGAATGTGGATGTGTTATTTTTATACCATTCATTGTTTATAGAGAAAGTATTGACATATCTTATGCTAGATTTAATACGAATGTTAATGTTATGTTAAATCTGTTAATATGAGGAATGGATTGGACTTAATAAGTGACAGGTGGAGCCTGATATAGCTCATCAATGGATTAGTAGGTCTAATGAGACAAACTAGTGTCTGGTAACAAGGCCTTGACAAAATCTTATTTTTATTCTTGGCACAAGGCTTTGACTATGTGGTTATGATAGTCTGGCATTATGCATTACATCATTATGAATGTAGTTTTTTGTATTGCATGTGATTATTGGACTAGTAGAATATCCTTGTTATTAAGTAAATGGAATTATTTCATTTTATCATTGAAATATTATTATAATGTTCACATTTAAAAGGCTTTTTTTTAGTTATATATTACCTTAAATGTTTATTCTTATTTATGAAAGTTTCCGCTATATTGTTATCCTCACTAGGCATTTGAGCTCACCCCTTTCTATTTTTTTTCCAAGATGTGAAAAGTATTTTATTAATGACCTGCAGGGATAGTATAAGGGGATATGAGTGTGGAGAGAAGATGTTGTTGTAGTTTTCACTTTATGATGTAATGTAAACTTTATGAATGTATCTAGTGTTTCCAAGGCTACTAAACTAATCAGTCATTCAAGATTTGATCATTTGTGATCATGCCAATGTTTTGTAATAATGAACCAACTCTGGGTAACTATGGTCAAGGGATTTCATTATAAAATATTTATAGACTACTAATCATCACATAGAATAATAAATTTTTACACCAAATCAAGAATCAAATCATTATGCGATTTCTTATCCATATCAATTTGAATTTTTTTTGAGGTACATAAGTATACTTCATTAAAAATACACCTAATGTATTGGATTTTTGATTCATAATATTTAATTGTAATAATTTAACACCCAACAAGGACAATTATCTCTCTATAATGATCATGAAATAAACAAACCTAAACAAATTTACACATTGAAATACATATGTATCCATAATTATATTTTTTATGATTTATAATTTCAAAATTAGTACTAGCATTGATATTTCTTCAAATTTAAATTTATATAATAAATTAAATTGTTTTCATTCAACATTAATATATTTATCAATATGTTCTAGCATATCTTATTTCTAGTCTTGATGATGTCCTATAAAATTAACACAAAAGTATTTTTTTAATTACCCATGATTTACCATTTTATATTTGTTTTCCTTAGAATTTTAAATTAGAAAATGAAATAATGAATTACCTAAAATTATATTCTCTAGGAAAAACACATTAATAATTTTTTGTATAAAACACTCAAAAAGAAAAATATAGGCCTCCCAATGATAAATTTAGATTATTGATATGTACTTTATTTATATTTCCATTTATATATAAAAAATATTCCTCAATCTGATGGAATATTTTTTCTAAACATGATCCAGAGTTTTAGTAAATAATATATCAACATCTCATAAAATAAAAATGATATATAAATCTTTGATATATTTTATATATGAGGTCACATCTACACTTCCAATTATGATATTAAATTTATTCAATCGGTATTTTTTATGTCAATTTCATGGAATTTATGTTTTATTTTACTCATAAAATTCCTTGTTTAAAAAGAATGTCATTAAATAATCATCTACAATGTATGAAACATCAATTAGATTTATCTACACTTCCTCTTCAAGATAACCATTTAGGAATATTAACATGAAATCAGTATAGAGGATCTTATATTTACTTTGTGAAAAGATAAAAAATAATCCATATAGTGTATTTTGGTATAACTTGAGAAAATATATTCTCAATTTCAATCTCTCAACCAATGAATTGGCATTGAAAATTATTCATCATTTATAATTCATCATGTAAAATTATTCCCTAAACATATTATAGAGTGTAATATTTAAATTAATATCAATCAATATCATTGGGGAAACAAATTACTCCCATTTTCTTCCTTCAAAATATGTCCAATTTTTTATTCTAAAAATCCTCCCACTATTTATATTATAATTGTTAACAAACACTACTAAGTTTTAATGGATAAATTAATAAGGTACAATATTTTGTCTATATAGTTTGAAATTCTTATAAAACTTGATCTTTATCTCCAATAATAATCTAAAATTCTAGCAACTTTTCCAACCTGATATAAATATAATGTATTAAATAATTAGTAATAATTTTTAATAATTAAGAACAAATATTAATAATTAGTAATAAATACCAATAATTAGGAATAACAACATTATTACATTATTAGTATATTTTATTATTAATATTAAAATAATATAATTTTTTATATATATACAATTCTCTTTTCATCTGTGGGTTTACTGTCTTCACAGGTATTATTTGTATGTGGAGATAGAAAACGCACAGATGAAAGGAGAATTGTATATAAATCAGAAAATTATATTAGTTTAATATTAATAATAAAATATACTAATAATGTTATTATTTGTAATTATTGGTAATTATTCCTAATTATTGGTAATTATTCATTTAATTACTAATAATTAGGAATAATTATCAATAATTATCAATAATTAAGAATATTTAGTAATAATTAGTAATAATTACCAATAAATAGTAATAATTAGTAATAATTACCAATAATTAGTAATAATTAGTAATAATTACCAATAATTAGTAATAATTAGTAATAATTACCAATAAGTAGTAATAATTACCAATAAGTAGTAATAATTATGTATAATTTGGAATAATTACCAATAATTAACAATAATTAGTAATAATTAGTAATAATTACCAATAATTACCAATAATTAGTAATAATTACCAATAATTACCAATAATTGCCAATAATTACCAATAATTAGGAATAATTAGGAATAATTAGGAATAATTAGGAATAATTCGGAATAATTAGGAGTAATTAGGAATAATTAGGAATAATTAGGAATAATTAGGAATAATTAGGAATAATTAGGAGTAATTAGGAAAATTAGGAATAATTAGGAATAATTAGGAATAATTATCAATAATTATCAATAATTAGTAATAATTAGTAATAATTAGGAATAATTAGGAACAATTATCAATAATTATCAATAATTAAGAATAATTAGTAATAATTAGGAACAATTATCAATAATTATCAATAATTAAGAATAATTTGTAATAATTACCAATAATTACAAATAATTACCCATAATTAGTAATAATTACCAATAATTGCCAATAATAACCAATAATTACAAATAATTAGGAATAATTAAGAATAATTAGGAATAATTAGGAGTAATTAGGAATAATTAGGAGTAATTAGGAATAATTAGGAATAATTAGGAATAATTAAGAATAATTAGGAATAATTAGGAATAATTAGGAATAATTATCAATAATTATCAATAATTAGTAATAATTATTTATAATTAGTAATAATTACCAATAATTACCAATAATTACCAATAATTACCAATAATTACCAATAATTACCAATAATTACCAATAATTACCAATAATTACCAATAATTACCAATAATTACCAATAATTAGCAATAATTAGCAATAATTAGCAATAATTAACAATAATTAACAATAATTAACAATAATTACCAATAATTACCAATAATTTGCAATAATTAGTAATAATTAGTAATAAATGCCTAAAATTAGGAAAAATTAGAAAAAATTAAGAAAAATTAGGAAAAATTAGGAAAAATTCTCAATAATTAGTAATAATTACCAATAATTAGTAATAATTACCAATAATTAGTATTAATTACCAATAATTAGTATTAATTACCAATAATTAGTAATAATTAGGAATAATTAACAATAATTAGTAATAATTACCAATAATTAACAATAATTAGTAATAATTAACAATAATTATTAATAATTACCAATAATTTCCAATATTTAGTAATAATTAACAATAATTGCCAATAATTACCAATAATTGCTAATAATTACCAATAATTGCCAATAATTACCAATAATTAGTAATAATTACGAATAATTAGTAATAATTACGAATAATTAGTAATAATTACGAATAATTAGAAATAATTACGAATAATTAGTAATAATTACCAATAATTAGTAATAATTACTGATAATTATCAATAATTATTAATAATTATCAATAATTACTAATAATTATCAATAATTAGTAATAATTAGTAATAATTAGTAATAATTAGTAATAATTAGTAATAATTAGCAATAATTACTAATAATTAGTAATAATTAGTAATAATTAGTAATAATTAGCAATAATTAGTAATAATTAGCAATAATTACTAATAATTTGTAATAATTAGTAATAATTAGTAATAATTAGTAATAATTAGGAATAATTAACAATAATTAGTAATAATTAGAAATAATTAGGAATAATTAGTAATAATTAGGAATAATTAGTATTAATTAAAAATAATTATTATTAATTAGGAATAATTAGTAATAATTACCAATAATTAGTAATAATTATTATTAATTACCAATAATTAGTATTAATTACCAATAATTAGTATTAATTACTAATAATTAGTATTAATTACCAATAATTAGTATTAATTACCAATAATTAGTATTAATTACCAATAATTAGTATTAATTACCAATAATTACCAATAATTACCAATAATCATCAATAATTACCAATAATTACCAATAGTTTCCAATATTTTCCAATAATTACCAATAATTACCAATATTTTCCAATAATTACCAATAATTACCAATATTTTCCAATAATTACCAATATTTTCCAATAATTACCAATATTTGCCAATAATTAGGAATAATTACCAATAATTAGGAATAACTACCAATAATTTGGAATAATTACCAATAATTTGGAATAATTATCAATAATTTGGAATAATTACCAATAATTTGAAATAATTACCAATAATTAGGAATAATTACCTTATTACATTATTTGTATATTTTATTATTAATATTAAAATAATATAATTTTCTATATTATATACAATTCTCTTTTCTTCTGTGTTTTTACTGTCTCTACATGTAATATTGGCATTCTTTTTCAAAATTATCAACCTACTCGCCAATGGAGAGGTGAAAGTGAATGCAAATATTACATGTGGAGACAGAATGTGAAACACACAGATGAAAGGAGAATTGTATATAATATAGAAAATTATATTATTTTAATATTAATAATAAAATATACTAATAATGTAATGATGTTATTATTATATAATTAATATTTATGAAAAAAATTATATTTGTATTATTAAAAAAAATAAAAAAGTCAATATAATATTAAAATTATCAATATTTGTAACAGGTTTTGCTTTATTCTCAATATATTCAATCCTTACTTGTGTTTTTTCTAACAAATTATTCAAAACCAGTAAAGCTTTTATATTTTATAGAAAAATATGGAACAACGAGGTCGTCAAAATTCATTATTAGATGACCGCATATGGATAAATCAACGTAGAAATCCAAATGGTTCTGGTTTAAATTCAGTATATATAGAGGGTGTGGAGATTTTTTTATCATTTGCGGCATCAAATCCAGAATTTGTTTCAGAAGGAAAGATAAAATGCCCTTGTATAAAATGTGCATTGAGAACGTTTGACACGTTTGACAAAGTGGGGGAACATATCTTGCGTTTTGGATTTCAAGCAGATTATGTTTTTTGGTATCAACACGGTGAACTCAGTTCCAGAGAAGGTGATACCAACTTGATTCCGGATCCATCCCAGTTTCTAGATTTATTACTTGATGTTGCAGGTTCATCTGTTCAACATACAGAAACTCCGGCTGATATAGCTTCAAATCCTGAGTTGGGACCGTCTGAATATTATGAGTTGTTGAAGTCTGTTGAGGATGCATTATATACTGGCTGCAAGATGAGCAAATTAGAAGCAGTTGGAAAATTTATGGCTATCAAATCAGATAACGGAATGTCAAACACCTGTTTTGACCATATATTTTCTTTGCGGAAAACACTGTTACCCGAAGGAAATGTTTTACCTGCAAATTACTATGAAAGTAAGAGGTTGGTTCGAAATTTGGGACTTACTTGTCAGAAGATTCATGCATGTTCAAATGACTATATTTTATATTCTGGGGAAAATGAGTCGTTGGATAGTTGTCCCACATGTGGGAAACTGAGATATAAAGAAGGACAACACGGGAAGTCTGTTTTGATTCCTGTAAAACAGTTGAGATATTTTCTGCTTACATCCAGACTTCAGCGTTTATTCAAGTCTAAGATTACAGCGACAATGATGTCATGGCATAAAGAGAATATTTCAACCGATAAAAGCTTGAATCATCCAGCCGATGGTGATTCATGGAAACATTTTGATAGAGTGCATCCATCCTTTGCTTTAGAAGCTAGAAATGTTCGACTGGTCCTTTCCACTTATGGTTTCTGCCCGTTTGGATCTTATGGTAGTCAATATTCATGTTGGCCTGTTTTTTTAACTCCGTACAATTTACCTCTATGGATGTTGATGAAGGAGCCATATATCTTTTTGACTTTACTAATTCCAGGACATCCGAAGAAAAATATTGATGTTTATTTGAAGCCATTGATTGATGAATTAAATTTATTTTGGAGTACTGGTGTCAGTACATATGATGTTGCAACGAAACAGAATTTCATACTGAGAGCAGCATTGATGTGGACAATAAGTGAATTCCCGGCATATTGGATGTTATCTGGCTGGAGTACACATGGTCAGAAATGATGTCCTTACTGTATGGGAGAGAACAAAGCATTTATGCTCATTCATGGAAAGAAACCGTGTTATTTTGACTATCATCGCATATTTCTTCCAGCTGATCATCCTTTTCGCAGAAACAGATCTAATTTCAGAAAAGGAACAGCTGAAAGGGATGGACCTCCAAAAATGCTATCAGATTCGGAGTTAAAATCGGTTGTATTTTTATTACCTCCCATCACTTTTGGTCCCACAATAAACCAACAGAAAATTTCTGGTTTTGGGAAAGAACACAATTGGATTAAACGTAGCATATTTTGGGATTTTCCATATTGGTCTGATTTGTTGGTCTGATACATGTTAGATGTCATGCATATTGAGAAGAACTGTTTTGATAATTTGTTTCATACAGTTTTGGATACGCCAGGAAAGAGGAAATACAATGTAAATGCACGTTTAGATCTTGCCCAAATTTGCAGGCATCTAGAATTGGAACTATTTGAGAATTTCTGAACAGAAAGGTTACTGAAACCAAAAGCAGCTTATACACTGTCTAAAGAAAACCGTTTATTATTTTGTCAGTGGATTTCAGATTTGAGACTTCCAGATGGCTGTGCTTCCAATCTGGGTAGATTTGTAAAGAATGGTCATATTACTGGATTAAAAAGTCATGATTGTCATTTTATAATGGAGAGACTTCTAACCATTGGATTAAGAGGTCTTTTGAATTCTGTGATTTGGGATTCCATAACAGACATGTCTCATTTTTTTCGGGAATTTTGTGCGGCTACGGCAGATTATGATGCTCTAGGAAAACTTGTAAAAGATGTTGTTGTAATTATATGTAAACTGGAAAAAATATTTCCGCCATCTTTCTTCGACTCAATGGAACATTTGATCTTACATTTGCCATATGAAGCCAAATGTGGAGGTCCGGTACAGTTTCGATGGATGTACCCATTTGAAAGATGCATGCAAAAATTGAAAAGAAATGTACGCAACAAAGCATCTGTTGAAGGATTTATTGCAGAAACTTATTTGTAAGAGGAAATATCTTTTTTCTGCTCCCATTATTTTGAATCTGAGTATCCTTTAAAACACAACCGAATGGGACGGAATGAGAGGAATATTGATGAAATCGACAATCAATTATCTGTTTTCAACCAGTCAGAGCTTGGTTTTGGTGGAGTTTCTGAACGCTGGCTTTCATATGATGAACATCATAGATCTCATACGTATGTTCTCCTCAACTGTGAACAGATGACATCAGTTGTACTGTAAGTGTTTATATCACTTATTCTATCATTTATGTTACAGTAAATAATTTGGTTTTTATAGGTTGTATGATAATCATATCAAGAAACAAATTCCACAAATTACAGCAGCTGCTCTCGAAGAACGTCGACTGAAAAATTTCTCTCATTGGTTTCAAAAACTGGTAACATAAATTCTTTATCTTTTAGCAACTCATTCAATGTATAGTTTACTATATTGATAATTATTTCACAAATTTTCAGGTGTCTCGACATGCTGATAAAATTGACAAACCGTTGTGTGTATTGAGTAACCTACCTTTCAAACTTGTTAAAACTTATAATACATATGTGGTGAATGGATTTCGATTCCACACACATGCATATGGGGAATCGAAAAAAACAATGAACAGTGGAGTTAGCTTGAGAGGATCTCATCATCGAGAAAATGAAGTTTACTTGTATGGCATACTTGATGAAATCATTGAACTCTGTTATCTTGGACAACATTACATAACCATGATCAAATGTCGGTGGTTGGATACAGAGAGAGGCGTGCATGTTCATCCGACTCATGGAATCATCGATATTAAATGTAAAAGTGTTCTCGTAGTAAATGAACCATTCTTATTGGCTCAACAGGCATATCAAGTTTATTATGAAAAGTACTGTGCAACATCAAGAGACTTGACTGATTGGTGGAGTGTAATAAAAATAAAAATTCGAGACAATCAATTTAGTCAAAGTGAATGTGCTTTCACTGATGTGCAAAGAATTGATGTTTTTCAAGAGAGTACTCAAAATAAATCTTTTTTACAAAGAGACATGAGTATCGATGACGACACCCCACATTTAAGAGTCGGTGATGACGATGATGTTAATGATGTCAAATATGAATTTGAAACGGTAAGAGATGAAGCAACTGGAACTCGAATGGATATCGATGATGTTGAGGAGGAATATGAAGATGACATTGACATATATGAAGATGAAGATGAAGATGAACACTGATAGCATTTCATGGTATTTATATACAATCATAATATGTATATATGTATATATAATAGTAATTATCAATTATTTGCTAACATTAACATTTTCTGTTTCAGATGGACGATGCCACATTTCGTGCGTTGGCGGATGCTGACCTGACTTTTGATGCGGATGAGTTGCTGACAGATGACTCTCAGCCTGCAGGCGCTCCAGGGAGTACGAGGAGGGGGCGCGGTCCTGCACGATTGATGATTCCTGACCCCGTCCCCGAGCGACGTCCACGTCTTAGGTTTGATCCACGCACACGGAGGTGTGATAACCTGTGTGATAACCTGTGGATTTGACTAAGATTTCATTAATCTATTCACATAATAAATGTTTATTATTTTTTCAGTTTTCCACATATAGCAGTCCGACAGGGCAGCGCAATTTTGCGCAACTATTTATCTCAGTCGTGGACCACATGGGAGCAGATTCCCATTGATGTGCAGCAGGCCATGTTCGGCCATTGATTGGTATGTACGTAAATAAATAATTTTTATTTTGAAAATTATTTCATTTCTAACATGATATTTTGATTTATTTGTAGGGTTTATGGTATCCGATCGAGGATACCATGCGTGACGCCATCCACGAGGCATGGGAGGTGGCCATGCGTGATCACCTTCGTCAGTTTTTGCACAATTTAAGAAAAGCTGCGATGAAGAAAGCAGGAGTGTCAGATTTTGAGGAGTCATGTAGAGCACACTGACCAGAGTATATTTCATCCCATGTATGGGATGGATTATGTGCGCACTGGTTGAGTGGTTCCTTTCAGAAGAGATCATCGGTGGGGAGGCAGAATCAGGGGAGACAGGGGGTGACTCATCGAGCTGGGAGTCGTTCTTTCAGTACTCATAGACAGCATCTGGTACGTACATTATTTATAAATATTTTATATAACTATAAATATTAACAGTTTCTTTTTTATTCTTATAGGCTGTCGAGCATCCCGATATTACAGAGTACGACGTATATCGGAGGATGTATAGTGATCCTACTACTGGGGAGCTCAGAGGTGATCGTCAGCATCACATCGTGGTCAGTATTATTTGTTTTCAAGTTTAAAAATTATCTGCATATAATATATTCACAATTTTAATTTTAAATTGCAACTAAAGGAGTCATATGAGGCCGCAGCGGCACAGGCCCGGCCTGAGAGTCAGGCCGAGTCATCAGATCAGACCACTACCCGTCAGTTTGATGAGGCGGCATGGATGCAGGCCACCCAGTATGCCTTCGAGAAGGGCCGGGTAGTTGGTATCGGCTCTCGACTGACTCCCGGAGATTATTATGGCAGTGTTGCGATGTCGGCGTCCAGCTCGAGAGGAGCTCGTGCATCTTCTTCTACACAGTATGAGGATCAGTTGTGATCTCAGACTACACAGATAGAGAGTCTCCGACAGGAGCAGGAGCAGATGCGTCAGCAGTATGAGGAGGAGCGTCGACGCCAGCAGCAGGTGTACGAGGAGCAGGCGAGTCGGTGGCAGCAGCAGCATCAGGAGCAGATGGGGTACATGCGCCGACTCACTCATGCTTTAGGGATGGAGTTTCCTCCACCACCATCTGCAGATCCCCCACCTCCCCCCTCCCCCCCTCCTTCAGATTAGAGTTTGTATTTCTGATATAAAATTTGTGAAATCAAAATATATATTTTTTCTATTCGTAGTTTCTCTCTCATTATAAAATATTAATAATATTATATTTTTAAATAACAATATTAATATGAATAATAATATTATTTATATTTTATAATATTAAATTATATATATATATATATTAAAATTTTATATATATATTAAAATTTTATAATATTATAATTTAATTATATTTTTTGTAATACTTGAATTATTTTAATATTTGAATGTAAAATAATTCTATTATTTTTATATTAATTAAAATAACTTATTATTATTTTTTTATTTACGAATTATAATTGTAATATTATTATATTAATTAAATCATTTATTAATATTCTATTATTTTTTATTTTTGAATTATAATTCTACTATTATTATAGTAATTAAAATAATTTATTATTTTCATTTGTAAATTATAATTCTATTATTATATTAATTAAAATAATTTATTAATAATTTATTTTTTTTTATTTTTTTTATAGTATTTGTGACGGGATACTATTCCTGTCGCAAATAGTTGTATTATTAATAGTTTTTTATTTTTTTTTTAAAATAGTATTTGCGACGGGTCTCGTCGCAAATACTATCAATAGTATTTGCGACGGGATACGATGCCCATCGCAAATACTAGTATTATTAATAGTTTTTTATTTTTTTTAAAAATCATTTTTGCGACGGTACCGTCGCAAAAGGTATTTGCGACGGGACCCGTCGCAAACGGTATTTGCGACGGGACCCGTCGCAAAAACTATTTTAAAAGTTTTTCACAAAAATACGGAATACTATTTGCGACGGGGAGAATGACCGTCGCAAAAACAGGCTTTAGCGACGGGCTCGTCGTAAATAAGTGTAGTTGCGATGGCGTTTTCAGCAACGAGCTATTTGCGACGGGCCCCCGTCGCAAAAAGCCAGTTGCGACGGGATCCCGTCGCAAATAGCCCGTCGTAAATACCTGTTTTTCTAGTAGTGTTCTTTTTAAGTACACTCTTTTATGTCATTCCATCTAAAGATCATCTTTCTTGTTATTGGGATGTTATTATATATTAAACTTACTGTAATTTTTATGTTCATGAGATGAGAGACCCTATTCTCTCTCATCAATCGATTTTGGATGTTTTGAGTGGCGCCGTTAGGCTGTCGAATTTTCGTAAGAGATCTAACCTCCCTCTTTCTTTTTAAGTACTCCCCTTTATGTCACTTCTTTTAAGCTCCTATTTGATATGATGGGGGATGTTATTTCATAATCCTCTTGCTGTAAATTTTTTTTTAATGTGACGAGATACCCTATTTGATCTCATCAATCCATTTTTGGAAGTTTTAAGTGGCGTCGTTAGGCTACCGAGTTTTTGTAAGTGATTATTCATCTCACTTTTATTCCCGTGAGATTTATGCTACATTTGCCACAATTTCCTTTGAGTGGTGTATTTACTGCCCATTATTTTACTCATTGTGTAATATTCTTTCATTTATGAGTATTTACATCAATGTTGTATTGTCCTTCCTTCACGGGGCGTATGTTTTGAAAGATACCCAAGTCGGTAAGGGAACCTTTCACCCTCCTCTTTTTAAAAGACTTCTTTTGTTGGGTATTTTAATTTACATATTGTTATGTTGGGATATGTTCTCATATATCCTTATTGATGTAACCTTTATGTCCAAGTGATGAGATACACTTTTTATCTCTCATCAACTCATTTTGATGTGACGCCGTTAAGCTGTCAAGGGAACTTCTTAACCCAATTTCGATTTCTATGGGTTCAACATATAGTTATTGAATATTTCATCCTTTGAATATGTGTGAATTAACATTGACTATTTTACACTTAATATCCACTTATATTTGGTGTATTTGTTTGTCACACATAATTATGTAATTAATTTATCCTTTAACCAATGATACCGTCTTTGTATGGGACTTCGTCTCAATCTCCTTTCATTGAGGCATATTTCGTTTTATACACAACTTTATTTTATATGGTGTATAAACCCCTTTGACTTTTACTTTTATACAAAAGGAATCTTTTTCTACGAAGCGTTTTACTAAAAGACAAAAAGGGATGTTTTTTTAACGTACGCGGTGACAATGACCTTTTCTGCCGCCGCGAGTATTATTTGGTCTTTGTCTTCCTCAACAAGTCGTAATGTTTTTAAAATAAAATAAATTCCATATACTCTTTTATGTATTTTGGTATTGAAAATTGTTTTGATAAAGGATTATATTATGTCAATATATTTATGATATATTGTGATTGAAATGTGGAAATGTTGTCATTCTTTTATATTGGTTTTATGTTTTATGATTTTATATTGGTACATGGACATTTTAACGGGTGGTTACGTTATAAACCATATAACGGGTGGTTCCGTGAATACCAGGACGAGTGGTTACGTTATAACCTCCAATGCATTGGGTATGGAAGTGGGCCGTATGGCTATTCCATTAAGTATGTATGGAAATAGCCCGTATGTATATTCCATTAAGTGATATGTGTGGAAGTCGACCGTATGGTTATTCCACTTAAGTATGTTTATGTCCCAAGTTACCTTTATATATGTTATGTGTTCTTTTTATGGATTTTATGGTGATCCTTTGGTTACAAAAAGGTAAGTAATGATACTTTATTCAGTGAAGATTTTGTACTACTTCATGAAGGTGAAGGTATTACTTTGATAGAGTATATATGGTTTATTTGATGTTTGAAAAACTAACAGTTTTCATTCTTTCGGTATCCCTTACTGAGCTTTTTATTCTCACCCCAAGTATTTTTTTTGAAATGTTTTCACAGGACTTAATGTGGAATAAGCTCAAAGATGGGATCAAGGGAATGTCATCCCATATAAAACATGGAACTAGACACATTTCTTTTTAAGAGTTTTTTTATTATGGAAACTTAGTAGAAGTGACTACTTTTTAATCTTTTGAGATGTAATAGTTATGTTCTAATTCTCTAAAACTCTAAACCTCAAAAGATCCTCGACGTTAATTATTCATTTAATTCAATATTAATTAAGGTTTAAGGCCGGGGCCTTATAATCTTAGGATCACCTGCCCAAGGATTATCCTGGAACCACTCGTATATGTAGAAATTGGCCAAAAAAATAACATACTCATAACATATAACACATGTATAAAGGTAAGATAACATTTCCACATTTCGATATATCAAATCAAAATATTGAAATAAACAATGTTTTATGAAATTATTTTCAAAGCCATTTAAAAAGATATTTTTGAATCAAAGTGTCCCATACCACTTTGATGATTTTAAATTAATAATCATTTAAAAACATTAATTTCTATATAAATAAATACTAAATCCCATTTTGAAAACATGGAAATTAATGAGAAATATTTAGAATAATAAATCCTTAAAACATTTAAAATGATATTTTAGTTATAGTGTTTTTTAACCAAAAGAGAGACACTTGAATACAAATAGTTGAAGAATAACATTTAATCAGAATATTATAATATCATGAGAATAAATGGATTCATTATATAATAATTCAATGTATAGTATATACAATATATAATATTGAATTGGGGCATAACAATAATAAAGTCTCAATAGAAATGTAAATTGAGATGAAATCTCTTTTAAAGATGGTTTCCTTAAATAAAGGATAAATCCATCACATAATTATGTGTAAAAAATATAAATCCGCCAAATATAAGTGGATACTAAGTGTAAAAATATCATAGGCCATTCACACAAATTCATTGGATGGAATATTCAATAAGTACAATTTGAACCCAAATTATTGAAATTGGGTTAAGAAGTTCCCTTGTAAAAATTCGACATCCTAACGACGTCACTTTAAAATTTAGAAAATGATTTCATAAAATAAAAAGGTTATATCATAACTTGGACATAAATATTACATAAATTAGGATATAAATAAATATATCCTAACATAATAATATGTAAATTAAAAGACATAACAAAAAAGAAGTCTTTTATAAAGAGCAGGGTGAATAGTACCCTTACCGATTTGGTAACATACAAAACATCAGCCACATGAAAGAAGGATCATAAAATAAATATTTAAATAATCATAAATGAAATTATATTAAACAAAGAGTACAATCATGGACTGTACATACACCAAAAAAAAGGAAATAGTGTCCAATATATCATGAATCTCACGGGAATAAAAAGTGAGTTGAAACCCTTTACCACTTCATACTCAAATGAGTCATATAACCAAAAATTAATAACCACCAAATGAAATTAATAATACCATTAATACAATGATTATAATTATAATATATATCAAATGGAAGTACACAATACAACACATGCAATGAATAAGTGGCGAACAATGGAAATCTCACGGAATTAAAAATGAGATAAAAAAATCCCTTAACTTGTGTCTGACATGACTCAATAATTATTTAGTCTCCTGAATAATAATCTAATGTTTATTTATAATTTCATAAGAACATTTTTTATGTTTATCATTCCTTTTTTATAACTTATTACCATGTCATAAAAATTATGTAATCATTTAAGTTATAATGTCCATTTTGTCGATATTTGGTACTTGAGTCAAAAATGGACTTCTTATAATCACAAGTTGTTCATGTTGTCAATGGTTCATTATATCCAGAATTGTATTCATGATTTGGATATAATATATATCATATATATCCAGTATATACATGTATTTATAATAATAAAAAACATTTGGAGGTAAGAAATAAAATGCACCGTTCATAGAGATGGTAAGCCGTACGTACACATGAACGCTACTTTCATTTCTATTTATTATTTTAATAGAACAAAAACATAATAATACATAATTATATTATAATTAAATTATAATATCATATATAATTTCATTAACTCCATCCATTATACATCACACATAAGTCATTAACGAGTCACATCACTTTGAGGGGGCAGTAGTCTGCACTTCCTCAAATGAGATTATCGTATTTACCCATTATGGAAACCAAAATGTGTGCTATAAATGGGAAGTACATAAGAATTAATATGTAATAAAAATAATATATATAATATATAATTATAGTTACATCATAATGGCCACCATCACAGGTGGTAAGATGTAACTGAATAATCATCATCTCGTGAGGCGTTAGTTTTCGATCCACAGAAGCATTATCTTCTTCACCCATTAGATGGAGGTGTGTGTAATTGTAGTTTGAATACATCTCATAAACAATTACTAGTATATTTAGTATACTTGTTTTTTACAAAATAATGGAATAAAAATAGTATAGTGGTTTGATGAGTAAAATAAAAGAAAACAATTTATGTGAAATCGTTACCTTTAATTTGGGTGACTCCATTTTGTTTGAACCGAAATACTTTATGAAGTGCCTTATGCCTAAGGTAAGGCTTGTTGATGGAGTAGAGGGATTTAGGGATCTTAATTGTACAGATTTTGGATGATCCAAATTTATTGAGAGGTGTGACGAATTGGATAAAAATTGTCTCCTTTTATAAGGGAGAGGAGGGGCTCTTTAAAAAAGTGTAAAAATATTATTTTATTATATAATGATATTCGATTTATAAAGGTCCTAAAATAATTATAGTAGAATCTAAGATGACTAATATTCAAAATAAAATCATCCGATTATAATTGTACATGTTTTGGAAAATAATTTAGTCATTATACTCATATGTATTTAAATCATTTATTAATGAGATAAATTCTGCATCATTATTGTTTCATAAATAATTTAATTTATTTGATGTCCAAAAATAATAAAACAAATACCATGATGTCAGAAATATTTTGTTTTTCTAATTAATATTTATAGTTGAAAATATAATTTATATAACCCCTTATAATAATTAATTTACTAAAAGATATTTCCTTTTGTCATTTTTTCCTTTACATTAAGTTAATTAATCTAATTTGTCATTATCACTCCCAAGTGGATCAATGGGCTCCCAAAATCGACCAAAAGATGTCCATGGTTTTAAATGACTCAAAATATAATTTTTGGACAAGTGTTAAGTTATTTTTGAATTATTATTATATTATTTTAACATTGAATTACCCTATTTACATTTAACCGCGGTAAAAAAGTCAAAAGTTAGTATTCACCAAAAGTTAATTTCATCATAATGAACCACATTTTAATTCTTTATGAAAACCATGTATGTCAAATTTTTTAAATTAAATTCACATAAGTTGTAAAATTTCATTTAAAAGAAAAATTCAGTTTTTTAACTACCACTAAGTTGTTTTACTATTCATAAAAAATTGATGGTTTTTAGAAAAATTTACACAAAGAACATTTTGATGTCCACATTGTATAGAAGGATTTTATTTGATAATATAGAATATATTAAAGATCCCAAAACTATATTTAAAAACTTTTCTCCATTAAAAGGCAATAAATAGGCCTTTTAATTCAAATAATGCTTAAAATTAGATTCATTCACATTTTAAGCCTCTAAATTTTTATTGGATAATTTAAATACATTTAAAAATCATGTATAATCATATTGTAGTTAGTTTTGTTCATTATTGAAAATAAAATGACTTTGAGTTAACTACCATTTAAAATAATAATATTATATTATTAGTGTGCTACTTAAGATTTAAAAGAAACTCGTTGTTGCGTATCAGGTATGCTATCGAACATAGAAATCATTTTAATGTAAAATTAATAACTAATTCAAAAATATTAATTAATATAAAATATGTTTTATTCTTAATTTACCTAGGATGTTACATATAGTGTCTGGTATATCTAAGGCTATCTATCATCTATTATCTATTATCTAACTCTTCATATTCATTTTTATGCCAGCATTTATTCCTTGATAATAGTGTTATGTTTGATTTTATCACATCATCCATTTGAATTCTAATCATGGGACAATAATCAATGTTCAATGACCTAAAAATAATCACAATGGTTCCTAAAAAATTACAAATATATATATATATATATATATGAGTGTGTTTCTGTGTTTAAGCTATGTTAAATAATATTTATGGGTTGGGTTATGTGAGTGGTTGGGAGTGAAAATTATCCCTGGACATTGATGGATGTAAGGATTTCCAAAGGAACCTATAAAAAAGATAAATGCGGAGATAAATAGTTTATAACATAAATTGTTTCATGATGGTGGATTATTGGGTTGTGTTTCGAGGTTATATAATAATTTATTCTTTGTATTCCCTTATGGATATTTTAATGATGTTGTTTTATAGAGGAATGTTTGGGTTCTGTTTATTTGGTTGGAATATAGTGGTGCATATTTTTTTCATTTATAGTTATCATATATTAATTACATCTATCAATGTGAGGCTATGGTCATTAGGTTCAGGGTCACATTAGAATGTTCCCATATGGTTTGGATGATTACAAAACATTAGTATTAACCTGAATAGATTTGTATCTTTGGATTGTGATATTGATAAATAAAATTGATGAGGGATATATTGTATATAGTAATGAGAATTTGGTGGTAATTGGGACTACTAGATTGTGCATTTTAAGGAACATCATGATTAAAAGATCCATTGTATTTTATATCTAAAATAAAAATGGATATCGGTGGATTATTATACAATGAAACTTCGATTAACATTTTAATGGCTTATTAAAAACCCCATATGATGGATTTCAGTCATTATATATAGAATAAATATGTCTCAATGTGGAAAATTATCTTTGGAGAGACATTGTGCCTTATGATATGATAATTCATGTGTATCATTTCCCACATCATCCTTGGATGGTATATTTATAGTTTTCACACATGTGATTTCAAACATTAACTAGAGTGAAATTTCAAGTTTGTGGTAGCATTATTTTACTAATGTTTTACAGAAAAAATGTACTTATATATAGTGAAAATATAGTTGGTTCCATAATTAGTGGAATCCATCTAATTTTATTATGAATTATCTAGTATGGGATCGTTGGGCCATGTGCTTACGTTATGTATCATATATTTGGTTATGGTTATTTCATGATATATTAATCATAATGGATGATATTGTGATAAAAAAATGGCCAGTGGAATGATTTTTAATATATTAGGGATGGTTTATGTTCTTTTTTCCAATTATAGAATCATTATTATTTTCCTTATTTATGGGATGATTGTATTCAATTTTCCAATGAATAATATGGTTTCTTTTATATGAATATTTAGTTGTTTTAAAAATAAATTTTTGTAAATCATGAATTTTCTTTAGAAGAGGCTCAACAAAAATTTATAGACCCTTGGTTCAATTATTGGGTAGATTTGTAGAGTTGGGGAATGATTTAATATTGTTTCATATTGAGGTCTTCATAACATTTTTATCAAGGTGGGTATTTTTTGTTATGTTGGAATGATAGTTATTGATTACGATTACATGGTATTTAAAAATGTTCATGTACGAGTATGTGTATAACCCATATATATAAAATGACCATGTTTTTGGGATTTTGGAAACTATTTTCGTTTTCATGGTAATTGTTTCAATTTTTATATAATGTATTTCTATTTTATCGACATGTTATATAAATTATAACTCTTGTAAAATAGATGAAATAGGGTTACAGTATTGTTAATCATTTTAGTCTCACATGTCTTACATGAATATATGTTATTCTATTGGAATATTTATCTATTTAAAGAAAAGGGGGTTTATTTTTTTAGGCATATATTGTAAGATATACAATGCATTCTTACATAGACATTGTGTTTTATACTACCAAACAAAATCAATAAGGATAATAGTTTTGGTGATATAGGATGACTTGATACAAAATGTGTGTGTGTGTGTGGTACCTTACAATGTAATGGTTAAGTGAAAAAATTTAGACCTCTTAGTATGGGTCATGCAATGTTGGTAGGGGATGGTATAGGTTTTTGTGCCATGATTTTAACATATTACACTATCTGTGATATTTGAGGTATGACATATGAGTTAAACATGGAATTTTTATTTCAATGTTATGACACCTCGAAAAATACATTTTTTTAATAATTATCAGTTCTAGTAAAAGAAATTTTTATTTTTCAAATGAATCACTAAATTTATACACATTATTTACAACTATAGTCTCTAGGTGTCATTATTTTCAATAAAATAAATAAGGATGGAAGTTATTTTATTACAAGTTGGGTGGATCCTAATCTTTTTATACTTGACAATGTGATGGGATCAAGGGGCTTATGATAAATCATCGTATGTTATCTGGGATGTTTTTTGAAGAGGGTACAGTCTATTGGTTTGTGTTTATAGTTATATATTTCCCTATCAATGCTATCTTAGCTATGATATATGGTCTGAAAAGGTATTCATTTCCCCCCTATATCTTTCACTATTGGAATGTCTTCTAATGTATACTACTATAATTCTCCAGTTGTTTTCTGGTAATTCCACAACAGTTGTTTAGGACCTTTTCATGTGTATAGTTTTATATCATTGGATCAAAACTCTTATAAAAATAAAACTATAAATTACACAGTGGACTGTTAAATTTATTATCCATTTTCTCCAGAATATAAAACAATTTAAATTAAATCATGGATTATTTTCAATTGAATTTCTTACAACATTGAGGTTGAACATCTATTCTTTCACAGACATATAAAAACAAAAATATTTAAAAAAAGTATATTATCAATAAATGCTCATTAAGTATATTAAATTAAACAAAACATTGCATTCCATTCAAAATCATTACAATATAAGAAATTATTTACTTTTAACCTTTTTTTCTTATAGGGGATGAAATAAATCATATTCACATATAAAAAATTACATTTTCCTAAAATAAACAATTGAAAACCATAAAATGAAAATAAAACCCATTGATAGAAACATAGAGAATCTCATTTAAAATTATTTTTAAAAACTATGTAAGAAGGGACTATACCCAAGTGAAATTTAATAAAGAAACCCTTTCGTAGCTCCATCTATATTTATTTTTAATATACTGAAAATTAACCAAAGAATACTAGTGATAACATGTAGCACCAATTTGTTAAATTACATTTGGATCATTCAACACGATTTGGGAACATCTATTTCATATATATTGATGAAGCAGGATATCCTGAATAAAAAAATTAGGTTAAAAAATACTCATCATAATTCATTTAAAAACCACTTTTAAACTCATATGAAAACACATTTCAAATATTAAAATAAATATTTATTTTAAAATAACAATTTTATTATAAAATGACCATTTAATAAGAAATACATATTCAATAACAAAATAATATTTTCATTAATTTTTTTAAATAAAAACACCCAGAAGAGGGGAATGAGGTGCTTGAAGGCCATGAAATATTTCTTCACCCACACTACATGCTTGAGGTATGATGGGTCACTCTATTCTCTAGTTATCTAAAATATAATACGGATAGGGACTCCAAAGGGAATCCGGGACCAGCATGTTATGAATTTATTATTAGGGATTTTCTCTGGTTGTTATCAATTTTCAGTATATTGCTTATAGTACTGCTTTATCTTTATAAATTGAGATTAAGAACATAATAATATTTTTCTTTATTTTCTTATTAATTAAACATGAATAATATATGGATTGTGTGTGAATCCATAATTATTTTTCCAAGATATTAATAATGGATAATCCCATATCTCTTGTATGATGAATGTGAAATGATAAAAATTCATTGACTAATACTCATTAGTGAAATAAAACATCATTCATGTCTAACATGAATCCAACTCACTTGTGGATGCACTTGCGAACAAAAGAGTGCATGAGATGTTTTTTGTTTATTATAGAACTATTAAAAATGGTTTCATTCCATTTTAACAAATGATAGATGTACGTTTTATAACTTTAAACTGATTTATAGTTTTTTCTTTTTTAGAAAAACAGTCATTGAGACCACGTTTTTCAAAAAAAAGATAACATTTTTGAACAAAATATACCTTATCACTTTGAAAATATTTGAATCATAATACCCATAAAATAAGAACGTTATGATACATTAAACATGATTATAATACATAAATTCATGATAAAACATGTCAAAGGGGTTGTATATACACCTTGTAAAAAATTGTAGGTCTATAACATCAAATTATGCCTCAGCGGAAGGAAATTGATTTTATGTCCCTTACGCCATGGTTCATTCATAAAGATTAATTTGTAACTTACTAAATAGTAATAGTATTTTAATTATTTTCTTGAGTAATATCAATTTTCTTTTTTATTATTCATTTTTCTTCACATTTTTTATTATTATTTAAAATTACTCAATTATTTATTTTTAATTCATAAATTTTGATTTTATTCAAATTATAAGCCCAAAATGATATTATGAGTCTATAACTGGTAATATGTAATTATTAAAAATATCTAAAACAATAATAATTCTATAATTATCATATTTACAAAAAACAATTATTTTTTAGATTAATCATGAAATATGATTTTGAGAAATGAATTAAGTTACGATAATTTAAATGGTAGATCGTACGTAAGCATGAGTAATTTTTTTTTTAATGATCATTATATAAATGTTGTAAGTGGTATTTTATATTAAGATTCTCTCATAATACAATATATATCATATAAATTACTTATATATACTTAATTAAATCAGACATTTGGTTTCTTGATGAAAAAAATGGAATCACATCTCTTTGTGGATGTGGTTGTCAACACATATAATAACAACATTATGATTTATTATTTACAAAATAAAATTATAAGTAATATTTCAGAAAGATAAATATTTCACTAATATTATTATTATTTATTTTTTATAACAAATATTAATTAAATTCATCTTTATTACCTTCTACGTAATACATTATTGAGTAATGGATCGAATCGATTCAGAATAATGTATTCTGTCACACACATTAGTGATTTTATTACATCCCAAATTGAATGTAATTAATGAATTTATCGATAATATAATAAATATATATTTCTAAATATTTTTAAAATATTATATACATATATACACACTTTAAATTGATCATTAATACATGTATTTTGAGGTGATGATAGAAAATGAATGACATCACTTCAAGAGGCGGTAGTCTTCCATAAAAATAAATAATGATTTTAAATCCCATCAAACGGAAACATAAATGGATTTTGGATAATCCATTATCATAAAAAATTAAAAGTATATGGGATATACTGGTGATACTGTATAATGATAATTGAATAATATTTGATTGATTTGTAAGAATAAATAAAATAAAGACGTTCATTGAGCACCAAATTCTTCACTAAGAATGATTTATGTTCAAACAAAGGGATCTATGTTGTAGATAATGATGTTATAATGGAATTTGGGATCTTCTTGAAAAAAATGTTATTTTATTTTGTGAAGATGATATGATATTAATGTCCTTTTATAATATTGGTGAGTCGCACACTAGTAATTCATTAAAAGAAAATGTTGTACCCACATTATCCACATGAAAAATGGTCAAAATAGACAATTATATAGAATTAGTCACTTTACGGTATCAATAATGAAATAAAACACACTTTAGGCAATATTTTTGTTTATATTAATGCTTATAGTTTTTGTTTAACTTTATGAATTTCCATTTTTACCATAACTATTGTAATTAATTTTTATTGTTTTCATTATTCATTATGGTTAAAATTTAATTTTACATTATTAAAAAATAAAAAATCATCATACCTCCCAATATAGAGTAATATTGTCACAATTCAATAAAAAATATGTAAAAATTTAATTTTAAAAAAATATCCACAGGTACAACTAATAAGTAGGTTTTGAGAATGTGTAATTTTCATGAAAAAATAAATTATATTTACTTTAGGGATAATAATAATATATGTATGAATATGATATAAAAATTAATGATATTTAATTTTAAAATTTCATTTAATAATATTTTTCATTAGTTATTATCTCAATTAATTTAATCTTAGATTCATTATGAACTTCAAAATTGGTTTCATTAAAAACTAATTTTTTACCACATAAATTTTTTTTATTAAAATAAAATATAATATATATTAAAAATTAATTAATTAGATTAGTTATATCAAAATAATAAGTATTTTACATGAAAACATATTCAAAAATTAATTTTTATTTTATTTAATTAATAAATTGTAATGAAATTGTTTTCCAACAACCTGTATCATTCACTATTCAAAAAACAATAAATATGTTCAAGAAAATAAAATATAACCAGAATAAAATTTTTATCTTTTTAATTATAAAATTATGTTCATTT
Organism: Viscum album; assembly: GCA_963277665.1. Taxonomy (NCBI): domain Eukaryota; kingdom Viridiplantae; phylum Streptophyta; class Magnoliopsida; order Santalales; family Viscaceae; genus Viscum; species Viscum album. The sequence continues at coordinate 806,731,379 of OY728130.1, forward strand.
TTATAAATTAAAATTCCAAATTTATAAATTAAATATTAAAATAATAAACAAAAATAAATGTGATTAATTATTTGAATTTCATTTTTTATTTAAAAAATTAAGTAATATTTTCTTACAGGATTTAACTATACTAATAAACATGAATCTGAATTATTATATCATTTTATGGTTTCTTAACGTATTTCCCAAATTTATAAATTTCACCATCATGATTTTATTCACTTATTTTACAATATTTGATATCATTCCCTCATAACATTTTCATATTTCCTTGTTTTTAGTTCAACAATTTGTGTTTACCATAACACTAAAACTTAGTAAATAACCTAATACTATAACACATTCTCTCTCTAATCAATAATATGAATAGGTTTATCCCCCTAAAAAAATTATTCTGAATAAACTACAAACCTAAAAATATATATGAAAACTCTAGAAAATATTTCATAACCATCAAGACTTTGAAAATGATGTGAATTTGGGATAAACTCCATGTTAAATTCACTATACATTAATCATAATAAATTAAAAGATCATTTTGTACTAGGACACAACCATGTCCCATCAATGAAGAATTATTATAGACAATAAATTATTCAACTAAATAAGGAAGGGATGAAATGTGGTATTGACCAATGTTATTTTTAATTCATAAAAAATTATCCACATTTATTTTTCAAAAAGAATTTTACACCTATTTGATAACATAGTCAGTAGAATGCACAACCAAGAAATGATTTCAAGAATAAAATGGAAGTAACCAAATAATCATATAAAATGGTGAACCTATGTGATATTTATGTTTCATGACCATTCATCATATTATTTTTAATCTGGACAACATTTTTGACCATTTTAGAAAAAATATTTCCAAAAATAAATTATGTTTGTAACCAACATTTACAAGTACTAATTATAATTTTTTTTCAATAATATAATATTTAAAACAAAATACGTATGTTTCATTCATGTACCTCATGATATTTGAAACCAAAAAAAATATCATCAATAATCACAAGCATCTACTTCTATAAGAACTCAAGAATAATCAAATTAACAAGGTCAACAAATTCATCACCTGTAATACGTACCACAAATGGGAAAATTACAAACTCGTAATCCTAATATATAAATCAAAATATGTCCTTTATAGTTTCTTTATCATTAAAATTTATCTTCTAATACCTAGTCTTTAGATCCAGTATTAAAAATATATGGAATCATGAAGATGAAAATAAAATCAGTAATATGATGAAAATCATATTTTCCACTTAATAGTAATATTGTTCATGGGCTGATGATTAATTTAAAGAATAATATAAACATTAATTGTTATTAAAAAATTATTTACCCAATTGTGATGTTCTAGTTAAAATAAAAACATCATATAAAAACTCCTCTAATTGGTTATTCAATTCTATATTTTCTTCTTGAGTCATTTGATAATGCTTTTGAGATATAATTATAGAAAGAGGAAATAATTTTGTTATAAAATCAACCTCCAAATCATTGTTAATAATAGTAAAATCCCTTTTAAACACACCCATCTATTCATTACCTACTTCTACATCATGAATTTGAACAATTGATTTATTTTTAACTAAATGTCCAAGGTGACCTTCACCATCAGCTCTTACCAATTTCATGGATTCTTCTTTTGTTATCAATGTAATAAAATCACTACACAAAATATTATTATATCTAAAATCAATCATATCCTGATAAACTAAAATCTAATAGTTGAAAATAATTATTTAAAATTATAATTTTGATAGTTCAAAAAGATTTTCATGAAAGACTGTCCCAATGATAACAATAGAGAAATTCTGCTAAATCATTGTTTCATTAATAATTCGACCTAATGTTTTTACCAAAATTTAAATGTTATTTTTATGTGATGATATTCCATTTTTACATGAAACTTTATTTGATATAAACTAATCAAATAATAAAAAATAAAACATTGAATTGAAATAATTTAAATAAAAGGCTATCAATCCTGTCACCAATTTAGTCTGTGGATCAATATCAACCTTATATATTGATTCTGACTTTTCACCCCCTTCAATTATTCTTCATGATCATTTTCATTGCATAAAACTATGTTTATATATTTTTTGTAATATTGAATCAATATATTGAAACTAAAACACTTCACTGTGGTATAACTATTACTTACAAAATTCTCTAATTTTTCAATATTATTTTCTATATAGTGATGATAGTTGTGATAAAACTAACCACAAGAGAAACATTTTCTTGATCATATTAATCATTCTGTTGAAAATTTTATCAAACATGGAAGATTCAGGGGTCTTACATACAGATGTATTTGATGATTTCTTCTTATTTTCCCAAAAACACAACCTTTTCTTAATGTAGTTATCTAAATTAATATAGGTTATACCAAACACCATCTCAATTTTTTAAATATAATGAATCAATTTATCATAATATTTAAATTATTATGTACATAAATATCTTCATATACATCTATTAATTATTTATAAAAATCAAATAATTTTAATATTAGTGTCTCGAATATGGTTCGATACATAATTATCCAATAGTATGATTTTTTCTTCTTATGAAGCTATAAAATAATCATCCCATTATATCAATTTAAGGAATTATTTTCCATCTATTAGGAAACATCCTTAATAAAAATAATTCTCACGTAAAATATCAATAATAGATTCCCTTTCCAATATATCATGATAATTTTTCACCCATTTTTTTTAACAAATTACTTCTATTGATCATCATTCAAAATCATATATATGGATAGAGTTTACTTTGGGAAATCTGAACATCCCAATAAATGAAGTATGTTCTCTATGTAATAAATCTAACCATAATACACAGTAGGATTTTATGATTCATTTAATGTTGGTGGATGTTGCCTCATTAAATACATTACAATATAATTTTTCATTCATAGTGATCAGGTTCTCCAATATAATGGATACAGTTACCATTAATTTCATGGGTCAAAAAATATATCAATTCAATAAACATCTTAAATCCAATTCCAACTACATAAATATGGAAAATGAAATGGCTAAATTTCTTCTTTGTCTTTCCCATTATAACATCCCTTATTTCTCTACAAAAAACCATTATGAACATAGATAGTTTATATTAAGATAAATTGTAATCATTAAATATTATATGATTTGAATATAACAAAAAATTAAAATGACTCAATGATATGTTGTTATCATTATCATAAAAATGGAATTTAATTAAACCATACATTGATAACAACTCAATGTACTTGTCCTTTAACAAAATATAATATTGAGTGTTTATGTAAGAATTCATTTTCTTATATTTGTGAAAATTATCATGTATAGATTTTTATAGTATTTTTCCATAACACATACATAAAAATGACAATAAATTACAATAAAGACACATCATATTAGTCATTATTTACTCATAATTTCAAACATTTAAAAATAAATCACAGAGTCTTTTCATGAGAAATATATAAGAATTCCAACCCAACTTATAAATATTCCATAACCATCCTTAATCATTATGATGAAAATTTTCAATCGTGGTATGAGAAAATAACATAGTAATGGACATAAAATAATTAAAAATTATTTTCCTAGTAGAAATAATGGATTACAGTGAATTGTTTTACCTTTATCTCAATGTCCATTGATAGAAAAAACAATTAATTTCACTTGAACAACAGTCACTTTTTCTTAAATAAGAAAACTAATTTCCACAGTAATATAATAAAAAACCATTAGAAACATAGATAATCCAATTCATAAATCATATAAAACTAATAAATAAAAAACATAATCCTAGTTAAATTCATAAGAGCATCCCTTTTGGAAGTCATTCCGTTATTCATGATTAGAAAATGAACATTACCCAATGAAATAGAGGGATATCATGGAGCACCCATATTATAAGCTATATTGGGATTACTTAGGGGTATTTTGGAACACCCATTATATAAACTATATCATGATCATATGTTCATATCTAGGTTGACTAGTTTCTCATACAATGCTAATTTAACGTATCAAAGTGAAACAATTTATGATTTCATTTTTTTTGTAAAAAATTAGTTGAAATAAAAATTTGAACTTATATAATGGTATCCTTTAGATATTAAAATACTCATCTCATTTAAAAATAAATATATAATACCAATATATCCTTTTCCTTTAAGAAACAATTTTCAACTCCAAAATAGAGTTTCAATTTAAAAAATTATTTTAAATACCAAAATGACCTAAAAATGAGATGTTTTATTTATTTGAATAAAACATTAATTCTTTAAAATAGATACAATCAGAAAATAATGATTAGATTATTATAAATTTAAATGTCTCTATATATGATAAAATCGAACATTATTTTTCAATTTCTAAATAAAGTCACGCTTCAATACAACGATTCCCTTTTTAAAAGTAATTTAAACAAAGACATAAATTCCATTTATAAAACCCTTTTTTTTTATAATAAAATCATTTTATTAACATCTACATAGTAGAAAAATATATTTCAATGTAAAACATTAAAATGGTTTTTTAATGAATATTCCCTTATCACTGATAAAATATTTGAATCATATGACACAAAAAAACATTAATCAAAATAATAAATACCATTTAAATATTGATGTTCATGAGATAAAAAAACAAAAGTTATATATGTATTCCTCCAAAAATTATATAGATTAACAATATCATGGGATTTTTTAATAGAATAAAATTGATTTAAAATCCCTTACATCATGTTTGATTCAATATATTTATTGCTTATATTAATGAAAACTATACTTATGTTAATTATATAATTTAATAAGAAATTTTTATTGTTTATTATTATATTTATTTAAATATTACCATTTTGTATGAAATTAATTAATTAAGTATGTATTCTATGATGTTATTATGATATTTAACTAAATATGTCAAATCTGACTATTCTATACATAGTAATTGTCAAATGTGTCATTTTTTACAAAGAAAACATTAAAGAAATATAATATTTATAAAACAATTCTTTTAAGGAAAATCCAAAAAGTTGGTTTTGAGCCATGAAAAATGTTATGATCCTGGAGATGAAATGTGATATGTACTAATTAGTCATGTTTTCATTTTTACCAATCATTATATAAAGATGGTACGAAATAATTTATCAATAAAAAATGATAAAAATATAACAAATTCTATTTTATATTATAATATATATATATATATATATCATTGTTGCAACTTGGTGATGAATATTTTGAGTTACATCACTTTGTGGAGTTAGTAGTGTCCAATACATGAATGATTTTATTGTTATTTCAGTATAGTATTGAAATTTCTATATAATAATTTATGAATGATAAATATATAATAAACATATAAATTATTTCATATTATATATATAAATTATATTTATTTTTTTCCATTCATGTAAAGATTTACAAAAAAAATGAATCACATCATTTCACGAGGCTATTGTCTATCATAGACAGGAGCTATGTTATTGTATCCTCTGAGGAAAAGTGAGTAAGATGGTATATGTGATAGCATGACACATAAAGTATTAATATGCCAAAATATCTTATATATACATAGTCACACATATTAAATACATCATTACAATATTTAGTTATGATAAATTAACTAAAATTAAAAACATATATTCTTGGGGGGATAGACGGTCGTACACACGAAATTAAATTAGAACACAATTTTTAGAAGAGGAGATGGGTTTTTGTTATTCCACTAACATAATAAAATATTAGTCTATGGGAAGTAATATTTTTTATTATAATAATTTGAGATGTTATTAAGTTGGTTTAATAAATAATAAAATAATGATTCTTGGTAAATCATGATACATCTTCTTTAGAAAACCACTTTAGGCAAGAACCAAATTCCTACATTTGATGGATTTATGATAAAATAAATTTATACAATTTTAATAAAGTAAATATGGGATTTTATTTGGTCAGGTCTTTCTTAATCGTAGTTCATTGAAGTTGTTAATAGGATATGAGATGTGTTTCAAATTTATAAGTGGGGTGAGTGGCAAACTTTTAATTTTTAAATAAACAAATATCCCATGTTTTTCTCATGAATAAATTATAAAAATCGATTCCTATTGATATTTAGAAATTTTTCGTTTGAAATACTTCCATTTAAAATATTTTTCAAACATTTTAGTTCATTTTAACACTTATATTTGTAGTTTACCCCTGGTAAATCTATTTTTACGAAAACCATGGTAATTGTTTTTTACTATTTTACTGTTCATTATGAATAATATAATATGAATTTATTAGAAAATATTATTTTTATTCAGAATATTTAATCCATTTTTCCAAATTAAATTCACATAATTGGTAAAATATAAATCAAAACAATACCTACAAAGATGACAAAATAATGGGTTTTGAGGAAGTGTAGTTTTCAATTGCAAGATTAATTTATGTTAAATACTTGACTAATAACAATGGTTTATATATATATAGGTAAATAAATAAATAAATATATATATATATTATTTTTTATTTTAATAATTTATCATTTCTTATAATATAAATTAATTTAATTGGATAAGCATTATGAACATAAAAATAATTTTAAGAAAAAAACATTTAGACACAAAAAAAGTTATATAAAATAAAATATAATTTGGTTTCAATAATACTTAAGCATATAAAATATAAATAAATATTATCTATGTTACGTTATGTTATATATAATAAATAATGGTACATTAAAAATAATTATATTTATAAAATTATGTGACTTTTTTTAAAAAAAATTCAGTATTTTTTATAATTCACTTTAAAATAGAAATATTTCAAAAATTCAGAAAAAATAAGCAGATGTAAATTATTATATACTGTTATCAAAAGTGAAATTAATTTTTTATATATAATTAAATAAATTTATCAATTAAAATTAGGAATAAGATTTTGTAACCAATGCCATTAGATTATACAATTTCTTCCGGGATTTGAAAAATTACATAATATTTTTATAATGAGTATAACTACATTAACAAACATGATATTTATTTATTCAATAATTACATGTTTTGTTATAATAATACATAGGTTTCTTAAATGAGGCAATTTTAGGTGTCAATATTTCATAGTGAGACCAAGGAATCATTCCACAAAGATATCTAAGAGTAAGAAATCATGGTTTCTTATTTTAGTAATGGAAATTGTGTCATATTATGACCACAAGGGCTTCACCAAGAGGTGTTTTTTTACATTTCATTTTTTATTATAATCCATGGTTCTATATCAAAGAATAACTTGTGTCAATTTTTTTTTAAATATTTAAATATTTAATTAAATATTTTATTAAATAAGGGATGGTGTGTCATTTTCTTCAATAGCTAGAGTGATCACATGATATTAATTCAATCATTTACTTATGAATTTAAAATTAGGATTTAATAAGATTTTTTTTGTTTAAAAATATATCTATAGAATGGGATATTTTGTGTAAGGCTATTTGTTATATGCAATTTATACATTGTTTCCTCTAATGTTCATTCATGTGTAACGAGAACTTCCCATATGTCGCCTGATATCCTCATTCATTAATTTATGGTTTCCATTGTCTTTATTTCATGTGTCACAAGGTGTTCCCTAATAATATGGTTATATTATATTTTTTGGTTTCATTATTCGGGGTTGAATTACGGCCTGATATTTTATGTACACAGTCTTATATCTATGTGGTTGGGATTAATTATAATATAATTTATTAATATATATATATATATATATAAATTTTATGTTTTGATAATTTATTCTAGAAAAAAAATCTAGGATTATAATTCATTATGGATTTATATCCCTCAAAAATTCCAATTTTGAACAATAAAAAATTATTTATGGACCTCTCAGTGTTAACCCTAATAATATTTTGATGGATTTCTATTTTGAAACACCAAATCAAAACATTTTAACGTTTTCTTCTCTTTATAATTCTATCTTATCACTAACTTCATATTATTCAATTTAATTATCATAATTTTTAATAATAAATTCCCATTAATAATTTTTATTCCATTTATATACTAATATAATAAATATTGTTCAAAGTTTGATATAATTTCATAGTTGATTTATTAATATATTTTATATTTTAGGTATTTGAATTATACTCTTTCAACTCAACATTCATCACAAAATCCATCTATTTTTCATATAATTTATCATTTCATTCTGCTTTATTTCAATTGAACCCATCATTATTAAAATTTGTAACAGAAATTTTTTCATCATTTTCACCAGAAGTATTAACATAATGTTCTCCTTCAACACTTTATTCATAATCAATTTCAGATAATAAATTTTTTATAATTTTGATAAATCCATAAATTTTATCTTCACGGAAAATATAGAAATATTAATGTTGTTAAAAAAATTAATAGTATCATCAAAAATAAATTTCAACATCACATTTTCTTGTCCATCAATTCTGGATAGTTTGTTTGAAAATTGAAAAATATATTACATTTGGAACAAATCAATGAATAATTTCCTCAATACATATTTTTTCATTTAATACTCTTCTTGAGATTAATGATAATAATTATCCCTACAACATATATAAATCTTCATCATTATCAAAATTCATTTATTACTCCTCAAATTGTTTACAATTATTCAAATAGTTCACAACATTAAATGATCTTTTAATCATTACTATTTTTATTTAGATTACCTCTATTATTAAATTCATAATCAATAAATAATCTATAAATATTTTCCAATTGATTTATATTAAAATCCCATTATTTATGTATTAATACATATCATATCACTTTATATAGAAACATGATTTGTCTTGTTTGGACTATTATATAATCAATAAGAGTATCACAAAATCAGTTAATTTTTCTCAAAACTTCATTGATTCTATTAAATAATTCATTAACATATTTATCTCTGTGAATTTAAATTTTTTAATAATTCAAACAAAAAAAATTATAATTTTTCTAAAATTTCATTAACATTTTCTATATATATATTTGTTATCTTATCCCATATAACATAATATATCTCAATCTCAATTGAATAAATAAATTCTTACCTTGATAATGATTAAATATTTAAATTATTACCATAACAATCAGTCACAATTTTATTTCAATAATCCAAATTTACCATAGTATTTTAATCATGACATGTCACACATTCATTATTACATAAAGAACATCAATATCAATTAATGAACTATATGAAAATATTTAATATTTATAATGGATATTTTCTACCATAAAACATTTAAACATCATTGATGTTAAATGAATTAATATAATTCAATATAGTTAAAAAATTCTTAACATACTTCACATTAAAATAGGGGAAACATAAAATATCTAAATAGCATATCATAAAAAATTGAAACTGTGAAGAGTTCTTTAAAGTAAATTTTTGAGGAAACGTGTTGGCCAATGGGTGTTACAATAAACAAGGAAAATAATAGAGAGGTGAATTAGAGAAACATTTTTTCCATGTTCCAATGCCAAGCTAGTTTTTTCATGTACAATAATATTTTATATTCTTGTTGTTTTAACATTACTTCACCTACTTGAAACATAAAATTATATAGAATATAAATTTAACAATGTTCATCCATTAATATTAATATGTAAATAAATCCTTGGAAACCTTTGTAAAAAATTGTATCAAACAATCCATAAATAATTGTAGGTACAAATAATAAAATATTATTCTACAAATCACAGTAATGATATAATTCATATTTGATGATGTAACAATATTCTATATAATTATAAAATTGATCTTTTAAGATACACGAAAATCATAATCCTTAAATATGCAGTCTACTTTACTTGATATGATTACCAAGAAATCATCCTTTTTTTTAAACTAGTCTTTTTTTTCAATACTGAGTGACTGTAGTAATTAATAAAAAAAGGTTCTAAAAGATTTATGTATAACAAATTAATAATATATATCTTCCTCAAAAATTATTGGCACAATTCTGGTACCAAAACTATATATTTTATATCAAATCATATTTATCTACCATAACCTCATCTTATATATTCACTTATAACTTTATCAACCTCAATACTTGACCTATTAATATCTATCTATACTTATATTCATAGATGTTAAAAATTGTATTACACTTACTCAATTATATATTCTATAATTAATTCATAAAATTTATATATTCACTTTTTCATATACAAATTTTACATAATTATATATTCCATATATATTTAAATTTTTTATTTCATATTTAGATTAAAAAAAATTAAATTCTCTCCCAAAAAACAATTCTTAAATTCATTACATTCGATCAACTAACACCTTCCAGTAAATTTTGAGATATTTAGGACATGAATATTTGTCATAGTGGGGTTGTGGAGTCGAATATATATATATATACAACATCAAAACAATAAAAACTATACTTTTTTTGGAATCACATAATGGACATGTATGTTATGAAATGATAATACATGTAGAGGCTCAAATATCCCATACATATATATTAATTATTAATAGATAAATTTTAATTACATAACATAAAAATTCATGAAAATTTTATTTAGTTCTAGTTCCTTTGGTTACATGAAAAAATGAACTATATGTGTGTTATGTCATCACCCACTATTATTTTCATAACTAGAACCTTTATTTGACATATAATAAAATATACCACTCTTCATAACCTGGGGAAAGTAAACATAAGATTGTTTTACCTCAAATTATCAAGAAGGATTCACAATGTATATATCAACATATCATTATTATGAGGTCATGAGAAAGTGAGAATAACATTTAAAAACCATATAGTACATACCATTTAATATATAAATAATTAATGGAATTTTTATTGGTCATTCATTGAACATGAATATTAATGGAATTAAAAATAATGGACTAGATATATTAACATTCAAGAAAGACATAGTGTTTTTGAAAACACAAGCACATAAAAAACCATATGTCATGTATACCCACAATGAAATTCTTAAAATTTTAGGCATGGGATAACCTCTTGTGTACCTACTTCGAGCTGGGGAAAAACTCATGTATGCCTTTTTTTAGGCATTGAAAAAACCTCCAATGTATCCTCTAATATCATATAACATTAATCATATCACAATGTATTAGTGGGATATATAGGTCCCACACATAAAATAATCCATACAATATTGTTCCAAAAGGTCATTAAACATTCATCATATTAGAACACATGATGTTTAAAGGGATTCATAACAAATTAAACACATTAGAACACTTGTAATGTATTGGGCCACATAAAAATTTAATCTGAGCCAAACTGATTGAAAATAAATGGTTTTAATAAATATTTTCTCATCAAAAAAATAAATTATTTAGATAATGACTATGATTTGTATCAATGTATGATATACCTAGTAAAACATAATTAACATCAATGGATGTCATAATTTTTTTTAAAATTATTCTAAAAATATGATTGTAAAATTTCATATTGAAAATAACATTTCATTTAAAATAAATTTTTAAAAGATAAAAAATTTTAAAAATCCAATTAATTTTAAATATACTTTGAAACATATAAATGATGATTTAAAAATAATTTCAAACATTTCATGAGAAACTTATCCTTTCCCCATTAAAAAATAATGTTTGAAATAAAATAAATTTAATAATCTATTTCTCTGAAAATATCCATTGTAATTTATGGAGGATTATTTTAAATATCATGTTTCTATTAAGGAAGAATTTTTTTCATGTTGTATATGATAAAAATTGATTCATATCACATTCTTATTAAAATAAAAATTGCCCTTATTTAGAAATTTAAATTAATATTCTATTTAAAAAATTTAAAAAATAAATTATTTAAATAAATGAAGTTAATAAATCATTTAGATATTTATTAAATATATTTAAAAATGTTTTTATAAAATAACGATCGAGATGATAATTGGGTTTTTGAATAAAGTGATAAATAAAGTTAATTTTTATTAAAAACATAATTTTGGTATCTTGAATACAAGAAGAGATGAAAATAAAATTTAAAAATGTACTATCAGGAAATAAAAATTCTAAAATAAATTTTAGGAATTTCTTTATAAGTATATTATATTATACCATAATGAAAATAATAATCAGAACCAATCTTGATAAAAAATGAGAATATAACATTAAACCTTTACACTTCGGTGCTCTTTAAATTGTTGGCCCAATTAAATTATTAAATTTAATAAACATAAAAAACATTTTATGAAGTATATTCATGATATAACATGTTGAACATGTTTTTTATATGTCTCACAGTATATTAAAGGTGTATAAATTAACTTATGTCCAAATGAAGGAAATTTAAGACAAAAAAACCTTACCATAAGCCTCTAATTACTTAATTCATGTCCATTCCTCCTTTATATTAACAATTATATGATTATAAATATAATAAATGCCCATAATTATATATATATATATTTATATATATATATATATCAAACCATATATGACATACTTGTGGATCTTTATAACATTATTATTAAAAAATCCATGTTAAAATTTTCATTTTAGGTAATAAGTACTTTTTTTCATGTATGTTTTAGTTTTTAATTTTCATTACTCTTACATTGATCCTGGATCCAAAATCTCCATGAAATCAATAATTATATAAATATTCTATATATTCACCATATTGTTTTAGATTAATAGACACAATCTATAGATATAAAAATAAATACATTGTTCATAGACAATGTATGACTCACATACGTGTGAATATTGCATTTATTTTATCAAATAATGTAATAAATGGAAGGTAAATAATAGTTGATCCTCATAGAGTAAATATTATTTTATATATATGATATATATTAATTAAATTTATTCATATTAACATCTATGAAATTTTTTTATGAAAAATAAATCACATCACTTCATGAGGTTGAAGAAAACACGAACTACATTATCATAACATCCACAGAATAGAATGTAAGAAGTTATACAATATATCATATGTAATGAAATTTTATAATATATATAAATGTAAATCTAGAATTATTTCCTGTCAAATACAAAAAGACTCAAATAAAGACTTGAGGTTATCTTCTCTCAATCCAATGTTGGTCCCATATCCAAACTCCAAAACATCTAGTAAGAAAACAATCAAAAAACGTTTTTTCCCTTATCCAATCCTACATGTTACATCCCAAGAAAATATAAAATATGAAATTTTCATATTTATTAATATTTGTGATTTATATTTAATTTTTTTAAATGGATTATATTTTTCATAGAGTACCTAATACACAACAACGAGTTTTTTTGAAATCATACGTTGCACACAACGTTGGGTCATCTATAAATATTATAATATAATATTATTTTAAATGGAACAAAATTCCTAGCTAATCTATTGACAGTAATGGACATAAATAACTAAAATATGAATATAAATATGTTATAAATTTCTTTACATTTATCCAATTAATTTAGAGGCTTAAAAAAATCAGAATTCAATTTTAAGCATAAATACTAAAATGTTCATTAAAATGATGATTTAACACCTTTTGATTGTAGAACGCCATTAAATTTAATTTTGTCCACTTTTATATATTCTATTTGACACAATATCATTCTTATTTATAATGAGGACATCAATAATTGATTTGGGTAAATTTGAAGCATTTTTCTGATAAATATTTTTTAACGAATAAGTAAAAAATACAGTATTTTAATTTAAAAATGCATATTAATCTAATTTATATATATGGTTAGATTAACTTTTTAATTGTATTTAATGGTTAATACAATTATATTTTTACCATTTAATCTAATTTTCATCATTCGAAGTAATTTCACTTAGTAATTTGACATAAACAAGTTTCAATCTTTTGATAGTTATTATTTCTTAAAAACATGCTTTTTATATTGACCGTGGAAATTAATTTTAAATTACATTATGCCACATCTATTTTTTGAATTTATAAAATTGGATTCCATATTTATTATCAAGATCTCCAAATTTTATATGTAGTTAAATATTTATTTTTGAAAATATGAATATTTACTTCAGTAAATATTATATTTGAAAGGGTTAAAAGGAAAATCTGGTAAATAAGGGTAACAAAATATTATCATAATAATATAAAATTACACTAAAATGTGTCCCAATACTATTGGATAATACATTTAGTACCATAATAATCATAGGGTCGATTTTGGGACCCCTTGGAGCCACATGAGATTGATAATGACACTTTATATTAAAAAAATTTAAACTAAAGACAAAAATGACATAAACACGCATCATTTAGTAAATGAATTTTTACGGGGGTTATATAAGTTATCTTTTTATCTATAAATATAATTTTTAATCCTAAAAATATTTCCTACATAATTTTATTTTCATATAATTTTTAGACATCATATAAATAAAATTATTTTTTACACAATAATGATGCAGTGTTTACCTCATTAATGAATGTTTTAAACAAACAAGATTATATATACAAAACCATTATCTTAAACTTGTAAAATTCTTATTTAGTGATTTTATTTATTACAAACGTCATATTATCTTCATCTTACTGGTTTTTGGACCTTTTTAAGTGAATTTTAGTATATATAAAAATAAAGTTTTTAAACATTCCTAAAGATCCCCTCCTCCCCATATATAAAAGGATACAACTCATAACTCATTCCTCACACCACTCATCCCCTTGGATCATCCAAAATCTATCTAAATAATCTCACCACATCCCTCTCCTTCTTTTATAAGCCTTAAATTAGGCGTAAGTCAAATCAAGTAAACCATTTGGTTCAAAAAAATGGGAGATACCTGATTTAAAGTTAACATCTTCTTTTTAGTTCATTTATTTTATTTTACTTCTCCAACCCCCAAAACTCATTTTGTTAATTTAATTTATAAAAAAACCAGTTTCATAAATATACTAGTTTTTATGATATGTATTGAAACTAATATAACACACAACCCTATATAATGGGTAAAGAAATATTGTTTCTGTGGACGGCGAACAACTACCGCACAAAATATTGATTATTCAATCTTCTCCTACCACCTCTCATGCTTTCCATTATGATGAAAATGTATTCATATATGATATATATTATTTTTATGTTTTATCTATTGTTTTTTATTTTTTTTATTTTACAAACATCTATTATGTTTTCTAATATGTGTAGACATTATAATTTCATTTGAGGAAGTGCGGTCTACCTCCCCCTTAAGGTAATATGATTCGTTCATGACATACATGGAACATATAAAAGATGAAATTAATGAAATTATGTTACATATATATAATATGATATTATAACAGAATTATAATATTCCTATGCATATTAATGTTTTCATTCTATTAAATATTAAATAGAAATGAAAGTAGCGTTAATGCGTACGTACAACTTTCCATCACCATGAATAGTGCATTTCATCTCTTATGTCCAAATGTTGTGTAATTTTATAAATATAAAATATACTAGATATATATGATATATATTATCTTTAAATCATGAATCTTATTCTAGTGATAATGGACTTTTTACCACATGTACAACTTGTAATTATAACAATTTCATTTTTTTCACTCAAGCTATAAACATCGAAAAAATGTCCAATATGAACGCAAAAAAATAAGTAATTTTTATAGCGTGGTATTAAGTGAAATAATGTGTATAATAAAATTTAAAAGGGTTATTAATCATGTTTAAATTAACTTATGTTTATTATTCTAAAATAACAAGGAACAAACATCTCAAGTCAGACACAAGGTAAGGGGTTTCTATTCTCAATTTTAATTCATTGAGATTTCCATTGATTGCCACTTATTTATTGAATGTGTTGTATTGTGTAATACCATTTGATATATATTATCCAGATTACATTTATTTTCATTGTATTTTGTGATTAATTTTTAGTTATTACTTTTGGTTATACGACTCGATTGATTACAATGTGGTTAGAGGTTTTCATCTCACTTATTATTCATATGATATTAATTCTATATTTGAAAGTATTTACTTTGTGAGGTAAATGGAAGGCTCGTGATTGTAATATTTGTATAATATACATTAATTTTTGGGTATATACTTCTTCATCATATGATCCTTATTTTATGTGGGTAATGTTTCGTAAGATAACTAATCTGTAAAGGAACATTTTAACCCAATTCCCATTCCATGGGATAATATTCTAATTCTTAATTATGTCATGCTATGTTTTTTTGTGGAATATTTGATTATTTTTTTATGTTTTAATTTCCAATCAATTTTTTGGAGGTATAATTTTGATGCACATAATCACTCCATTGATAAATTCTCAAGTCGTCGATATGAACTTGTTATGAGTAATTTTATATCAATTTCAATTCATTGAGTTAAACATCAATGTCATTGGTGTTGTTATTACAACAATATGTGTGACTATTCTCTGACTGATTTACCCTAAATATCCAATCATATTGAGTGTATTTAATTTTTTCACAAGTTATTATTTAATTTATTTATCCTATGTTTCTATATATATTTTTATAAGGGACTTCATATCAATATACATTCAATTGAGACATAATTGTTTTCATGCACCAATTCACTCTTATATGGTGTATACAATGTCCTTTGGAATATTATATCATTAATCCCATTATTTTAATATTATCATAAAGTTCTGATTAAATTTAATTTCTCAATTATTTGTATTCAAGTGTCTCTTATTTTGTTAAAAATAATTTAACTAAAATATTGGTTAAAATGTTTTAAAGATTTATTATTCTATGTATTTCTCATTAATCTGGATGTTTTAAAAATTGAATTTAGGATTTATTTACATTGAAATTAATGTTTTCAGATGATAATAAATTTAATATTTTCAAAGTTTTATTAAACACATTGATTTGAAAATCTTATAATTAAATGTTTTAAATTGTTTTGAAATTTGTTTTGGAAAATCATTGAATATGACAATATCTTGAAATTATATATTGTGATTTCAATGCGGAAATTTTATCTTTAATTGTTGCATATTTATGTGTTATGATTTCCAATGACACTTGGACATTTGATGGGTGGTTACGTGGGAAACCACATTATGGGTGCAGTCATGATAAACTAGGATGGGTGGTTACATTATAACCACCAATTCATTGGGTATAGAAGTCGAATATATGGCTATTCCATTTAGTGATTTGTCTGGATGATGACTATATTGTTATTCCATTTAAGTATGTTTATGTCCCAAGTTACCTTTATATTTTATGTTTTCTTTCAATTGGTTTTATAGTAATATTTTTCAAACAAATGTTTATCCAATGATATTTTATTATGTAGAGAATATTTACTACTTCATAAAGATGAAAAGTATATATTATGATAGAGTATTCATGGATTACTTATTATGTTGAAAAACGTATAGTTTTCCTTCTCTGTGAATCCTTTACTATTATTTTTCTCTCATCCCCTATTTTTGTAATGTTATTCACAAGACATAAAGTGGAATAGGGTCAAAGATGAAAATAAGGAATAACCATGTTGTCTAAAACATGGAACTGGACATCAAATTGTTTTCAATGAGTATTTATACAATTGAAAAAGGGATAATTAGAAGAAGTGTCCAAATGTAATATTTGAGATGTATTTTAATATGATATGGACAAATTCTCTAAAGCACTAAACCTGAAAAGATCATTAATGTGATTTCTTGATTTAACACGAGACTAAGAAATGTTTAAGGTCCTTTTTTTAAACTTGGTATTAGAGGTAGGTTTAGATAACATTTGAGGATAGGGTTTTATTTAATCATTAGTAAAATAACTATAATAGTTAAAATATTAGAAATATCCATGGTTATTTGACATAAATTGAATTAATTTAATATAACATGAATACGTCTATCTTAGTATTTACCCTCATCATAAGATATAATATAATTATTTTACTGATATACTCACACTGACTGTTTCTATTTTATTAATTGGATGGATCTAGAATGCACTAGAGTAATGATGGATGTGGAAAAAACATTGATGATTTTCTGAATAAACAACCGAATGAAGTGGGAGATACAATGAGAACAATTTTTCTTTTTCTCAGCCAACTGTCTAGAGTCTTGATTTACAACTTAAACCTTGGTTATTTTTATAAGGATTTATTTATGTGAGAAACAAATACCTAGATATGTTTAGGTAGTAATCATATTGTATGTATATTCAAAAACGTATATGTCAAGGATGTGGAAAGAAAGACTTTGGGAAATGATTCAAAGGGACGCGAAGATGTTTCAGATGTGGAAATGAAGGTCATTAAGTAAAGATTTCCATAAAATAAGGAAGCATCTAGCTGACTCTAGGAAAATGAATGATGTTTTTTAGGGGACAATTGAATGTTTTAAATGTGGAGTGCATGGTCACTATGAAAATATAGGTCCAGTGAAGATGTTCTGAGAAGGGGATCAGAATGATCATACAAATATATACTTACTGATTCCTAATGTCATTCTAATAGAAGTTAAGGAAACTGAAAATGGCCTATGAATGTTATGGATTATTTCATATCTCAAAATTTAAAATACTAAAATAATACGATATTATGCATGATTTTTTTTGGAATAATGTAGAATAAAAGAATAAGTTGGAAAGATGTGGATAAAGGATCCCAAAGGATGTTCAAGGATTTTTATGTCTAAATTTTAGTAAAAGAAGAGTTATGGATATTGATATTTTTGAATGTTTTAATAATGGGATTAGTATCAAAACATTTTCTGTTATGTGTAACCCAAAATTTTGATATATGAATTTTTTTTTCAAAGATTAATTATCTTTCCTTTCATAGATATAGTTATAATGAATCATTTCAGTTTATATAGTCCTTGAATTTGAGGAAATTATAGGTTATTAACTTTTGTGATGCAAAATGAATGATATTGGATAACCATTGTGGTTAAAATATGTTACAGTTATTTTTGATGAATTTATCTCTTTTTTGGTAATTTTTTAAAATTATAAAGTTTTGGAAAAAGGATAACATGTAGATCATTTGACAACCCATCGCATGATATGATGATGTGGCAATCAAACCCACAACAAATGTGCGATTGGGATTTATTACCAACCTCTAGAAAACTTGAAGTCCCCATTTAGTATGACTAATTATTTTTAGTTATATGATCTTTTGAATCCAGAATAAGTTGGTTTTCTATTTTTTATGGAAATTATTAGCCTATCACAGTGAATATGTGATTAGGTTACTTAGACATCAGTATGAGACATTATGTGAATCCATTATTTTTTGGAGATAAATTTTAAGATATATCATGGAAGACAATGTGATTAAATCCTTATTTGTTCTGGGTTTCTATCATAGTTTGGATTAATTTGAAGAATATTAATGAAAATTTAATATATTATGTTATATCTTGAATTTTGGTACTTTTTGTTGAATTTCATAGTTTAAGAGTATTATTTCATTTTATAAAGAATTTTCTTTTTTTAGATTACATGACAGTGTACAAATCATTTTTGGTTTTGGATGATGAATAATAATAGGGGAAATATAAAGTTAATCATTTATGGAATATGTGATATCTCAAGAAGTTTATTCTAGTGACTTTAATGGGACCAAGTCAGTTTTAATACTCGTTTTTTAGAGAACAAATGAGTTTGTCGTATAAATTTAATAAACAAAGAATGTTTTTATGAAAATTAAGTATGTTTCATTATGATTTTATTTAATCTCATAAATAAATTCCTCAACTTTATAAAAATTAACTTAAAACAAAAACGTTTTTGGTTAACTTTTCCTACTAGGGAATCAATGACAATTTACGCCAACACAATTTTGTGATTTTATACTGGTTAAATTTCTCCAAATCATGTTTTATATCTCTCTCCATCAGAACTTGATGGTTTTTTTCTCCTCCAAATCCATGTTTTCATGGAATCCTAGTATATGTGGTCTCAGGTAACTTTTTTACTCATCATTTATTCTATTAATGTGATTGTTTTATTGACTCGTTTTTCGATGTGGGACTTTGTATAATGTTTCCAAGAATAATTTTATTATTGCGAGGAATAAATTTCTAAAAAGATGGATGATGTAACATCCCATGAAAAGAAAAAATATGACATTTTCATATTTATTAATATTTTTGATTTAAATATTAATTTTATTTTAAAATCAATTCTAGGTTCTGTAGCGTACCCGATATGCAACAATGTGTTTCTTTGAAATCTTATATTGCACACAATGTTGGGTCATACTGAAAAAATAGTAATTATATTATTTTAAATGGTAGTTAACGCATAGTCATTGTATTGTCTGGAATGGACATAACTTACTACAATATGAATATACATGTCAGTTAAATGTTTTATCATTTTTCTAATAAATTTTAGTGGATTAATATATGAATTAATCTGATTTTGTTCATAAATACTCTAATATTCATTAAATGGTCGATTTACCACCTTTTGATATCGAACCGTCTTGAAATATATTTTTGATCACTTTTAAATATTATATTTTACAATATAAAAATCATCATTAGAATCGTGACATATAAATTTAATTTGGGTAATCTTTTAGTATTTTTCTGATAAATTTTTTTAATGAATAAGGGTAAAATACTATATTTTAATTGAAAAATGATTTTTAATCTAATTTATTTATATGGTTAGATTTTAGTTTATTTTATTGTTTAATTTGATTATATTTTTAACATTTAATCCAATTTTGGTCATTTCATTTAATTTCACTTTTAAATTGGACATAAACAAGTTTCAATCTTTTGATAGTTATTATATCTGAAATACACGCTTTCAGGTTTTACTGTAGAAATTAATTTTAAATTAATTTCTCCCACTACTATGTTTTGAATTTGAAAAAATGAATTCTATATTTGGAATCTATAGGTCCAAATTATGGATGTAGGTAACATTTATTTTTAGACAATATGAATATTTACATTAGTAAAAATTTTATTTACAATGGTTAAGTAAATCTGGTAAATAAGGGTTTAAAAAATTATTATAATAATATAAAATTACCCTAACATATGTACTAATTCTTTCGGTATATACAATTCTGAACATTTACATCCTTGGGTTGATTTTTGGGTCCCATGGATCCACATGGGGAGTGATAATGACACATCATATAAATTAATTAAATGTAAATACAAAAATTACATAAATATATATCTTTTAGTAATACCAATTTTTACATATAATTATATAAGATATATCCTTGAAAATAGATATTCATTTTAAAGATAAAACTTTTTTGTACATCATGGTAGTTTTTATAATATATAGACAACAAATAAATAAAATTATTTATGACACAACAAATATGAATTGTTTACCTCACAAATTAATGATTTAAATAAATAAGATTAAAAATACTAAAACAATATCTGAACCCATAAAATTAATATTTGATGATTTTATTTTGAATATAATTCATCATAGATTCGAATTTAATTATTTTTTGACCTTTTAATCCTAAAGATAAGTTTATAATAAAATAATTGTTTCAAACATTTCTAAAGAGCCCCTCCAACCCCTTATAAATGTACACAAAATTGAAATCATTCCTCAAACTATCAACCACCTTGGATCATCAATACTCAACTTAAATAATCTCCCCACATCCATCTCCTTATCCTAACATCCTTAATTTAGGATTAATAATCTTCATGTAAACCATTTTGTTCAAACCATAGGGCGATGCTCGATTTAAAGGTAACGTCTTATTTTAATTTCTTTTCTTTTATTTTACTTCTCCACCCCCCTAATCACAATATATTAATTTCATTTATAACAAAACCATTATCCTTAATATACTAGTTTTTTAAGGATAATTATTAGAACTACACTTCAACACACTCTCATTTAATGTGTAAATAAAATATTGTTTCAGTGGACAGCGAACAACTCCCTCACGAACCGATGATTGTTTAATCATATCCTACCACCTCTCATGGCGGACATTATGATGGAACTATATTTTTACATAATATATATTATTTTTATGTTTTATATATTCTTATTTGATTTTTCTTTATTTTACAAATATTCCTTTAGGCTTTCCAATATGTGTAGGCATTATAATTTAATTTGAGGTAGTGCGGACTATAGTCGCCTTAAGGTGATATGATTTGTTCATGACCTACATGGAATATATAAAGGATAATGATAATAAAATTATGTAACAAAAATATAATATGATATTATAATAGAATTATAATATACCTATGTAACATTATGTTTTCATGCCATTAAATATGATATAAAAATTAATATATCGTTCATGCGTACGTACGACTTACCTTCTCCTTGAACATTGATTTTCATATCTTATATCCAAAATCTATGTATTATTATATATACATACATATATAATATATAAATGATATATATGATATCTAAATCCTGAATATCATTCTGAAGATAATATAACTTTGACCACATTATCAAGATTTAATTATAACAAATTAATTTTTCACTCAAGTTCTGAACATCGACAAAATGTCCAATATGAACTCAAATAATTAATTAATTGTTATACATATGTATTAAGTGATATAAAAGGAATAATAAAATTGAAAAAAAAATTAATCAAGTATAAATTAACATATGGTTATTATTTATGATGAAAAAGGAACATACAAGTCATGTCGTACATGAGGTATGGAGTTTCTTATGTTACTTTTATTTCAATGAGATTTCCATTATTCTCCACTTATTAATAACATGTGTTGTATTATGTACTACCATTTGATATATATTTTCATAATAATATTAATATTAATAGAAATTAGTGATTCATTTTGTGGTTATTAACTTTATTTTATACGACTCGATTTATTACAACATGGTTAGTGGTATTCATCTCACTTCTTATTCTTCTGATATTCACACTATATTTGATATTATTTACTTTTTGTGGTGTGTGTAATACCCGTGATTTTACTCCTTGGGTAATATACTCTCATTTATGGGTATTTACTTCTTCATCATATAAATCTTCTTTCATGTAGTATATGTTTTGTAAGTTACAAAATTAGTAAGGACCTTTTTTGCCAATTTCCATTCCTTGGGATAGTCTTCCAATACGTAATTATGTCATGATATGATTATGTGTGGAATCACTATTTATTTATTTATGTTGTAATTTACACTCCCCTTTGTGTTTATATACTTTTGATACAATTAATCACTCCATTGATAAATTCTCAAGTCATTGATATAAACTTAATAAGAGCAATTTTATCTCAATATACATTCATTAATTTAAAAATCATAGTCATTGTTGTCATTTTTACAAAAATATTTAGGAATGTTATCTGATTGATTTTCACTGAATATTCAATAATATTTAGTGTATTTATATTTGTAACATATTATTATGTAATTGATTAATCCTTAATCTAAGGATATAGTATTTTTAAAGGACTTCGTCTCAATTTTCATTGCATTGAGACATCGTTGTTGTTTTCACCAATTCAGTCATAAGTGGTTTATATAATATAGTTTGGAATATAATATCATGAATCCCTTTATTTTCATAAAAATATAATTTTATGATTAAATGTAATTCCTCAATTATTTTTATCCAAGGGTCTCTCATTTTGTTAAAAATCCATTAACTAAAATATGGGTTAAAATGTATTAAATATTTATTCCTCTAAATATTTGAAAATAATGTCAATGTTTTGATAATGGTTTTTAACATTTAATTATATGGACGTTAATATCATCAAATGATAATTCATTTAAATTTTATAATGTTTTATGAGAAACATAGATAAAAATTCACTTTATTAAATGTTTTAAATTGGTTTGTAAATGGTTTTGGTAAGGTATTGATTACGTTGATATCATGAAATGATATATTGTGATTGTAATGTGTAAATTTTATCTTTACATCATGATTTTTTTATGTGTTATGATTTATAGTGGTACTTAGACATTTGGAGGGTGGTTATGTTATAAACCAAATGACAGTGGTGCTATGATAAACCGAGATGGGTGGTAATGTTTTAACCGCTAATTCATTGGGTATGAAAATCATACGTAAGGCTATTCAATTTTGTGATATGTGTAGAAGTCAACCGTATGGTTATTTCATTTTTAATATTTATGTCCCGTGTTACCTTTATAAGTTATTGGTTCTCTCAATGGGAATTATTGTAATAATTTGGTTACAAATGGGTATGCAATGATCTTTTATTCAGTAAATATTATTTACTACTTCATAAGGTGAAAAGTACATCATATGATAATGTAATCATCGATTACATGTTTTTTTAAAAAACAAAATGTTTTCCTTCTTTCTGAATCCCTTACTGAGCTTTTTTCTATCCTCCCTTATTTTTGAATTTTTCTTCATAGGAAATAAAGTCGAAAAGTTTCAAATATGAGAACATGGAAATGTAACGCTTTCTAAAACATAAAACTATACATGACATATTTTTCAAAGAGTTATTATTTTATAGACAAATGGATTTTGAGTATAAGTGACTTCATGTAATACTAAAGATGTATTGTAATAAGTTATAGCCTAATTCACTAAATCTCTAAACCTAATAAGATCTTTAATGTGAATTATTTATTTAACTAATGATTAAGTATTGTTTACAGCTGGGTTTTTAAACAATATCCATGTAATCTCCTCACATACCGAACAACGGCCCAAATAGTTTATGTGTATAACTCATTTGGTCATCCCCACTATGTCCATAATATCAATTATGATTCTAATTTTATGAAATTATATTATAAATAGGCATATAAATTAATTAAAAAATATATAACAGAAAACCTTTTGGGATCCTTGAAAAAATATCATATATTATATCTTTAGAATATATGATCCACCACCATATAACTGAGTTAAATTAACATGCTCCATATCCACGCCAGAATACCTTGGAACATGTATTTTTTCCATGCGATTTTCCCCATTATAACCGAGGTTAAATAACATACCTCTATTCCATGATGGAATGTCTCTGATCTTTCCCAATTATCATTACAACCATAGTAACATAGCCATTTTATTATCATATTAATCTGAGTCATTTACCTATAAGACTTACAACTTTCGAGATATATCTTGAAAATAATTAGAGCATGGGAATGGTCATGGATGATATCTATTAGTATTATTTTATTGGATTTATCTAATCCCAATCAACATCATCATTGCAAAATATAAGTGTACATGTTACATGGATAAGCCCGATATATAAGAATTTCATCATGGAACACAATCCATGTCACATTGCATGGATATAATAATATCACATCATATATTTAAATTTTTAGTTATGAAAATTACCATTTATCTTTCAATTATGACATTAAATAGAAATCACAATTGATTAATATTTAATTGTATAATAAATATTCAAAACCTAGGGATTCTATATCATGGAATCACACAATCTCTCATTCCATGATAAACAAACTTGATTCTATTATTAAATTCAGTTATGTTATATATTTTATCACTTAATTTGTAATCATAATGAAAATACCTAAAAATATAATGAATTACATTGTATTCGACCACACGTATGGAATTCAGGACCAATCACATAAATTAATATTATATTCTGATACACTACTATATATTTAATATTTTAAATATATTCAAGGAATGATATAGCCTTTAAATAATGTAAAACTGAGTTAGAAAGCATTCTAAGCTAGAGTGGACTTCCTCAAATGCTTGTGTTACACACAAGAGTGACCTTCATCGTTGGCTTGTGATACAGATAATATTAGGTCTCACCAATTAACAAAGTATTATTAATTTATTATTATTTTAATATGATATGTTCTGAACTATATATTATGTTAGTGATTTTGAATAGTATTTAATATCTTATTAAATTTTATGGATTATATAAATATAAAATGATTTCATTGGGAACCATTAAATAAGAAAAAAAAATAACCAATTAGATATGAAGACAAATATTATTATTTATATGCTTCTAAAAGAGATTTATCTTAATAAAAACAGTTATTTATGTTTAATTTATTATTTTAATGAAATATATATTTTTTATAAATTCAAAAAAATATTTTTGATATTCAACCATTATGTTTGATATGAATAAGATTAGAACAAAATGAAATGTCAGAATAGTTAATGGAAGATGGTCTATATGAGGTTTAGGGAATAGAAAATATTAAATACAAATTAAATAAATAAATTGATAAAAATAGTGTTATTATAAAAGAAATTGTTAGTGTTAGATTCATGGGAAAACTAAATAACACAAGGATATTTGTTTAGTAGTCTGGTCCCATGTAGTCGTAGTCTACTCTTATGCCACTCTACTCTGTTAATGTTACATATATAGTAATATGATTTTTAGGTAGAAATCATAACCCAATTAAAGAAACCATTTCTAATGGATGAATAACTATAAAATTGGATTCTATAAGGGGATTTACAACCCTTATAACTTAACAATTCGCATTAAGAGTCACAAACTGAATAATACTAACATTAGAAACATTTAGTAAATTCCCTTTGATCTTCATTTAAAATTCTGGGGTCACTACCTTAGGATAAATAAAAACAAAATATTATTTTTGTGTAAAATCATAAACAAATAAATAGAATGTGCATGTAATTAATGGGAAATAGTGTTAAAAACTCAGAACCAATAAAATGACAAGATAAATAATGAAAGCATATGTAAAAGTTTTTTAGGATTAGATTATCTTTTGTCATTCTGGATATAGGAGTTGAAGAAGAAGAAATTTTTCCCTTGACAGATCATGTAGGTGATAGAATAGAGTGTCACGAGATGTTGCAAATGCGCAAAAGGCACAATGTTCTTACCAATTTCTCTTTAAAAAAATTGAGTATCAAAAATGTTAACCCATGTGCCATTGTTTATTACTACTGACTATATAACCTACAACAGATATATATATATAATAGATATTTAATATTTACATCAGCTCTAATTCATTTGGATATTCAAAATAAATTTATTCAAGATATTTTCTTAAATATGTCATTAAAAATTTAAACTCCTTGGAATTATTATTCTTGTAGAATTAATGATAAATTAAATAATTTAAAAAAAATTTAATAACTCATAAAATGATATCTCTATAAAAATAGAGAACTTAATTATTTGTATACTCTGGTATAATTATGTTCGAATCTCTTTAAATTTATACAAAAAGATACTAAAAATATTAACACCAACTAAATGTAAATTTGAATATTTGAATTAAAATAATCATGAATCCGCCAACATTATTAGAATAATATGTTGATGATATTATTAATTTTTCCCTTTAAATATTAGAACAAAAAAATTAATAACATTTTGATCATATTATATATATTTAATGTGAATGTTTCCAATATAAAATACATGGAAAATAACCCAAACATATAGGTTGCAGTTTGATTTTCAGTATAAAAGCATAAAGCAGAATCATTGAAGTAGGGTTCTAAAAATAGTGTGTGAAATTATTGATTAGTTAGAAGAGTAATATAGGAAATGGACAATAATTTAGCGAGTGAACAATAATGTTGGGAATTAATAGTAACATAGGCAATGAACATTATTTTAGGGAATGAACATTAATATTAGAAATGAAAATTAACATAGGGAATGAAAAGTAATACAAAGAATGAATAATAACATAATGTACATAAAAATGTATTGTTGTCTAACCATACATATATAGCTAGGAAAGGTAGTTTTGTTGAACCATACTATTCAGTATTTTGAAATTAGTGTTGACGAACTATAGATGTCACTATAATAAAAGTAGTGTTGTTGAAATATACATTTTAATATTTCAAAAGTAGTGTTTCTCAAACAAAAATTTCACTATTTAGAATGTAGGTCTGCTAAATCATACATTGAACTGTATTTTGAGTAGGGTTTGTAGACAATAATTTTAATAGTTTCAAAAGTTTATTTTCTAAAATATACATTGCATTATTCAAAAATTATTTTTTCTAAACCATAAATATTAATAAAATAGACCAAAACATCAAAAAACATCAATAAATTTTTAAATACACATAATAAAATATTTATCACACATTAAAAAATCATATCTTTAGGAAAACCAATTCTGTTTCCAATGTACCAAGAAACTAATAAATCTAACATCTATATCTATTAAAATATTTTAAAAATAGACTCAAAATCAATTTTTTGAATATTGCAGCTATGAAACAACATTTCATAACTATATTAATAAAATAACCATTAAAATTATAAATTTAGATATAGATTAAAACTACTTAAATCATTATATATATGTTTTCATTGTAAAAAATGATGTTTCTGGAGAATTAAATATATGTTGAACATCTAGTAAATTAAATATAATAACATTTTAAAAATGAATACTATAGAGTTTCTAAAACTACAATAGTAACATTGATGAATTTTTCGTGTTCTAGAAAATCATTTTTATTATACCACATAAACTAATTAATTGTAAATAAATATCTTATCTATCAAACATTATAATATTAACAAAAAAATCAACAACATAATTTTAATATATTATCAAAATAAAAAATATCATCAAAATAAAATAAAATATAATCCTAAAAAATGAGATAAAAAATGTAATATCATATGTAATCATACAAATGAAAAACATTCACATGCCTAAATAGAAACACTACATTAAAAATGATAACCAATATTTTTATAAATACAATTTTAACAACATTTACTAGAGAAAATATTTAAAAAAAATTGACAATTAAATTGATATAATATGTCAATGTAAACATAATATTTTATTGAAATAATTAATAATATGGTTAGGGTGATTTTTTTGTAATTTTCTAGAACATTTCATAATTTAGTGAATAATTTAAATACTGAATTTTAAATCAAAACATTTTTTTTATCTGATTTATTTATAAGATAAATTATTCCCTTAATTGTTTTTTATGTTTAAATAGATATCATTTTTATCATTTAATAACATTTAGGTCATTGGAATCATTTTCATATTGAAATTAATTTTAGAAACATAATAAACTTTATGATGTTTTTACATTAAAAATGATCATTATTGTACGACATGTGGGATGAATCTTAATAATTTAGGTAAAAACGTGCGTGAACTAAATTTTTTTCTAAAAATAGCCAGTGATTATTCTTATCCCCTTATAAAATTCCACCATTTATCCAAATTCCTAAAACCTCTCAAATGGCTTTGGGTAGGCAAATATCATCCCATAGAGAATTCCCACACCCTAAACATAGACTATTATAACCCCATTTGGGATAAATCCATCAATGGAAGCCTTTTCGTAATACTAAAATAAGATTCCCCATTAAATGGCAATGTCCTCTCCCAAGCATTCTAGTCTCATTTACATTACAATCCCCTTAATATATATTTATTACAAGATTATATAACAACCCCATTATCTAAATTATATTATGATTTTTTATAATAATGGTTAATATTGACTTACACACACCTCTATCTAACTTGTAAAAAACAAATTATGCTTATGTAAGATGAACTACTACTTCATTAAATGATAATTATTCATTATTCTTATACCACCTATCATTATGAAAATAACGATGGGTGATAAGATTATATATGATATATATATATATAATATTAAATATTTATTTATACTATTTTAATATGTGGCTTACACATACCATTAATACATTCTATTTTATGTAAATTCGATAATATCGATTGAGGAAGTGTCGACTACTGCCCCCTCAAAGCGATGAGATTCATTCATACTATACACGGAACATATAAATTATGGATTAAATTAAACATATGTGAAATAAAATTTATCTATATGATATTGATTAAAAAATTATAATTTTTAAATATAGAATATATATATATATATACCATTATCGTTATTACCCTTTCATACACTTAAAAAATGAAAATTTTGTTCGTGGATGTGTGGACTACATCCTCTTAATCCGGACTTGATTCCTTTAATATAAAATTAATATATACATATATATGACTATATAATATGTTATTTATGATATAATGATCATTCTGGAATGATATAGTCATACTTACCTTCTTTTCATAATGATCACTGAAAAATAAGAACGTTCGTTATGTGTATATACGATCTACCATCTTAATGATTGTAATATTGGTTAATATTTCATAACAATATTTAATGATTTATTTCTTTTGTATAATATAACTAAAAATATAATAATTATATCATGATTATTAATTTGGAAATGTTATGTAATGATCAAGTTGACCATTGTTGACACAACAAAGTTAATTTTGACACATAAAGTGAAACTAGTCAGAAACACCCAAAATAAACATAATTATTTAATTAAATATATAAAAATAGGTAGAAAGTAAAATAAAAGTAAAGATAAAAACAAAAAATGTTTTCATGAAATTAGAAAATTAACATATGTCCATTATAAAGGATGTTAATGGATGTTCACCCAAAAAGAAACTCGATGTAAGGGATTTTCATCTCAACTTTTTACATCCATGATATAAATGTAATGTTTACCCCTTAAAAATACAATATAGAGTACTAAAATTTCTTTTTGTTATATTATATAATTTATCATTTTTGTTTAATGGTGTTTTATTATTTCATTTGTTTTTTTCCATTAAGAGGATCAGAATCCAAATGTATGAATTTTTTATGGGACACATTATTTTCCTAAATAATAAAATTATTTATCAAGCAATGGTATTTTTATTTGATAAAATTATATTAATATATGTCAATAAATCAATTTTTTTCTGTCCACAGGTCATAAATGACTATTTTCAAGTATTATAACTATTTTACTATGATTTCGTACTCAAAATGTTTTTGAAAATGTTTTTCTAAACAGCTGACTTTTATTATCTCTTTATTTAAAGAAACTATTTTATTATAAAAACTATTTTTTATTAAAATGATATGAAATTTTTTTAAAGTGATTTGTTAAATAAAATTTTTGCATTTTTTTCTTTTACCAATGTCTTCATAGTAATCTCTTTGTCACATTCTAAACATGGAATTTTTATGTCCTCTAAGCATAAAAAAAGTAATGTTATTTTTTTCATGTAGGGATCAATCAGATATTCTGACCATCAATTCATTGAAGCATCATTTTAATGGTTAAATGTATACTCTTAAAAGATAATATTTTCAATTTTCATTTTCTATTAAAATGTTTTTCAAATCATTTTAAAAAATATATATATTCTCCTCTATAAAGATAATATAATATAATTTCATTATTTTCACATTAATAAATGTCAAAAAACCTTTATTTTATTCCACATTGGTTATGTTGTATTGGTACCATATTTAATATTCATATGGATGGATTATGATTGGTTTTCCATGGATATTATTCTAATTCCCTTCCTTGATTGTTTTTAGTCCCCTTAATATTTTAAATTTTATATGACCATTTTATATTTAATTTCTATTGTATATCCATATCATTTTTTAGGGTTATCATTATTTACTGAAATGTATACCATTTTTTGGATTGTATTAAATTTAAATGTTATTTTATTATTTGGTGAAATATTAATAAATTTCTATACATTATTCTTAATAAATAATTGATAAGGATTATTTTTTATTTTATATGAGAAATTTTCTGGATATGAAATACATAGGTTGGTGACTGTTTAAGGAAAGTTATACGAGTTAGGGGTTATTTTAACAAATCCCATCGATTAATCATTAGTCTCATTGTATTAATTACTTCCAAAAATTGGAATAAGTAAGTTTTTTACATGATAGTAATGTATCCATGTACCGAGGAAACATGTCATACAATAATTAATAATTTACCTTATCTAGTTCCAAATATTATTCATGCATGAGATGTTAAATTTACATAACTATGGATACATTAAATTTTTGTTACATTGACTAAAAGAAATGTTTTTTATTTTCTTACCATTCCTTATTGATTTTTTCATAATATGTTATTTGAATAGAATGTTCTTCCATTTATTACCATTCAATATTATTTATTCACTTACTTCAAATTTTTATGATTTTGTGTAATGTATGATCAATTATTTACCACAAAATAATTTTAATCTCATTGATTTTTTATATATTATGTCATAATTTACACTTAATGGGTTTCTGATCTCACCATTATGATAATTCATTCCCCTAGAATGAAATAATCATATTATGAAAGATATGTAAGGATTTATTTAATGGAATAATGTTATACTAGTAATTATTTTTTTCTATAAAAAATAAATAAAAAAATTATATTATACTTAGTGTATTTATTTATAATAAAAGAACCATTTTGGATTCTAGTTTACCAGGACTAAAAAAATATTTCACTATTAGGGTTTGATTCATTTTATTCATTACAATGTAATTAATAGCATACACCGTCATCAGATGTACTAGTGTCAGGTTACAATAGTTTGTATCAAAGACCGTTTTTTAGAAGTATTGGGAAGTAGATATAGTAAAACATGGGTTATAAAAAGTTACCCTAAGGTATTAATTGAGAAAAAATCTAGATTAAAATACTAGAATTTTTTTAATGTAATTATAATTAGGGTTTTCCAAGAAATTCACACACATATAAAAACAATAAGAGGATGTGGTTGTAAAACATATGTACTTAAGATTTATAATTCGAGTATGGTGTTCCAATCCTTACTCGAGGTAACCAGGTAAATGAAAATGCGCCATAATTTTCAACTGCTTTGACACTCCTAGGATAATTCTTAAAATAATCCACATTTTCGTTACAAACTATTATAAAAAATTTTAATTGATAATGGAAATGAATAAATTAAATTAAACCTATGGTGTCTTCAATTGTTGATAATTTTTTATGGTTTAGAAATTTAGAATTGATATTATGGATACACCAAATACTATGGAGAGATATATGTGAAAATAAGTGGATGTTGTATTTATGTATTAGGGTTTCATCAAAGACTTTAGTTAAAAGGATATTTATAAGTCAACTTTTTTTAAAAGATTCCCATTGGAATAATTTTAGAAGATATATTATATTTTTTAAAAAAGGTAAAAATATATTATGGGTGGAAACCAATCAGTTCAAGCTAAGGTCATGGGAATTGAACCCATGAATGAAGGACGACAAGTGTTTCCCACTATCCACTAACCTACATAATGTCCATATTAATTTTTAATAGTTTCTAGTTTAACAATATGATAAATATAAACTAATGATGAACCATTAGTATCACATTTGAGAATTAGATATTAATATACCTACCATATATGTTTTGAAATATAGTTATAGTAAAAAATCTAGACTGTTCAATCCTTTATTGGTTGTATGATCCATTAATATTATATTTTAGTGTTTCATGAAAAAAATCACTATTTTAAAAATTTTAGTGACTAACCATTTGAATCTGGTTTTTATCAAAGGAAAAAATGACAGATTATTCCTATGAAATTCAAACAAATCAAGTTGGAAAATTTTGTCATATTTATGGATAGTAAAATAATTACCAAACATAAAGAAAATGACATAGAGATGAAATGTTGTCCAAATACTATAATTTCTATTGATTCAAATTCCATTTAAATCATCACATGATTTTTTTATTAAGGCCATAACGTTTCTATTGATCATTAACTTTTTTTTATTTATTGATTCAAACACAAACTATAAATATTTAATCATATTCTATAAAAACATAACTCTGCTTAAAAATATTATTATGATACAAAAACACCAAGTTATATGGTAGTCTATGTGATCATTATACTTCACATTCTATCTTTCATAATGGATAATTTATGAACTCTTCTCATGATGTGGTACTTAAATATAAGAAAAGTAAGATATATATTAACATATCATGTTTAATTTTCATGGATGAATTTTAATTATGGTAGGGATAATGTAACACCCTTAAATTTTAATGTACAACTTTGTAGTTGATAGCGTGCACGACATTCATCACCAAGAGAATAATGAATATAATATCCCAAATCACTAATATTTGATTACAATATTAAATATATTAAATACATGATATATATTTTAATGTACTATAAAACGATTTTTATTTTGATTCATGGGAGATAGGGCTTATAGATTTTATTAAACATAATAACGACCTTATTCGATGGATTTCATTAGACACAAGACTGTGTTTCACCAAATAACAACGTGTTGATAAAATAGTATTATTTTATATTATATTATATAACCATGAAGTTATGTTATATGATAGGAATACTATTAACTGACATAGAAAAATTATGTTTGATATAATCAAAAATTTAATTCATTGGTTACCCACTATTATGAAAAAAAATAAGAACCAAATTTAATATAAAAAATAAATATTTATATTGGTATTCTTCAAATGATTTTTTTCTTAATAAACATAATTAATTAATCTTATCAAATAATTTTAATAAAATATATTTTTTATATATTCATTGAAATATTTCTGTTTATATTAATCTATTATGATTGACATGTATAAGTTATGAAAATAAAAATTACCTAACACATAAAAACATAATTTTATAAAGGTAATTTTACAACCTAGTAATTGAGAACCCATCTTAAATGTGAATATTGAAACATAAATTTATTATATATGTATAAATAAACTTCATCTTGGAAATATAAATATAATTATTATTTTATGGTTAATTTTTGATATTTTTATGAAACATTTCATACTATAATTAATAAATAAAAATTCAGATTTTTATTTCAAAACTTATTTTCCATTTAATTTTTTAATAAGGTTAAAATGCAATTTTTATTTGATTATAAGTTTTTTATATAAAATTATAATCAATTAAATCAATTTATTTCATTGGAATCAATGTCACCAAGATTTTAATTATGAAAACATATATCATACATTCTATCATTTTCTTGAAAAACATGCATTCTTGTCTGACCTGCGTGATGAATTTAAAATTATTATTTGACACTTCTAATATTTGAAATTTGAAAAATGGATCCCATAATTCGAATAAAAAATATTAACCATTTCTAATAAAACCATTTTTTGATAAAAAATATTAGTGAATGTAATTAAAATCATTTACAATTATTAAGGTAAAATTAATCATAATAAAGGACTAAGTCATTAATTTAAGTGTCCAATTGACCTATACACAAGTGTAACCAAAATTTTATGTCCATAAGTCGACCATTATCCTCTTATTATTTATTTTAGTTGGTTTTTGGAGACATCTATTAGGATAATACTTGGCCACACCAAAATTATTTTAGAAAATACCAAGTGTGAACCTTTCCTCTCTTATAAATGGACTCTACATATTCCTATTGATCATGTAATATCCCCAAAATTCCATATTTTTTTTCATATTTGGGAATATTTCTTGGCTGTCAAATCGGACGGCACATGATTTTGAGGCCCAGTGTTCCCAGAATGATCTGTCAAATTATTATTTTTATTTAATTCGCACGCATGAGTAGTTTACCATTAAATTTGGAATAACACTTAAATAAGTGCCTAGACAACCTAAAACATATATATATAATAGATATTTAATAGTTACATCAGATCTAATTCATTCGGATATTCAAAATAAATTTATTCAATAAATTTCATAAATATCTCTATAAAAATTGAAACTCCTTTGCCTAATTATTCTTGTAGAATTATACTTAAAATGAAATAATTAAAAAAAATTAATTACTCTTAAAACAGTATCTCCATGAGAATAGAGCATTGAATTATTTGAATACTCTGGTATAATTTTCATCCTTTCTCTTTAAATTTAGAAAAAAAAGAACCTAAAAATATTAGAACTGGGAAAATGTAAATTTGAATATTTGAATTAAAATAATCATGAATTCTCCAACATTATTAGAATAATATATTGAATATATTTTTAATCATTCTCTTTAAATAAAAGAACAACAAAATTAATAACATTTTGATCATAGTCCTTATATTTAATTTTAATGTTTCCAATGTAAAATACATGGAAAATAATAAAAACATATATGTTGCAGTTCAATTTTCAGTATAAAAGTATAAATCAGAATCATTGAAGTAGGGTTCAGAACGTAGTGTGTGAAAATTAATGTTTGGTTGCTAATAGTAATGTAGGAAATGGACAATAATTTAGGGAATGAACAGTAATGTTGAGAATGAATAGTAACATAGGGAATGAACAATAACATAGGGAATGAACATTAAAATTGGAAATGAAAAGTAACATAGGGAATGAAAATTAATAAATTGAATGAACAATAACATAGGGTACATAAAAAAGTATGGTTGTCTAACCATACATATATATCTAGGGAAGGTAGGTTTGTTGAACCATACTTTTCAGTATTTTGAAATTACTATTATGGAACTATAAATTTCACTATAATAAAAGTAGTGTTGCTGAAATATACTTTCTACTTTTGCAAATGTAGAGTATCTGAAACATAAATTCCACTATTTAGAATGTAGGTCTGCTAAATTATACATTGAAATGTAGTGTGAGTAGGGTTTATAGACCGTAATTTTAATAGTTTCAAATGTATATTCTCTAAAATATACATTTCATTATTCAAAAATTATTTTTTCTTAATCGTAAATTATATTAAAATTGACAAAAATCATCAAAAAACGTCAATGAACTTTTAAATACACATAATAAAATATTTATCCCACATTAAAATAATTATATTTTTAGGAAAACTAATTGTTTTTCCAATATACCAAGAATCTAATAAATCTAACATAAATAGCTATTAAAATGTTTTATAAATAGACTCAAAATCATATTTTTGAATATTGCAGCTATGAAACAACATTTTATAACTATATTAATACAATAACCATTAAAATTAGAAATTTAGATAATGATTCAAACTAATAAAATCGTTTTATATGTGTTTAGATTTTAAAAAATCATGTTTCTTGAGAATTAAATACATGTTGAACATCTAGTAAATTAAATATAGTAACATTTTAAAAATCAAAACTATAGATTTTCTAAAACTACAACAGTAACATCGTTGAATTTTTCGTGTTCTAGAAAATCAATTTTATACTACCACATAAACTAATTAATTATAAATAAATATCTTATGTATCGATCATGATAATAATCACAAAAAATCAACCACAATATTTTATGATATTATCAAAATAAAAAAGACCATAAAAATAATATAAAATATAATCATAAAAAATTTAGATAAAAATGTAATATTATATGTAATCATACAAAATAAAAACATACACATGCCAAAATAGAAACCCTACATTAAAAATGATAAACAATATTTTTATAAATACAATTTTAACAACATTTACTATAAAACATATTAAAATATATATTTTGACAATTAAATTGATTTAATATGTCACTGTAAACAAAATATTTTAATGAAAAAAATAATAACATGGTTAGGGTGAATTTTTTGTAATTTCCTAAAACATTTCATTATTTAGTGAATAATATAAATACTGAATTTTAATTCAAAAATATTTTTTTTATGATTTATTTATAAGGATAAATTATTCCCTTAATTTTTTTTAATGTTTCAATAGATTTTATTTTAATCATTTAATACTATTTAGGTCATTAGAATCATTTTAACATTGATATTAATTTTAGAAACATAATAAACATTATGATGTTTTTACATTAAAAATGATCATTATTGTACAACATGTGGTATGAATCTTAAATTAATCTATTCAACATCTATGATTGGAATTTGGAAAAATTGAAAAAATATTTATAATAATCATTATTTATAAAATATAATAATAAATATTTATTTTGAACAAACTTATTAGTGAGTATAATTAAAATTAGTTGAAATTATTAATGTATAATTAAGCTTTATAATGGAAAAATGCAATATTTTAAGATCCAAAATGTAATACACTTTTTTCTAGACCCAATATTATGGCCATAAATAGACTATTATCTTTAAATTATTAAATTTATTTGTTTTTTAAAAATTATTTAGTTAAAAACGTGGGTGAACTAAATTTTACTTTAAAAATAGTAAGTGGTTATTCTTTAATCCTTATAAAATGCCACCATATATCCAAATTCCCCACACCTCTCAAATGACTTTGGGTAGGCCAATATCATCCTGTAGAGAATCCCCACACCCCGAACAGAGACCATTATAACCCTATTTCGGATAAATCCTTCCATGTAATCCTTTTCATAATACTAAAAGAAGATTCTCTATTAAAAGGCAACATCCTCTCCAAAGCATTCTAGTTTCATTTCCATTACACACCCCATATTATATAGTTATTACATGATTATATAACAACCACATTATCCTAAATTTATTCGGATTTTTTGTATAAAAATGGTTAATCTTAAACTTACCTCACCTATATCTAATTGGTAAAAACAAATTATGTTTGTGTTTGATGAACTACTGCTTCATGAAATGATAATTATTCATTTTTCATATACCAAGTATCATTATGACAATTACGATGGAAGATAAGATTATATATTATATATATACAATATTAAATTTTTATTTATACTATTTAAATATGTAGTTTACACATACCATTAATACGTTCTATTTTATATAAATTTCATAACATCGTTTGAGGAAATGTGGACGACCGCCCCCTCAAAGCGATGAGATACATTCACACTATACATTAAAAATATAAATTATGGATTAAATTAAACATATGTGAAATAAAATTAATCAATATGAAATTCATTAAAATTTTAAAAATTTTAAATATAATATATATATATACCATTTTCATTATTACCCTTTTACCCACTTAAAAAATGAAAACACTGTTTGTGGATGTGTGGACTACATCGTCCTAAAATAGAAGTGATTCCATTAAAATAAAAATAATATATAATTATATATGACTATATAATATGTTATTTATGATATAATGATCATTCTGGAATGATATGGTCTTACTTACCTTCTTCTCATAACGATCACTGAAAAATAAGAACGTTCGTGAAGTGTATATACGACCAATTATCTCAATGATTGTAATGTTGGTTAATATTTCATAACCATATTTAATGATTTATTTCATATGTATAATATCTATAAAAATATAATAATTATATCATGATTATTAATCTGGATATGTTAGGTAATGAACTGGTTGACCATTGTCGACACACCAATGTTAATTTTGACACATAAAGTGAAATTGGTCAAAAACACCCAAAATAAACATAATTATTTAATTAAATATATATAAAAAAGTAAAAAGTGAAATAAAATTAATGATAAAAACAAAAAATGCTTTCATGAAGTTATAAAAATAACATATGTTTATTATAAAGGATGTTAATAGACATTCACCCAAAAAGAAACTCAAATTAAGGGATTCTCATCTCAACTTTTTACATCCATGATATAAATGTAATGTTTACCCCTTATAAATTTTATGTAGTATCCCTAAATACCATTTTGTAATATTATATCATTAATCCTTTTATGTTAATGGTATTATATTATTCCATTTATTTTTTTCATTTAAGAGGATTATAATTCCAAATGTTTGAAAGTTGCGTGGGACACTTTGTTTTCCTAAATAATAAAATTAATTATCAAGAAATTGTATTTTTATTTGAGAAAATAATACTGATATTTGTCAATAAAACCATTATTTGTCTCTCCACAGGTCATTCATGACTATATTAAACTATTATTAATATTTTACTATGATTTCGTACACAAAACGTTTTAGAAAATGTTTTTCTAAACAGCCGACTTTTATTATCTCTTTATTCAGAGAAACTAATTTATTATAAATAGTATTTTTTATATTAAAATGGTATAATAGTGTTTTTTAAATTGATTTGTTAAATGAATTTTTTCTATTTTTTTCGTTTACCAATGAGTTCATAGTAATCTCTTTGTCGCATTCTAAACATGGAATTTTTATATCCTCTAACCAAGAAAAAAGTTATATTATTTTTACCTTGTAGGGATCAATCAGATATTCCTTCCATCAATTCATTTAAGAAACATTTTAATGGTTATATGTATACTCTTAAAAGATAATATTTTCATTTTTCATTTTTTATTAAAAAAAAATTCGAATAATTTTTTCAAAACAAAAATATATTCTCTTCTATAAAGATAATAGAATATAATTTTATTATTTTCACATTAATAAATGTCAAAAAACATTTATTTTATTCCACATGGGTTTTGTTATATTGGTACCATATTTAATATTCATATAGAAGGATTATGATTGATGTTCCATGGATATTATTCCCATTCCGTTCCTTGATTCTTTTTAGTCCCCTTAAAGTATTAAAATTTATATGACCATTTTACATCTAATTTCTATTTTATATCCATAAATTGTTTTAGGGATATGATTATTGCCTAAAATGTATACCATTTTTTGGATTGTGCTTAACTTAAATGTTATTTTATTATTTGGTGAAATATTGTTAAATTTATGTACATTATTCTAAATAAATATTTGATAATGATTATTTTTAATTTTATATGAGTAATGTTTCGGATATGAAATACATATGATGGTGACTATTTAAGGAAATCCATATGGGTTTGGGATTTAGTTTTACAAATACCCTTGATTTTTCATTAGACTCATTGTATTAATTACTTTTAAAAATTGGAATAAGTAAATTGTTAAATGATAGTATTGGATCCATGTACTGAGGAGACATGTCATATAATAATTAATAATTTACCTTATCTTGTTCAAAATATTATTAATTCATGAGATATTAAATTTATATAACTATCAATACATTAAATTTTTAGTACATTAACTAAAGAAAATGTTTTTCAGTTTCATACAATTACATATTGAGTTTTTAATATTATGTTATTTGAATATAATGTTTTTCTATTTAAAACCATTTAATATTATTTATTCATTTACTTCTCATTTTTTTTAATTAGTTGGAATGTATGATCAATTTTTTACCAAAAAATAATTTAAATCTCATTTATTTGCTATATATTATAATATAATTTACCCTTAATGAGTATTTGATCTTACAATTATGATAATTCATTCCCCTGGAATGAAATAATCATATTATGAAAGATATGTAAGGATTTATTTGATGGAATAATGTTATCCTAATATTTATTATTTTCTATAATAAAGAAATAAAAAATTATATATTACTCAGTGTATTTATTTACAATAAGAGAACCATTTTGGATTCTATTTTACCAGGACTACACAAATAATTCTCCTTTAGGGTTTGATTCATTGTATTCATTCCAAAGTAATTGATAACAGACATCGACTCTGAATGTTCTAGTATCAGGTTAGTATAGTTTGTATCAAAGAACGTTTTTTATATATATTGGGAAGTAGGTATAGTAAAACATGGGTTATAGATAGTTACCCTAAGGTATAAATTGAGAAAAATATTGAATAAAATACTAGAATTTTGTTAAGGTAATTATTATGTGGGGTTTCCAAGAAATGCATCCCATTATAGAAACAATAAGAGGATGTGGTTCTAAAACATATGTACATAAGATTTAGAATTCATGCATGGTGTCCTAATCTTGACTCGAGGTAACCTGGTAAATGAAAATGTGACTTAATATTAAACTGGTTTGAAACACCTAGGATAATGCTTAAAATAATCCACATCTTCATTAAAACCCATTATAAATATTTTGAATAGATAATATCAATGAATAACCTACATTAAACATATGGTGTCTTCGATTGTATATAATTTATTATTGCTTATAAATTGTAGATTTGATATTATGGATACACCATATACTAGGGAAGGACATATGTTAAAATAAGTAGATGATGTTTTTATGTATTACGGTTTCATCGAAGACTTTAGTTAAAAGTATATTTATAAGTATATCTTTTTTAAAATATTCCCATTGAAATTATTTTATAAGATATATTAAATTTGTTTTAAAAAGGTAAAAATATATTTTTGGAGGAAACCAATAAATTCTAGCTAAGGTCATGGGAATTGAACCAATGAATGATGGACGATAAGTGTTTCTTGCTAACCACTAACCTACATAAAATATATATTAATTTTTAATAGATTCTAGTTTAATAATATGATAAATATAAACTAATTATGAACCATTACTATCACATTTGATAATTATATATTAATATACTAACCATACATGTTTTGGCATATAGTTAGAGTCAAAAATCTAGACTGGTCAGTCTTTTATAGGTTGTATGATCCTTTAAAATTATATTTTTGTATTTCATGAAAAAAATCACTATTTAATAAATTTTAGTGATTAACCATTTGAATTTGATTATCATCGAAGGAAAAAAATTATAGGATTATTCATAAGAAATTCAAACCAATCATGTTTGAAAATTGCGTCATTTTCATGGATGGTAAAATAATTACCCAACATAAATAAATGACATAGAAATAAAATTTTGTCCAAATACTATAATTTTTGTTGATCCAAATGACTTTTAAATCATCACATAATTTTTTTATTGAGGCCATAACGTTTCTATTGATCATTCACTTTTTTTTATTTATTGGCTCAAACACACACTATAAATAATTATTCATTTCCATTATGAACATATCCCCACTTAAAAATATTATCATGATACAAAGAGACCAAGTTATATGTTAGTCCATGTGATCATTCTACTTCACATTCTCTCTTTTATAATGGATAATTTATGAACCCTTCTCATGATGTGGTACTTATATATATGAAAAGTAAAATATATATTAACAAATCAAGTTTAATTTCCAAGGTTGAATTTTAATTATGGTGGGGAGAATATAACACCCTTAAATTTTAATGTACAACTTTGTAGTTGATAGAGTGAATGACATTAATCACCAAGAGAATAAGGAATATAATATCCCAATTCACTAATATTTATTTAAAATATTAAATATATTAAATACATGATATAGATTTTAATGAACCGTAAAATGATTTTTAGTTTGTTTCATGGGAGAGAGGTTTTATGGATTGTATTATGTGTACAAGCGACCTTATTTGATGGATTTCATTAGACACAAGACTGAGTTTCACCAAATAACAATGTGTTGATAAAATATTATTATTTAATGTTATATTATATAACAAAAAAGTTATGTTATTTGTTAGGAATACTATTAACTAACATAGATGATTTATGGATGACATAATCATAAATTTAATTCATTTGTTACCGACTATTAAGAATCAAAAATTAGAACCATATTTATTAAAAAAAATAAATATTTATATTTGTCTTCTTTAAAAAAAAAATTTCTTAATAAACATAATTAATTAAAATTAACAAATAATTTTTATAGAATATATTTTTTACATATTAATTGAAATATTTCTATTTATATTCATCTATAATTATTTACATGTATAAGATATGAAAAAACCCTACTTAACACAAAAAACATAAAATTTTTAACGGTAATTTTACAACCTTTTAAAGGAGAACCCATCTTAAATCTAAATATTGACACTTAAATTGATTATATATTTAATAATAAACTTCATATTTAAAATATAATCATAATTATTCTTTAGGGTTAATTTTTGATATTTTTATTAGACATATCATTTTAAAATTAATAATTAAAAATTCAGAATTTTATTTCAAAAATTATTTTCCATTTTATTTTTCAATAAGGTTAAACTGAATTTTTTATTTAATTTACTATTTTTTATATAAAATTATTATCAATTAAAACAATTTATTTCATTGGAATCAATTTCACCTATATTTTAATTATAATAAAATATCATACATTCTATCATTTTTTTAATAACATCTATTGTCATCTGTCATGCGTGATGAATTAAAAATTATTATTCGACACTTCTATGTTTAGAAATTTGAAAAATGGATCCCATAATTTGAATAAAAAATATTTAAATTTTCTAATAAAACCATTTTTTGATAAAAAATATTATTGAATTTAATTAAAATCATTTACAATTATTATGGTAAAATTAATCATTATAAAGTACTAAGTCATTATGTTAAGTGTCAAATTGACATATACACATGTGTAACCAAAATTTTATGTCCATAAGTCGACCATTATCCATTTATTATTTATTTATAGTGACCCTAGCCTTTTACACATATCATTTCATGATTTGGAACATAATTCATCATCAGTGTACAAGCCAAGGATCGCTAAGTCTAGTGTCTTGGAAGACTACGTAAATATAACATAAAACATGGGCTAAGAAAAACATTTCTTTATTTAATCTTCATAATGAGATTCTAAATCCTTTGAGCCCTTACATCTGCATAGGGTACCCTGGGGAACACATGAACAAAGGGATGA
This sequence comes from Viscum album, assembly GCA_963277665.1. Classification (NCBI taxonomy): domain Eukaryota; kingdom Viridiplantae; phylum Streptophyta; class Magnoliopsida; order Santalales; family Viscaceae; genus Viscum; species Viscum album. The sequence continues at coordinate 806,775,702 of OY728130.1, forward strand.
TCTAAAAATCCCAGTAATGGAAATATCATAAGAATAAACTTTAAGCACATGAGTGAGGAGGCTTGACATAATGATATTGGAAGCATGGAACATATGGAATCATAACATAAAAACATTGGATCATAAAAACATGGAATAAAATAATCATGGGATCATATAAGCATGAGATTATATAAGCCTAGTTTCATAAATAGTTGGAAATATATTTAAACATGTCTTTAGTACGAGTCGAGCCAAACCGCCAATCTCGTTTCCCATAGTAGCACAAGCCAAGGCTAACCGCCCGGACCGTTTTCCAAAAATCGTCTCATGAGACATGAAATTTACCAGATGCATTAGAGCACTATCTGAGTTCAACCATCTTAGATTATTCATTTATATGCTTTCCACATAAATAACCTAAATCATACAAAAACATAAGAGTACCCAAGAAAAGAAATGGGCACACAATCACGTCATGAAGCATATTAAAAATGGTCCTAACAAACAATTGTCCATGAAAGGAAGGAATTAAATCATAAATAGACATTAATGACATATAAATGCATAAATAATTACAAGATATAACAAACTGAATTTATAACATGTAAAAATACTTTTTAGGAATCTTTGAGTCAAAACATTTTTGTGCGGTTTTAGAAAACATCGAATATCTCTTAAAACGAAAAGCTGCATAATATGTTTTTTAATAAAAATAGAAGTAAACACTAAGGGTTTCCATAATAAAAAGGATGATTTTATATGTTCAAAGGTGACTTAAAACATAGTATATAGTACACTTGATAATAGGAATGAATTCGGGAATTTCCCTTAAAATAGGTTCACCTATCGAGAAAGTAATGAGGAGAGAATCACTTAAAAGCATGCATATCCATGAAAGATAGTGATGATAGAGTATTGATAAATAAACATGGGACATGTATACACAATATAGATTATTCTCATGAAAATATAATATAACATCATTTTGGTAGAACGGTAGATAAGGCAACCTGATGTAATAAAAGAGGTTCGGGTGGAGTTCTTTACGAATTGTTGACATGTTATTGGGAGTACTTTAGGGGGATTAGTGAGAGAGGGAATGGAATTATCATCACTTATCAATAAAGAGGGTATTATGGGAGATTTGTGAAATTATACCCCATAATTAATAATTACACACAACATGTCATAACATAGTGAACAATCTTGAATAAGAGTGAAATTGAGAGGATCCCTTACCTTAGGCTCGTTGGTGTTCTCCACTTGATATTAATGACCTTAATAGTAAAATTAGGCTTATTAATCCATAGTTCCAGAACCATATATAAAATTAAAATATTCATTATAACCTTTTTAAGTTCATTTATACCCAACATGGTTGATTACGAGGTTCAATTTCATTGTTCGGGTCCGTTTGTTTCATATGTTTTAATGATCAGTTCAATTGTATTTAGGTTAAAATAAATTATAATATGACATTGGTTGTCCAAAATTGAAGTTATATCATTAGTGGAAATCCATTACATTACATGGTCACAAAATTCATTTGTTTAATTAGATTGAATGGGAACCTTTACATTAAACATTAATGATAATCACTTGAATTATTTTTAACGATTTTTCCCATAATTGACTTGTTTTGAATTATAGTTTTATAACATGAGTGTATGAAGATTACAGAACCTTAAATAGGTCATATATATATATATATTATAATCTGTTCAAACAATAACAATGATGGTTTCATGACCATAATTAAATATAATTATAGAAATTGATAAAATGTTTTTCATGAATGTGCTAAATTAGCACATCTCAAACGGTTCTTTCATTTCATCCAAATAAAAGGGGTGGGGAAAGGAGGAATGATAAAGAAATAAACCACCAGAATGAATAATTTCCAGAACTTGTATGTTACTGGATTTACAATACAATTATGGTGAAGGGAGGTGAGGAAAGAACGAAAATGAAAACAAAAAACATGAAAACAAAAGTGGGTTCTTATCCTTTGATCTCCTCTCTTTGAGACTCATCTTAGGGGCTTTGGTTTTTATGTTTTGGAAAGAACAGAAATCCTTGGATGTGGAGAAGGTGCTTGTGAGGGTATTTGGGCATAAATTTGGCTAGGCACAAGGCTTGAGATGAGTGGAGAGAAAGGGGTGTGAAGGAGGGTTTTTATAGTGGAGGAGAGTGAGATTTCCTTAATATAAAACTCATTAGTTTATTATTTCCCCACAATACAAGGAATAGTGAGTCTTTCATGACCTATTATATTAATTATATAATTTATTCCCGAACCAAGTGGGCTTACATCAGTAGAACATCACCCATGACTCTATAATTAGCTTATTTAGCTTATGTTTGTAAATTTCGGTATTTTACTATTCAACAAAAATTCAAGTATTTTAGAAAAATCCCAAAAAATTACCCCAACCATTTTTCGATGTGTAGAATCCAATAATTAAGTCCATTTTTCAAAAATAATTTTAAAAATATGATTATTTTAATATTTAAATAAAATAATAATTTATTTTCAAAACCAGTTTTAAAGCATTCATTAACTCATTCTAAACTATTGGTATATCGAACTTCCAACATGAATATTATTATTATTCCACCAAAGGAAAGGTAATTATTCATTAGGGTATATCGCTATTCATATGGGTATGTCACTATTCATTAGGGTATGTTACTATTCACCAAAAATTATTTTTTGTTGGACTCCAAAAAACATCTTGAACACAACCATGTATGCCAGATTTTTGAAATCCCAAACACAGAAGTGAAAAACTTATTTTTAAAGGTCACTTATCACATAGTAGTTCATTATTATGTGATTTTATGAAATATTTATAAGAATGGAATTTACATTAAAAACATTGGGTCGTTACATTCTTCCCCCTTAAGAAATTTCACCCTCAAAATTTCATTTTACATTCTAGGCCAAAAACAGATGTGGGTACATTTCATTCATTGATTCCTATAGATCCCATGTTGCTTTCTCAAACTTATGGTTCCTCCATAACACTTTGAAAAGATGTGTTGTATTGTTTCGCAGAACCTTATCTCTCCGATACAGAATCATTACTGGCTACTTCTCATTAGAGAGACCATCTTCCAACTACACCACCTCTGATTTTAGTGCATATGAGGGATCAGGTATGTGATTTCTCAAGAGTGATACATGAAAAACATCATGAACTCATTCATATTCGGTGGAAGTGCAATCCGATAGGCGACGGTTCCTATGCGGTCAAGGATCTCAAAGGGGCCAATATACCATGGTCTTAGCTTCCCTTTCTTCCCGAATTCCATGACTCTCTTCCATGGAGATATTTGAAGGAAGACATTATCTCCAATGTCGAACTCCAAATACCTTCGGAAATTGTCATCAATATATCTTTTTCTGACTTTGAGCAGCTTTGATGTGTTTTTGGATGGCATGAACATTTTCTGTCATCTCTTGAACAAGATCGGGTCCAAGTAGCTTTCTTTCTCCAACATCATCCCAATAGGTTGGAGTTTTGCAATGATTTCCATACTGATCTTCATATGGAGCCATCTGAATACTCGAGTGGAAGATATTGTTGTATTAGAACTCAACCAATTGGATATGTTGATCCCATCCACCATTGAATTCTAAAGAACAGGATCTAAGTATATATTCAAGGGTCTAAATAGTTCTTTTAGATTGGCCATCCGTTTGGGGGTGATATGTTGTGCTGATATTTAATTGATTACCCAAATCATGTTGAAAACTCTTCCAGAATTTAGATGTGACCCTTGGATTGCAGTCAGAGACAATTGAGAGTGGATCACCGTGCAGTCTTACCACTTCCTTCACATATATCTTTCCAAGTTGTTCAAGCGAGAGATCTTCCCGAATAGCGATGAAATGGTATGTCTTGGTCAGTCAGACAACCACAAACCATATCGCATTATTTCCATTCGACATCTTCAGGAGACTCGTGACAATGTCCATACTAACATTTTCTCATTTCCACATGTGTATAAGCAATGGAGGCATCATAACTTTGGACTTTTGTCTCTCAGCATTAACTTGTTGACATACCAAGCACCTTGACATATATTTTTCAATATCCCTCTTCATGTTATCCCAGTAGAAGTGTTCTCGTAGATCACAGTACATTTTGGTACTCCTAGGATGGATAGAGAAGGTCAGGCTATGTGCATCATTCAATATTTCTTTCTTTATCTTTGGATCAGATGGTACACATAACCAAGTCCCAAATCTTACAACTCCATCCTCATAAATTTTTTAATAGGAGGATTTCCAATTTTTAATAGCATCCACCCTTTTCTGAATTTCCACTTCCTTTCTTTGAGTGACCTTTATTTTCCTCAAGAGGGATGGTTGAGCAATCATTTGAGAAAGGATTTCTGATGTTTTTCCTTAATGATCCCTATGTCCATCCATTGAAAATCTAAAAAGATCGGATCCTTTTCAATTCTCATCATTGATAATGATTTAGGATCTTTTCTACATAGATCATCTTCCACCTTGTTTGCCTTACCGAGATGGTAGTGGATTGAGCAGTCATAATCCTTGATGAGCTCAATTCATCTTCACTGGCGCATATTAAGCTCTTTCTATGTGAATATATACTTTAGACTCTTGTGGTCAGTATATATCTCACATGTCTCCCAGTAGAGATAATGATGCCAGATTTTCAAGGCAAAGATCATAGCCGCTAACTCCAAATCTTGTGTTGGATAGTATTGCTCATTGTTTTATGATTCCTTGAGGCAGAGGCTATCAATTTATCATTTTTCATCAGCACCCATCCTAAGACCTTCTTAGAAGCGTCACTATACAACATAATGAGTTCCCCAATGGTAAGGAGTGTGAGTACTGGCGCAGTGATAAGCCTCTTTTTCAACTACTTGAAAAAGTCTTCACACTCCTATGTCCAGAAAAAAATTACTCCCTTCTGTGTCATCTTGGTCATTGGGTTTGACAGTCATGAAAAGTTCTTCACAAATCGTCGATAATACCCAGCTAGACCCAAAAAGATACGGATGTCTGTTACAGAAGTTGTCCTGGGCCAGTCTTCAATTGCCTTTTTCATGGAAGGGTCCACATATATCCCTTTGTTAGTGATAACATGCACGAGGATGGAAACATCCTCCATCCAAAACTCATATTAACTGTACTTTGCATACAACTTCTCCCTTCACAAAGTATTTAACATAGTTTTCAAATGCTCATCATGTTCCTCCTTACTCTTGGATTATATCAGAATATCATCAATAAAGACTACCACAAATTTGTCGAGGCAATCTCTAAAGACTCTATTCATTAAATGCATAAAAATTGATGGATCAATAGTGAGTCTGAAGGGAATCACTATGATATCACAGTGTCCATATCTCGTTCAAAAGGTAGTCTTAGGAATATCATCCTTCCTCACCTTTAGTTGGTGATATCCCGACCGTAGGTCCACCTTAAAGAATTAACTGGCCCCACATAGCTGATCAAAGAAGTAATCTATCCGTAGAAGGGGATATATATTCATTATTGTGATTTTATTGAGCTCACGATAATCAATGCAGAGGTGTATTGATCCATCCTTCTTCTTGACTAAGAGGACTGGAGCACCCCCCGGTGAAGCACTTGGGAATATAAAACACTTCTCTATATTCTCTTGTAACTAATTCTTCAGCTCTTCTAGCTCTACGATGGCCATTCTGTAAGGATTCTTTGTGATCGACAATGATCCAGGGATAAGTTCAATTGATAAATAAACCTCTTGGTTAGGAGGAAGACCAGGGAACACTTCAGGGAATACATCAGTGTAATCCCTCACGATGGGAATGTCTTCAAGCATTATTCTCTCCTTTGTCTCAATCATTTGAGATAGGTATACATGCTTATAAGGAAGCAATATCCACACTTGTGATGAAGATTCAAAAGGAGATTCATCTTCCTCCTTGCACTTGTAACGAATTGGAGGATTCTTTTGGGTGTGGAGATTAATCTCCCTTTCCGGGCAGTTGATGTTGGCCGTGTACAACGATAGCAAATCCATGCCCATGATAGCATCAAATTACACTAAAGGAATTATGAAAAGATTTGCTGGGAGGTTCAATCCACGATCATTATCCAGGGAGGAATTATAAACCATGGATGCAATAATTTTCCCATTTTCTATTCTTATAGATAATTTTTCCTCCAAATTTTTAGGTGGTGTTTGAATAGTTCTACTAAACATGCATGATATGAAAGAATGCGTAGAACCAGAATCAAATAGTATGTTTGCTATTCTTGAATGAATAAAAAGTGTACATGTCACCACATTGTTTTCAACTCCACCTCAGCAGTAGTGATAGCATAATACCTTCCTTGTTTCCTTGGAGGTTGTTGCTGAATGCCACCGACAACCCTCGGCTTAGGGTAATTGTTTGCATAATTCCCATGCTCCCTGCAGTTATAACACTGCAATACAGGCTGAGTGTTGATCCGAATCTTCCTTTATTCTTCAGCATTAGTGGGGTTTTTAATATCCCTTTGGCAATTCTTTGCCAAGTGACCAAACATTCCGCATTTGAATAAATTCATTGGTTCCCTTCAGATAGTTACTAGGATGCTTATTCCCAAAATTTTTGCAAAGGGTAATGTTGGGATTCTTCTTGTCTTGGGATTTGTTTGATGGACCACCCATGTTGTTTTCTATCTTCCGCTTCTTGTCATTGGGGCCATGATACCACTGAGAATCTCCAATCTCCATTTCACCCTTGAGGGCACAACGCACAATATCCTCCTAGCTTTCGAAGTCTCAAATTGCCAATACTTTTCATAGACTCGGCTGTAGTTTGCTAAATAAGCGATCCACCATGCTTTCGGTGTTCATGACAAAGCCTGTGGCGTACCTTGCAATCCTAGTAAAGATTGCATCATACTCCCCGATTGACTCATCTTCCTTCTACTTGAGTCTGAGGAATTCTATTTACATCTTGAGACAAAGGGTTCGAGGAAAATAATTGTCGAAAAACAACCTCTTGAATTCATCCCAATCTATGGAATCGTTTTCCTCTTGGGACATTGTATTCTTGAATAGTTTCTACTACTGATCAGCTTCCCCATCAAAATGATAGACTGCCAGTGCCACCTTCTCTTCTTCTGAGCACTAGATGATGGTGAATATATTCTCAATAGAGTTAATCCATTGTTCTTTGAGGAGGGGATCTGAAGATCCACTAAACATGGGAGGCCTTTACCTCAAGAAGGATTCCATGACAACATGCTCTTTCCATGGAGGAGGAGGATGTTCAACCTGATTCAAGTTATTATTCATAACTTGAGACAGCTGAGCAAGTACTACCATGATGTTTTGAGCACCTGATTCCATCAGCTCATGCATATCATCAGGCAAATCATCACATTTCCTATCACGTTGGATGTTGGTACGTGTTCTTATGTTTCCCTCCATTAACTAAGAGAGATAACATATAATTATAGGTCTTGAATACATATCTATTGATCATAGAAAGGAAAAATTGAACATTGAAGGATAAACTTATAAAGAAGAAGTACATCCTGAATTGGGATTCCTTAGGTTTTTTATCTAGGTTCTCCTCAATCTTTTTCTTAACTTATATTCCTATGGTCATTTTCCCCTAATAATGGTTTGTACTAATCTCGTCAATCCACTAAAGCATATCCCTGAGGAGTGTCATAACCAAAATTGCATAAATGCCTATTGTCGTGCACCAGTTCCCATTTGAGTATAGCTTAAAGCGGTGTTTTCGGGTTTTACCCCTAGGATACATTTGTGCCAGAGCCATCTCTACCTGCTCGTATCCAGACAGAGATTTATTCTCTTGATAAAACAATTTCTGAATACTCACCATAATTTAGGAATGTTTTTTAATACTTAGTCTCATCCTTTAGGTTCTCACTAAGGTGCTCTATTCCTAATCTCCAAAAATAACTAGACCATTCTCTGATACCGAATATAGAAACCCTATCCTTTTATACATAACATTTCATGATTTGAAAAATAATTCATCATCAGAGTACATGCCAAGGATCGTTAAGTCTAGTTTCTTGGAAGACTAGGTACATATAACATAAAACCTGGGCTAAGAAAAATATTTCTTTATTTAATCTTCATAATGAGCTCCTAACTACCTTTGTGCCCGAACATCTGGATACGGTACCCTGGGGAGCACATGAACAAAGGGATGAGCTAAAATTCCCAGTAAGGGAAATAACATAAGAATAAAATTTAAGCACATGAGTTTGGAGGCATGACATAATGATATTGGAAGCATAAAACATATGTATCATATCATATATATATCGGATCATAAAAACATAGAATAAAATATTCATGGGATCATATAAGAATGAAATTATATAAGCATAGTTTCATAAAGTGGTGGCAACAACTTTAAACATGTCTTTAGTATGAGTCAAGGCTAACTGCCAATCTCGTTTCCCATAGTAGCACAAGCCAAGGCTAACCGCCCAGACTGTTTTCCCATAATCTTCTCATGAGACATTAACTTTACCCAATGCATTGGAGTGATATCTGGGCGCACCCATCTAATCTTATTCATTTATATGCTTTCCACATATTGAACCTCAATCATACATAATCATAAGAGTACCCAAGGAAAGAAATGGGCACACAATCACGTCATGAAGCATAATAAAAAGGGGCATAACATACAAGTGTCCATGAAAGGAAGGAATTAAATCATAAAAAGACATTAATAACATATAAAGGCATAAATCATGACAATATATAACAAAATTAAGTGATAATATGTAAAAATAGTTTTTTGGAATCTTTGAGACAAAACATTTTAGTGCGGTTTAATAAAATATCGAATATATCTTAAAACGAAAAGCGGTATAATATTTTTTTAATAATACCAGAAGTAAACAAGGAGGGTTTTTATAATAAAAGGCTGATTTTATAAGGAAAAATTTGACTTCATACAGAACATATGGTACACTTGATTATTGGAACGAATTCGGGAATTTCCCTTAAAATGGGTTCACTTAACGGGAAGTAATGATGAGAGAATCACTTAAAAGAATGCATATCCACAAAAGATAGTGATGAAAGAGCATTGATAAGTAATATTGGGACATGTACACAAAATTCAGATTATGCAAATGAAAATATAAGATAACAAAATTTTGGTAGAATGGTAGATAAGACAACCCGAAGGAATAAAAGTGGTTCGGGTAGAATTCGTTACGAATTATCGACATGGTATCGGGAGTACTTAAGGGGGCTTAGTGAGAGAGGGAATGGAATTATCATCACTTATAAATAAAGAGGGTAGTACGAGGGAGGTTTGAGATCATACCCCATAATTAATAATTACACACAACATGTCTTAACATAGTGAACAATCTTGAATAAGAGTGAAATTGAGAGGATCCCTTACCCTAGGCCCGTTGGTGTTCTCCACTTGATATTAATTACATGAATAGTAAAATTTGGATTATTAATACATAGTTCCAAAACCACATATAAAAGTAAAATATTCATTATAACCTTTTTAAGTTCATTTATACCCATCTTGGTTGATTACAAGGTTCAATTTCATTGTTCGGGTCCGTTTGTTTCATATGGTTTAATTATCGGTTCAATTGTATTTATGTTCAAATAAATAGTAAGATGAAAGTGGTGGTCCATAATTGAAGTTATAACATTATTGGAAATCTAGTAGGTTATATGGTTTCAATATTCATTTGGTTAATTATATTTTAAGAGAATCTTTACATTAAACATTAATGATAAAAACTTGAATTAATTTTAACGATTTATCCTATAATTGACTTGTTTTTTATTATTGTTTTATATCATGAGTGTTTGAGGATTAAAGAACTTTAAATAGATCATATATATATAATAATCTGGATCAACCATAACAAAAATGGTTTCGTGACCAGAATTAAAGATAATCATAGAAATTGATAAACTGTTGTCCTTGAATGTGCTAAATTAGCTCATCTCAAACGGTGCTTTTATTTCATCCAATTAAAAGTGGTGGGGAAAGGAGGGAAGATAAAGAAATAAAACACCATCATCAAGACATTCCAGAACTTGTATGTTACTAGATTTACCATACTATTATGGTGAAGGGAGGTGAGGAAATAATGAAAATGAAAACAAAACACTTGAAAACAAAAGAGGGTTCTTACCCTTTGATATCCTCTCTTTGAGAATCCTCGTAGGGGCTTTGTATTTGTTCCTTTGGAAATACCAGAAAGCCATGGAAATGGGGAAGGATCGTGGGAGCGTATTTGGGAAGAAATGTTTCTAGGCACAAGGCTTGAGAGGAGTGGAGAAAAAGGGGTGTGAAGGAGGGTTTTTATAGTGGAGGAGAGAGGGGTTTACTTAATATAAAACCCATTAGTTTATTATTTTCCCACAAGACAAAAAATAGTGAGTCTTTCATGACCAATTATATTAATTTTATAATGTAATCCCGAACCAAGTGGGATTTAATCTGTAGAACATCACCCATGACTCTATAATTAGCTTAGTTAGCTTATTTTTGTAAATTATAGTATTTTACTATTCATAAAAAATTCAAGTATTTCTAAAAAATCCCAAAAATTTACCCCAACCATTTTTCAAAATGCAGAATCCAAAAATGTAGAACATTTTTCAAAAATAATATTCTATATATGATTATTTTAATATTTAAAGAAAATAATAATTTATTATCAAAACCAGTTTTAAAGCATTCATTAACTCATTCTAAACTATTGGTATATCAAACTTCCAACATGAATATTATTTTCATACCACCAAAGGTAAAGTTACTATTCATTAAGCTATATCACTATTCATAAGGGTATATCACTATTCATTGGGGTTGGTTACTATTCACCAAATATTATTTTTTTATCAGACTCCAAAAAACATCTTGAACACAACTGTGTATGCCAGATTTTTGAAATTCCAAACACATAAGTCACAAAATTATGTTTAAAGGTCACTTATCAATTAGTATTTTGTTATTATGTGATATTTTGGAATATTTATAAGAAGAGAATTTCCATCAAATACATTGGGTCCTTACATTATTTCAGTTGGTTTTTTGAGACATATGTTTGGAAAATACTTGGGCACACAAAAATTATTTTAAAAAATACCAAGTGTGAAATTTGCCTCCCTTATAAAAGGATTCCACATATCCCAATTGATCATGTAATGTCCCAGAAATTCCATATTTTGTTTCTTATTTGGGATTATTTCGTGGTCGTCAAATCTGGCGGTGCATGATTTCAAGTCCCAGAGTTCCCAAAATGATCCATCAAATTATTTTTTATCATTAATTCGTGCATGTGACCAGTTTACCTGAAAATTTTGAATAACACTTAAACAGTTTCCCAGATTAGAAATCTGATGGAACTATTGCATTCAGGATAGCTGGTTTACCCTAGGCGTGACTTATGTGATGTTAGTGAAAACATCATGTGAGAAATATCAGAAATTGAATAACCATAAATTAAATAATTAAATAAAGTTATTTTATTTTTAAAATGCTTAAAACAATCGAACGGTGACTCTAAATAAAAATTTGAGACCACCACGGAGCTCGTGAGGGTATTATTTCATTATGAAGATACTAAGATTGTCCAGTGCGAGCCAACTATGGAAGTTAGTTTTTGGTATTAAATAAAATAATTATGTAAAAATTATTTTAGTTTTTAAATATATAACATCTAAATGGTAAATCAGATTGGAAATATGAGAGTATTTTTGAGTTTGTTGGGACATCGTTCCATTAGGTATAACCTAACCCCGACCGGCGAGGGTCAAGGGTGACTGTAAAAAAAATTTTAAACATTTTTTTAGGTACGTTCAGTAAATGCACAAGAAACATTTTCTATATTTTGACTCGTTTGTCCAGATAAAAAATCCAAGAGCATCGTTGAATGAGATGTGCCAGTATTCACTTAAGGGAGACATCACATCGACCACAATGTGTCTAGAAAAACAAGTTAGAATATGGACCATTGTAAATTAGTGTAATAAAATAAATGGGTTATTTTATTTCATTCTTTCTTTTCCTCCCACAGACAACTGGTAGTGGAAGGATCAACGACGTGTCAAGCCATTAAATCGCATGACTCCTCAAATCCTTTGTAATAGTGGAATTAGAATTATGAAGGGTATTATTATTAAACCCCAATTAAATCCATGATCATTTCTCACCCTCCACCTCTCATATTTATATTGGAAATGGGGAGAGGTATTGGAAAGGCTTCACCAAGGGACGATGTTCTAATAATGTGCTATGACGCCCATCACTTGAAGGAAGTAGCTGGTTCTAGTAGGTGGTGATGAGCGACACTAAATCACTAATGAAATGATGACCTTTGAGTGGCATCATTGGCATCTTGTTGCGGGGAAGAAGAACACAAAAAATTCAATAATCGCGGGTGTTCTCCAATGATCATAAGGTAGGGGGTTTATATTGAAGTTGTCTATGATAATGTAATTTCACTCCACTTGATATCATGTAACATGGGGGGCACGGGAGAAATAGATAAGGCTCATATTATTCGTTGCTTCATTCTTGATTGGTAAATTGGAAAACAATTTCCAACATGACGACAACACGAAATAGCAGTTCATGTTATGATGGTGACAGCGTGGGACAGTGGTAGGTGGTCATAACACCAAGAACAGATTCTAGAAAATTCCTAGTGACCCATGGAAGATATTGCATGCATGCCATGTCAGCGGCGGCCATCAGTGGCTGGAGAAGATCCACGGCAACCAGCCATAAGAAATGGAAAGCAACATGTAACTATGTGTCATTGTGGCCAAAGGTGGTCAGCCTTATCCGTTCATGCAAGCCAAGGGTGGCGCTCACAGGAACCGTCAATAGAAGAGGTTGTGGACAACAGTCCACGGCAGAAAGGGGCAGTGCACCCGTGATGCCCCACGTTGGCCAAACCCCATTTGGCCAAATGGCTGAATGGTTAAATGCGATGGGGAAGCAGCCCAACGGCTAGCAAATAGCCCAACAAGTGTCGGACTAGCGGGACGCAATGGTCCACCTCCAGACAGACCGAGTATCCATGGGATAGACTCGCTCATCAGGCCAACCCCGACTAGCCGGACCTACTGAACCAGGCCAACCCTTAATAGTATAAACCTGGGAAGGATTAATAATCCCTAGGACCTGTTGAATCATGCCGGTTTGACCATGTCTGACTAGGCCCAAACCGAACAGTCCCAAAACAAAATAATGCGTTTAACTCACGAAATGGGTGTCTGATTGGAAAGTCTTAAGTGGCTTTGGGGTTATTATCGGGAAGCAGAACCATTGGCATATTTTCGGAGGACTGACCGAGCTAGGCCAGACCGAGTTCGATCACCCCCATTTCACGGAAAGCGATGCACATAATAGACCGGGCATATGGTTGATGCTATGTGTGTTGTATTAGAAACCATAATACAATTTGATCCTTTTGGTATACTTCACACAAGTTTTGGATAATTTTTTAATGTGACAGCTTTGTATTTAAACTGAATCCAACTGGGCCCTTAGAGCAAAAACACTTATAAGTCACAGACCGGGTGTCTGATTGACGCACCATCTATCACGTTGGAACCCTTACGACATGGTGGTCCTTCAGGATATATATTTGTGGAAATACATGTTTTTTGAGGTATGACTGATGGATTGATGATAATTTCCACGAAATGTGCTATGAGAGGGAATCTAGAGTCAAGAATAGGCGGATGATACAGAAAGATCATAGAAATGTTTGTAATGAGTGATCATGTATGTTTTGGCACTGATCTTATGTGGGTGAGATCTTTTGCGGGTCAGTGCTCATCAAACCTCTGTGGGTCAGTGTATACCGATTTTGTGTGGGTAAGATCTTTTGTGGGTCATTGTGAGGGTTAGTACTTATTGATGCATGGTGGGTCGGATCTAGTGTTGGTCATTGAGGGGGTTAGTACCTATCAATAATGTGTTGGTCAGACTCATCATTGTCAGAAGTGGTGCCTCTTGAAATAATATGATGATCTAGCTTTAGGACTAATCATGTTTACTTTTATATTCCACTAATTCTAGGTTTTATCTGAGTCTTTTACCTTTGTAGTGTTACCTTTATAGTAACTTCTCCTTCATGGTGTAATATTTTTATTGTTAAATGTGTTGTACTATTACATTCGCGGAGTTACCTATGTGGTAATTTTACCTTTGCGATGTTTCCATTGTGGTACCATCACCTTCATGGTGTTACCAATGTGGTACCTTCATCGTCCTTGTGATCTCTTAATACTGTTACCTGTGTGGTAATTTTAACATCATTTTGTTACCATTATGGTATTCTTCCCTAATGTTTTATTTGATAATATCATGATAACATATGTATATGTATGGGTATATACATAATTAGAATGGTTAACTGCTCTGTGATTTAGGGTTGAGGTCTTACTTTGTGGTTTTTCTTTTGTGGAACATAGGGAGACCATTGGGGTCTCAGGGTCCCTAATGAGTTTTTTTATACCCACCCTGACATGGTCTTTGACTACACCTTGTTGTGTCTTGTTGAGATGGCATACTACATTGATCAAGGATGTGGGAGCCTAGACTAGACGGTGCATAGAGGTGGAAAATTTGACGTCACATGAAAAATTACTTTTGATCATGAGTTTTACATACCCCTTAGCTAGTATGCTAAGTGGATGTTCCAGGAGTTGTTTTTCCTTTTCCAGTTCTACATATGTTTTCTAGTTAGACTTTATTCCAACACCTTTTCATTCCGCACACTTTTCAGTATATAATTTTACTTTTTGGTTGCATCTTGTTGTATTCATGGATTGTGTGTCTGAACAAATGTTAAGGTAATGCCATCCTATTAAAGAATAGGCCAATCTGGTTCTAGTCTATAGCCTCTGTTCTATGGTAGTCGGGCTTGGGGTAGTCAGAACATGGGCCCCAATGGATGGGTCATGACAATGTGGTATCAAAGGTGTCGGTTCTACTGATGAACTATGACTCTAATTATTTTAATTTAGAAATATTGTTATGTGTTTTGAGTGTGGTTTCGGTTTGGGGAATCCAGTGTTGGTGTTGCGGCTGATTTATCCATACACCAGGACCCTGAATTTTGATTTCTGACTCGGTACACAAAATAATTGATTTTGTGTGTTTTGAAAATGATTTACTTTGATCTCTTTTGATTAATCTCACCAGGTATTACATTTTGACCATGGTTCATCATCATTATCCTTCATGATTCCTCTAGAGAGATAGACACCAAGGATTCCCAGGAGAGTACACGATGATGGCCCACTGAGTGATGAGGCTCTGGTCTAGAGAACTCTAACTGTGTTGGCACCCTCAGGAGGTGTACTAGTAGTACCACCACACATTGGGTAGTAGTTACCACAAGCTACATGAGAGGTCAATGTTCACTGATTGTGCACATTGCACAATTTCCAATGGTAAAGGCCTCCATGTTTTTTAGGTGAGATAGATTACCAGGTAGCTGAGGAGTAGCTAGAGGTTGTGGTAAGTTTTTTACACCTAGTTGATACACAAATAGAGCAGATTCTGATCCTAGCTACTTTTCTTTTTCAATGTGTGACCATGAGGATGGTCTTTAGTGTGATGGAGATGTGGTATATGGACTATTGCCCAAGATGGTACCATTAGGTAGTGTGCCATCTAGATCACTACTCATTGTTCAACAATTACAACCAGCGATACTGGTAGAGGACACATGCAGGCTTAGTTCAATACACATTTTTCAGTATCAGATACCCCTCATGTTCTGAGGTGTGCCTGACACAAAGGAATTTAAGGAATGGCTCGATGAGGTGGTTGAGTTTCCATCTAGATAGGGCACTATGGGATCAGATGGATGTCCTAGAATAGAGCCTTCAACATCCCTCAGTAAGACGATATCAAGGTTTAGATTACACAGATCTTGCAAAGTGGTGACTTTTTAGTTCACATGCTAGAGAACCTTCTTCAGAGAATCATTATCATAACATAAAAAGATATGTGGTGAGTGTTCCATATAGATTCTATAGCTTCGGCGGGACAAAATGTCTGTAGCAAAGTATTCATCATGGCATTTCGACTCTCCCATCTTATCGATGAATACATCACTATCAGTGCATCAGGGCTTAGTCCTTCGAGGGAATTATTTTATGGTCATCCAAGCCTGCACTATTCTTCTATGAATTACTACTTATGATAGGGTTTTAGAGGGAACACTTATGGTTGAATTTTCATTAGCTGAACAGATACAACTAGTGAATGTTAGTAGTGGGAAAGCAAGAAACGAAGATTAGTCTAATAGACAGGGGTGTGTAAAATTTTTATATATGAGGAAGTGATAGGGACATGTGAATCTGTAGGGAAGCATATGTGGAATTAAATCTAGGAGAGCATAATGATGTTGTATAATTTTCGACATGTTATACCCACCAATGTGGTCCCCACCAGGATTTGGGTGCTGGATGACATGTGAAGGGAGTAGCTGTAAGTGTTCAATGAGTGTGACCAATAGGCACCATGAATGATTCTAGGTATGGTCGATGTATACTACTCTCTTCCATGTTAATAGACATTGGTACCAATCATTATTTATTACCATGAATCTTGTTCAAGGACTAGTGTTTCTGGTTAAACCGATGACTTGAAACATAGGATTGGAGATACCTTTCGGAGGAGACTCGATAATCACAGATACATCGATGGTATGATCTGACCCTTGAGGTGAGAATTTCAGTTGGAAACTATTGGTGGCAACATTGAGGCCTTTTGAAGTTAGTTTTTGAATGGACTCGACATCCACGGTTCATATTCACAATGAATGTTTTAGTAAAAAAATGATATAGTATATCTATTTCATTATAATGGTGGTTCCCTTGGTCGGTGAAAAAGAAAACCTATAAAGAACATGATACACTCGTGCATATAAGGGTTCATCTTATCACACATGAGTCAGCCAACCTTACACTCTTGGAAGAAAGAGCTTTGTGTTTATCAATTCTTAATAGTAGGGGTAGAGTGTGGGGACATCTTGGAAAAGATGCTTCCATGATTACCTCCTCGAAGTAAGAGGGAATTCTGTTTGGGATGGGTACTATTGAAGATTTTAACAATACATCTCAAGTGTAGAGGCACCCTTTTCAGCATTGAAAACGAAGGGGGATGCATTCCTATGGATGAAGAAATTTAATTAGTGTTTTCAAGAGATGAGATAGAGACTGGCTAGTGCCCCACCTTGAGGCCACCAAAAGAGGATTTTTTGTATGTAGTCTACTGAAACACATTGTGGACCATACTAGGTTGTTTCCTCCTGAAATATTTCAAAGTTATTTCCAATGACTCACTACTATTGAGGCTGCACAAGAGAACTATGGTACCCATTACATAGAGTTTGTAGTAGTGGACTTTGCGTTAAAGATGTAGCATCACTACTTGTTGGGTGAATGATTTACTATTTACTCTGGTCCCAAGAGTCTCATGTATATCATTATCCATAAGGACATGAACCAAAGATAACAACAATGTCATGAGTTCCTCTACAACTATGACTGTTAGATAGTCTATAACCCTAGAAAGGGTAACTGGGTATCAAACGCACACAGTAGGAGGTCAGTTCTACATCTAATGATTGTGTATTTTAAGAATATAGTCACATTGTGGATACCCTTGGATGAATAATATGAATTTGATTAACTTCACTCTATGATTGTCACTCCCCAATTCCTCCACGAGTTCGGGTGGCACAGCTTGGGGGAGTTGACTCAGAGGCCCGACATGCTCAGATATCCTCAGGACGGTATTTTTGAAGGATTTTATGATGGTGGTAAGCATGTTGTTATCTTCAGAAGATGCACCATGGTATTAGTGACACTACTGTAAGAGGTGATGATGGAGTTCCTTACATCCCCTTTGACGTTACATCCTGGAGTGGCGAAGATGTACCTGGACCATTAGCATCAGTATTGGTGGCTATGTAAGAAGTAAGAATTAGCGATGTATATACCATGATGCCTCACTTGTCAATAAGTGAAGACTAAACAGAGCTGGCATAAGTATTATTCTAATAATAGACAGAGACCATTGGTGTCTCAGGAGGGAGACGATGTCTTCCTATGGGTCTCACCCTAACGAGGGTTGCAGAGGATTAGCTGGCCAGGAATGCTATCTTTGAGGTTCATTAGACCATTCAATATTCTCAGCATAGTGGACGATGTGGTGTACCATCGATATCCTCACCAAGATGTACCAGGTGCATAATGTTTACCATTTTTCATTCATGAGAAGATTCGTGCATGATCCATCACCCGTTATCGACTAGAGCGTGTTAGACTTTGATGATGGGGAGACATTTATGACCTTTCAGGTAGAGATTGAGTATTGAATGGAAAGAGTCCATTGTGGATGATTGAACCCTCTATTGCGAGTTCTACTCAACAAGAGAACATCCAATAGATCACATGGGAGTGTGAGGCTCAGATTCGTGAAAAGTACCTTCATTTTTTTGATTGGCATTTTCTTTGGCTTTCGAGGATTATAGGACCTATGGTTGGGAAAATATAATGACCTAGAATTTCCTTTTAATATTTTTTTAAATTATTTGGGATTATTTTGAGGTCATGAAATCTAATGCCACAAGATTTTGAGGCATGGAGTGCTCATAATGATCTGTCGAATTTTTGATAAGATTTAATTATCACTTGCCATCATTTTTCATGAAAATATATAATAACTATTAATTGGGAGACCATATCAAGAATTGGAGTGTAGTTTTGCATTCAGGATAGCTGGTTCACCATAAGCACAACATAAGTTTAGTAGGTGCATGCCTGCAGTGAGAAAACCTGAAAATTTCATAATTGAATGTAAAATAATTAAATAAGATATTTTTTTAAAATTATTACAACTAACAAACTATGACTCAAATAAAAAATTAGAGACCACTATTGAGCTCATGAGGGTGTACTTTCATTAGTTAGATACTAAAATAGGATGGTGTGGTCAAGCTATTGATGTTAGTTTTTGGCCGTAAACAAAATAATTAATTAATAATTATTTTATTGTTAAAATCCATAACATCAAAATAGTTACTCAAATTGAAAATATGAGTGTACTATTGAGTTTTTTGGGACTTTTTTCCATGGGAAGAGCCTAACCATGACTGACGCAGTCCGAGGGTGAATGTTAATAATTTTCTGAATATTTTTTTCGGGTACGTTAAGTAAACGCACAAGAGTTGTTTTCTATCAATTCACTCATTACTCGGATAAAATATCTGAGGGCACCATTGAATCAGAAATGAAATGATTACCATAAAGGTGGATTCACTTCGACTGTAGTGCATCAGGATAAGAAGTTGTTTTTTAAACCTTTTTTAAAATTAATAATAAAATAACTTTGTTATTTGATTTATTTTTTTCTTTTCCTCCAACATACAAGAAACTATGGCAGGACCAACAACATGACAAGCCATTAAATGGCTTGACTAAAAAAATAATTTATAACAGTTTCATTGATATTTGGATGGTTCTTATTAAATTAATCCCCTTTAATTTCATGGGCATTTGTCACCCTATCCCTTTCCTATTTATATGGATCATGAAGAGAGGTATTGGAAAACATCCTCAAGTGACAAAGTTTTGAAAAATTTCCACGAAACAATCACATGGAGGATGGATTTGGTTCTAGTAGGTGGTGATGAGTGACACTGAATCACGAACAGAAGGACCACGTTTGAGCGGCAATGTAGGTGGCTTGTTGCGAGGATGATGAAAACTGACCCGATATCAATTACAAGTGTTTCCAATGATATTGGAATAGTGATATTTTTAAGTTTTATTTGATTAATTAATTTCTCTCCCAGCTCATATCATGTAATGTGAAAGGTACATGAAAAAAAGTCCCAGAAACTCTACTGCTTTGTTCTTGATGTGAACATCATGGAACAATTTCCCACTTGATGAAAAAACAACATAATGGGTCATGCTATGAAGGAGACAATGCATTAGAGATGTAGGTGTAGACGGCATCAAGAATAGACATCGGAGCATGATTGGTGACCAATTAAAGAATTTGTTGCCACGCCATGTCAGCGGTGGCTGGATAATAGCAATGACAGTCTGCCGCGGTTAGTGGAAGGCGGTTCCCGATGGCGCGACATGGTGTCCAAAGGCTTCCAGCTCGAGCCGACCATGCGGGTGAAGGGTGGAACCTTCCGGAAGAAATAAAAGAAGTGGCCATGGCCAGCAGGCCAATGAAGGAAGGTGTGGCGCGGCCCATACCGCACCACATTCGAAAAACCCTAGTTGTTCAAACAGCCACCAGTTAAATGTTGTAGTGCAGCGTCCCACTGGCTAGTGATGGCCTCACAAGTGCAGTACCAGCAGGATACCATGGTATGCCTCTAGGAAAACTGAGATGGTGTGGGCTAGCCATGCGGTTTGGACCTACCCTGCGGGTAAGACCCACCTCTGGGTCAGGATGGACCCGCGGCCCGGCAGGTCAGCACGTGTGGGCCGACACCCACCCAATGGGACGAGGTAACCAAAACCCGAACCTACAAACAGAACTGAGCCGACCCCAGTGGGTCAGACCTAGTGAACCAGACACACCATTAAGGGGAAGGACCTGGGCAGTGTCAGATAGACCCCAAAACCGTTGTGTCATGCCTGTCTGACCGAGTCTGACCGGACCCAGATGCAACCGGTCCCCGAAAAAATAATGACATGTGTGTCATGAAATGAGTATCTGATTGACATATCATCATTGGTGTTGGGGCACTAATTGGGGAGTGGTCCATTTGGCATTTTCTGGGGGGGGGGGACCAAGCCGGGCCAGACTGAGGAGCGATCACCCCCATTTCACGAAATGGGATGCATATAAAAGATAATGCGATCAGTTGATTCTATGTCTATTGTGTTGGAACCCATAAAACAAGGTGGTAGTTCTGATATAATCCACATGAGTTTCGGAGAATGTGGAAGTGAGCTAGGGTTGGATTGAACCCGAATCCAACAGGTCCCTATGAACTAAAATGCTTATAAGTCACAGACGGGGCGTCTGATTGATGTGTCGGTTGTTGCGTTGGAAATCATATGACCGATTGCTTAAGGATATGTTCTACCAAACGTAATATGAGTAGGAATCTAGTGGCTCGAATTATGGCAGAGGTTGGAGATAGATCATACTGAGGATATTACAGAGTGATCTTGTGTGGGTCAGCACTGATCCTATGTTAGTCAGATCCTATGTTGGGCAGTGCCCAGTGATCCTATGTGGGTTAGCACATATAGATTATGTGTAGGTCAGATCCTTTGTGATTCATTGTGGGGGTTAGTAGTTATCGATTTTATGTTGGTTATACATCGTTTGGTTAGCAGTAATTGCTCATGACAGAATAATACGATCAAGCTTTGTGACTAATCATCTATACTTCTATAAATCACAGATTCCACGTTTGATCTATGTCTTTTACCTTCATGTGTTTACATATGTGATACATTCACCTTCATGGTGTTATCATTGTAGTGTTATCTATGTATCACTTTTACCTTTGTGATGATACCTGTGTGGTACATTTACCGTCATGGTGTTACCCTTGCGGTACCTCCACCTTTGTGGTTTTATCATTATGGTGTCTCCTATGTGGTACATTCACATTCATGGTGTTATCTTCATGGTGTTACATTTTTTGTACTTTTACCTGTCTGGTTTTACCTTTATGGTATTATTATCTCATGTTTGAGATTAGTATATCATGATAACTAACTTATATGTATGGGCATATACATAAGTAGAATTATTGATTGCTCCATGTTTTGTGGTTGTGGTCTTGATTTGTGGTTTTTCTTTTGTGGAACTCTGGGAGACCCTCGGGGGTCTCAAGGTCCCCACTGAGTATTGTTATACTC
Source organism: Viscum album (assembly GCA_963277665.1). Lineage (NCBI taxonomy): Eukaryota > Viridiplantae > Streptophyta > Magnoliopsida > Santalales > Viscaceae > Viscum > Viscum album. The sequence goes on from OY728130.1 coordinate 806,797,619, forward strand.
ATCCATTCAAGGTAATTTCCCGCACATTGTTATTTCTTATGAAAATAATAAACTGTGTTGATCCAGGCTGAGGGAGATAAAACTAGATGGTTCACAGAGGTATAAATTTGACGTTACATGACATGGGACTACTGATCATGAGATTTACTTACCCTTCCTGTAAGATTCTTTGTGGACATTCTTGGAGATGTTTTTCCATTTCTAGTTGTACTTGTACTTCCTAGTTGGGATTGTATTTTGTCCCCTTTTTCTTTCACCACACTTTTTACTACAGTAGTTTACTTTGCGGTTGCTACATTTTGTGTTCTTGGATAGTGTTTTTGTATAGTTTCAAATGAAATGCCTTTTTATTAAGGGATACTCCAATATAGTGCTAGTTTCCATCCCTTGGCCTATGGATGGAAGACTTGGGGTAGTTAAGACATGAGCCCCATAGGATGGGTCATGATAGCACACACCTCTCAACAAAATTTGAATGGAAAACATATGACCATATATCATTCAAACATAACTCTTCTCTAAATTGAAGCCTCACTTTGGGTAGTAATACATCCATGAAATCATTTTTCTACAAATGAAAATACGATACATTATTAATTGGAAATGTCTTTTCCCAATATCAATATTAACATTTCCATTCTCTATACAATAAAATATATTTATTCCATGATAATATGACAAATATATTATAGTGAATATTCTATGATTTATTTATGTGAAGGGTTCAGACAGCACTTATACTCAATTCGATATAATGGGTAACAAAGATACTGTTTCATTGTATAAAGAACTACTACCTCCAAAAATAATGATTGTTCATTTTTCTTTTACCACCTATCATGGTTTCCTTTATAATGAAAACTCTATTTATATGTGATATTTATTATATTTAATATTTATCTTTACTTATATAATGATTTTATTACACATAACTACAATACATTCCATTTTATGTTAAATCAAAAACATAGTTTGACGAACTATAGACTATCCCCCCTTGAAGTGATATGATTCATTCACACAATAAATGGAATGTAAAAGAGAACTATTTAAATTGAAAATAATTAACATAAAATCCAACTATATGATATTAATTACATAATTGGATCTATTATATATGTTATAAGTGTGTGTATATATATAACATTTTTACCCTTTCACGCACATAAAAAAAATAACATCATTCACGAACATGTGAACTACTACCTCCTCAACATGATGATTTTGCTTCTACATCACATGATATATATATAAATTTAAATTGGATTGGATAAAATGTTTTATATGATTAAATGATGATTATGGAATTATATGTTGTTACTTACCTACTTTTCAAAATGATTATTTAAAAATAGGAACGTTATTGATGTATATGTATGGCCTCCTTTTTCCATGATTGTAAAGGTTATTCATTTTTCATAACAATATTTAATTATTGATTATAAAAATATTATTAATGTGTAAATAGGATCACTATTTCATTATTATTATTATAGAGAATTTTTTTAGTGAACCCTTTCCCCATAGAGAACTGGTTAATAATATTTTGACACATATACCAAATTTAGTCAGAAATAGTTGATGTAAAGAATGTTATTTAAATAGTTTTATAGAAAATTATATAGATTGAAATATAATTAAATATAAACATTAAAAACGATCCTAATAAAAAAAATATTTTCAAAATAAAAGATAAATGACGTTCACCTAAAAGGAAACTCAAGGTAAGGGATTCTCATCTCACCTATAAACATCTGTGTTATAAAGGTCAAGTCCACCACTCATATCTTTTTTGTGGCTTATATACTGGCCCTGTTGTTATATTATATATTTAATCCTTTTATATAATTGTTATATGAGAAATCTATATTATTTGTTTTCCTTTAAGTGGTTTATTATTTAAAACTATTCAATGAGGTATGGGATAAATTGGAATGTTTAAGAATTATTTACCTCAATGTTGACATTAGGTATCAGGAAATGGTATTTCCATTCCATGAAATGATATTACCATTTATCAATAAAATATTTTATTTTATATCATTTTCTTATATATGATAATTTTCAATTAATATTAAAATTTCCCCATATTTGGTACTCACAATGATTTAGAAAATGATTTTAAAAAACACTTGACTTTGTTTTTCTCTTTAGTCAGAACGAATATCTTCTTATCAATACCTTTCTTTATTACAGTGTATTGGAAAATATTTTTAAAATGATTTATTAAATGAACTTTTAACATATATTTCATTTAATAATGTTTTAAATTAATCTTCTTATCAATTATCAAAGAAGACATTTTTTTAAACATTTACCATTCAAAAGAAATGCTCATTTTCAATCGTATGGCATGTATTCATTTACCAGCCACCATTTCGTTGAATCTTAAATTTCATGATTAAATGGATAATTTTAAATGAATTTTTTCCAAAAATTAATTTGAATGAATTATTTTTCAATGGTTTTTCAAAACAAAATGTTATTTATCTCTATAATGTTTTTAAAAGAACATTTTTATAATTCTTCTATTAATCAATGGAAAACGCCATTTATATTACTCAACATGGGATATGTTGTATTGATTCCATCCTTAATAATCCAATGGATGGATTATGATTTATTTTTCCTATGATAATATTCACATTAATATTCTTTATTCGTTTTGGTCCCCTTGAAATGAACAATTAGCTAGGATTATTTGACATTTAATTTACCTAATATATCCATATAATTTTTCGTTGATATAGTAATTTCAATAACCATATAGCAATTTAAATATATTGTAAAATTTGATTTTTATTTGATTATTTGGGTAAATATTGATAAATATATATTATTTATTAAATATATGTATTTGTAAAGGAATGTTTTTTATTCTATAACCGGAATTTTTTGGAAGTGTGATACAAAATTTAGGGACCATTTAAGGAATTATCTATTGGTTGATAACGGTTAATGAAATCCACTTGATCAATCAGTTCTCTCCTGGGAAGAATTAGTTGTGGAAATTAGAATATGTAAATGATATATTGATGGTAGTGGTTCTATATATCTAGGTAACATGGAATACAATAATTAATCATTTCCCTCATTCAGCATTTAGTTATTATTCATCCCTGAGATCCTGAGTTGAAATATCTCTTGATAAATTTTATTTTTGGTATAATGATTAAATAAATTGTGTATCAGTTCTGTACCAATCCCAACAGATTATTTCATATATAGTTAATTGAATGGCTTGTGTTCCATTTATTAACTTTCTATATTATTTATTTATTTCATTCCTTGTTTATTAATCATATGGTATGGGTTTTCTGTTATATAGCATTATATAATTATTAATATCATTGATTAATTATTGGTTCAATTGTAGTTTAGCCATACAGATCATTTGAGCTCACCCTTATTACGTTTTTTCCTAGAAATCCAAGAACCAATAATTGAATGCTATGTAGAGATTTACTAGAAGATATAATTTAATCCTTGATGTTATTTATTTATTTTGAATGAATGATGAAATATGTTGTAATTATGTTATTAATTTGTAACAAAATAATCATTTATGTCTTCTTTTACCAATAATACTAAACTTTTTGTGTAACAACCCGAGACAACCATGTTTTGTTTTGACAAGTTTGTTTTCCAATATCACCCGTTAAGTAAAACAATAAAAAGGTAATAATAATAATAATATGCACCAAATGGATGAAAATTTCTTTTATTCAAATAAGAAACCTTTCGGCTACAACACCCACTAAGATAAACTAACTGAAAATTCCAACCAAGAACCCGATTACAATGATGGGAAGACTGCTTAAAACTACTAGGAGCCCAAGAAAGTGATAGGGGTTTCGAGCATCCATCATAAGGAACCTAAGGACTGCTGAAGCCACTGTGACCATTCTCAGCACCAAGGGGATCACACGAACCATCTTCCTTTTCTCCTTCGGTCACTTCGGGTAAGGGACACCTGAGACCAAACCCTTTTATAAGCACCAATATGACCGTTGGACCTCAAACAGCCATAAATTTGATCGTTGGTTCCTAAAGAATCTTGTGTTTATTTTTGACCTTTGGGTATTCTTATCATGTTTTATTTTGACCGTTTGAAATAAAATACTTTTCCCCAAAAGGATAGGAATGATAATTGTGTTTTTTTCTTTAATCTTTTAAAATGTCATCAATGTTAATTTAGTTTTCTCAAAATGTTAATTCTTGTTTATGTTTCTAAACGGAGAAAATTAATATAATTGTTTTTCCATACAACTGAACTCTTATTTTCTATATATATATATATATATATATCAAACTTTAGGGATTTTTATTAGTTATATATATTGCAATAAAGTAGATGCATTGCTTCTTTAATAATTCGACCATTATTAACTATTTTGGAAACTATATTAAATTATTGTTTAAAAATAATATACTTAATATAATAAGGCCAATAAAAAATTACTGGTATTTTAAAATAGATATATTTACATATGTTTATATAAAAAGATGTTTTGATTAAATCAATTTATAATTTGATAAATTATTTTTATTAAAAGAATAAAAGTCATTTTTAACAATTGAAATTTTCATTAATAAAAACAATGACTTAATGAAGGAAAATATTAAATCAAATTTTTTAAAAAAAGGGGGGGAACTGGCTGGAACCGCGTTTTTAAACCCACGGCGAACCCTAGACCGTCCGATCCAACCTCCCTTAATCGCAGTCGTCTATCCTGTTTGAAGCCGCATGACTCTTAGCCGTCCAATCTTGCTTCATCTAATCCCCACCGTCCGTGTTTTTTTTTCAAGTTTACTTCTACCTCGCATCGCAGCTCCTTCCACCGACGCGGTTTTTCTTCTCCCTCTATGCGTCGTCGAACCAGTAGCATAGGGCCCCGTTTTCTTCTCTAGGCCGGTGTAGTAGGCCCAGCTGTCCCCTCTTTTCCACAGCCGACACCTCGCCATGGCCGAAGACTCCCCGAAGCCTTCTTCTTCATCTTCGTTTTTTAAAACCTGTTGCACCGAAGGCCGAAGGACAGGCTCCCTCTTTGGCTTCTGGACCTCCTTGCTGGATCGCCTCCTCTCCTCCTCCTCGTCGAGCAGGTAAGGGACAAACTTAGTTTCTAATGTTTTGGTTTTCAAACTTCGTTCTTCATATAGATACAAGTATATTCGGGGTTATATATATATATATATATATGGGTGTAAAACTCTTATGTTCAAAACCACGAGTCCCTCATGCCTCGTTTTTACTTTTTCTCCTCCGATCCAAGTTAAGGTAAGGGTCGGTTCTTTTTTTCCTTTGTTTATTCAAGCTGCTGTTTTCACAAAAATAAATATATACGTTTTATATATATGTGTGTGTATACCTTCTACATTATATGCCTTCGTATCCTTTTGCCTTGACTTCATCCCCTCTCCATGCAAGGAAATAATCCTGTTTTAATTTCGGTTGGGTTTTTACAAGAATTGGTTTTTATATAAATATGTATATATCTATATATACATGATATATATATATACTTTCATACACACATATTATAAGATGATATGCAATATTTTCTCAATGTTTATACCCCATGATTTTTCTTTCCTTCTATAAAATAGATATTTTGATTAAATGGATGAATAGGTAAAAATTGTGCAAGTGAATGATGTACATTGTTGTTGTATATACACACACACGTATGTGTATATACCTCAGTGACCATGTATACAATTTTTATAAAGAATGACGAGGTTTATGGGTTAGTTGGACTTCAAATTCATTCGTGAAACTGAGAATTTTCATTTATCACTCCTTTGGATAATCAGGATTTTTCATAAAATGGATAGTACGGACTTCTTGAATTTTTTTTATAAATGCATTCATGTATTAATAGGTAGGTACTAACGTTTATTTAAAGTGATATTGGAAGAGTTTACACAATAATATATATGATTTACCAAGATGGATTTGATCATGCACATTGTAACCTCAACTGCCTATGTTAAACACTTTTGATATCCATTTATCATCATAATTGTAAGTTATGAAAAACCCTTCTTTAATTGGGTATTATGATGCTATGTAATGTTAAGTGTTATGTTGATTTTCTTGAAAACCCAAGTTTTTTTCAAATGTTAAGATAACTGGTTATGTGCTCGATGTTTTAGCATGCATGTCATCATGTTTTTCATGATAGAACTGTTTTCATGTTATGAACACATATGTGAAAAAAATGGGATTCAATTATGAATGTATGAAACCCTATGAATTTATGACCATGTCAAGATATGTGAGAGATGTATAGGACTTACATGTGACGGGTGCACCCGGGATTATATAACACAACAAGAATGATTTGACGGGTGCGCCCGGAATTATACAGTGCTCCAATGCATTGGGTAAAGCAGGAGTCTAATGAGACGAACATGTGTGACGGTCTTGGAACGTTAGCCTTGGCTTGAGCAAACGAAACGGGGTGGGTAGTGAGCCTTGACCCGTTATGTATGCTATATGGTCATGATGAAAAGTCTTGAAAAAGTCCAGTATTATACATTCCCTCTGCATGTAATGATAAAGGCTAACCAGGGGTTAGTTCAACTAACAGGACAACCCCAAGTTGAAGGCTCCCATGATCATGAAAATGTACTTTATGTGATGAAAACTGTTTTCATATGGCAAACTGTTAGACGATCTGCATTTTACTCATGAACCATGATATACATTTTTCCCTTCCTATCCATAGAATTCTTTTAGAATTGAAGTAACCTTTGTTTTAACATTATGCATTGTTTATTTTGCACACTCTGATAATGTTCATTTTAAGTACGTGCTTCTTTGTGAAAGTGGTTCTCAAACAAAGATGGATTTCATGTTTTTAAGAAATGACAATGTTTTGTTTTAGAAAAGTATTTTTATTCTTTTCAAAAGGACATAATAAAGGACTTTCTTAAAATGTTTTAAAACCCCTTAATGGGAATTTTTGCTCACCCTACGTTTTGTTTAAAATTTTTCAGGAACGGTTGATACTATTGAAGCTAATCAGAAGCAGCTGGTTTCCCAGAATCCTGAGCCTCACGATATTCAATAGAAATGGGAGATGATATTTAACTTGAAATGATGTAATGTAAAGTATATAATGTCTCATTAAGCATCCTGGGTTTGGGGGTTGCTACAGTTGGTATCAGAGGATAGGTTCAGGAAACTCTGGAAAACCAGGTGATATAAATATATTGCTAAGACTAACTAAGTAAAAATGTTATAACTTTCAGATGGCTGAAGTACCTACCGACCTTTTGTCACTTCCAACTGAGGCTCTAGAAAACATTATATCTCTAGCCAGTCATGAGAACTTACTAAACTATGCCCAAATTCGCATGACGTGTAAGCACTTGTACGATGTGTCAAACGCATCTAGGGTGCTTAGTCTCCACCGGGGAATGGGGATGGATTATCTCCTAATGATGATGACCCAGTTTCCCTCGTATTCATGTCGAGGAAGGTATCACGAAGGACTCTTCTGAGTGTTAATAACGGGCGAGGAATTTGGCACAATGATAGATAACCCTTTTCAAGAAGCTGCTGCTGCTGGAGACCTCCGAGCGTCTTATCTGTGCCAGGTCCTGCACTACAGCTTCTGGGGACAGTTAATGGACTTCGGAGCGTTGAAAATGAGTCCACACATATGTCTCTTAGGCAAGAAGTGTACACCGATGTTTCCCAACTCCACACCCCTCACGCTAAACACAGGAGGCATTATAAATGTTCCCATGAGTTTAGTCTTGTATGTTCATCCTGTGTATGGTTCGAAGAGTTAGGAAGTTTTTCCGCAGTATGTGGCGTATGTCTTGTAAACTCAGACTTTGCCGTGTAAAACTTTTCATAAATGGAGGTTTCTTGTTTCCTTTCATGTATTCACCGTATCTATGTTGTTAAGAGTTTCCCTTCGATGGTTTCATTTAGATGGCTGGTCAAAAGAACTTCTCATCCCTACCCGATGAGCTAGTAGAAGTCATCTTGATCAAGGCATGCATGGTGGATTACCCGTCCTTTCTCCACATGCGAGGGTCCTGCCAGCGTTTGCTCAATTTAGAAAACGGTCCAGAGATTGTTCGGCTATTCCAAGAGAATGATCGCGTATTTCACCTCATTGTTGCTACTCAACTTCACTTCTACATGCGAAGGGGAAGATACTTTGAGGGCATGTTCGAGTGCTTCACTCTGGCACAAAATTTTTCTGCCAGAGCGTGTTTCCTCGTGTCCGCCCAGGATGGCCAGCTCAGTGCAGCTTATATGTTCCAAGTCCTGAACCTCAGTCTCCTAAACCGCATCATCCCTCTCGACTACCTCGAGTAGGATGTGTCCATAAGAGTCATCAGAGTGTTCATATACTCGAGTATTTCGGAGCTTTTCATCGCACGAGCCTCCCTTTGGAAGCCCGTGTGCAGTACACACGAACAGGAGTTCAAGGAGCACTGTTCAAGGTGCATCTGGACTAGGGAAACAGAAGAGCTGTGTGCCAACTTTGGTGTCCAGTTAACCGAGCCATATCCGCTGTTTCGGTAGAGTTGTACTTAAGGGGTTTTCTGTTTTTCCTTTTTTATGATAGAATTGCGAGGGCGCAATTCTTTGAAGGGGGAAGTAATGTAACAACCCGAGAAAATCATGTTTTGTTTTGACAAGTTTGTTTTCAAATGTCACCCGTTAAGTAAACCAAAAAACATCTAATAATAATAATAATATGCACCAAATGGATGAAAATTTATTTTTATTCAAATAATCACCCTTTCGGCTACAACACCCACTATGATAAACTAACCAAAAATTCCAAACAAGAACCCGTTTACATTGATGGGAAGACTGATTAAAACTACTAGGAGCTCGAGAATGCGATAGGGGTTTCGAGCATCCATCATAAGGAACATAAGGATTTCTGAAGCCACCGCGAGCTTGCTCAGCACCAAGGGGATCACACGAACAATCATTCTTTTCTCCTTCGGTCACTTGGGGTAAGGCACACCTGAGACCAAACCCTTTTATAAGCACTAATATGACCGTTGGACCTCAAACGGCCATAAATTCGACCTTTGGTTCCTAAAGAATCTTGTGTTTATTTTTGACCGTTGGGTCTTCTTATCATGTTTTATTTTGACCGTTTGAAATAATATAATTTACCCCAAAAGGATCGGAATGATAATTGGGTTTTTTTTGCTTTAATGTTTTAAAATGTCATCAATGTTAATTTAGTTTTCTCAAAATGTTAATTCTAGTTTATGTTTCTAAACAGCGAAAATTAATATCATTGTTTTTCCATACAACTGAACTCTTATTTTCTATATATATATATATAAAACTTGAGGGATTTTTATGAGTTATATATATTGCAATAAAGTAGATACATTGCTTCTTTAATAATTCGACCATTATTAACTATTTTGGAAACTATATTAAATTATGGTTAAAAAATAATATACTTAATATAATAAGGCCAATAAAAAATTACTGGTATTTTAAAATAGATATATTTACATATGTTTATATAAAAAGATGTTTTGATTAAATCAGTTTATAATTTGATAAATGATTTTTATTAAAAGAATAAATGTCATTTTTAACAATTGAAATTTTCTTTAATAAAAACAATGACTTAATGAAGGAAAATATTAAAACAAATTTTTAAAAAAAAAGGGAGAAACAGGCTAGAACCGCATTTTTAAACCCACGGCGAACCATGGACCGTCCGATCGAGCCTCCCTTAATCGCGGCCGTCCATTCTGTTTGAAGCCGCATGACTCCTAGACGTCTGATCTTGCTACATCTAATCCCCACCGTTCGTGTTTTTTTCTGTGTTTTCTTCTACCTCGCGCCGCAGCTCCTTCCACCGATGCGTTTTTCTTCTCCCTCTGTGCGTCGTCGAAGCAGTAGCATAGGGCCCCGTTTTCTTCTCTAGGCTGGTGTAGTAGGCCCAGCTATCCCCTCTTTTCCACAGCCGACACCTCGCCTCGGCCGAAGACTCCCTTAAGTCTTATTCTTCATCTTCATTTTTTTAAAAACCTATTGCACCGAAGGCCGAAGGACCGGCTCCCTCTTTGGCTTTTGGACCTCCTTGCTGGATCGCCTCCTCTCCTCCTCCTCATCAAACAGGTAAGGGACAAACTATGTTTCTAAAGTTTTGGTTTTAAAACTTTGGTCTTCATATAGATACAAGTATATTCGGGGTATATATATATATATATATATATATGGGTGTAAAACTCTTATGTTCAAAACCACGGGTCCCTCATGTCTCGTTTTTCCTTTTTCTCCTCCGATCCAAGTTAAGGTAAGGGTCGGTTATTTTTTTTCTTTGTTTATGCAAGCTTCGGTTTTAACCTAAATAAATATATATGTTTTATATATATGTGTGTGTATACCTTCTGCATTATATGCCTTCAGATCCTTTTGCCTCAACTGCATCCCCTCTCCAAGCAAGGAAAGAATCCTGTTTTAATTTCGGTTGGGATTTTACAAGAATCGGTTTTATATAAATATGTATATATCTATATATACATGATATATATATATATATATATACTTTCACACACACGTATTATAATAAGATATGCAATATTTTCTCAATGTTTATACCCCATGATTTTTCATTCCTTTTATAAAATGGATATTTTGAGTAAATGGATGAATAGGTAAAAATTGTGCAAGTGAATGATGTACATTATTGTTGTATACACACACACACGTATGTGTATATACCTCAGGGACCATGTTTAAAATTCTTATAAAGCATGACGACGTTTATGGGTTAGTCGGACTTCAAATTCATTCGTGAAATTGAGAATTTTCATTTATCACTGCTTTGGATAATCAGGATTTTTCTTAAAATGGATAGTACGGACTTCTTGAGTTTTTTTATAAATGCATTCATGTATTAATAGGTAGGTACTCACGTTTATTTAAAGTGATAATGGAAGAGTTTACACAATTATATATATGATTTCCCAAGATGGATTTGATCATGCACATTGTAACCTCAACTGCCTATGTTAAACACTTTTGATATCCATTTATCATCATATGTGTAAGTTATGAACAACCCTTCTTTAATTGGGTATTATGATGCTATGTAATGTTAAGTGTTATGTTTATTTTCTTGAAAACCCAAGTTTTTTTCAAATTTTAAGATAACTGGTTATGTGATCGATGTTTTAGCATGCATGTAATCATGTTTTTCACGATAGAACTGTTTTCATGTTAAGAACACATATGTGAAAAAAATGGGATTCAATTATGAATGTATGAAATACTATGAATGTATGACCATGTTAAGATATGTGAGGGATGTAAAGGACATACATGTGATGGGTGCACCCGGAATTATGTAGCGCAACACGAATGATGTGACGGGTGCGCCCGGAATTATACAGCGCTCTAATGAATTGGGTAAAGCAGGAGTCTCATGAGACGAACATGTGCGACAGTCTTGGAAAGTTATCCTTGGCTTGAGAAAAGGAAACGGGGTGGGCAGTGATCCTTGACCCGTTAAGTATGTTATACGGTCATGATGAAAATTCTTGACAAAGTCTAGGATTATACATTCCCTCTGCATGTAATGATAAAGGTTAACCAGGGGTTAGTTCAACTAACAGGACAACCCCTAGTTGAAGGCTCCCATGATCATGAAAATGTACTTTATGTGATGAAAACTGTTTTCATATGGCAAACTGTTAGACGATCTGCATTTTACTCATGAACCATTATATGCATGTTTCCCTGATTAGCCATAAAATTCATTTAGAATTGATGTAACCTTTGTTTTAACATTATACATTGTTTATTTTGCGCACTCTGATCATGTTAATTTAAAGTACGTGCTTATTTGTGCAAGTGGTTCTCAAACAATGATGGATTTCATGTTTTTATGAAATGAGAATGTTTTGTTTTAGAAAAGTATTTTTATTCTGTTCAAAAGGACTTAAGAAAGGACTTTCTTAAAATGTTTTAAAACACCTTACTGGGCATTTTTTCTCACCATACGTTTTTTTAAAATTTTCAGCCACGGTTGATACTATTGAAGCTAATCAGAAGCAGCTGGTTTCCCAGAATCCTGAGCCTCGCGATCTTCTGTAGAAATGGGACATGATATTTAACTTGTAATGATGTAATGTAAAGTATATCATGTCTCATTAAGCACCCTGGGTTTGGGGGTTGCTACATTTTGTCCATTGGGATTTGATTCATTGTAATATTGCCAATGTAATTGATAGTATACACCAACTCCGGGCGTTTTGGGGATATGTAGCTACACAAATACCAGTGAAAAATAAAATTGAAACAAATCAACTCAATGAAGTGATCCCATTAATTATCTAATTGGTCTGGGTGAATTATATTTTAGTATAATCACAATATTATATACATATTTTAATTATTGAAACATCAATATAATATTTAAACACAAACATTAAATTGGAGAACCAATAATTATTTTAATTGAAAAATACTGTGATGAACAAGTTGTGGATGAAATCCATGATAAATATTTATCAATGAATATTGATATCAAAACCAACTATGAACATGGTAAAATTATTACACCACTATGATCAGTAGAAGAAGGGAGAGATAGGAGAACCTAGTTCGAGAAAGAAAATCCAAGGATTTCTCACACAAACGAGATGTCTATAAGAGAAGTTACTCTCCAAAATCGCTAGAAGGAAAGGACTATATCTATAGATGAAGTGATGCAATGGAATGAAATGAAATTCATCCATACATGATGATTAAAATAGTTTTTCAAGTCATTAAAAATAATGTAAATTGGTTACACATTATGTAAATATTTATAGGGGTAAATGTTGAAAAACCGATCACCTTAGATTTCTTTTATAGAAACAACTGAAAAATTACATAATGAGTAATCCATTTAAACGACATGTAAGTGCTGGGAAGTTTGAAATATACTCAATTTTACATTTTAAAAGTCTGAATCCATTAAAATATTGTTAACATACCATGAACCAATGAACCAATGAACCCTTTTATACCTAGACACAATTAATTGAAACAAACATACATATCTAAACATTAATTTATCGTTTTTAACAATTCCTCCCTCTCTCTGAAGATAAATTAACCACCAAGAGAAAAAAAAATCAAAGAGGTAATACTTGTAACAATATGGATCATACATCATATATATCTATTTGATCAATCATTATTATTATCCAAGGAATCCATAAATGTGAAACACATAACATCAGTTTTTTATTTCTTAGTTTATCATACTGACGAGTGATGTTATTATTTCCAAATGGGATGGGGGTTAAAAGGTAGAAGTGATATTACAATAAAAAAGGTATAATTATATCTTAAATACATTAATAATCATTAAATACACTATATAATCCATCTTTTAGAGGTGGTAATGTTATATGTATAACATCGGCACACGATGCAGTGGTCTACCACACCCATGATCAACCCTTTCATTTCCCATTAGTTGGAAGAGGATATGTATATAATTTATTACATTCAAAAATAAAATATTGTTATATGGGAAAATTTTGATTTCTTATTTTATCATAATATAATAATATATGAAGGATTTTTAATCTGTATTTAAACAAAATGGAATATTTAAAAACATTACATCCTCTTCATACAACCTATTTATGATTAACCTAAATCCTTCCTTGATTGATATTATGATCACAAAAATGACACTTGGATTTCGGTAGGGATGTTAGTAATATAATTTCTATGTTATTGGGTAAATTAATGGTCATTGTGTTTGAAGAGTTGAGGATACGGGGTATGCTTTTATAAGTGGGAAAGAAGGAACAAAAGTAATATTTGAAAATAATAATGTGAAACCATTTTTCAACCAACTATAAGAAACCAGATAGACAATTATTGATACATATTGTAGAAAAAGACAATATATAGGCATAAAATTTCTTTCAAAATTTTTCTTGGTTATTTTACATGTTATCTTCTTAGTTTCACCCATCTGTAAACCCATTTTATCCTTAATGGCAATATTTTCAATTGTACATTTTTTATTATTTATTTTTAACAATAGTAATTTTAAAATAATTATATATTATAAATTATGAAGATACCAAATATTAAACCATTTTTTTTGAGTTCCATTCATATAAATAGAATATTTAAAATTTAAAAGTAATCCTTTGTATGTGATGTCAATACAATTTTATAGAATAAAATTATTAAATTTTTTAATAAAATTATATATAAATTATTATAAAATATATTAAAATGAACTAAATTTGAATAATATCTATATTATTTGAACTATTATTACTTTTAATCCAATTTTATTTTGAAATATTTTATTTTGAATAACCTCTAAGTTTAGTAAATATGGAGGATCAGGTATGTACTTTCTTCAAATGGATTCATGGAACACACCATTAACATGGGAAAGGTTCAGTGGAAGCAAAAATAGATATTATACTATCCCGATATGGTAAAAAAATTTAAAATTTACTAATACACCAAGGGATTAGTTCAAATTTATATAATAATAACAACTTCAATATTTTGTTTTTCATTAACCAAAATCTAATTCGTATATTTATCTATGAATTGAAGAAGAATATTTTATACCTGAAGCACTAACAGATCACATGATCCTTTGTAGAATGATTTATTTTCCCATATAAATCTATTTACCATCATAACAAAATGGTTATAAAAATTACCTAAGACACGTAATTCTTCTTTTTCAAAGTAATAAAATAATCTAAAAAATATCAACAAATTGTTAGCATAAAGATTTCCATAAATGATAAATCGTATGAAACAGAACATTTCAAAATTTAAAAAAATGTGTCATTAAAATAACCCAGAATAACATAACATTAACCCCAAAATCAAATTTGATAGATATTAATGGAAACACACTAATTAGGTGAAGATCATGGTCAAATATTCTCTAGAATCACAATAATATCCAAAATTACCAATAAAACTCAATAAAAATATACATTCATCCTTATCGCGTAAATAAAACACCAAATTTTTTAATTTATTAATTAAAATAAAAAATTGTGTAAACTCCATCAATGATATAAACTAAAATGTTTTTAACAAATCATTAATCTTATCATGACCCTTTCCCTAGGGGTTGTGTTGTGACTACCCCATGCCCGCCTTCCATATGCCTGGGGTTCACGACTAGAACCAAAGGTGTTAATCCCTAAAAATTGAAAGGAATCACCTTTATAACTTGAAAATGCACACAATATAGTAAAAGATATAATAAAAACACTAAGGAAAACTGTATAACAAAAGAGTGCTGAAAAGTAAAAGGTGCCAGAAATACAATCCCAACTGAAAAGTGCAATTATAACTAAAAAATGAAAAAATAGATGAAAGGTGAAAAGAAGATCTTAGATCATCCACCATGGATCCTACCTGAAGGGTAGGTATAGATAGCCTCCTCATCACTCCACATCTCCCAGTCTCCTCTGGGTACCGACTCATCGTGAGTCCACCTCTAGGCATCGTCCAATCCTAGTACAGTCAGCCTCGATTAGCGTAGTCCATCATCTGCATCAAACACAATGAGGTGCGGTTGTACCCTATTCTAGGGTTAGTATACTGATATTTATAAGTAAAACCTAGAACCTCATGTTCTCACAAAATCCAACATGGATAAACCACCAGGTATGAATTTAACAGATAATCCCACATAGTTATAATCCCATATATATACCTATTTTATTAAGTAATCAATCTCAATCATGAGGAAACCACAAAAGATAATGACTCGTCTAACATAGGTATTAAAATATTGTAGAGATATAGAGATGATTAGATGTATCCACTCAATCATCTATTCTTTCGAACACATAGAGGATCTAGGGACATAAATAATAACTGTCGAACCCACACCAGATCCAGGAACTGTAAATGAGGCTGTCGAACCAACATAAGATCCAGGAACAGTCGTCGATGATATCGAACACACATAGGATCCATGAATAGTCGTCAGTGCTGTCGAACCCACATATGATCCAGGAACAGTAGTCAGTGTTGTCTAAACCACATAGTATTCAAGAACAGTCGTCAGTGCACAGCCAGCTAGAGGGTTCATCACAAAACATGCATGATATTGGGAGGGTCTCCATATCAAGCCAAGTGTCGATATATAAACACCCATGACGTCCCAAGATGATGTATCCAAAATATCCATCTTACCATAAAAAACTCAACACGATAGACGGTGCATCAATCAGACATCCGGTCAGATGGTTATTGGCATTTCTATTCCGAGGGCATGGTTGGATTTACGTTCGATCCAACCTAGATGTAAACCAAATGTATCAAAACCTCGAGTGGGGTATACGATGAAAAAAATCTCATTCAACAGTTTTTCCCCATAGACGGTTTGTCAATTGGATGCTCGTATCTCTTGTTATGGGAAAAAGAGTGGAAATAGGTCAAACGGGCCCGGGTCTGACCCGACCCATGTCCGGACTGGGGTCTTACCAAGTCCGCTGGTCCAACCTGGTCCGCGAGTCTATATCGGTATATGGGGGAGACTCAACCCGCACTAGGTCTAGCCTGTGCTGTTTCCGGCCCAAGATGGGTCCGGCCCAATGGCCTGTTGTGTCCACCCTAGCCGCATTCAGGGGGAAGGACGTGCCCCCCCCTATTATCCCGAACGACATAGACGTTTGGGTGGGATCGAAAACCAGTTCCACATGGCTCTGGTCTGTGCCACGCAGGACCCAGTGAGGGGTCCCCCTTCTCCCGGCAGGCTGAGTGGCTCTTCACCTCCCACGGTGCATGTCGCGCCTCTTTTGGCTCCCGACGGCTTGGGCCGCCGATCATCCTCGCAGTCGGCTTTGCGACTAGCGCCGATGAACCATCGAGGCAAAGGGTTGTGGACCACTTTGGTTCCACTGTGTGGCACAGTTATTCGACGCCTTCCCTGGAAACCTAGAGGCTCGTACTGCAGGTCTTCTTCACGGGTCGGGGTTGCAACAGCCGCCGCTACACCGTTACGGCCCGTTGGCCACCGGATACTCCACCGGTGGTGCAGTTGCACCGCCGCCATCACATGGTGTCATTCATTGGTTCCAACCATCGATGAACTATTCGAGGGTCACTAGTCAATTTCTGGTGGCCCTATTTTCATTCTGGAAGAAGCCACACACTCTTCAGGATGTCACCTTCGATCCGCAATAAGTGTTGATGAGAGTCGTTCATTCCAATTTCATGCTAGGTTTAACGTCAAATTCAAAAAATAAGGAAGAGGGTTTGAGGCATGTTTTTTTGGCCCGCACCCTCTGTGTTATGGTTATAGCATGCGACATTGATTTTTAATCCATGGTGCAAAACGATGAACGATAAACAAAAAACTATTTGAACCCCTATCTTTGTTCATTGATCGTTGATGAAGTCACGGAATGGAAGACGTATATTCTTTATAGATGAACACATCCTACATCGAGGATGTTCCAAGGAAGTCAAAGGTGTGATTGAGGTTGACATTATTTGTCGGTGGAACATGTTCTTACCTGGGAGCATTCTCCAATGTTCTCCCCTCACACATGTTCCACCCATTGACAACAAAATAATTGATTATTCATATATATTATTTAATCGTTGGCACATAATTATAAAAGACTAAAAATAAATAATTGATGTTAAATTAATTAATGGAGTGGATTTGTCACCATGAATTGGGGAGCTCAAAGGGGTTTATCCCACTTAATGGGGAGTTCAAGAGGTTTCACCCTCGGGTAGTCCCCACCATATTAATCATGAAGATCAGGTGGGCCCCACCTCTATAACCTCTCATGGGAGGTTATGGTGTGTTGTTCCCCACCTATAACCTCATCATGGAGGTTTTAACCAACTAATAAAAATAATATTTACACAACCTAATTTTTATTCAATTCATTAAAATACTAAAAACAATAATTTATTTTTGACCATATGTCGTTGAAGTGAATGTATTATTAACTGAATACCACCTCTGCGAGTTCAACAGTGACCTCAAATTTCAATTCCAAGAAACCGTTCAAAAGTTATAAAAACATACTCATATTTTTAATGTACGTACCCGAACAAACATCAGAAATTGATTCCAGGCACATTGGGCCTCGGAATCACACACCATCAGTTTTCATGGACTCGTAAAATTCCCTTGTATTTAAGTAAAAAATATTTGCATAGAAATTCCAAGACATTAAATCTTCCCGACCTTAGGGCTTTATGTACCTATAAGCTACAACTCATACAAATGGAAAAAATGGGTTTATTGAGCACGCTTCTAAGCCTCCTGCTCCGATGTGATCTCCTGGAGGTTCATATGCTGCCAACGAATGCACACTAGATTTATCGACCATCCACAATGGACCCGCACAAATCGATCCTCAATATCTACTAGAACCACCATAAAATTCACCTTATCATCGTCATCCAGCTCTCCATGGTCGATGATATGATAAGGGTCGTGCACATTTATCCTTAATAGGGATACGTGGAAGACTTCCTGCTCCCGATGCAACTGAAGTGGAAGATATAATTGGTATGCCACCTCGCTAACTCTGCCGAGGACCTGAAAATGTACAATGAAATGTGGAGATAACTTGTCCTATTAGACAAATCTCTTTAAACCTAATCGGGGTGAGACCCATAGAAAGACGTGGCCACTATCCTTTAACTCCAATATTCTCCACCTCCTGTCAGCATACGACATCTGTCTACATTGTGCAGTCTTCATCTTCTCTTGGATGATCTGCACCATCTTCGTGGTAGCCCATAACAACTTTGGGCTCACCAGTGCTGACTCCCCTTGGTTAGTCTAGTACAAGGGTGTACTGTAAGGTCACCGGTAAAACACCTCACAAGGTGTCATACATATGGTGGAGTGATATCTATTGTTGTATGAAAACTCCAACAAAGGTAATTTATCCTCCCAACTACGAAAAAAGTCGATGTCACAAGCACACATCATGTCCTTGAGGGTCTGAATGGTCCGCTCGTTCTGGCCATCAGTCTGAGGATGGAAGGCGGTGCTCAAATTAAGTTGCATCTTGAAAGCCTCATGCATCCCCTTCCATAGTTTGGAAGTAAATCATGTGTCACGATCAGAGACAATATAAGAAGGTACTCCATGTGGCCGCACAATATTTTGTATGTAAAGGCATCCCATTCCCTCTACTGATACCTACTCACTGATCAGTTGGAAGTGGGCCGACATGGTGAGTTGGTCAACGATCACCCAAATCAATTGAGTACCCCTGGAAGTATATGGAAGTCCTTTCATAAAGTCCATGGATATCACATCCCACTACCACTATGGATCCTATAGAGGCTGATCCTTGCCTACTGGTACATGATGCTCTGCCTTCACTTGTTGAAAAGTGAGGCATCGAGAGACAAACTCTTCTACTTCCTTCGTCATACTTGGCCAATTGTGTTGATGTCGATGGTCCTGGTACATATTTGCCACTCTTGGATTTACCGATAGAGGGGATGTGTGAAAATACCTCAACACTTCCTCATGAAGTGACACCGGTAACATAATACGTCATACGAAGAGAATGAAATGATCTACACCATAAAGAAAATCCATTAGGTTCCTTCCTTGTGGATATCTAATCACATCACTTCTCTTAGTCAGTGTCTCCATGATGCACCTCCCTTACTCACTGAAGAAGTGGAAGAGTGACTTAATGAGACTGAAGGAATTCTTATCCATCTCAGTCATATAAGTATATTTGTAAAGTAGGAAGTTACTCTGTCACCTTTCCTAGAAACTGTATACAAGATCTTCTAGAGAGTTAATCACCAGCAATGTTCCCTTTCCCATGAGTGTAGACTTTTTCAATGTCATAGTCATATATGAAATCATGCCAACACCGTTGTCTTAGGTTCAGGTCTTTCTGAGAGAAGATATACTAGAGACTCTTCTGGTATGAGTAGACTGTGAAATGCTCCCCCATTAGATAGTATCGCCACATTTTCAAGGCGAAAACCACTACTGCTAAATCTAGGTCATGGATGGCATAGTTCTCTTCATGATGTCTCAACTGATGAGAACCATATGCAATCACATCTATCAAATGCATTAACACACATCTGAGTCTGGTCCATGATGTGTCGTAGTAAACTACGTACCCAATGCCTTCTTTTGGAAGCCTCAAGATGGGGGAATTAATCAGCCTCTAACACAGCTCTTGAATGCTCTGCTGACATCTCTCCAACCACAAGAAGGGTTTCCCCATTATTGTGAACGTAGATAGTGGTGCTGTAACTCTGGATAAGTCTGATACGAACCTCCGGTAGTATCCAGCCAAAGCTATGAAACATCGTACCTCCGTCACACTCTTGGGTGGCTTCCAAGAAAGTAATGCCTCAATCATCATTGAATCCACTGCAACACCAACCTCTAAGATTGCATGACCCAAAAAGTGAACCTCTCAGATCAAGAAATAGCACTTAGAGATCTTACCATAGACATGGTTCTCTAGGAGTGTGTCTAGTAATACCCGCAAATGGTGGGCATGCTCTTCCTCATTAGTCGAGTAGATCAGAATGTCATCGATGAAGACTACAAGAAAGAGATCGAGGTAAGGATGTAAAATCTTTTTCACGAGTCCAATGAACACTTATGGAGCATTGGTTACACCTAATGGAATAACCAAGAACTCATAGTGGATGTATCGACATATGAAGGCCATATTATGCACATCCTTGTCCCAATATCAGAGCAGGTGATAGCCTGATCTAAGGACTATCTTCGAGAACCACCGTTCTCCCTTTAGCAGATCAATGTGGTCATCGATTCTTGGCAGTAGGTACTTGTTCTTCATGGTAACCTGGTTCAGGTGACGGTAGTCGACACAAAGCCTCAAGCTCCCATCCACCTTCTTGGAGAATATAATTGGGGCTGACCTGGCAAAAACACTGGGTCAGATGAATCCCTTCCCATGAAATTCCTCCAGCTGTACCCACAGCTCACGAAGCTCAGTGATAGCCATACAATATGCTGGTGCAGATATCGGTGTCATCCTAAGGTACATGTCGATGTAAAATTCCACCACACTGTGAGGAGGTAGTCCTAGAACATCATCTGGAAAAAATCTGCATACTAGTCCACCGCTACAGAATTTCTCGGACTCTCCACATAAACTGCTTCAAGGGTAAGGCATGTCAACTGATGAGTGATCGCCTACACCCTCCATCGAGCAATTTTTTCCTGTTCTTCAAAGGTTCCCTTCTCTCCGGTGAAGTTACACCTGGTCCTATCCATGCAGACACACCGCACGTTGTGCCTAAAACAGTCAATCTGACCATGGACAGTAGATTACCAGTCTATTCTCAAGATGACATTGTAAGGGCACGATGCCACTATGGGGACATCCCAGCTGAAGAACATTTCTCTGAGAGTAATCTCACACATTCATCACCAGTACGTAATTGTCGAGTATGCTCCCATAAGAGTCTATATCAATAAGAATCGCGAAAATGGCTCTGTCGGAATCTCCGAGCTCCTAAGGAGGGGAATTGGAAAATAAAGAGTGATTGGAACCTATGTCTATAAGAATTGCAACTAAGGTGGAGTAGACACATACAATACCTCAAATAATCTCCGGTGTACCTTGATCGTAAGCCTCAGCTGCCTGGAGGTGAACTATCATCAGTCCACCTGCTCCATATGGTCGCGGTGGACCTCTTGGTGGTGGTGGTGGTAACACCTCGTAATTTCATCCACCGCCAGCTGTACAACTAGCTCCTCTGACACGTCCACTGCTTTATTGTGGATCGGCTCTATTGAACCTCTTCCATTTCCTAGGTGGTTCTTCAACTGTCTAATGATCATCCGAATGGTGGGTTGGATAGTCACGAGCCATGGGACCATTCCCACCACATGTGAAACACTTCATGTTCCTCGAATGACTGGCTCTGTCTCGTGTTCCAATCATAACCAAACCCATTTATTAAGGTTGTCCTACAGATGGTATAGTCCCCTTGGACTTCTGAAAAATATATAATCTTCCTACTGCAGAAGACTACATTATGTGACGCCTTTTGGTTGGTCCTGCAACTATTGACTACTCAGCAAGGAAACTCTCCACTAAAAGGGCTCTCTCCAACACCCCTTCCAGCATTGAGATGCTAAGGAAGATCATCAATGTCTGTATCTCTTGCCTGAGCCCCTGCTCGAAGGTCTAGTCCATAATGAATGGATCCCGTACCATATTTTTGGAGAAGCATGATATTTCTGTGAACCTCACTGAGTACTGATCTACTGTAATGCTAACCTACTGTAGATGTAGTAGCTCTTATATTTGAACCGAATGTAGGGTGTCTGGGAAAACATCCTCCGAAAATAGGATCCAAAATCTAACGAAAAAAGTGTCCCCTCTTTATTCACCTGTAGCATCAGGGTCCACCATCTGCCATTTGCTTCTTGAAGGAGACTCACGACATGGATCATCATAAGGTCGGATGGTGTCCCTACTAGTCTGAAAACTCTCACCACAGCCTCTAGCCAATCCTCAACTTCCTACGGGTCTATCTCACCCATGTACCTAGGTGGCCTATGGTGCTGGAACTCATGCAAAGCACTCAGGTGGTGAGCACTCTGTACTGCTGGGGCTGGTTGAATCAGTGGCCCAACGGGTAGTGGTATTTCTGGAGCCTCTACTGTATAGTGCCCCGCACCAAGGCCTCATTGTTGGGTGGGATATCATCTCATAAAAATCCTAGAACCCTGGGTGGATTTCTACATGGTACCATTCGGAAAAGAAATAGGCAGGCCACGGTCAATAATTTAAAACTGTTGAGCTGACTAAAAAGATATCACAAAGAAGACTCTTCAAAAAACACTTGCAATTATTGTTTTCGGGCACTGAGTCAGAAATAAGAAGTTACCATCCCAGTGTATGGATACGTCATCCACCGCACCAACACTAGACTCCCTAAACTGAAAACCACACCCACTATACGTAACACTATTGCATCACAGAAAATATCAGAGTCCTATGTGTTGTGGTAGAACTGACTCCTCTAATACCAATGTGTCATGAACCATCCCCCAGGGCCCATGCCATGACTACCGCAAGCCATCCCTCCATAGGATAGGGGTTGGCGACTATGACCAATATTGTAAATCAGCAAAACTAGGAAGTCACTTCCTTCATAACCTGAAAATGCAGACAACCCAGTAAAAGCAAGAAGAAAAAAACTAAGTAAATATTTATATCAATAGGGTGCTGAAAAGTAAGTGGAGGCGGAAATACAAGACCAACAAAAAATTACATGTACAACTAAAAAAAGGAAAAAATAGTTAAAAGGGGAAATGCATCTCCTCGATCATCCAACACAGATCCAACCTTAAGGGTACATAATGATAGACTCCTCATCACTCCATGTCTATCAGTCTCTTTCGTGTATCGACTCATTGTGAGTTATACCTTTGGGCATCGTTCAGTCCTAGTACACTCATCCATGATCAGTGATATCCATCATACGAATCCAACACAATGAGGTGTGAGGATATCCCATGTAGGGTTGTGTATAATGATACTCTGTAGGGTTCCCGAGACCCTCAAGGTCTCACAAAATCCAACAAAGATAAATTAGAAGGTATGAAATTAACAGATAATACCACATAGGTAAATCCCCATACATATACCTATGTTATCATGTAATCCATATAAATAATGGGGAAACAAAAAAATTACTGACTCAGCTCACACAAGTATACAACTTATGTAGAGTGATAGACATGATCAGATGTAGCCACCGAATATTTTATTCTATCAAACCCACACAGTATCCAGGAATAGTAAATGGAGTTGTCCAACCCACATAGGTTCTAGGGTTAGTCATAGAAGATGTCGAACCCACAAAGGACCTTGGAACAGTCTTTAGTGATGTCGAAGCCACATAGGATCTTGGAAAAGTCATCAGTTATGTCGAACCCACACAGGATCTAGGAATAGTCATCAGTGCATAGCCAGCCACAAGGTTCTACACAAAGAATTCTTGATTTAGGGAGGGTCCACTCCTCAAGAAAAGTGTAGATACATAAAATGGCATGATGCCCCAAGTTGATGTATCTAAAATATATCTCTTTCCATAAGAAACTCAATGAGACAGACGGTGCGTCAATCACACATCCGGTCTGAGAGTTATTTGAATTTTTGTTCTGAGGTCCCGGTTGGATTTATGTTCGATCCAAACTGGCCATACACCAACTATGTCCAAACCTCTAGTGGGGTATACCAAAAGAACATTCTCCTTCCAAGGTTTCCTTCACCGTAGAAGGTTCATCAATTGGATGCATGTATCTCATGTTACTGGAGAATGAGTGGAAACATGTCAAACGGGCTAGGGTTCAGTCCAACACTATGGGACCAACGCTGCCTGACCCAGGTATGGACTGGGGTCCGATCCAGTGTGCTGGTCTAACCCGGTCTGCGGGGGATTCCCATCCCATAAGGGTGGCCCGACCCGTGGGGACCGACCTAGATGTGTCTTGGATGGGAGGTCGCGCCCCTGGTATCTTGAACGACTATGCCATTCGGGTGGGATCCAAAACTGGCTCGACATGGCTACCATCCATATCACGCAGGACCCAGCGAGGGGTCCTACTCCTTTTGGATGGATGAGTGGCCAGACATCTCTTGCGACGCATGCCATGTCCCCTCCAGCGACCCAACGGCTTGGGATGCCAGTCTTCCTCATGGTCGGCCTTCCCCCGGCCACCGCCGCTCGTCCGCAGCCATGGGCCATGACCCCCTTTGGTTGCATAGAGAAGTGTAGTTGCACCGCGGTTTCCACGAAAACCCGGCAGTTCGAGCCACCAGTCTTCTTCATAGCCGGGCATGCGCCGGCCACTGCTGCACCGCTACGGCCCATCGGCCTTGGGTTACTCCTCCGGTGATGTAGTTGGGCCGCCACCGTCACGTGGTTCCATTAGTCTCTTCCAACCACCATAGATTTTTTTTGGGTCACCAGTCAAGTTCTGATGGCCCGATTCTTGTTGTGGAAGAAGCCACTCACTCTTCGGGATGTCACCGTTGATTTGAAATCAGTGATGATGAGAGTCAATCATTCTGATCTCATTCCTCATTTAACGATAAATTCCATAAAAAAGGCGGAGGGGTCGGCCCGTGTTTGTTCATCACTGACCATCCACATTAGGGTGATAGCATGCACCTTAGATTTATAATCTATGATGAAAAATGAAGAATGATAAACAAAACAATGTTTGAACCCCTATCATTGTTTGTTGATCATTGATGAAGAAACAGAAAGGCGGACATTGATTCATTGTAGACAAACACATCATACATCGAGGAGGTTCTGAGGAAGGAAGTTTAATTCTAGATCAAGGTCGACGTTCTTTTTCAGTTTGAGCATTCATTGTTGGTTGATCACTTTCATCGATGGGATCCTTCTTCCACGTTATCCCCACTCCAAAGTTCCACCCCAGAACAAATTACAACAAAATAATAGATTATTAGTATTTATTATTTATTCTTTGGTACATAATTCTAAAAGACTAAAATTAATTAATTGATGCTCAATTAATTAATAGAGTGTATTTGGAACCAAAAAGTGGGGATGTCCAAGGGGTTTCTCCTGACATAATGGAGAGTTCAAGAGGTTTGAACCTCAGGTGGTCCCAACAATATTAGACAAGAAGATCTGCTGGTCCCCACCTCACATCCTCTCATGGGAGGTTAAGGTGTGGTGGTCCCCACCTCCAACATCCACATGGAGGTATTAACAAACTAATAAAAATAATGTTTAAATGACTTTATTTTAATCTAATTAATTTAAAACCTACAAACTATCTTCTATTTATTACCATATGCCGTCAAGGTGAAAGTCTTCTTAAGCGAATAATGGTGCTGCTAGTTCAACAATGCCCTCAGATTTCAATTTCGAGCACCAGTTCAAAAGTTAAAAAAAACTCACTCATACGTTTACTTAATGTACCATAACAAATTTTAGATGTTGATTCTGGACACACCAGGCCCCGGAATCACACACAGTCAGTTTTCACAGATGGGTACAATTCCCATGTATTCATGAAAAAAATTCAATAGTAATTCTAAGGCTATAAAAATCTTTTCTATGGTATGAAATACTATCCAATTTACTTTATCTATAAAAATATTATCTTTATCCAAACTAAACACTATTTTATTAATGTCAAATACATCTTAAATATTATCTTCCCATAATCCTTCATTTTTTCATTAAATATCACATTTTTATTAAATTAATGTTATATGACTATATTAATACTGAACATATTCATGAAAATAATAATCCAAAAAATTATACCAAAACATCCATCATATTTCATGATAAATATAACATATTTCAAGAATTCCCAAAAATGCATCAATCATTTAACTTCGTTTTTAATCCATAAAATTTTTTCGATCATATTTTTCCATAAAACACATTCCTATAAAATGATATATGGATCCATTAAAAATATCCATTTCAATTTAATCATTATTCTCATGTTTAATAGAAAAATTACTTTTAGATTAACCCATAAATTTTATATCTCATTCATTGTCTCCTCATAATTACAATAATAGACATTACTAATACCACCTTATTGATTATATTCTATATATTTCCCCCAATGAAATTGATTTTTACAATACAAAAACATTCCACAGTTATTTAATTCAACCATTTAAAATAGCTTAGGAAAACCAATATTCTAATCGACTATTTCAAAATAACATTTAATTTTCCTCGGAAATTAAATGAATTGTGTTGTTCTTTTCCTAACTCAATAAATATTCTCACCCATTTGACACATTACCATGTTTTCTTCTTCCAAAATTCTAAACATAGTGGAATCTATGTCATATTTCCTCTATTGTCTCCACCACCAAATCAATGGGAAAACTATATATTTCTCTTCTTGGTTTATTATGATCGTTAGTTTATTTGAATGTTTTTAATTTTATAGCATAATAACTCACAAGATATATTTATAATATCTGTCATTCTAGTCATCACCCCATTTTGTTTCCCAAAAATAGTTTCAATATTATCCTAATTCAACATGGTCCATACAATTAACTAAAATCAAAATACATATTGTGAGAAACAATAATAATAGTAAAAACACACATAATAATTAAAAATAACTTATTGGATGTATAAACCATGATACATTTTTATATATTACACCTTATTCTTATCCTAGTTTATTATTCAAATCCTTTATGATTGTTTAAAATATGTATGGGAATTTCCATTGAATATTTCTAAGGAGTCTCAAACGTTTTGTTTATTAAATCCAATTTAATGTGATAATTAATGCTCATGTGAATCCTAATGTTCCATTTTACAGTTATTACCCATAGGTATATATGTTATAGAAAAACATTGACAAATATTATCTAGAAAGGGTTGTAATTTCTTGGTATTTTTTCTCCCTATCATTAACCAATTTCCTTTCATTTTTCATAAATAGATAATTTTCCTGAGGCATTCCAAAGAAAAATCAACTGGGATGTTACTAATTTTTTTATCATCCTAGATTCTAATGGTTAGCCAAAACATTCTCATATAAAAATTATACAGATACAAACTTATCATATATAGATATTAAATCATAAGATATGAATATTCATTATATAGAAAAAATATCCATGATCAAATAGCTTTGGGATAATTCCTTTAGAAAAATAGAATCATAAAGAACTGGTCCACAAGTTATCTATATAATCTCCAATAATTTTATTCATTTTAAGAGAATTTATATAAAATATCATTCATAATACCTTCCATCATTACCTACGTAAATGAAATATAATAAAGTGTGATATTAGCTGCTACATATGGGTTAACAATAGGGATATTTATATATTATGGGTCTTAATTTATGAGAAAATGAGAATAAAATTTTAAAACGGTTCTATGTTTATCATATATAGAAAATTTGATTGAAGAAATAAATCTTAATATCTCTTAATAAGAGATTCATATTATAATAAATGAGTATAGGCCATGATAGAATAACATTTTTATAAGACATATAATTTTTGAAAATAAATAAGCATAGAAAACCTTACGCCATTGATATCCACCAAGTCATTCATAACATGTTAGTTTTGGGCCAAACACCTGTTTACCAACTTTTAGATTTGGATAACAACTTTTGTACACTATATTGATCTTTGGAAAACCCCTCATGTTCCCTATGAGCTCATAAAACATTAATCATTACACAATTCAACATAATAATATATACATCCAACATGTCAAATTCTCTATTCATTTTTTTCCACATGAACATAAAATAATCATAATATCAAAACTAATATAATGAAATGTGTTTCAAATAACATTCATCCTATTAGAACCTATGAAAATAAATTGGTTTCATAAAAATATAATATTATCATTACTCATGGTAATGAAATGTGTTTCATAAATATTTTTTAGACTTGATCATAATCCATATAGAAAAATATTATGAATATTATCATTGGATAATATCCATCGTAAATCAAAATTAACGTCAAATTAATTCATCTTAGATGAAAAATAATTTTAAAACATCACCTGGAACATTTCATAATGAAAATATAAACAATTTCAAAATTATTTGTTAAAAAATAATTTTTTTTTCATATCTTCTTATTTATAAAAAATATAGACACTAATAAAGGAAGCTGTAAAAATAATTTAATCCATTTCATGAAGATAATATCATTTACAAATTGAAATAATATACTTAAAAAATAAAATATTTTCAAAATACTTGATGTTTATAATATAAATTGAATCATATAGATAAATAATTAAAATATTTATTGTTATTAATAGTGGTAAATTATAATCAAGACAAAAAATGTAAAAAAAGACACCTTTAACATTTTTCGAAAATAAAAAATTCACCTTTTGAAAAATAGCATGCAGATTCTTTTTGAAAAACATTGTAAATATAAAAACACGGGTACAAATTTATTTAATAAATCCATTAAATAAAATTAAAAAAACATTTTTATAAAACAAGGATATGGATGAAATGGTTGTTTTCCATTAGTGTGAGAAAGAAATTCTATTTTCCAAAAACCATTATTTTGGTCTCAAGAGTACATAAATTGATGAAAATAGAAAGATTAAATTTATTTTAATGATATATATAGAGTAAAATAGCATTCATGAACTTTTATAGAAAATTTTAATATAATTTGACCACTAAATACATAATCAAAAAATCATGATAAACAATGAGATAAAAACATCAAACCATTACCACATTGGTATACTTTGAATTTCCATTTAAATTATAGAATAAAATAAAATGAAAATTTTAATATCATTGAAATAGGGATATTGATGGTATATTATATCCATGGGACCATATATACTCTTTATAGAAGAATATGGGTTTATAACATTTCCTATGCCTTAAGGAATGAAATATGAGAGAGAAAATATATAACATTAATTCTCAAATTTTTTAATACATGTTCACACAGCTTTTATAATAAAAATATTTTTATCATAATTTTTTTATACATAATTATATATATATATATATATATATATATATATTACAATATTGTATTTAACTAGGATCATTTATTAACCATTTATTGACAATTCGATGATAAAAATCCCATTTTAGGTAATAACTTCATTGTTTTTTATATATGTTAGTTTTTGTGAATTTTGGTACTATTACG
This sequence comes from Viscum album, assembly GCA_963277665.1. NCBI lineage: Eukaryota > Viridiplantae > Streptophyta > Magnoliopsida > Santalales > Viscaceae > Viscum > Viscum album. The sequence goes on from OY728130.1 coordinate 806,827,334, forward strand.
TTGATAAGGGAACTATAATATTTTGAATTTTAACATTGATATAAATATCATATATATGATTTATATATTTATTAATATTAATCCATAAATTTGGAGGTAGATAATGAAATACAATTTTCATAGAGACTATAGGTCGTACGTACATGTGATCATTATATCTATATTATTAATAAATAGAAATATAGGAATGTAAATAAAAAATTAATGTTATAAATCGATTATTATATCATATATATCACATATATTCATTTTATTTATCTGTATTAACATCTATAATTATAGTTATTAGAAAAAACAATTCATCACATCAATTCATGGGTTGGTAAGCTAGCTTACACCTGAACAAAGTTATCATATCCCCTACATAATGGCGATTAATAATTTATATATGATATAATAATTACGGATTATAAATTGTTACAAAATTATAATTTATATTCATTTAATTTTCCCTTACTTTCATTCATGTAAGTCATAACTGAGAAACACATTACAATGGTCCATGAGGTGATAGATAGTCGTACACATGCATGAGGATATTTAATTCCAATATATTGGTAGGCAATAAGTTTTATTTGGTGTTATATTTTTTAGGAAGAAAAATATAATAAATATATATTATAAAAATTAAATCCATAATTATAATCATCTATGAGTGCTGGGGATGGATAACATATAACAACTGCTCTAGAGGCGGTCGTCTACTATGCTCAAGATCAATCGTTTTTTCTAATTTAATGGAAGGACGATGGTTGTATGTTATTAAATTAACATAATAACATATCAATATATGGTAGATACTGTTTTTTAATATAACACATGAATTTAATTATATTTTAATGAGTTTGAAGAATTAAAAAAATAAACTTGGTATAAAACATTTCCCCTTTTTTGGAAAACATATTTTTGTTTAACCTATAGCCTTCCAAGAATGGATTTATGATATACACATGGACTCTAGGATGTGGGTAGGTTGTTAAGCATGATATTTGGTATTGTGATGTCTTGAAAAAGGACATAAAATATGTGAATATGAGAAGACATTGAGATTCTGTATATAAGTGGGAGAGAGTATACACTTGGAAGTTCATAATTATATAAAGTGTCTAAAACGTTTTTGACATGAAAAAACCTATATAATGTTATTTTAATTAAATATACATGTTATAAAATCTATATATGGTAATCCAATGGTTTTTTTATTTTTATTTGTTAATTTAGAAATTATTTTTTATTTTACCCCTGGTTATCTTATTTTGAACTCAAATTTGGATAATTTACCATTAATATTTTTACTACTAATTTTCAAAAAAGGATTATGTTTACATGTTATATTTTATAAGTAGTAATATATTTTTTTATTAATCCTAATATTATAAGTGAAATTTTTTTGATTTAACATAAAACCCTCAAACATGACAATAATCATCTTTTCAAAAGTCAAAATAATGAAAATTGTAAAATGTTTTCATATAAAAATTAAATATTAAATTGAATAAAATGACAAATATTGGTTTTATAAAAATATAATATATCAAATTTAATATTTAAAACCATTTTGAAATAAAATTTAACCTTATAATTTCATTATATTAAATGAATCTATTAATTAAAATGAATTATTTTTAATATTAAATGAAAAGTTGATAATTTTATAAAAATATAAAATATCTTCACAATATTATATTGATATGTAAATTTCAAGAATTTTTTTTAATCAAATATAATTAATAAATATGGTAATTTTTTTAAATAAAATATGTGTGAAAATAAAAGAAAAATACTTATTAGAAAAATTAAGTTTTTAATCACCAAATTGGATTTATTCTAATCCCACAACTAGAAAAAACAAAATCTGAATAACAAAATATATCATTATAATATAGATTAATATCATTAAAATAATTCAACATAATTATTTATTCATTTTTTCAATAAAAAATGAGTCTATAGGTGGAAAATATATTTTATCAAAAAAAAAATTTCTTTATTTTGAAATGGTAATAATTTTAATTTTTTATAAATTTTTAACGAATGAATTAATATTCTATATTTTTTAGAAAATTATATTTAAAAAAATAATGATATTCATACTTTACATCCTAATTTCATGGATATAACTATAATATTAAATAAAAAATTTTAGAATTTCACACTATATTTAATCTTGTGAAACATGTAAAGAAATATAAACTCAGTATTGGGTTTAATAAATGTTTTTATAAAATTAAATTTATTTAATATAAATTTTTAATAATATCTCTTTTTGTAAAAATTCACATTTTTAGTGTAAATGTAAAATACCTTCGGTATTTATAGGGAATATCTATTTCTATTGTTAAAAAAGATACAAAACAAGTTAAATATGCTAACCCCACCAAAAATATGATGATGTACTTCATAAAATATTGATAATTTGATTAGAGAATATGAAAGTTATTAAATCATTGGTGGCACCACAATTCGTTTCAATGATAGTTCAACATAAATTTTGGTTAAATGCAATTAATGGATAATTAGAAGAAATTTATAAAAAAATAATATTGAGTTCACATTCCATGTTTATTATGAGAGAATGCTTTAAAAAAAAATTGTGTTTAAAAATAAATTTAATACCCATGTAAATATTTAAATAATTATATCACATATAGTTTCTAAAAACTACTCGTATGTGGATTTTGTTAAATTTCAATAAATATTTTCACATATTTTTTGAAGTGAAACTGTTATCTTCTTATTTATTAGTGTGATGCATACATATAATGATGTCTATAAGATAGATGCTAATCAATCTTTCAAAAATAGAGAAAATTAATAAGAAATTAAAATTGATCAACATAGTAAGTTTATGCAGAATAAATATTAAACACAAATTTTTCCATTTAATAAATCATTATACATTTTGAAACAGTCCACTATATTATGGTACTCAATTAATGAGAGTTTCATAAAGAAGATGAACATTTATAATGGAAAATATGAACGAAATATATATGTGAAAGATATGAGAAATTTCACCCAAATATTAATTATCTATGTTGATGAAATAATTCCAGTTAGAGGGAATAATAATATTGTGAATAATTATATGATAAAATAAGGATAACATTGAGATTTCAATTCATGGTGAGTTAAAATTCTATTGGGATTACAAGTTCAAAAAATGTTAGATACATCATTATATATGAAAAAAAGCATTCCAATAAGTTTATATCAATTTTAGATAGGGAATTTTAAAAATCAGTTTCCAAAAATGACTTTTTTTGTCTAATTTGGAGTAAATATGAATCTTGGTAAAAAAATTTAATACAATACATTTCTATAATTTTATTAGACTCTAAATTTATCTTAAATCTTCAATACCATAAATTGAATATGTATTTACTTTTTATACAAGATATCTAAGTGATCCAAAAGATTCAAATATTTTCAATGTAATAAAATACTTATTTTTGTTAATGGAACATCAAATTAAATAATTATTTATATTATAATTTGATGAAATTTATCTAGTATACGAATGGTGATTATGGAATATATTATAATAATGTAAAATATAAATTGCAAGAATTTTTGTAATGCCTTGATATATATGATATATTAATAAATTTGATTAATTTTATATATTTTTACTTTTTTAATATAAATTGGATTGACGCAATTTTTATTATATATATTTATAAATATATTATTTTATATGAATGAAATCTATTTTTAGTGAATTTTTTAAATTCTTTAAATATACATTTATACAGAAATAATAGTTTTTTTTATTTTTTGATGAAATATGTTAATTAATTTCATCCATTCATGTAAAATATATTTGAAAACATTAAATCCAATTTTTTGAAATAATCATTAAAAAAATCTTATAGTATTTTTGGATAAGTTTCTGAAAATATTTATTCTTTGATGAATAGTTAAAATACTTCTTTTTGGAGAAAACTCTCTCATCAGTTCAAGAATATAAAATGTTTAATTTTTTAAAAAAAAATTAAACATAATATATTTTATTTTTGTAATTAATTATCCAATTAATGTTATTTTAATTTATTTTATGCTTTTATCAGTTTAATACTTTACATATTACAAAAAAAAATTCTGTGAAAACTACTTTTCATCATATTTTATATATTTTTTCTAAATGTTAATTATTTCAATAATATTAATTTAATATGTAAATAAATATTCTATATTTTAAATTATTAGGTTGATGTTTTTTAAATAGGTCCCCTTCATTTTTTCTCAATATGAATTGTAGCCACCATAAATAACTATCACCTCAATATGGGTAAAATGTGTATAATAAGGTTAAAATCAAGAGATAACGACCAAATGTCTACAAAAGTATTTCCATTATACAACATTTTTAGATATATTTAACTACATGAATACCAGATTCTATTATATTTTATTTGGAACCATTTTCGTTCGATACCTTCATTTTTATTATTTTATCTAAAAAATTTACAAAATGTCACTCACGTGACTTTAATTTCACTAGAAAATTTACATATTGATTAGAAGATGATATGTTCAATTATAAAAGTTTATATAAAATATTAAATAAATTTTATCAAAATTTAATTTATTATTTATTTTTGTGTTGTAGAATAAGTACCTTAGTTTATTACAAAACACTGACATGGTACAAGTGAAAGACCTATAATAATCATGTAAAATATTTTTAAAAATAAAAAAATAATATTTTAGGGGCGAATTTTAATTCCCAAATAATTCAATATTTGTCATACAAAATTTAGATTGTTTTCAATGATTATATTCTAATATCATAACTATCTTCATATCTTTAATGTAAAATTTATTGAAAACATCCAAAGTGACATTAATTATTGTTTATGAAAATTAAACATTAATAATTTATTATAAAAAACTTTAAAGGATGAAATTATAATTATAAATGATTTTAAATATCAACCATTTTTTTAATTGAAAATTGTTACCCTAAAAGAATAATTATTAACCTTGATATTGGAAAATATGTTACCATTGTTAAGCTTAAAATTGGTTGATGAAAGGTTCAATGTCAAAATTAAGGATTAAAATAATTTTAAAATATATATAATTTTAATTATATAATGATATTAAATATATAATATCTTTTTATGGAAATTCATGGACAATTGTAAGAAATATAATTCATAAATACAGAAATTATATTAAAAACTATTATTTTCATCAAATTGTGTTATTTCCCTCCCCTAAAAAAGGGCACAACATTTAAATTTTAGTTACACATATTTATAAAAAGTTGACAACCCTAACATAACCATTTATATTCTAAAATCCACTCAACATGAATTAAAGATATTCATAAATGACCATTTCATGTGTCCTTTGGAATCGATCAAATGGGGGTCTACCGAAGAAGAGGAAATCATATTATATTTCCTCATAGTAATTATTTATTCTTATATAAACACTAGATTATTATTATTAATAAAAAATGAAAAACATAAGTTTCCAAAATATATATATTTATACATATATATGTCATTATGATTATTAATTCATTATTTTTGACATGTTATTCCATCAAATGGGAAGATAAAACATATTTCGTCCAGATGTTTAAACCACCACCTCTATGATGTTTTAAAATTCATTTTCCATCACCATATTCCATGGATTATTATTATTATTTATGTAATATTTATATATTATAATTATTATATAAATATTATTCTATAAATATAATATGATATCTATATTCTTGCCAGCTCATTTTTCATGAAATGGTAATGTCAAATATATGTATGTGTACGCTACCTCCTCTACAAAGCGATGTGACTTGTTCATTAATTTCTACCTTATATGGAAGGAATAAAAATATAAGTAAATAATATAAATTATATATATGATAAAATATTGATAATTAAAGGCTGGATTATTATTTAAATATCATTCATTTAATGCATTAAAAATTGAAAATATTATCCATGTGTTTGTATGGATGAAACTTTTCTATGAACGTTGAATGTAATTTCTCAGTCTCTAAATTTTATATATTACTATATATTTACTGAATAAATATTCAATTTATATCATTAAAAAATTATTGAGATTATGGAACCGTTATTAATGCACATGGACAAGGACATTCAATACCAATTATACATGATAAACAATATAGGTATCCCCTATAACATTGATTGATATTAAAATAATTATTAAAAAATAGATCAAAATATTTTATAGGAAAATCATATATTTTATCAAATACATATATATTAGTTTTTATTTAAATTTATAAAAGAAATTTCTTATGTCGGAGGTTTGAATGCATGTGATGAAAGAAGAGTGTTGAGGTATGCAATTTATGTCTGAATCACATTTTAATTTGGATTTTTTTGAGTTTATTACAATTAAAAAAGTAATATTAACCATATAGTATAAATAAATTTCATTTTCGTTTCATATCTATAATAATTTAAATGTTATATAATAATATAATTATCCTCACCTTGTTACTTAAATGAAATAGAAAATTTTCACTAAGAAAAAGAGTCATTATTTACTCTTTTGTTTGGAATAATTTTCATTAATTTCTATATCTTTTATATAAGTTTTTAATAATGTTTTTATGTTATATATGATTCAATGATTTCATTTTTACCCATATTTTGATTTTTATTAATATGTTTCAAATGATACATTTTCATAATTTCCGAATGTGAATGTTTTGATCTTTACAAAACATTTGAATAGATATTGTGTTTTAACATTGCCAAAATGAATTAAATTTCTCGGCATAATTACTAATTAATTATTTTAAGAATAACTTAATTATCTATGGTTCATTTCAAGTAAAATATTTCTATAATTTCTCAGAAATATTATATTTTTAACTAAATTGTTTCTTAATTAATAGTTTATTTTCCACAAGATATGTTCCAATATATATTTTAAATTAATATAAATTTTCCTGATATCCATTGATATTAATTATATTTCACCAGGGATAAGATTCTACGAATCAATCCATATTCATTCTATTTATTTGTTATGATTATTATGATAAAATGTTTATGAAACATATTTTTAATACACATGTGTGGATATAATGATAAGTGGAATATTTTATGATATTTTTGTAGAAAAATATATTGTTTTAATTATATGATGGGTTGGCCTATAATTATATATCCCCGCAATTAATTGGATAATGCTCTGTATCCAATGATATAACTATGGAAAACGAGTTGATGTGATTGATATTATATAGAAATAGTTAATGATAAATGATCCTAGTTGTGGAATATATATATATATATATATTGTTGCATGATACACTATGGGAAACATATCATTTTGTCTGTTCAATTATTATTGGGTGAAATGTGTTGATCCCTTCAATAACACAATTTAATGTTCCTCGTAGTAACAAAACCATACAAAAAAAATTTTAATCAATTTAGTTTTCTATTTTTTTTTAAAATATTATTATGATTATGATATGACCATATTGTGCTTGATGGATTTATTTTTGATTCCACTATATTATGATTCATCTCTTTTGAAATGATAAATTTTTTTATCATTTCACTTTTTTGTGATCTATAATATATTTGTTACAAACATGGTTTCTTTTGGCTACAATCACTACCACTTTTTATTAATATAGGATTTAATATGTTTATTGATTAATATATTCAATTTTTATCCATAATATGAATCTATTATCACCCTTTATTATTTTTTATTTCCCATGTTTATGAATAATAGTTTTATATTCTGTATGTCTATAAGGGTAAAAAGTAAGAATAAAATTTTTAAATTTGATGAAAATTTTACCAAATTAAGATGTTTATGTATATAGTCTCCAACAAAATAAAAAATAATATTTTTTTGGGTATCATTGTTTTATTTATTTATTGTTTATGTAAAATGATCTAATATTTATGTACGAACATTTTGGGTCACTAAAAATTGTATTAGAGTCGTATTTAGTTATTTGTTTATTATTATGTTTATAAGACATTTGGCATAATTTTATGGAGATGTTTAAGTGTATTGAAAATAATACTATGTTTTAAATTTTGCATCATTAAATATTTTATATGGTGTGATTTCTAAAAAATTGATGTATTTTAAAAAATATTATAAAATCCATGTTTTTTAAAATATATATCATGATATATCATTTAATTCACTAATATTCAATGTACATCAAAGTTATATGGTTTTAATTTTCTCATTTTTAAATTTAGGAGATATGTTCGATTTTCTAAATTATTTTTTATAAGGTTGATACACTTAAAATTTAAGGTTTTAAATGATAAATTATCATTTATTAATTGTGTTTAAATTCAATTTCATGCTCCCTATTTAATTAGATTTTTATTAAAATATTACTCAAAACATAAGTCTTTTGTTGATAGTATAATAATTTAATTTAGTTTTCTTAAAATAGATTACCAATATGAGGAATTTGAATCCTACCAAAAAACCCTCGTAATTGTTTTTTTCATATATAGGGTTTCACATTTCCCCTAATAATTTCGTTTTCTCTTATGAAATATTTTACTCTATGAAATTCTTGGTATTAAAACCTACATCTATACTTCTGTTCTCGTAAAAATATCAATTTTCCATGTCCTTATTTGTATGATAGTTATATAAATATAAATATAATTTCCTTAAGGAATTTATATTGTTTGTTTTATACTACATTCAATTTTATAAATATATTTTAATCATTTTTTAATTATTTATGTATGTTTCACTTTCATAATTGTGTGAAATGAATTTATTTTTAGCATTATACATGTGAGCACTTATTTCAATCATTTTTACATTTTCTATGAAAACCGTTATCTGAAAATTATAATTTTATAAAATAAATTCCAATCATATGAATTTTAAAAAAATATAATTATACAAATTAATATATTTTTAAAAAGATCCACAATATTCCTTGTTTCTAATGTTATTTTTATAATAATCATAATTTTATTCAATTATTTACACATTATTGTGATTTGTTATACTAGTTCAAGAGTATACATCAAATGTTTTTATCCACCTTTTAATTATCTAGATAACATATAAAAATATCATCTTTTAGTTGATTGATCTACCCATTCTATTAACTTAAAAAAACATTTAATAGTAATATGAATAAATTTTCATCTCATTTAAATAATTCTTGAACATGTTTTTATCCATTTCATTGAATGAAGGGTGATTATTAAGCCTTAATATATTGAATGATTAGCGGAATTATTAACTAAACTATATTTAGTTTATCTATACAATGAAAATACTATATGATATATTTTTTTGTATCTAACATGTATTCTATTTACTAAAACTAGATACTCAATTATTTTCTATTTTTTATCATGTTTATTATTGTTATTTTTTATCATTTACTTATTTGATTTCATTCGAAAGTTTTATGAGACCAATTTATTTTGAATGGTTATTTATGTTATTTTGATTAAGGATTTTATATAGCAAACATATGTATAAATGATGAGTTGTGGGGGTCCCCTATCAACCATCAATGTCAAGGTCTTTATTATATAACATGATATAATAAGGTGTGAGAAGATGTATTTTATTAGAAAATTGATTGGCATAATGAGTTCTCCTTCATTTGAAAATGTGAATGTAATGAGATTACTAAAAACTATTGGGAATAATTATTTTTCTCTTCAATTTTCGTATTATTTTGGCCTTCCAAAATTTAGTGTTTAATAGTTTTTCCTATATTAAATTTAATATTTATAAATAATTTCTATGATATTTCACACTTTTATATCGTGCACCCATAATTTGGGTTTTTTGATTTATACATATATGATATATATTATTATTGTTCTTTTTTATATGTTAAAATTACATGGTATGTTTCTGATTAATATTAGTCACTATTACATGAATTTTTATCTTCCTTTTGGGTACAACATTATTATATTCCTTGATCATTCAAAATTTATGTTCACTCATGATACTTGATTATAATCATTTATGTTAAATCATATTTAGCATATGACATCATCCTGATTTGATGTCTCTATCTCCTTCAATTATGATGAAATTTTTTAATATTTCAATAAGAGTATATTTTTTAGTGAAATTTTCAGTGATGATGATGATTTGTAATGAATTATATAGTTTCATACATTTTATGAAATGCTTTGTCTTGTTTAAAATGGTTTGGGTTTTGATATTTGTTATTTATTAATACTTCTCAAAAAATATACACCTAACACATTATGGGAATTTATGGTGAGGAAATGTTTTCTCTAGAACATTTGATTATGGTACTATTATATCTATGGGATGTTTTATTTGGTTTTATAGAATGGTTTAGATTTCTATAGTTTTTTGAATTTTAGTTATGGATAAATTAAATTTTATATGTTATGAGTGAGAATTATATAAAATATTTAGAAATCTATTTAGGTACATGTGGGTAATATTGAATATCTTAGGGAATAATAAAAAATAATTTCATTGAAAATTTTAGATATAATTGTATGGGATTCGTCGAAGTATATGATCACATCCAGATGTTTTGGTAATGTATAGATTGTGTGTTGGTCCAGGAAATAACATCCATGTCTAGGACTAGAATTTAGTTCATGTTGTAGCATTGATACACCTATTTAATGAAACTATAGTAACAAATTGGTCTATATTTCTAATCATTGTTCACTTTGGTGAATGAAGAGGCTTCCTAATAACACACTTGGATAGAACCCCCAGTGGATATGTTATTATTTATTTCTGTTTTTCTTATAATCCGTTTTGAAGGATTTAAATTGAATTTGAGTTTATAATATATACCATGAATGGTTAGATAAAATAATAAGACAAATATTGTGGGTAACCATGGGATAAAAAATAGATTTATTATATAGACCATGTTTGATAAGGTAGAGGTAGTTGTATCATATGTTGAAATTAATTTTCATTTTTAGAATACCAATAAGGATTTAGATTCCCTATTTATATTTAAATTTTCAATCATTTTACTAAATATTGTTATTATATAATTGTTTTTGATGATTTAATGAAAATATGATCTAAAAAAATCGATTCATGGTAGTTATATCTCTAGATAATCCTAAGAGGTATCTATATATGTATATTTTCAAAAAATATATGAGAGTATTAAAATATTCCAATAACCATGGAATTTATATGGTACTTAGTATTCCCTATAATAAAATTTTATTTTGTATATGTAGAAGATGTATCTTGAATTCTAATTATCATTTTGATACCCATTTGTATATAAACTAATAATAGATAATTAAACATGAAAGGTCACAATTATGTTAATGTTGGATAATTTAAGGCCATAGGATTTTATGATACATATCCACTGTATTTGTTATATTATAATATTTATAAACTATTTTTATATTTTTTATTAAAGGAATTGAAAATGAATAGTAATTATTTTAAACAATATTATAAAAAATATCAAAATATATTCATTAAAAGTTAAAAAAATTTAAAATCACATTAATAAAATTATTACACACAATTGATTGTTTTATCTATTAAAAGTGTGTAAATTAAAATTGTACAATAAATAAAATATTTTAATATCATTAATAATATGATATCTCTTGGATCATATTCACAATTAATAAAGAAAAATGGCCAAATAAAACATATAATTGTGAAGAACTTCATGGAAGGAAAAAGATATTGTGATATAAATGGTAAAGACGGTGGAATTGAGAAGTGAGAGTAAAGAAGAGTGAAAGAAAAGGATAAGTATAGTAAGGATATATAAATATCTTTATGAATGAAATATGTATATTATAGAATATGTAATAGGAAATATTCTAACACCCAAATATTATATAGAATATTTTTCTGAATAAATTAAATTTCATGGAAGTCATACATTGCACAGAATACATAGCTTACCTTGCATTAAATTTAACATCATGTTTTAACAACCCGTAATATATTATTAATAATATTATTTAATTAATATATTTATTACTTATATATTAAAAATACATCTATAAATAGTATTAACCATATTTTAACAGTTATGTATAATGGTTTTATATAAACAAGACATATTGATAGGAAATAACTAATTTTGGTAAATTCGTTATATTTTTTAAAATATTATTTTAACAAAAAAAACTTTTTTAATTAATTTGGTACACAATAAAAAAAATTAATTTTTTCATTTTTAGAAAATTAATTTTATAAAATTAAATTTTTATATAACAATCATTTTAAAAATATATTATTTTGAAATTTTTGGATTTTTCAGAAAAAAAATATTTTTCAATGAATTGTGATATAATGGTGTTTATTGAAAAAAACATTTTCATTTAAGAAAATAATAATTTTAACATTTAAAATTATATTTTTCCAATAAATATGATTTCCATTATATTCATATTAATCCAATCTACGTCATTTGAATCATTTTTATATTAAATTTGGATATACATTTTTAAAAAAATGTTTTAACATTATATCTTTGGAAAATTACTTTCTCGTCAAGCATGTCAGTATAATTTTAAATTATATTTCCCAAGTTCATTTATTTTAATTTTTAAAAATTTATTCAACATTTCAAATCATCATTATTTAATGAATATAATAAGGGAATATAATTTTTCCCAATAATAAATAGTCAAAACATTGAAATATATTTACCCTTATTAAGGTTTAAATGGGTTTATTTAGAAGTTAATCTAAACATTTAAGGGTTAAAATGACCCAAAATGAGAAAAATACCCATTTAATGTATTAATTAGAAATTATATTTTAAAATTCTCTATAATTTTCATTACGAAGTAATTTTTCATGTCAATATTGTCGGCACACCTTTTCATTATCAAAGCATTACAACTGTACCACTCACCTCACATATAAAGGGCCACCCCATCCCCTATCTTATTCACATGTAAAAAACAATGTGTTTCAAGAAATAAAAATCCAAATATATTCATTAATTATATTATATATTATGAAAATCCTTAATTTGGTTATAAATGGAAACAACAAATGATTTTATTGGAAACCAAAATACATTTTCTAAAGAACATGTGGTGTATAAAACTAAGTGTTTTATTTTGTTTTTACATGCACCTCCTTCATATGTTATTGATAAGAGATGATATAATAACCTTTTAATCATAGTGATACTATGATTTTGTTATGTTAAGTTTATTACACCCAACCATCATTAGATCCATCAAATGGGACACAAAATCATCATTTGTGTGTACTGTGGACAATATCCTTGCCAACTAAAGTTATTATATATCAATAAACACTTATCATTTTGAGGTATAATTAAAGATAAAATGTTAATATAATGTATATTTCATGTTATTATATCACATATAACTTCATTATTTATTAATGTGGGAATACATTAGCATCGCTTGTGTATACAGTTGACTAGCTCGCATCGAAGTGATGTAAATTTGTCATTCATTACAATAAAGTTAATAATTGGGGATTATTTTAATAATATTATTACTTACATTTAATTATTTCAATTCAAATAGAAAATGTAATGAGTTTTTGAGTATATGTATAACGAACCATCTCTATGGATGTTGTTTTTTAATTTAATTATAAATATTTTATGGATTACAATAAATACATATATTATTAAACAATGTTATAGTTAAATAATATTTAATCTAATTGATATTATTTATATTTTATCAAATAAATTATATCCTTAATAACCAATCAAGGAATACATAAATAAATGTAGTTATTTCTGAAAATGTGACTTTAATAGGGAATTATTAATGAACGAGTCAAAAAAGGGTATAAGTAAATCATATATAATTTGATATATATATTTATAATTTTTATTCTAAAATATATTTATAATAAAATTATATTTTATATTTATTATTTTATAATGTGTACTAATGATGTTTGGACTTATTGGAAGATATTGTTTCACAATCTTGCTTTAATGGGATATATGTTATACTATAAACCTAAATACTATTATAAAGTGTATGTAGAGCCAGTTTGACATTTATTATACTAAATTTATTTATTTTCATGATATTCTATCTATTTTTTAATTTAAATATTTTATGATATTGATAATTCAATGTTACAATCCTAGAAGGGGTTTTATGTAACAATCTCATTATTTATTAGGATAGTTCATAAATTTGTTGTCAATGATGAAATAAGATAATAAATACCTCTTGAAAATTAATAGTTTTTATTTTACTTTGTTTATTTCACTACAAAAAAATTATTCCCACAATTATCAAATATTTCTGCATAAATTATTTTAGAATATTTTTTAAGTGAAATCATCTTTATTTTACTATTCGGTAGAAACCACAATTTATTCCAAACCTATGTTTTCAAAATGTGTTTTAATTTTCTTTTAACCTTTCCAAACTATTTCTAATGATATTTTAAACCATTTTTGAAATTTATTTATTTTTTAAATAATATTAGTTTCATTTTCTAAAAAATGCCCATTTGGATTTTATTTAATATGTAAAAGGAATCATTATTTTAATCAACACAGTTTGAAAAGAAATTTCCAAACATCATGACTAGTATTTTCATTGAATTGTTATTTTATATTAATTAAAGCCTTAATTATATTTATCATGTTTATTATCAAATTAAATGATTTCCATAAAATATTATCAATTTTTTACTTCAAATAAGTAATTTTCAATGAATGGAAAATTTCATTAAGAAATGATTTCAGTGATTTCTCTTACACAATAATCTTATGTCTATTATTTCATACTTTTATTTTAATTATGATTCATTGGTAATATTATCCATTTATTACATTTATATTATTTATATGAATATTTTCTATTTAAATAGACATAAATTTTTTATAATCTGTTTTTTTCCTTTAGTTATACAATTAAAAAATAATTATGGAGCCCTCTTCTTTCATAATTCGTAATTCAATGATTAAAATACGAGAGGATTATGAATCATTCTCTTTTCCCACAGTTTACATTATGATTAATGGTTTATGAAACCAGTTTCTTTTCATATGTTATGATATGATTAATATTTTAGGATACAATAGAAAATATTTTTATTATTTTAATTATGAGATTTGTGGGAACCTCCCTTCAATAAATTGGTAAATATTGGTGTCTTGTGAGATAAAAATCAACTAGAATATATAGTTAACCCGATTCCATAAGCGACTCTATCCACTATAAATGACACGGGAGTGAACCATGATTACATTTAAGGTTTGAGGACTGAACCCATTATACAATGATAGTATTGGAAATGTTCCATAAAATAATAAATTAATGAATTTCTCTTATAATATTTATTCCAATGATGTATTTTAATATTCGTATTCTCTGATATCATGGTTTTTGAAATTAATTATATTACAATTCCTAAATTATGATATACAATGATTTATGTAATTACTCATTTTATGAACTATGATTTTTTGGGTATGGGGATCAAATATTATTACCATGTTATCATAACCTTGTGATGATTATATATTAATATCTTCCATTTTGACCCTTACTAAGAATATGATCTCACCCTCTCTTATATTTAATTTCCCTAGGTTTTAATGAATGGTATTTTGTATGAAATGTCAAAGAAGGGTTCTAGTTATGATGATCATAGTGGTAGGTGACATAGATCACTTATAGACCAATTTTTTGTATGTCTATGATTCCAAATGCACTGTACCTTAATTATCCTTAGGCATGTTTTTGTTTTATGTATAGAATATTCATCTAAAATGATTTGATATATATTTTTTGAGAATTTTGGGTATTCATAAATATATTAATTTGATATATTATCATTGGATATACAAGTATCCATTCAGAATAATTTTGTTGTCTATTTCTAATAAAAAATTTACAATTCTAGAATTCACCAATAAAAAAATTGAATTAAAATTATCATATTAAAATTAAATATATATATATATATATATTGCGTATTAAAATAATAATAATTATTATTAAAGTATGGTATTTTGTACTAATAACAATCAATAAAATATATTAATATAAATGGATTTATAATATTAAATTCTTATATTATTAATTTTTAATTTTATTGTTATATGTTAATAATTGTATAACATAAAAAGTAATATTATTTATGAATTTTTTATGTTTTTTATATACAATCTTGATCAATAAAATTGACCATAATTAAATATTTTTATATTAATATTATTTAAATTTTAAATTTATATGAATTGATATTGTATATAATATTTTTTCATAGTATAAATACAAGAAACAAACATAACCATTTCCAGATGTCCTTGATAACTTTGACAATAACACCCTTTTGGGATAGTATAAATTATTTTTTTAAGTTTTAATGGGTCTTAGAAGACCCTAACTACTTAGTATATATTCATAACTATAATCATCTTGTAGGATCTTTAATGACCTCAATAATCAGCTTTTCTATAGTGCATTCCCAAATTCCCATATGGGCCAACTAGAATAATACTAATAATAGTTAAAATAATTTATAAAAATAAAAATGATTTTCCTCATAGTATTTATATTCATTCAAAAAAAATCTATATTTTAAAAAAAATTATGAAACTATTGAATTAATTTTTTCATTTATAATTACAATATTATAATATGATTATAATCTTCGAATTTTTGAATAATAAAGATTTTTAGGTTAACAGTAAAAAAGATTATTTTTATAAATACAAAAAAAAATTATGACGTTATGTCTATATATGAATGAAATAGAAATTTAAAATCCTATGTTTTATTTTATTTCACCCTACTCTCTAAGTCTATTGTCACAATTTTATACATTTTTTATTATAAACTCTTTAAAATTTTGAATATAGTAAAATAAATATGAAATTTATAAGTTCAAAATTATACACTAGGGATCACCTTGTTTTTATCCATTAAAATAAATTAGGTATGTAAAACAATTTTCATGGCAATATTTATAATTATAAAAATAAATAAAAAAAATTTTAAAATGAAAATATTGGTAAAAATATGTTTCTAATTGTGTGTTCGAGTGTTATATATGTAAAAAATATCACCATTATATTATTTTCCTTCTAGAACTCTTCTTGACATAATAAACATGTGCTATAATTATTTTAAGATGAAATAATAATTTTAATTACATTGACAAAACCTATAAAAGGGTCCTAAAGAACCACAATAAATTGTTATGTTCAATAGAAAATAATATAAAAAATATTCATTCCTAAACCAAACACAAAATATTATTATCTAAATATTAAATTTTTATCCTAGACATTTAATTAGAGGGAATAAATTTAAATAACCATATTATGAAATATGTATGAATATAATATCATATATAAAGTTAATTATTAATATACAATATATTAATAAATGTTTTTTGTGTATGGTCATTTATTTTTCAAAAAATTCATTTTTAAAAAATATCGTTTTTTATTTCTATGGGAAAAAATAAAACTACATTTCTTATTTTTTAGAAAATTAAAATGATGAAATCAACATCATATTTGAAATCATTATAATAAATTTAGTTAGTTTGTTCTTGGTGGGGTTTTCTAAAATATTTCATTTTTAAATGGATACTAAAAAATATTACTTTTATTAAGAAATTATTTTTGACCATAGAATTCAATATTTTATATTTTATTTAAAGGATTGAAACATAAATAGAATAATCCTATTTTTAATAATCCAGTTTTCAATTTACCAAAATTATTTTATTAATCATTATAATTGTGTTTAGTGACTTTATAATTAATTCCTCCAATGTTAAGGGTAAATTAGTTGATTATGGTTATAATAATCTTATATGGAATTAAAAATCAACCAAATAATTAAATTAATTTCATTGGATTGATTATTTTCATTCAATATGATCAAA
This sequence comes from Viscum album, assembly GCA_963277665.1. NCBI lineage: Eukaryota > Viridiplantae > Streptophyta > Magnoliopsida > Santalales > Viscaceae > Viscum > Viscum album. The sequence goes on from OY728130.1 coordinate 806,845,217, forward strand.
TCATAAACAATATGACCTCTTTTTTCCATTTTTCTATGATATTAAAATTTATAATATTTAAGTGAGAGGTAATGTAAAAAATAACTATTTTCGTATATTAATAACTAAAATTTTCTAGGATTGAGAGAGATAAAATATATGTTCATCTCTAATTATTAATATTAATTATAAATTATTTTTATTTTCGTAATTTTTTTAATATTATTGTCCATAAAATTACTAGAAATTCCACTTCGATTCAAAAACAACATCTATTTAATTAATATAAATATTAAAAAGGCTTTAATTTTTTTGAAAGTAATATAATTTCAAATCAAAATTCATATACAAGAATTATTAGGATATATATAACACGTTAGTGATAATTTAAATTATTTAATTCAAATTCATACTATTTCATCATATATTTAATGTAAAGTTACATGAATAGTCTATAAATGTAATTAATGATGTTTTAAATTAAATAATATTTCATTAAATTATTTAAAATTTATAAAAGAATATTTTTTATAAATTATTTCTCTATGTTAAAAGGAATATTTATTTATTTATGGGAATTTTTTATTTTATTTCATCATTGTTGACCCTTAAATGATTAAAAACATTAATACTTTCATAATTTTCAAAAATGGTTAAAAAGGGATAAACATGATAATATGTGTAAAACATATGAAAATCATGTCTAAATATTATATTATGATATTATATTTAACTATTGACTAAATATATTAAAAGTATATTTATTCGGATCCATTTTAACATTGAAATTATTCTATAATAATTAAATATTCAATGAAATTTCAGAGGGTCCCCTCCCCTTACATATAAATGGGAACCTACACTCCACATTATATCACAGTTAAAAAACATTTGTTTTGTCCAATAAAAAACCATGTAAATTATATAAATCTATTCCATAATCATATGGACTATTTTTTGATAAAAATTTCAATCATTGATATCTTTAGTGATAATGATAAATTAGTTTTTAGAAGAATATGTGTCGTTCTTAAATGATAATTTGTATTTTATTTCCCCTTCCACATCAAAAATATATTATTCAAAATTATCAATATAAATAAATTAATATCTTACAGATACATATTGGTTATTGTGTTAATTTAATAACTAATATTCAAATCCAATTCAATCTAATTAAAAACAAAATAGTTGTTTGTGTGTATAGTGTAAAATTGCCTTGCAAGTCATTGTCATTAGTTTAGCATCCCCAAATATATTGACATTTGATAATGATTTATTTAACACACACACACATAGATATATATATATATATATTATGAATTTATTACATATTTAATATTGTTTATAATTAATATATCAAATTCTTTCTTACCATTTTATTCATTGAGAAATGAAAATTTCGTTCGTGCGTATATGTTAATTTCTACCTCCACGAAGTGATGTGATTCTAATTTTACCATTTCACCTCATGGAGGGTAAGTATAATATTATTTAAATAAAAAAATTAAAATTATGATTTCATTATAATTATATAATGATAAATTAATACATAATTTATTTCTATCATGATCATTGATAAATGGAATATGTTACTCAACTGTACATATGACCTACCATCTCCATGATTAAAAAATTTTCAATTTTCAAAACCATCATAAATAATTAGTTATTTATTATAATGAAAGATAAATATAATAATTATTTCAAGATTTTTATTGTATATATGATGGGATGATTATTTCTAATACCATAGTCATCCTACAGAATCAATTTTGGACATATGAACTGAATATCAATAAAACATCCATAGTGATCTTAATTGATTATATAAATAAATATATATTGGTAATGAATAAAATGAAATTATTATTAAAATAAATGGTTCTTAGGAATGAAAATCAACATAATTTTATTATTCATAATGATAAATGACATACATCCTGAGTCGAAACCAAGGTAATGGATTTCGTCAGAATTTCTAACCTATAAAGAAATATTTGGAAATATGAACATATTGTGACCATGTCTTTTTATAATTTATGATTAAATCCTTATAATGATAAAAGAAATAATTTTATTGCACCACTAGGATCTATAGGTTTATTTTTATAGGAAAAATAGAACTAAACATTACTTTTACAACATCAAGCATACAATTTTATTTAATTCATTCTTCCCTATAATCTTATTGGCTCTGGACCTCTCCATAGTACATGTATTCACTTGAGGATATAATAATGAAGGGTTGATAAGAAAACCCAATTATAGGATAAATATGAACAATATGACAATGAGTGAGTAAAATGATAACATAGTTAAAAGTATCTGGAAAATGAAAGGAATCAATAATAAAATACTAAAAATGTGGCAATGCATAAAAAACGAAACATCTTGTCTTGTTGGATAACTTCCACACATACATGTGAACAATGATATCATATTTTTTACACATAATTGCACTTTAAAATTCATATTAATAACATTAAAAATGCATTAGAGCGCTGTATAATTCTTGGCGAACCCGTCACATTCAAACATTCATATTACGCTATATAATAATGGGCAGACCAGTCACATCATAACATTATCATTATCATGAGTTCCACAAAGAAAATATATTAAATGTTAACATAAATAATGCATGTATAGGGCAGGTTTTATTTTCATATGAACAGATTCATAAAATATGGGTTCCAAAAATAAAGTGGGAATAACATACATTATATAATGACTGTTAACATTTAGTGAGATGTAAAAGGTCTGTTTTTTAAAGAAGAGATATTTTGGAAAATAGTTGTTCGACATCAAATCTTGTTGAAAACATTTATATCCCAAAAAAGGTAACATAGTTGTGGAAAAATTATTTCTATGGTGTGACCATGCCAAAAATCATGTGGAAGAGGAAAAATATGAAGAAAGAAAGTTGGGCTTGAGAATTTCTCCTTAAATTGTATCTGAATGATTTATTAAATATAATATCCTGTATAATAAAATTATATTCATTAATTTGCAATTATAGAACTTTATATACAAGAATTTTGTTCATTGAGTTTTTATTATGTTATTTTATGTTCATTTGTGTGAGTTATTTGGTTTAAATCCATTGATCTAGAATGTCCATTTTTATGGTTTTCTTGGACGGTTCTCTTGTATTCAAAAATTGATGTTCGCGTAGAACATGGGAAAACATCCAGAATTAATATTTATTGTTATTAATTATATTCTATGACTATAAATAATTTATAATTAATAGGGTTATATAATATGTGAATGAATGATTCGTTAAATTTTAATGATGGTCATTTGGGTTAATTCATGTGATTTTTCGACCACAACAAATTTTTTTTTCTTCATCATCTAGTATTATGTACATAAGTCAATTACATATAATGAAATATGATATAATACATATAATATAATCTTATTAAACCATAAAAATGGTTTCATGACCAGATCTGTAGATGTTAAAGGATAAAGAAAACATATCATTCATGGAGGTGATATATTAATAAGAAACGAACATTTTCATTAATAATATAAAACGATAAGGAGAATGGGTTGAATGATATATTATAACATTAGTATATTTTAGATATTGGAGTTAAAATACCATGTGTACAAGAATATTTTGGGAGAGATTATGATAACAACCTGAAAAATAAATGAAATTAAAGGTATAGAGAGAGAGGGAAATTACCTCTTGAATCCTCCTCTTGAGATCCTCGTTAAGTAATGTAGTTTTGTAAATATGATGAGACCAAATGCTCTTGGATGTGGGATATGGTATAGGGAAGATTCATGTGTATAGATTAGACCTGACATGAATCTTGTAATGTGTAGGGAAATGGGGTTGTGGAGTGTTGAATTTATTGTGGAGGGGAGAGGGGTTTTCTTAATATTTTAGACATTTGATTGTTAATTTCCACCAAGATAAGAAGTAGTGATTATTCCATGAACAATAATATTAAAAACGGCATGTCGGTTCGACATTTGGCTGCTTAGATAACTTGTGATGTTAGGAATAGTGGGATTAAATTATAATTTCGTTATACGTTAAATTTATGTTTTTTATTATTCACAAAAATTCAAGTATTTACATCCCAAAACATAGCCCTAAAAATTCTCTAACTTTTATAATCCAAAAATTAATTCCATTTTTCAAAAATAATTATCTAAATATGTATAATTTATTTTTTAATTAAAATAATAATTTACATTAAAAATGCAGTTTTGAAAATAGATGTTTACTTATGCTAAAACATGGGTACATCATGCATCAATTAAATACCACATATACACTATCATATGTGATGATACTATTCCTAAGGGTATATTACTATTCATAAGTGTATCAATAATATTCATAAGGGTGTGTTTCTATTCACAAAAAATTATGTTTGTTCTATTAGACTCCAAAAATTACACTGAACACAACCGTGTATGTCATATCTTTAAAATTAAATACATTGAAGTGGAAAAAATAATTAGTCATCAAATATTATTTAGTACCATGATATGAAATTTTCATTCCAAATGTGATTATTAGATAGGGAATAATTTTATTAAAGGAATTCATTTGATAAAACTTTTGGTCATTACATTCTTCCCCCCTTATGAAAGATTTCCCACAAAAAATTATTTTACACAAATCGGTGAGGAAACTTCTCCTTCATCTCCTCTTCTAGATCCCAAGATCCTTCATCAAAATTATGGTTCATCCAAAACAAATTTACATGTTGTGTTGTCTTGTTGAATAGAACCTTATCTCTCTAGTCTAGAATCTTCACTGGATAATTCTCATAAAAGTGATCATCTTACAACTATACGACCTCTGAGTTAAGAACATGTGAGGGATCTGGTATGTACTTCTTTAGGAGTGATATGCGAAACACATCATAAACATGAGAAATATTTTTTGGAAGTGAATGATGATATTCCACGACTCTTATGTGGACAAGGATCTAAAATGTGACAATGTACCTTTGGCTTAGCTTCCATTTCCATCAAATGAGCATGAATATTTTCCATTTTGATATTTGAAAGAATGTATAATATCAAATGTCAAACTCCAAGTCCCTTGACATTTGTCAGCATAGCTATTTTTTCGACCCTAAGAAGAATTTATTGGTTTCTCGATCACATCAACCTTCTATGTCTTCACTTACACAAGGTCAGGTCCAAGTTTCTTTCATTCACCAACTTCGCCCTAACAGGTTAGAGTTCTACATTGGTATCCATACATATATTCATATGTATACATCTGAATACTCAAGTGGAAGCTATTATTGTTTGAAAACTCACCCATTGAGAGATTCTAATCCCATCCACCTATGAATTCTAATGAGTAGGGTCTTAGCATGTCTTTATATGTATGAATATTCATTACTGATTGGCTATGAGTTTGGGGGTGATAGACTGTGCTATAATTTAATTTACCACTCAATGAATGTAGAAGACATCTCTAGAATTTAAATGTGATTATTGGATCAAGATGAGAGAAAATAGAGAGTAGAAAACCAAGAAATCTCACCACTTCCATCACATTTATCATTGAACGTTTTTTAAGTAAGAGAACTTCCCTAATAGTAATAAAATGGGCAGTCATGGTGAATCTGTCAACCAAAACACATATCATATTATTTCCCATCGACATCATCGGGAGAACCATGACAAATTATATAGTGACATTATTCTATTTACAAATTTATATAGGCAATGGTTTCATCATCCCTTCAGACTTTAATAACTTGGCATTAAGTTGCTAACATAATAAGAACCTTGAGTGTTATTCTCGGATCTCCTTCTTCATGTTGTCCCACCAGAAGTGTTCACGGATATCTCAGTACATCTTAGTGCGAACAGGATGGATAGAGAATGTTTTTCTATACACATTTCCCAATATCCCCTTATTTATCCTAGGTGATTAAGGAACACAAAAACACTTTCCAAACCAGATCACAATTTTGTCGCCGATAAGGAACTCATTCAGCTATCCTTTCTTTACTGAATTCACCAATATTTGTAATAATATATCATCTCTTGGTGCCTCCTGTATAATATCCTTGATTGATGGTTTCATAATATTTTGAGTATGGTTTGATATATCACATTCCCTTTAGATTTCGAAATCCATATTATTAATACCTGATAAGATAGGGAATTTCTATATCCATAACATGGATAGAGTAGCGGGTTTTTTCTTATTAGATCATTATCTACCTTTTTATCTATTCTATGATGATAGTGAATATATCAATCAAAATCTTTAATTAGTTCTTACCATATCCTTGGATCCATGTTTAGCTCCTTTTGTGTGAATATATATTTTATGATCATATGGTAGGTGTAAAGGTCACACTTCACACTATAAATGTGGTGCCGCAAGATTTTCTCTTCAAAAATCACTAATTAAAGCACTAGATCATGCACAGGTTGTTATACCCATATATCATTAAATTATGTGATGATTATGATATGACATTATCATTTTTCATGAGTATGCAACCTAGTCCTTTCTTTCATGCATCATTGTATATCGAAAATCTTTTTCCACATATTGGTAATGAGAGTATAGGTGTAGTGATTAGACTCCTATTTAGATCCTTCAAGATTCCCTAATATTAATTAGTCTAGACATAAATTACTCCTTTAATTCTTATCATAGTTAGAGGGTTTGAAAATTTTGATAAATGTATCACAAAACACCAGTAGTACCAAGCTAATTGAACAAAACTATGGATTTCTTTGACACTATAGCGATCCGTCCATCCCTCAATCACCATTTTTAAGGGTTCACAAAAATTTCTTGACATCTGATAATATTTCATAAGAACATTTCATGCTTCATCAATAATTCACACATGGTGAAGATGGCTTAAAAAATCTCCTTTCTCAATGTCATCAACCCATGTATTACATGTTATTCATGTTTCTAATTACTCTGGGAGTTTATGAAAATATAATAAATAAACTATGACAAAAAAATTTCAAGGTAATGTATAAAGACGCAATTCATCAAATCCATGATGATTGTAGGGGAATTAGTATGTCAGAAAGGCATCACAAGAAACACGTAGTTCTACTACCCTGTAGGGAAGCCAGTCTTCTAAATATCTTCCTTCTTCCCCTTTAACTCATGAAATCCAGAACAAAGTTCCACCGTTGAGAAGTATTGAGCTCATCTTAACTGATCAAACAAGTCATATATCCATAAATTAGGATACTTATTCTATATGGTGAACATGTTGAGTTCTAGATAATCTATACACGGCCTCATTTTTGTATCCTTCTTCATCACAAATATCACCATAACACCCCAAGGTGATTCACTAGGGTGTATAAATGGTTTTCCCAAATACTTTTGTAGCTACTTCATTTACTCCTCTAGTTCGATAAGATCCATTATATATAGACACATATAGATAAAAGTATCTTGGATTATGAGTTATATGGGGAACTATACCACACGATCTGGGGGGAGTCTATGTAACATTTAGAGAAATTGATCAATGTATTCCATTTGATGGGAATTTCAGCATGGTTGGAACTTTCCTTTGACTCAAACATTTACGAAAGGTATTATTTTTTAAATGGGAATCAACACCCACACAGTTGAGGGAATTTACAAAGGATATTTATGATCTTCCTTGTATTTGTATATGATAAAAGGATGGTTAGAAAAATAAAAAGATATATCATTTTCTCGAGAGATGATATGTGCTCTATAAAACAAGGTTTAATCCTTTCCCATTATAGATTCAAATTCCACTGAGGGTAGTATTGTGAGATTCATTGAAAGGATCTCCCTGCATATGCCCTAAATAGAAGAGTCAAACACTTAGTTTGCAGTGATTTCACCACTTTTTATTTTTACAGATATATATTCTTCACGGTTTTAGGGATTCATTTTTATAGTTCAAGAAAACATCCATTATATAAAGGAATGTGTAGAACTAGAATCAAATAATGATTTTTCCATTCATGGTTGAATATGAAGTATACCATGGTGAGACTTAATTTTTTTCTCCACTTCTGCAGTAGTGATACAAAAATCCTTCCCCTGTTCCATTGGATTTGATGGATTCTGGCATTGATTACCCTCGAGGACTCGAGGTTTAGTGCACTAGCTTGCATAGTTCCCATTCACTATACTATTATAGTATTGATCAATGTGTGGTTCTATCGTTTCTTCCTCCATATTCAACTTCATTTTAATGGATTTACCAAACTATTGTGAATGGTTTCCTTCTTTTCCACATAATAAGCATTTACCAATCTTTTTGAGGCAGTTCCCATGATGCAACTTCCCACATTTTTGGCATGTGGGTCATTGAGTTTTCTTCTTACAATTATCATTAGATCCTATAACTTAAAACTAAAGATATTTTTTCTTATCACTATAATCATAGGGAAATGATCGAAACTACATCTCTAATTTTAGAGCATACCGAATACCATATTCATAACTCCCAAAGTCTCGAATTTAAAGAGCCTTTAAATGGTGCAGTTTTAATCAACTATAGAATCTATAATGTTTTATAAAGTTTTTGATAAAAAAATACAAAGCATCCAATTGAAGCCTTTTCAAACTATTATTGTAAATTGTGATATATTTTCCTTCCTTCTTCATGACCTCTTAGAATTATCTCTCCATCTTCATAGGAAGAGTTCCTTAGAAATACTTGTTAAGAAATATTATCTTAATGTCTTAAAATTCAATCTATTAAATTTTTTCACATGGCATGGTGTCCTTAATTAAATCCCACCATTTATAGGGATCTCCATATAGAAGATATATGGCTGGTTTCACCTATTCAATCTCAGAATACAAAATTACAAAAATGTCATTCTCGGTGGAGTTGACCCACTATTCTACAACTAGTGGATCAGAATACCCAAAAAATATTGATGTTCATTGATGCATAAAACACTCAACAACAACTTTATACCAATTAAGTGAAGGAGAATGTTCCAAATTATTATCGTTTTGGTTCATAGGAAGAGATATTTTGGTAAGAATCTCTATGATGTTTTTTAATTAAACCTCCCAAATCATTGGGGATGTCATTCAAGAAATTATTGCATTGGCCCTCAGAAGAGTTTTTATCTTGGTTTCTCATGGTTCCCACCATTAACTAAAAAAAGTTAGAAAAAAATATAAGTCTACAAGTACGTAAATAAAAACTTATTAATTTGAATGTTTTTTACTAAAATTTTAACTTATAGTATCACTATGTAAATCTTCTTATGATAATATTTGTATATAGTCTTGTAATAGAGGGTTTCTCTATAGTTTACTAATCCTTATTCCCAAATTTAATAATCCTTGACTCCGATAAAAACTATAGAAACCATGACTTTTCATATATTAATGTTACATCATTATAAAGATAAAAACAATAATAGTGTTACACTATAAGGATCAAGTGGTATAGTGTCTTCAAGAAACTAGGAGAAAAAATAACTTTTACAACATCAGAAATAAACATTTATTTAATTTTTTCTTCTCTATCTTCATATTGGATATTAACATCTCCATATTACTTGTAGTCTTCATAGGATATACATAAAAAGGTGTGATCTAAAAGACCAGTTAATGGATAGATATGAACAATATTACAATGGGTGAGAATAATCATCACATAGGTAAAGGATTATGAACATGAGAGGAATCATTAATAAAAGACATGAAATATGGAAATTCATAAAGAATGAAATGTCATGTATTTATGGATAAATATAGAACATACTTGTGATGAAATTTAGAATCTTTATTAGACATAAATGCAATTCAGCTCACAAGATTCATCACATTACCTAATCCATTGGAGTTCTGTATAATTCTGAGCACACCTATCAAATTTAAACATTCATATTGCGCTATATTATTTTTAGCACACCCAACACATCATAAAATTGTAATTATCATTAATTACACATAGAAAAAATATAAAATTTGATCATAAATAACCCATGGAAGGAAATGGGTTAAATATCATAAGAACACATTCATAAAATTTGGGTTACCAAGGGAAAGTGGGAATAACATACTTGATACAATGACAATCAAACATTAGTGAGAAATATAATGTGGGTTCTTGAAATAAGAGTTCTTTTTGAAAACATTTATTTGAAGTATACTCTAGTGAAAAACATGTATATTCAAGAAAATGTTTTATAATAAATAAAAATTGATTTTTAATGAGTGATCATTCAAAATATTTGTTGAAAGAGGGAGAACCCAAAGGCTGAATTTTTTGATCGAGAATTTAAAAAGTAAGCAAACCAAAAATTTGTGTTTTTGAAATAAGAGTTCCATTATATGGAAATGTTCATTTTTATGGTTTTCTTGAATGAATCACTAGTATTATTAAATGGAAGATCATGTTGAACATGGGTAAAAATAAAGAAATGATATTACATGATATAAATTATATTACAGGATTTTAAATTATCTTATAATTAATTATGTCGTATACCATGTGGTTGAATCAATATTTACATTTTAATAATTATCATTTGTGTTAATTCGGGGGATTTTTCTAGAACAAAAAACTTGTTTTATATTATCATTTAATATTATGTACATAAGTTAGTTCCAAAAAATGAAACATGATATAATACATATGGTTTTATCTGTTTCATCTATAAAAATGGTTTCATGTCAATATCTGTATATGTTACCAGAAAAAATAAAACATGTCATTCTTGAAGTTGATAAATAAATACCTCACAGACAACATTTTCATTTTTAAATTAAAAAGAAGAGGAAAAGTTGTTAAATAATATATTATCCCATTAGATTCATAACATTACAGTATATGTGATATACTAGAGTTGAGATTCCATGTGGATGAGGATAGGTGGGGAGAGATTAACAAAGGTACTTCAAATAGAAATATAATTAAAGGAAAAGTGAGAGATGGAAATTACATTTGGAATCCTCCTCTCGAGATCATCTTTAATGAACCGAGTCTTGGTGTTTTTATGAGACCAGAAGCACTTGGACGTGGGAGAGGGGATATGAATGTTTCCTCGGTAGATTTTATAAATGGTTTATTTATTGAGATGTGTGAGGAAATGAGGATGTGAAGGGTGGTATTTGTAGTGGAGGGTAGAGGGGTATTCTTAATACATAAATCAATTATTTATTAATTTACCCCAGGATAAGAAATTGTGATGTTTACATAACCAATAATAGTAAATAGTGAATGTGAGTTCCTGATTCGGGTGCTTATATAACTTGTGATTTCAGGAATTGTTGGTTTAAATTATAATTTATTTATACATTAAATTAATGTATTTTACTATTCCCAAAAAAATTGAGTATCATAGAAAAATACAAAAAATTCACCATAACCATTTTTTGATGTGTAGAATAAATAAATGAATTCAATTTTTCAAAAATAATTTCATAATTATAATTAATTTATATTTTAATTAAAATCCTAATTTACTTGAAAAATACAGTTTTTGATCCTTTTGATTATTTATTCCAAAACATAGGTACATCATTCTTTCAATTAAATCCCACATATATACAATCATATGTTAGTATAATATGTATAAGTGTATATTAATATATATATAAGGGTTGGATTACTACTCATGAGGAATGTTACTATTCACTACAAATATTTTTTTTAATATTAGCCTCTAAAAATCACTCTAAACACAGCTGTGCATGTCATATTTTTGACACTCAAAACATAGAAGAGGATAAATTATTTTGAATGATCACATACTATTTAGTAACATGATATTTCATTGTGATTCATTGTGTGATTATTTAATAAGTCATAATTATAATAAGTGAATTATATTGATAAAACATTAGGTCGTTATAGAACCAATGTATATTTATGTGGTGCATATATTTCCCTTATGATATATATAACATGAATATCAGTATATTAATGAAGATTAATGATTTTATTTAGTTCACTCTATCAATAATAATGTTTAAATTAAAATATGATCTTATTTCTCTTCTTTATTGGGTATATTTTTCATCCATATGAATGTTTTTAAATTTTTTTTAATGAAAATACATTTTTACTTAAAAAATAATTATAATATATATTTTATGTTATTCATGAATATTTATATGATATTTAATTAATTATTCTAACATTTTATATTAATGATTCATTTTGATGCTTATATACAAAAATATAAAAGGAGTTTTTCCTAACTTTTATGGTGTCAGTAGACCTTCTTACTTCCTTATCAATTTAAAAAATATTACCATCATCTATCATTGGTAAAATATATTCATAATATTACCCTTTTGAGATATAATTTATTATAAATATTAATTTTTTCTACCAAATTATTGAATTTATTTTAAACCCTATATACATGACTAATGGATTTTAATTTTTATCTATTTTTAGTTTTTTTTTAATTTCATTTTAAATGTTATCATTCTTGTGGTCATCAAATAAATAAATTTCCATAAAATAGACATATAATATATATCATGAATTTTATTATTTATTATACATTATTCGATTACATTACATTGTTTTGTACATTGAGAGTTATTTAGTTGACTGGAAAAATATTGATATTACATATTATTAACACAATATTAATATTTTTTGATAATAAATAATGGTCATAAATTAAATACAACATTAGATATATGTGTAATGTATTGGAAAAGTGGTTACTTGTTGGACAAGAATTATATATCCCCTTGAAATATCAACTTTTCCCCTGAGACAAATTATTTGGAAAAATTAACTAGGACATTATGCATATTTACTAACTATTTCTCTTCAAGGTATTGAGTTTAGAGATATCATGATGTCTGAGATCATGATGTCATATAGTATGTGTTTAAATCATTGAAAATTAATTATTATTATACATGATATTTTGGTTTTAATATTATCTATAGATTCATTTTTGAAAAATTCCACAATTCAAGTACATGTGTTCTATGATTTTTACATTTCTGTACTGTTAGTTATTTATTTAATCAAGATAGACTCTATAGAATTAAGACCTTAATAATCACTTAAACTAAACCATATTTTTCCATTTCATTGGGATATAAACAATAAATATTTCAACGATTTTAAGGATGTAAAACAACATATTTGATTATGTTTTTATGTAAAATGGGAATCTTGTATACATCTAATTCTTGAAGAAAACTAAATTTATCATCCATTAGTGTTAAAACTCTTTTATGGAATTTTAATAAACAAGACATTGGTTCTAGGTTAATATAAGTTGTGGTTTTTATAGTTTGAATCATATAATGTTTATTGGATTCCCTAAGAACTGGATTTTAGATAAAAAAAGATACTACAAGAATTAGTATAATCTATTATAGTATATGAAATCATTTAACCTTAAATAAATTTTTATTTTGTATCAATATTCAAAAATATTAGGATATGAGGTAACATAATGTATTATACTCTTTATTCATGTCCTCGAATGGTAAAAATAACACCAATACTAATGGTAAATTTATGTATTTCCCCATTGAAAAAGCACATATTGTTTGATGAAATGTTTGGTTGATCATGTAATTATTTGGGTATGTGGCCCAAGTTATGTATAACAACTAGTCAAATATGGTGAATGATGATGTTCCACATCATGTTAACCCTATATTGGATCATTTAAAAATATATAAGACTCCATTTAATAGTAGCTTTACAAGTCTTCTAAAATCTGTGATATGTATCAATTCTCTTCAAAATATATTTCTCGCACTATGATTAAATGAATGGTTAAAGGATATATATTTATTGTATTGTCTTAAGAAGAAACATTGATCAATGGTGTTTATTGATCTATAATAGTATGTAGGAAGAATAAATAGAGAATATGAAGTAAATATTATTTAAATTATTATTCATTAATAAATATTTACCTCATGAAAAAAAACTGAAACGAAGAAATAGTTCATCATCATAAATATTAAATATGAATAATTTATTTTGGAGTATGATGCTACCATTAAAGAAATACTATATATGATGTTGATTATATACATAATAAAGAAATAAATATTTATAATTTAGTTGAATTCCCTAATTATAGCATTATGCGGATCTAAATTATCAATATTTTTTCATTATCTATTAAATTAAACTTATATTACATCAAAATACTAAAGGTATTTATTAGATTGACAATATTTAAGGGAAATAAATTTTAGAAGAGGTTGATAGATAAAAATTAAAATTGTAATGTTTTCATTGGACCAATGGACATATTTATTTCCATGTAGGTCAAATACAAATAAAACATTTATCAAGCCTACAATACTGTTGTTAAATAGTTTAAATTTATTATATAGTATATTGTGGTCCAACACGCATAGAGAGTGAGATTACATAAATTATTATTTTAAATTAAATTGATTTATTTTATTTATTTTTATGATTTTGGGTAAAGGATTTATTTTGGATCTAAAAAAAATATAACATTGAGGGAAAATTATGATAATATGTTTGTGTTTAAAAAATCTTGTTTAGAAAGAATTCAATAGTTATGTAGTTATAGGGTTTTTATTTAGTTATATTTCAAAAATAAATTGGTGAATCCTTTTTTGGTTATAGATTCGAGAATATGTGGATCTAATGGTTATGGTACGCTATCCTCAATATTGAAATAACATATTCCCATTGGTCTGGTAGTTTAGGGTTTCACCAAATCAATTTTCTCTTGACAATATTTTTAAGAATTGTCTTTCCAATTGTTCCAATGGTCATGCTTCAATTCAGGGTAACAGAATATGAAACTAAAATTATCCTCTCTTATTTATTAATTAATATTCAGGGTTAATAACAACTAAATGGATTGTAATTGGATAAAATTAATCGTTGAAAAAAAAATATATCAATATAATAACAGAAATAAATTCGATGACACATTCCCCATCAGAAATATTAGCCTATAACAAGGTATATTTTAGCCCCTCATCCTAGTGATGACTGTGTATATGAGAAGAAAATAAATGAAATAAAACAGAAAGAATAGATAGGGATGTCGAACTATTGAAGACCCAACATAGCATAGTTTCTTTCTAAAGAATTAGTCTACAGTTCTCCTTAGTAGTACCATATTATCTCTCTATTTATATATATTCTTAGGTAATTGATTATTTAATAAGGAATAATTTAATTCTTCACAATCTATTTGTGGATGTCTTGGTCAAAAATACATAATTCAATAAAATATATCTTGTTTTAATTTTTTGTTATTTTTAGAATGATGACATGTTTAAGATGTTAAAAATCACCACATAATGTATTATACAACTCTACATACGAATATACATACATCATTAATGATATAAAAGATTTTAATTCTTATCATGAAGCTTTGTACAAGGCATGAATATGGATGGCCTCTCAAATCTGTCTGAACTGATGAAGGATTTGAATGGGTCTCATTACATGAATAATGTACATGTCCGGGTTCTACATGCTGGATCATCTTCAATCCAACATCAATTTTTTGAGGTTGCACCATGACCTAAATCTTATCGGGGCAATTTTAATTCATATCATCATATTTCAATATATTTTTTTGATAATATTGCTATTCAAGAGCCAAAAATTTATGAAATGAAAAACAACCTCATAATTGTAATTAACTTCTATTACATTATACTTATTAATGAACTTAATCACCATAAAATATTTCAAAAGTAAATACATATATCAAGAATAAAACAGCATTAGGGGAAAAAATTATTTCGAATATTGTGAAAATTTTGAAAAGTCACATCTTGTAAAATTTGTGAAGGACATGGATGTTTGATACAAGTGTGAAGATAAAGGTCATCTACCTACTGGATGGAAGGGGAAGCAAAAAATCAATGTTTTCTAGTTTATCATCTATAGATAAATGTGGAATAATTTATGAAAATTTAACATGAATCAACATAGAATACTACAAAAATGATTATAGAGGGAAATCCAAGCTTATGTGGTAACTGCATCTATGTTTTATATTCCAAATGATTTGGTGAATGGTACTTTAACCTTATTCCCATATTTAACAAATTTTTATTCAATTATGGATACTCACAGTTGATTATATATTCCATGTTTTCATGGAAAGTATCATATTTTCTTGGATCAATAGTAATGGAAATATCATTCAAAACCACATGTGGAAATATTAACCCAACTAGGATATAACCATAATTTCCAATGTTGAAACTCATATGTGCAAAATTTATAGACTCTGTTGTTAATCCAATGGTTGATTTTGATATAATCATTTATATGGATATGAATTCAAGAATATAAATAAATAATTTCTAGAAATATAATTCAATTTTGATTGATGATGAATTTATTTAATTCCTTATTTATATATGGGACCCTTCATTTTCGGACACATGTATAGATCCTCCTCCAGTAGATCTTATGAATGAAATTATTGGTGAATGATGCGATCACAATATATTGAAGATAAATTAATAATTTAAATTAGGATGTTCATATTATATAGGAATACATTGACGTTTTTACTAACGAATTACATAGACATCAACCACACCATGAATTAGAGTTTTTCCTTGATTTAATCACTAATATATGACCAATATTAATTAATTTACATAGAATTTCAATAGTGATATTATTGGAGTTGATGTAATTAAAATAAGAGTTGTGGGAAAATGTATTTATATGCCATGTTGTTTCACCTTGGGGATCTTTAATTTTATTAATTAGGAAGGAAGTTAGATATATATGGATCTATATTTACTATAAGGATATAAATGTTATTATTATAGATTAAATGTATCATTGATCTCACATTGATGAATTATTTGATCAACTTCACTGATCCTGATATATTTTAAATATTGATTTTTTTTTCTGGGAATCAGCAATTATGTGTGAATAAGGAAGTTATTATGATGATGTCATATCATACAAGGTATATATAATTAAAATTTATGATAATTTCATTTTTCATAGATAATTTACAATTTATTTTTATGATTTTAATTAATAATTTAATCACAGAATACCTAAATAGGTTTATGTTGTATTTATTTATTTTATCTTAATATATTTTCATTATAATTATAATCATGATAAAAAAATATGTATTTTTC
Organism: Viscum album; assembly: GCA_963277665.1. NCBI lineage: Eukaryota > Viridiplantae > Streptophyta > Magnoliopsida > Santalales > Viscaceae > Viscum > Viscum album. The sequence continues at coordinate 806,862,303 of OY728130.1, forward strand.
TTGATATTATTAGTCAAAATGAGTATCAGTAAGAATATTGAAACTATAAAATATAGGTTCATAATGTTTCCTTCTTTAGACATATTTTCTCCAGGGATGGAAACCTAATTAATCCTTTGAAAAAAAGGTAACAATCAAATTGGCTATAGCAACAAAAAATGTCAACGTATTCATTTTCATTTTTTAGGTAGGTATCTATGAGTGTATCACCCAAGAATTTCCCCAACTGTATAACATGTTAAAATTTATTTTCTTTATAGGAATGAAACTTTTATAGAAAAATTAATTTTAAGAATGATTTGATGTTTTAAACATTAGACATCTCAGTCCTCTAATTTGAAGTTTACTAATTAGAGATAAATTATTTTCCATTATAGTTATGCATCAAACAATTAACATAGTTGGGTACTTATTAAAAATAGAAAACTATATTGATATATATCATGGTAGTTAAAGGTTCATGACTTGAACTATCCAACTCATTATTTTAAGTTTCATGTTTTAATATTTTATATTAATGTAAGAAAAAATATATCAATGGATTGTTTTGTGACATATAAAAAACCATAAGACACAAAATATTATTATTCTATAATAAGGATCACTATATGTGGTAAAGGAAATGTAACGAGCTTCCCAGGGATAGTTATTTCTCAATATTTTACCACCTATTGAAGGATAATAAGGTAATGGATGCATTGCACATGAGTTTTCATAGAAACCTAAATAAAATTAATATTTTATTGTATATTATGATAATGAATTTTGTAAATATGGTCATGTGATTAAGGACGTTGAAATATCACTCCTTTAAATCATTTTAATACATATTTAATTGAAAATATAATAATATATCAAGGGGATGATGTGAATTTTCAAAATAAAAATAATATTTTTTTGATGAGAAATCAGAAGACTCTATATTGAATGTTGAAATTCAAAAATTTGGAATGAGGCTACATATACCATCTATTCATGAGATAAAAATGGAATTATTAAATGATGCTCAATTCTCAAATTTATATACACACTGTTTTAGAACAATGATGTATAGTGTTTTGATGGAATAATTCTACTGTGATACTATAAATCATGAAATTTCTCATTAGGTGTTTGGTCACTCAATAGTGGAATGATGTAAGATAAGATAGTAGAGGAGTTTTTCAACCACTAGAAACTCGTATTTGGAAATAGGATGAAATTACAATGTATTTTTTCATTGTATTACCAAATTCTAAAAGAAAGAATTATGCAATATATATTATTATTGACCACCTTACCAATTAATCACAATTAAACACTATAAGACAACATTTTCCACAAAATATTCATGAAACAATCTATATTAATGAGTTATGAAGACTTATTGGTTCTCAAATTTCAATTGTGTAGAACCCTAATCCATTATTTACATTAAATTACGTGGATAGTCTCCAGAAGGCTCATAGTTTGGAGCTTCATTTGAGCACCTACAATCCCCATCAAATAGATGGGACATCAGATATGACTATTAAAATATTTGAATAATTGTTGAGAATATTCACACATGAATTAAAATGTATTTAAAATTAGTAATTAACATTTATAGAATTTTAATATAATAAAATATTTCATTCATGTATTCGAATTAACCCAAATGAATTAATATATCGAAATAGATTCCACACTACAACTTGTTATCATGATATTTGTGAATAAAATGATTTAATCCCATGTATCCTTAAGGGTATAATGTATAATGTAGAGACTATTAAAATTCATATTAAATAAATTCAGAGTATTAAAAATTGTTATATTGATAACTGTATAAAATATTTGGAATTATAAATGGGAGAAAATGTCTTCATGTAAATTTAAAAATATTAAGGTGTTATATGATTCGGTATCAAATAAGCACATGACCCTTCGTATATCAAACTATTTTAAATTATAAAAATAATTATAACTATATATTATTGATTAGAAATGATGACAGGACTCTATAAATTACATGATGTATTCTATATCTCTTTACTATGAAAATATTTTCAATAACCAACATTATTTCCTACATCTAATTATATAAAATTAGTATATGATCATCCCTAATATGAAGAGTCCATTTTGATTCTTGAAACTAAATATTATCTGGTTAAGAATTATTGGATCTACTTATATAGATACATTCGAGGAATCATAAAATTGACGAATAAATTTTGGAACCTATGGATATTATGAAGAAGAACAATATTCAGTTGTTTAGAATGTAAAATACATGAATGTTTTTATTGTTAAATTAAATTAATGGGGCATGTTTAACACCCAAATATTTGAAAATAATTTTTTTAGATTAGATAGCATATCAGTAATGAAAAATATTCTTAAACAACTTAGGGATAAATTTCATTAAATTTAATCACATTAATAGCTTGTGAAACACATAACCATAAGTCAAAGAAACCTATAATATTGTATTTAAATACATCATAGACCTTAAATTTATTGGTATGGACTATTCAAAATAAGTAATGAAAATTATTGTAATTTATTAATTATATATATTATTAATATCATTTATAATAAAAAATATATTTTATAAAAATTATTTCTCAAAAATATGGTTTAGTACCACAATGAATAAATTATTTTAATTTATTTCATTACCATATATAGAAATATTATTTCATAAATCGTAAAACATTTTTTGAATCGTTGAGACAAAATTATTTTAGGGTGAACCTTTTATACTTCTTTGAATCAAGAATCATTTTTATGAATAATCAAAAAATATAATTTTTAATGAAAACTTTCTTTTCATTTAAATTATATTAAATATACAATTATATTTAAAATTGGTTTTATAGAAATATTAGTTAAATTATATAAAACATTATCTAATTTATGTAATTATGATGAATTTTAGGTATAATTTTAAAATTTAAACGCTATACATTTATGAGAGTTTTATATTTTGAAACTCACCTTTGCATCGCGTCTCTGGGTATATTTTTAAATACCAATTTTCCATTACATTGATTTTAATTTTTCAAAATGCATTTACCATATGTAATAAGAATAAATTATATTATATTATAGGTTTAATTTTTTTTACTATTACGAATAGTAAAAAGCATTTAAAATTTATTTTCACAGTAAAGGTAAAAATAGTTTTAACTATTGGTTAAAATGAAAAGACAATGGATAAATGACCTAATAACCGATCTATTACACATTTTATCATGCATTATAAACATTATATTAAATAAGGTCATTCCTGATCGATATTTGAGGATTTGTTTATATAAAATGTTGTTTTAATTGTATCTTATAAGGACATTAATGTGTGACCTCTCACACACTTTTCAAAGGCCACCCCTCTCCTCCAGTATTTTAACATAAAAATATTTTTTCTTACTAAAATACCATCCAAAATATATTATTTAATAACCAAATAATAATAAATATAATTCTTTATAATAAATCCATCTTAAGTGCTTTTGTTGAAAACCAATGAAAAACTTTCGTGATAAGATGTAATGTTCTAAGACGTGTTTTTTTATTCATCCCCCTTTATTAATTATTTTTATACCTTGAATATATAATAAATAACTTATCTATATTTTAAATAGATTTTATTAGGTTGATTTCATGAACTATATATGTATCCTCTTTCATCAAGTGGAAAATAAAAATATCGATTGTGTGTACGACATATTACCTCCTTATGAATCATTATGACTCATTTTACATTTCCAACATTCAAAAAAATATTTAATGATATATTTAAATCATGTAAATAATATTTATTAAATTTATTTTATTCTATAATTATAATATCACATATACATTCTTATATTCATTTTTTGTTTAAATTTTGATAATGGCACTTCTCCGTATAGAAGAATACCACCTCATTAAATGATGTGGTTTATTTTAACATAACATTACATAGAAAGTAATATTGATAAATTGAATGAATTTATGTTATAAATATGATATTATATTTATTCTATAATATTAATATATCACCAAATTTATTTTCCATTCACTATTTATTGTAATGATATCATCCTTCGTTCATATGTGCGACCAAATATCTCCACAAATTGAAGTAATTATTTTTCCATGACCACTATTCAAGAATGATTCTAAAAATGTATATAATGAGTAATTATGATATTAATATCATTAATATATTTAGGATAGTATTGATCTATATCCTATAATAATGAACTATAACTTCCATTATGTAACACGCATGAGAAAACAAGGGAGGTAAAACATGAAACAATTGTAATAATGAAATATTATTAATGAATGGTTAATAATATGTTTCAAAATGATAAAATATATAATAATAAATATAAATATGGTTTTATTATAATTTTTTTACATGATTAAAAAAATTATAAAAGATATAAAATCACATTAAACCATAAGAATGTAAAAGGTTATGAAAATGGTCTCATCTTCCTTTAATTGATGTATATTGAAATGTTATAAACCTAATTTAATTTATATGGTGTATATAATACCTCATTAAAATGAAATATTGTGATAAATTAATGGTTAGTTGAATTCTAAATATTAATTTGACTTATTTCATCGAATTTCATTTGATATAAATATCCCCAAGTGGTAGAGGATTTTATAACTCGATTTTTTTTCATTTGATTATATTAATTTTTAATTATCTTTGGTATTATACAATTATATGTGAAATGGATTTTGAATAAATTATGTTTTATTGCATTTATTTTATAAAGATTTATATTTGATAAACATAATAGATTTTTTAATTAATTCTCTCTTTAATGTTATGATCCTTGTATGTGTTTACTATACAATCTTATTTGTATCGCAATTTTTTTGTCGTAAATTTCAATTAAATGAAAATATTTTATCATTGACTAGTATAAAAGATTAATTTTATTAACCATTTAATAATCATGAATTATATAAGTAATCATACAATTTCATCGCTTATTAGTACATAATTATTTTTGGAATATCTTCAAGAAAATTACTCTATAACTCTATCTTTGGGGGAAAATAATTTTCATCGAAATATATATTTTTAAAAAAATTGATAAATGTTTTTATAAAATTTATAAATGATTCATTAATGTAATTTTTACCATTTTAGACCATTTAATTTATTTTTTATTTATTTCATTTTCTTGCATGATATATTTTATTTTATTGAAGATGTGAGTGGAATATTTATTTTCATGTGGACAGAATGAATGAAATTTATAGCCTCCCTGACAAACCATTTTTTTCAATTCTACATTTTTATGTATGAAAATTTATTTTAATTGAATTTATTTTCAATATTTTTTTAATTTTTGAATTAAAATATAATTTAAATAGTGTAACGTTTATTTTCCCCAAGCATGTTTTAAAGGATCGTTTCAAGGAATTTCTATTCATCAAAGACAACATCCCTTACTCAGTATATTATCCTATGGGTATATGAGATATTAATAAAAAATAATTATTCATTATATTTATGGTTTATTATCATATTTGAAGGAAATGAATCATAATTGACTTAAGTGATTATTTTTTAAGCCATTGTCATTCCATTGAAATATTCACATTCATATGATAATTGGACAATAAATTTCCCTGAAATATCATTTTCATATATCAATATTTTTTTATTCATTAACCCATATATAATTTTTATATAGGGTTTTCAAAATTGAATTTATTTTTTTATCTAGTGAAATATTTAAAAATCTCTACTGTTTAACAAATATGAATATTTGATTATAAGGAACATTAATCAAGAATTAAATTAACTATTTAATATATGAGGATTACTTTAAACATTTTATGATGTTTATTGTACTGAATTATATAACTTCTAAAGGAATTAGTTTTCTCATGATGTGAAGGAGAAATATAAAAGTAAATGGGGTATTATATAAAGTTATTTTTTTTAATGACAAATCACATGATTATAGAGGTATAATGAAAACATATATAACGACATCCAGTAATTAATTATTTATTTAATTGGGAAATATTTTATTATTACTTACCATGACATTATATAAATGATATTATCCATGGATTAATTTCATTTACATTTTATTGATTAAATGGAATGTGTGTGCATTTATTAAACATCCAATATTTATTGATCCTTATCTTGTTATCCATGAGATTTTTGTAATGATATTATCTCATGATGTATTTCAATCAATGTTCACTGATTAAATGTTATGTGTGTTTAGATATTAAAATATCCTTTTTTATATTTCATTATCTAATCATTTTCTTCATGTTATTCATTAAATGGAAGTCTTTTTATTTTTTTTACCTTTCCTTGTTGATTGTTATAAAATATATTTTTTCCTTGATATAATCTATAGAATCATATCATTCTAAATATATTAATTATATAGAATTTTTGTTCATTAAAATACTATGTCATGTTTATTATGAATAAGTATTCAAGATATCTTCCAATTTTCATAACTCTTACAAAACATTTGTGTTCGCCCATATTTTTTTATTCCTGTTATTCAAGGAAATATAATAATACTGATATAAAATGATATGATAAAGATAATAATGATATTATTAAAAAAATTATTCTTTATTTTTTATTCAAATATAATATTTGAATCATGTATGTATCAAGATTATTAATAATTCTATACTATAAATCCTTTGATATTTTATTCCTTGCATCATATGACAATGTAATATTGAGTACACTAACTCTAGGATGTGAGTGTCGGGGGAGTTATAGTTAAAATTAGAAAAAGTTTAACATAAACCATGGGAACTAAATTTATGAAATAATATATTATGGAACATTATACTATGACAGGAAAAGATAATAAGTATTGAAAAACATATTAACGATTTGGTAAGGTATAGACTGTGTGGTCTTTCCTAAAAACTATTCCTCAAATGGATATTGTATGTTGATGTGGTTCTGTAACAGATGTACCTATGGATAATAAATATGGAAATGGACTTTAGGGATTTACTAAATAATTATAGGGTCTTTGGCAATGTTATTTACTACACAACGGGTTTGACACACTAATGGGATGTTCTTCTGATAAATCAAATTTTATTTACTAACCATTTTGAATGATTATAATTTATTATGATAATAATGGATGATGTTAAACCTAGTTTTTATTAGAATGAAAATTTTCATTATTTAGAAATTATATAATTTATTATTCAGGATTATGTGTTTTCCCAAAATATTTATTTTTACTCAATATATGATTTATTTTTTTAGTCCATGGATGGAACCAAAATTAATCTTGTTAAAATTTAATATAAATTAAATTTTTATGATTATGAAAAACATGTAATAATAACTACATTGAAATATTTAATGATTATTCCTAATCAGTTATTCCACAATATGATTATCTTCATATATCCTAAATAACTCGTTGACTCACCAAAAAAGTGAAGGATGGAGGCCACAAATTTCTCAAGTAGTGGATACCATAGAATAAATATAGATTTATTTCCATAATTTATAATATATGTCAAGATCCCATATAAAATGACTCAAATGAATTGAAATGTGATTTACATGTGGAAAATAATGGAATATATAGGTCACTTATCAAGGAAATTATTTGCGTATTTTGGAAGAAAAAAATTTCATCATGTGGACCCATTTATAGTTTGTAATATTATATGTGGGACACCAAGTAATAAGACAAGTCAAATCAACTTTTAAATATTAATTTAAATACCATAGAATGTATTATATTCAATAAAAAATTTTGATGAATTTTCTGAGATTCTAAAATTATATTATTGGAGATTTTTTTCAAATGGTATTTGGTTATATGAAATATGAAATATCTAAAGACTAAATTATATTTGGTAGTACATGTATCATTATTAAAATAAAATTTATGGATAAAATAATGAACTTATAGATTTAAGATTGATCATATATTCAATGTCATAAAACCCGATTTTATGATTTATGTGATGGGAGTCTACCCAGAGTGAGGATATTAAGAGAAACACTTCTTTAAATACACCCATATGTGTAGTATATGTTTTAGTGAAAACAGAATTGAAGAAGAAGGTTTTTTCATTTTTTAGAGTATGTCTATATGTATTGTAAAATTATAGGTTTTATCATATCTCTTTATTATGGTAATTATGTGTTATTACACATTGGAAACAATATAGGTGTTATATTAATGTAGTTATTTGAAAAAGAGAAACTACCTATCAGGGGACAACCCGTCATATCCAGTATGGTTGTGTGGCTTAAACCCAAAACTGAAGGGAGATACATTATTAATAATTACAACTAGAATAATTATTAATTTAGATAGTGTTCTTAGTTGTCACATAAACCATTTGATTAATGAATACTAATGAGGAACCAGTGTTGTTACTATTAGGTTTTAGAGGTTAATATATCTTATTAGACAACTTTTTCTAACCATATTGGTTTTGAAAAATTTTTATATACAAACAGAATGATCTTTTACTATTTTATGAATCCTATAATATGTTTCTAAATGTTGGTACATCATGCATAAACAATTAATTTTTGAATTTTCATTTCATTGGGTAATCTTTGAATTAGAAATTTATTAAGGTCCAATAATAGGATGAAATGTTTCATTGGAAATATAATCATATCATGTAATTGTATTTCATTATATTTATAGATATTAGAATAATTCCCTAGGTTTAGGAAATGGATCTGGAAACAATATAATTATCATCATACTTTCATAAATAATGAGTTATATGGACTTTAATGTAATTAATTTTTTACAATGAAATCGAAAATTCAAGGGGAAAAATATATGAATACGGGAAATAATGATCAATTTTTAAATAATGGGAAAAAATAGATGAATAAGGGAAATCATGATTGTGGGTAAATTCAAGTAATTAATTTTTTCTTTTTATATCCATATACGTTCCCTATCATATATAAAGGGAAATAATTAGCCATTTTTATTGTTTTATCATGATAAAAGAATAGGTGTAATTAAATCGTATCAAAAATTGCATGTGTGTCTCCTCCCCCATTTATAAATGGTCATCCACTCTCCCCTAATATTAAAATTTCCAAATCCAATTAATATGGAGAATAAAATAATTATTTCCTCGATCCCCTACCAAAAATTAATATACAATTTTTTTATAAATTTAATCTTGGATTGTTTTTTGTATAAATATATATATGTTTTTAGAAGAAGATATAATTTTCTAAAATGAGAGTTTTATATTTTTCTTTTTCTACCTAATTATGATTTTATTGAACCTAGATTATATAATAACACTAATATATTCAATATAGTATACAATATTATGTTATTTTGTGTCATCTTGAAACCATATTCCATTAAATTGTGCAACGAGGCTAGTTGGTCCCATAGCCTCAGGCGCCACTCCATAATATAGATGGATGAGGACTAGAAGTAAGGGAATTATTTGTATCTATTGGTAGATTATGAGAACTTATCAGAGTATAAAACGTTGGTAGAAATTATTGGATGATGTAAATCAATTATGAAATAAAAAATTATACAAATGTGAGATATGTACAAAAAATGGAAAAAGTAATCTCATCATTAATGATGATCATGTCATATATCTATCATGAATATAAAAAGGGTATACATGGCATCAGTAAAACACATGTATCAAAAAAGAAATATACAATAAAACACTATCTTCTAATTATATCATGATCCTCAAATCAGTTTTGTGCTCTTATATTCCTAACATGGAACAAATTCAAGCATCAAACATTATGCTCAAACCTCGGTCCCTACATACATCCAAATGTATATTTGGGTGCCCAATGGAGGCCTAAATCGGGTGGGAGAAACCATCCCATAGGTCACCACCAATGTGTCTATAAAATTCATAGCTATCCAAAAAATGATTATGAAGAGTTAAATTAATATTACATGTGATAAGTAATAAAAATAATGTTCTCATAGAATGTATACTACAATACATTTGATATTTTGAATCCTAACAATTATAGATGTAATGATTGTACTAGTAATAAATAATATTCTTCTTCTATATTTAATTAAATATATTATTTTATAATATTTTTATAGAAAACTCATAATCATATTTGTTATTATTATATCATATCATATATATATGACCTTTAATCATCTATTCCATTTATAAAATATTTGTTAAAAAATGCTCACTTGATTAGTATAAATATTGGGTTTTAAATAATACAATTCACACTAAAAAAAGAGGTTATGGCCTCAAGTAGAAAAACCACACCATATTTTTACCATTTATCATAGCTTCTGAGGGAGGTAGAATCACATGACATTTCCCTTTACCAATCCCCTGCTGATATCCCACAATTTATACACGAGAAAAACCATTTATAAGAGAAGTTCAACCTTATTGACAACAAGGTCCAAACCTTGTATGCCAAACCACCCCGTGAAAATATAACAATCATGATCCTTATCCATAGGTAGTGTGCAATTTTATTAAATGTGTTTGTATCAATTCCCTCAAAATATTAGTTTTTGCGTTATTTTTTATAGACTATTGTATTTTTTTCATTTTTTAATATTACTTTATATATGATTATTATTTTGATAGGATAAAAAAATTGTATTTTTGTCTAATATTATAATTAAATTAATAAATTTATTTTGATGAATTAATCTAAATTTTTAATATATAATATTTTTATAATATATTATTATTAAATAAAATTTTTTGAAAATAAATTATAATATATTTTAATGAAGTCAAATATATTTTTTATAGTGGTTAAAAAACTGTTATTATTAAAAATTTAATGAATTTCTCAATAATTAATTATTTTAATTTTAAATGTTAAAATAAACATATTTTGGATCTTATTTTGATAAAATTAATATTATTTTTTCAAATATATTTTCAGAAATATCTAATGATTAAATTTCTATAATATTCTAAGATGGAAAAGTTTTTTTGTAAAAATAATATACCATATAAATACACATTATGTTTTTTTATATCATAACGAACCAAAAATAATGTAATATATACTATTAATGGAATCTGAGACAAATTATAAAATTTATCATTAAAATTTTGAGGTTTTTAGTATATTTTTTTAATTTTTTAATGACATTGTGAATCTTCCAAACCAATTAAAATATTTTAATGTTTCAAAATCATTGCTTTAAGAGTATGAATCACATCCACTTTTGAAATAGAATTATTTTATCATATTAGTTCTATGGACTAACAAAATAATTTAATCCACTCCCATTTTAATGAAATCCTTAAAAAATACAATGCTAAGTCTTATAGTTTTGGTTATTTTATTATATAGATTCCTAAACCTATGTTTGGGGAATATTAAATAATTACCCACTCATTTTATTTGTATACTCTGCCAATATCATACTTATCTTCTTATAAAATACCTGGATAACATTTTTAGTCTTCCCTACCAACTCTAGAGTCCTTCCAAGGCACCCAAGATCTCAAAAATATCCTCCCAATCATTAAGAGTCACACACTCAAGTAAGGGATCCTTATATTATCTTATTTATTCGTGTAACATTATTATATTATGCCTTATATTTCTTATTAATAATGTTGGATATGTCATTAAATATCACTATTACTGACCATATTATGTCCAAATAATGATTGAACCCATTCTCTCAAATCAAATAATTTTATTAATTTTTTGTGATGATGGTATGCTACTCAAATTTCACCACGATTTTCCATGCCAAAATATTTTTGTAGTTAATACCACATGAGTTTATTATTAGGGGTGTCTACCTTTATAAAGTTATACCTATTGTAATTTTTAAATACATGTATTTATTTTACACTTCTTTTCCATGAGGAAAAATTTAATGATAAATGACTCCATGTATTATGATATTTCTGGCTCAGTTAAACATTATTATGAAATAAATTTTACAGCTGAGAAAAAAATATAATAGTACTCAAATTAATTGGGTAATTTTTAGTATCATTAGACAACATATTGGAACATAGAGTGAACCTTATTCCATTATAGGATATTTCCATCATGAATTTTTATTATTTATCATTGACCAATATTTATAATGCGGTGTTTTAGATTGTTATCACCTTTACAATTTTATTATTTTCATGTTATATCGAGTCTCATTGTTCATGTTCATGATTCCTATTATTTTTGTGCCCCATAGATATGAATATTATCTAAAATATATTATCATATGCAATTTTAATTCCCTTATTTGGATTTATAGGTCACTCATTTCAAATATATATCCCATGTTTTTCCAAAATAATTTTAACAATGAGCATGTTAAGGTAGTATGCATTAAAGATAGTTTTTCCCATTTTGAATTATTCTGTAATTTACCAAATTCAAAAATACACTAGTATATTATGTGTTTTGTTTTTTATTATGTGTAGTAATTGGAAATATAATATGTGTTAATGTGAAAGAAATTATAGAATATCATATTTTGTATAAAATACAATGTTTAATTATTTTGGGATTAGTGTTAGAAAACTCAAATGAAAACATTATTGATAAGACTAATTATAGTAAAATTTGATAAATTTTGATAACAATCTAGTAAATGTTTTAACCTAAAAACACAAATTTTGTAGATTATATTTCTTGATGTTGATCAGGAATGGATATACTGTTGGGTAACAACTCTGATAAGGTGCATCGAGATGGATTCAGTATATCACAGTACATGATAATGTGCCTATCTGCATACCTATATTGACACTCCCTTGGGATATGATTTTTGTACATTCGAAATCTCAATATGAACCATTTTAAAATTAATAAATATTGCAATAATAATGTATAATAGTTAATTGATCATGGAGAACACATATTGAAGCCTATAAATTCATATGTTATGAAATTATTATAATTTTTATGTTATCCCTAAATTTTCATTATATTCCCCAATTATTATTTTAATAGTCTGAAATTAATCATACATATGCTTCGTTTTATTCAATCTAATGGATCGAAATAGTAGAATCCAGTAAATAATCAATTCGATGAACAATATGAGGACTACCCCAATGAGAATACCAACTAGTTGAGAGAAGAAATCCAAAGAATTATTATGATAATGACCCAACTAAATCTGTTTTTTAATAGAATCCTATATCAGAAGAAGATTCATAGTCACCATATGAATGAACATTTATTAATTAAGATCTTTATGTGGAAATGGCCTTCAACATTCAATTGGTTATATGATACATTAATCGTGGTATAATCGATCAAATCCTTTAGGAATATCTTATCCATCCTTCATCATACCAACCATGAGATGGTTTTAGTGTCTTCTTATCAAATGAATGGAGAAGATGGTTAGTCTTGGAAAATACTCAAGAATAAAGAGCATAATAATGAGATTTATGTGATTGGGTGGGTGGAAATTTTGAAAATTTTATTTGGTACATTTTTTCATTATAATATTCATCTTAATATAGAGAGATATTTCACTACACTCATGTAAAAAATAAGAAGAATGTATCTAGGAATATGATTAAAACATCACATTACATGCATGGTATTATTAGAGATTTTAGTTTCCACTGAATGAAAGTTTTACAGATAATTGGGTGGGGTAAACCCTAGTCCATGAAAATCTCAAGGGATCTATGACAATGATATATGTGAAGAAATTATTTTATATGTCCTTAATGTTTAAATACAGATAGGTGAGTCTATAGGAATTCATGGGGTTAAGAAGTAGACAGTGGAAAGTAATTTTGGTTGCCTGATGGAGGAAAATAAGTTCTCAAAGAAATTTTAACATACCAATTTTAAAAATTATGTAAAGAATCACCCCAAAAGCATCTATGGGGAACATAGAAGTTATTTTGGTTTCGGATGTATGTAATCCAAGAAAACACAATATGACTAGAGAAACACACTACCACGATGGAGGAATGGAATAGTAATGTCATACATCAACACATTGATAATTGATTCAACGAAACGGAATAATTGAACTTTTCAAATCAATGCACTATGAAAACTATTTTGGGAGGAAACCAACAACCTCCTACACATAAATTGTGATATTTTTCCCTAAATATCACAAAGGAAGATCACTCTCTTAGAGGGGAGTCATGTTTTTTTCGAATGATGAATAGTGTAGGTGCTTTAAGGAGTTGAAAATAATCCATATCACTAACTATATTCTCACAATACCCATATGTGGATAAATTTTCATAGTATTCATAAATTATTAAATGAAAATAATGGTAATTTTGTTAATATAAAATTAAAAGGTCAAAGATTATATTTAATGATAGATGATATTTCACGAACTGAACTACCCAAAACAAGATATAGAGTTAGCTGAATTAATATTTGATTAGAAAATATGGGAATGTTATCTCTTTTGGAGAATTGGTAATATATATGGATTAAATAAGACTTAAGTATATATTCACATAAAAAGAGTTGAATATGTGCCAATTAGGATGGTTAGAGTTGGTTAGGGACTATGAATGACCTATCCACTACTATCCCCAAAAATAGAATAAAGTGATGGATTCTCTAATAAGAACATATCCAAAAATTTAATCATTAATATGAATTTATAGGGATATAATTTTCAATAATTTAAATATTTTTGGCTTTAGAATCATAAAATAAGGAACATGATTAATCAATTCCCAAATTATTTCTTAACCATCTCTTTTGGAAAAGAAAAATGATGATCAAATAGATAACATTTGAATTTATAATATTCTAGAATCTATCCAAAAAGGTAAATCCTCAACATTCTATGTTAATGGATATATATTTGTGAGATTTGAGTGATGGCTATGTGTAAAATCAATTCTTTTGTTAAATAATTATATGATGGAAAATGTACATAACTCAACCTCATCCACCCACCCAGCAAAAATACAGATTTATCAAGATCTCCCAAAACACTTTTATTGGGCAAATATTAATAAATAAATCATGAATTATAAATCAATATGTCTTTTATATATGAAGGTGACATATGAAAATAAAAAATTCAATGGTGTTATGCAACAATTACCCATACCTACATGATAATATGAAAACATAACCTGAACATTTTCATTGATATTACAAATTCATCAAGTGAGAATAATTCTATAAGGGTTGTGGTGGATCATCATACAATGAATGAAACCATCACTGTATTTTGAAACGACATTCCCATAGAAAAAGATGAATTTTTATAAATTTTATAATTAGTATGGTTTAATTTTGTACAACTATAGACTGTATCTATTCCAGATCATAGATTCACCAAGAATGTTCATGAAAAGTATATAACATTCTCTAAATACTGAGGTAAACATTAGTATGTATTATTACGCTAAAATAAATTCTAATATGATAAGACTATTGAAACACTTGATCACATTTTTTGTGATTTCTCAATTTACTTAATATGATGATAGGACCCACATCTTCCCCTAGATGAGTTATCTTAAAATAGTTGTTTGTACTCCAGCATCAAAATAGACTCATTTAGATCCCTTTATGGGAAGAAATCAATAACACAAGACTATTGGGATGAATATGGGGAATGAAAATAGTTAGGTCATGAAATTCTCTTAGAAATTGTGGAATTGGATAATACCATTCAGTAACACATCAAGGCTACTCAGAGTCGATAGAAGAGCTATGTAGATAATCATTGATGGGGCCTTCAGTTTGATGTTCATGACACGGTATTCATCTGTATATCTCCATGTAAAATATTTATTATATTTGATAAAAAGGGAATGTTTAGTACAATATACATTGGATGCTTTGATATCCTTGATCAGATCT
This sequence comes from Viscum album, assembly GCA_963277665.1. NCBI lineage: Eukaryota > Viridiplantae > Streptophyta > Magnoliopsida > Santalales > Viscaceae > Viscum > Viscum album. Next base: position 806,878,108 of record OY728130.1, read on the forward strand.
TAGTGGTGACCAAACGACGTTCACTTCAACCTATCTTATCTCAAGTACATTTTGTATTCCATGTATCTATGTAATGGACTTAGTATTTAGGTCCATTGCTTTGTGAAAATCTCGTGTTGGGTTTTCTGGTCTGGGAATCTTGGTGAAGTTTGGCGTAACGGTAGGCCTGCTGGTAGCCTTAGCCTACCAGTAGCAGGCCTACCGGTAGCTCAATCTACAGGTAGTTGCAGCCTACCGGTAGCTCTGTATACCGGTATCTCTATCTACTGGTAGCTCTATCTACCGGTTGCTCTGTCTATAGGTAGCTCTGTCAACCGATAGCTCTGTCTACAGGTAGCTATGTCAACCGATAGCTCTGTCTACCGGTAGCTCTCTCTACCAGTAGCTCTGTCTACCTGTAGCTCTCTCTACCGGTAGCTCTCTCTACCGGTAGCTCTGTCTACCGGTAGATGTGTCTAGAGGTAGCACTGTCTACCGGTAGCTCTGTCTACCGGTAGCTCTGTCTACCGGTAGATCTGTCTACCGGTAGCTCTGTCTACCTGTATCTCAGTCTACTGGTAGCTCGGTCTACCGGTGGCTGTAGCCTACGGATTGTTGTCACCCACCGGTAGCTCTCAGCTACCGGTGGCTCTGGCCTACCCTCACGGGTTCTATCAAGTGGCGCTCTTTCTTGCTCAATAAGGGTTTTAAACCCTATTTTACCCCTTTATGATCGTTTTAAAAGAACGACAACTCCCTAATGTTTTAATTAAATATTAATGAAATAACTTGGTGTGTGCGTCAGTTTAAACCGCCCGACCCCTTTAAAAACGTGTGAAACTCACGGTCAACCCACGACCCCCGCTCCTTATGTCATTTCGCGTTTTATCTCAACCATCCACCGGACTTATAAAGCAGAGGGTTAGGCATGGTTTCCTCCTCCCTCAATCCAGGATTTTCACGAACGACTTTTGGTGCATCGGGCGTGCTGTATCATCATGTGTAATGTTCCGCACCTGGCCTGAGTGTCGATCGTCGATCAAAAAGTAGGGAGTTTCTCCTTCGCCTCTCTATTTTGTGTATTATATGGGGTGGGCATTCTTTTGTTTCTGTAGAATTGGTTGAAACGAACCATAATAAAGATAATGAACGGATTCTATAAAGAAATAGGGGGTTGTGATCGTTGATGCTATTTTATATTGTGATTAGTTGTACTGGCTTATGCCTCCTGAAAATCATGGTCGTTGGTGGTCTTTCTCTGTGAACTAATAAACCCTCGTGATGTTTTTAAATGGCTTATTTGTAATTGTGAACTCCTATTGTGAAAAGTAAATTTGGTTAATCACGTATACCCGGCTGAATAAATTGAATGCACCAAGATCAAACTTTCTATGAAAACCACAGTTAAGGCACATGGAATTGAAATCATGGATCGTGTTGAATCATTTAAATCTGAAAATACCGGTACGACCCTACTTTGTGTCGGTGGCAGTGGTTTGGTTGTTTCCCTTTTTATAGGCTGATTACTAGAGATGTGGGAGGGTATTGGATCCCTAGTTTTTGTACCCTCGGTGGTTAGGAAATTGTGGATGAGATCCCCTGTTGTAATGGATTCGTTGGTTGTGATTTTTAAGACCGGGTGGTTACCTCATTTATATCACGAATTGGGGTGGGATCCTCTGTTGTTAAGAACCAGGTGTGTATGGTTAGTTGACATTTGGCTGGTTGCTTTCCTTGGTTATGCTAATGGTTTAGTTTTCCAGTAGTGCATAAACTTATTTGAACATTATTACTGAACATGAAAGCAAGACTGAGACAAATGGGTTTTGTTACCGAAAGTCGTGACCCGGACGTGGGTGTCGGTTTTGTCCATTAGGTTTGCTGAAGAAAAACCAGAACTTTGGGTGAGTTCTTTTTACCAATACTCATATATATATTTGTAGTTTTGTGTTTCTTATTCGCGCCCCACCCAAGATGAGCACTTAGTGCCGAACACCCCCATTTCATGGGGGCGTGTGTTTTTTCCAACACTATTATTAGTGGCTCTATATTAGCTCCTTTTCTGCTCCCTTTTCTGGATAGCCCAAGTATCTTTGGGCAGGCTGTGAAGGCTTGAGATCCATTATTAGCCCAACAACCTTCGGGAGGGGTGGTGTGGTGGTTGTACAAGTGTGTGCAGCAGGTAGTTTCCCTAGTGTCTTCGGGATGAGGCCCAGCTGTCTTCGGGCGTGGCAGTGGATCTTCTAGCCAAGGTGTCTTCGGGCGTGGTTATGTGTGGTTCTGGACCAGGTGTGTGCGGGCGGGATTCGGCAGTGGGACTACGTATGGTTGTGGCCCAGGTGTGTGCTGGCAGGTGTGGCAGTAGGACTGCGGTGAGAATGGCGGGATTGGTTCGATGCGTAGGTTGTCTCAATAACAAGTGGGAAAGAGGCGCGGGGTACCCAAACATATATGTGCTCTTATTATATATATTACATGACTTGTGTTATTTGGGGAGTGTTCCCTGGTGAGGCTTGGGAGGATAATTAACCTTGATAGGCATTTGGTTACTCCTTTTCTCACAAGACATTAGTGTGTTCCCCCACTTGTCCACGAGAGTCTTTGGTTTTCCCTACTGAGTGTACTTGTATGCTCACCCTACGTATATAAAACTGATTTCAGGTTTCTAGGAGGACTACCAGGGCCGTGCGGGACACCACTAGTCAGACAGTTGGAGTTGTTTTAGTTGCTGTTCTCTTGTTTTCTTTTGGTATTGTACTTTGAGCTTCCTTGTACTTGTACAATGTTTTAAAATTATTAAACATGCATGTGGGCTTGGTTTGTGTTCATTTATATACACCTTTTCTTTTTCCTCTTTGGTGGTTGACTTGTCCTATTTCCCGATCCTAAAATAATAATAAAAAGGGTAAATGCCTACCATTTGTGAGAAATTTCTATACCCTTGGTTCTAGTCGCCACTCCGAGACCTATTGAAGACGGGTCTCGGGGGTCATTATCTCTCCTTCATCCTAAAGAAGGAAGGGACTGGAAATCTGCTTACCCATTCCTCCTTTTGGTGAAGGCGGGTTGTGACAATCTATCTTAAGAAAGTAAATATTAAACCAATCACATGTAATCAATCAAGAGGTGGTTAAATTAAAAAATAAAATTTCCTATTATGAGTATTTGGTGAAGATATTAGATAACTGAGATAAAAATAATTGGAATAAAACAATACACAAGGTCAACATGTTATAGAAAAAACATGTTTATAGGAGCGAATGAACTGAAGTATGTAATGAAACAGAGAAACATACATTTATTTTTGTGCGGGAAACAAAAAACATTTAGGGTGAAATTTCAAAATGGGGGTTGATTGTAAAGACCTTGACTATTATAAATAACATTTTTCTTGTGATTTGATTAAATTTATTATTAAATAATATGGTTATAAAGAACACATAAAAATATTTATATTGATTATATTCTATTTAATTAGAATGATCTTTAATCATTTTGTTATTTATAAATTCACAATTGAGAAGTGATCACAATATTTTTATAAATATAGGTTTATAATAAATCAAGTTGAAAGAAACAATGTATTTTATTACCTCAACCAAAAATATCATTCCTTATTAAGCCCATTTATTAGAGATTTAGATGTAGATAAAATTATTTGGATATCCCCTTGATGAATCACATGATGATATCAACCCACTTAAGCTTGAGTGAAACCATTAACATGATAAGTTCAAGCACCTCAAGACAATGATCTGGACCATGTACACTGAACAACCCTGAGAAAGACTCAAAGTTTTGAACCATAAACTTTGACTATAATCTTGTGTATTAATGGGATATATATCAAAACCCTATTAATATGGGTTTTATATTATTTTTACCGACTACTGGATATATTTTCAACTTATTATTATTACATTATAAATTATTTTTATTTTGATGCAACAAAACCAAAACAATATTTTTGGGTAATAATCAAATTCAATTAAGTAAATAAATTCATTAAATTAAATGATTTTTTAAATTAATAATATTTTTAAAAAATTATACTAATTTATAATATTTTTAATAATAAATTTTCAAATATATTTTTTGATGTTAAGGGTTATTTTTGTAAGGGCTTGAAAACTGTTATAGATAAAAAACCCTGACATTCTCAATAAATGGAAATACAAAATTTTAGATAGAAAATAAATATATTGAAAACATTATTTAGATAAATTAAATTTTATTTTTGGAATCAGGACATTAAAAATATCCAATGATAAATTTTCATAATTTCAGAGACGATTGAATTTTATTTTACAATTAAAATACTATATAAATGTAATTTATATATTATGAAATAATAATGAAAAAAATGTTGTGATATATACAATAAAAAAAATTAACCAAAAATATTGTTTCTATTTAAAATAATAGTATTTTATTTTCATTTAATTACTTTTATAAATCCATTATGAATCCAAATAACTATTAATATATTTAATGGTTTTAAGATAATTTATTTAAGAGTATGATTCACATCCACATAAGAATGTGAATTAAATTATTATTATTGGACCTTGAAATTAGAATATAATGGAATCCAAATCTAGTTTTCCAAAACAAAGGGATGTTTTTTGGTTTGTGGTTATATTTTTATATATTGTACAAAACCTGTTATTGAGATATTTTAAAGAATATCCCACTCATTTCCTTTAAAACCCACACAAGACCCTAATTCACATCAATAAAAATCCATTGATCAAGTCTTTACTCTTCCCACACCACTTTATATTCCTCTAAAGGCACCCTAACCTCTCAATAATTTCTTCCCAATATTTGTTATTCACACACTCAAGTATAGGATCCTCACCTTCACTTCTTTATAAAATTTTATTTATTATCGTATACCTTTTATTTATAATTCATTATATTGGAATATTTATTTCTGTATTATTATTACTACCCATTTTACATCAAAATGATAAAATAATGCTTTTTATATCATCGGTAAATTTTATTAATTTTTATGATAAATCATTATGATTTCAAAATTTCACAATGATTTTCCTTGCCAAAACAATTGGGTAGGGAATATCATATCAATTTATTATCAAGGGTGGTCATATTTATAAAATTATACATCTTTGAGAAGGGAATTAAATTTAAGTATTTCACACTCAATGTTCTAGTAATAAAATTTAATGATAAATGATTTCAAATTCTATGATAAATATGGAACACACACGATAGAGAATGAAATGAATTTCACGGGTGAGACAAGAATTATATAGAACTCCAATTAAATGGGGAATGCACAGTCTACTATGATGTTATATTTGGAATTGGTGTGATCTTGATTCCTTCATAGTACATTTTCTATAATATTTTCTTTGATTTTATCATTTAATTTTTTTTATGATTTACTGTTTTATGTTGTTTCCACATTTCCTATGTTTTGATTATCCTGCTATATCATGTCTTATTGTTCATGATTATGATTCCTACTCATATTTTCAATATTTATGTGAAAATTATATAACATTTATCAAATTTATCAATGTTTATGCCTTCACCAGTCTTTATTTCCCACCAATTTCTTATGTTTGACCCCACGTTATTCCATGTTGTTTTGAGTGATTGTCCATTAAGGATTTGTTATATAAAGTTGTTGTTTTCCTATTATAAATTGTTGTGTAACATATATAATTACCAATGAAACTATTATTTTTTGAAATTTATCTTGTATTAAGTGTAATAATATGTAATAAATTATTTATTAATATGAAATAAATGGATGCTTTTTATACTCTCTCCCAAACAAGTGTCAATATCCTATCTTAAGGATATAGTAATGTTGTCACGACCCACCTTTACCAAAAGGGGGGAAGGGTCAGAAGATTTAAAATCCATCCCTTATTTATGTTGAAAGAGATATAATGACACCTGAAACATGCCTTGAATAGGTCCTGGAGTGGAAACTAGCACCAAGGGTATAGAATTCCTCATAAGATGGAAGGCATTACCCTTTTTCTTTAATAGGACCAGGATATAAGATGGTAAAATCCAAACAACACCATGACTGGAAGTAAAATTAAATCCAAAGAACCATTCCCAGATGCATCATATAAAACTAAACGATACAAGACACATAAACCCCAAAGGTAAAAAGGTACCAAGAAAATGAAATAAACAACAGCGATTTCCCCAAAGCTCTGAGCTAGTACAGTCCCGCACAATCCTTGAAGTCCTCCTGGAAACCTAAAAACTGTTTTATATATACGTAGGGGGAGAAAACAAGTTCACTCAGTAAAAAAACCAATTAATCTTGTGCACAAGTGGGGAGGCATACTAATGCAGTATGATAAAGGAGGAAACTAAACACCTAGAAAGGAAACTAACCACCCAAACCTCACCAAGGAACACTTCCCAAACAATGCAAGTCAAGTAAAGTATTGTAGTAGAACAGGTATATTTGGGTACCCCGCACCGCTTTCCCACTGGTTATTGAAGACATCCTATTCATAAAAACAATCCTGGAATTCTTACTGCAGTCCCATTACCAACCCTGCCCTCACACACCTGGGCCACAACCACAAATCCCACCCACAAAAACCTGGTCCACAACCTCTATCCTGCCCGCAGACACCTAGTCCACAACAACCTCATGTAACCATGCATTCAAACACCTAGGTAAGAACAACCATTTCCACACCCAAAGAAACCTAGGCCAGAAAGCAACAGTCATGCCAGAAGACACCTGGGCCGAATCCCGAAGATAATTGGGAAACAACTTTCCCGTAATCACCTGGTCCAACAACAACAACTACCCTGACTGATGATTCGTGGGAAAATAATGGAACTCAGCCCATCACAGCCTACTGGAAGAGTCTTGGTCTATTGGGGAAAGGGAGAAGAAATGGAGAAAATAACTAGTCTCTCATGGGGGCGTTAGGAAAAACACCCTCCCCATGAAGTTGGGTGTTCAGAAATAAGTGATAAATATGGGTGGGGGTGGAAATAAGAAACATAAAATCTACAGATATATGTATAATTAATAATAACTCAACCCAACCTAGGGTTTCCAAAGATAATGCAAGCACAATAACACTCATCCATGTTCATAGGAATCACACTGCTCAAAGATGAGTCACAACTCATCCATAGAACCAATTCCAAATTTAAGCTATTCTTGCTTTCATGTTCATGTAATCTCTTTTAAATAAAGTTCTGCACTACTGGGAAACTAACAACATAAGCAAAAACCAAGGGAAAGTTAGCCAACATGATTTAAACATTCAAATCCATTTCTCTTGCAATGTCACAGCAACAAATGGATAAGTGATATTCCTCAAAGTACTTGAACCAAAGAAAACTCTGAGACACAGCCCCATGTCCCCAAAAATCCAGGAGCTAACGGTTTCTCAGCAACAAAGGATTCCACCCCAATTCGTGATATATGTAGAGTAACCACACACACTCAAATTTACAACTAGCGAAAGTACAACAACATGGGATCCCATCCCGACCTGTATAACCCTAGAAATCGGCCCGTGAAAGGAACAACCAAATAGCTACCACCAACACAAGGCAGGACCATACAGGTATTTTCAGATTTCAAATTTTTAACACACTCCATGGATTCAATTACACTGTGCTTTAACTGAGGTTATCATAGAAAAGGGTCGATCATGGTGCTTTCAATTTATATAACATGGTATACATAATTAACCAATTACATTTTATGATTATTTTATCATCCAGGATCACAGAACTTCATTAGTTCACAGAGAAATACCACAAACAGCCATGATATTTAGTGAGCATAGGCCCATACAATTCACAACACATAACAACATAAAGAGTACAGAATAACATCGATCACACCCCTCCCCTTCATTTTTTAAAATTCCATTATTATCTTCATTAATTTTTGGTTCATCCATTCCTATAGAAGTAGTAGTGTACCCACCCCGCATGATACACAGAAATAAGAGAAAAGGAAAAAATCTCTACATGGTTGATCAAATATCGAAGATCCAACTCCACTTTAGGAATAGGGTATGCACGATTTAACACCCCAAGATTTCATAGAGTGTTATTTCTTCAAAATAATTCATCAACTTGCACTACACGCATCACCGAGTTCAAGCGCACCATGACTTACCAAACAAGTTGTTTAAAAGAGGCTATGAATAGTATTAACTAAATGTTAATCTTTATATAATAAATATAATTATTTAATCCATATAATGAGTTTCTTAGACATAATGTATGAACAAATTCATTTTTTTAGATAAAATGAGTATTTTTCAAAAATTCACTTTTAACAACTTTAATAGTGAACCCTTTTTAAATCCAATATTTTAAAACTTTTATATATTCAATTTGACTAAATAAATTTATTCTTTTGAATGGGGACATAAAAAATTTACAATGTAACACCCAAGCTTCCACGGTACGCTTCTCTTTGAATAATACAGTAGCATGTGTTGTACGCAACTTCGAGTTCTAACACACATCATAACCAAATCAAACTAGCCGTTATGAATAGTAATACCTACTTTTAAAAATTTTAAAAATTTTATCTCTTAAAATAGACATAATTTTTGGATTACGAGTATCGAATTTATCCTAAGGTGAAACTTTTTAACTTTTCGGATAACATTAATATTTTGATGAATAGTAAAAATTACTAAATTTTAATTAAAAACAACTTTTTTAATGAAAATAATTAATAGTGATAAATTATAAATTTGATGGGGTTTTAAAGTATATTTAGAATATATTTTTTCCATTTAATAACATTCTGGTCATTAGACTTAATTTCACAATTAAACCCAACATAAATAAGTATCAAGCTTTTGATATTTATTATTTCTTAAAAACACGCGTTTTGGTTTGACAGCGGGAATTAATTATAATTAATTTCTGCCACTTTTGTGTTATGAATTTGAAAAAATGGATTCCTTATTTGGAATTAGGATTTCCAAATTTTTTAAATAGGTAACTTTTATTTTTAGACATTTTGAATAGTTACTTCGGTAAATATTTTATTTAACATGGTTAAAGGGTAAATCGGGTAAATAAAGGTTAACAAATAATATTATAATAATACTAAATTGCCCTAAATCGAGTCCTAACCTTATTGGTCGATACATGTTAGACCATGAGCATCTTTGGGTCGATTTTGGGACCCCATAGAACCACTTGTCGGTGATAGGGACACTTTATTTTAATTACGTTAAAATAAATACAAAAATGAAATAAGCATATATCTTTTAGGAAAAAAATTTTTACATAGGGTTATATATGATGGATTTTCGACTATAAATATCCATTAGAAATATAAAAAAATTATATACAAAATGATATTTTATTTATAATTTTTAGACATTAAATAATTTAATTTATTTATGAAAAAAAGATGATGCAGTAATTACCATAGTAGTGAAAAATTAAAATAATTGATATTATAAATACACAAATAAATATAATTTGAGTCTTTTAATGAATTAAAATAATTTTTTAGGGTAATATGACATATTAGGATTGATTTAATTATCTTTGTTTGAAGTAATCATTCTGTTATGATTTTTACAAAAGTCAATTATGGAATAGTTTAAAAATTGACATAAAAGAGGTTTTAAAACAAATATTATATTATTAATTGATATTAAATTCCTAAAAATATATGGTTCGGCAAAGAGACTTATATCATTATAGTTGTATCATTAATGGACCACTTGGGGGTCGCATGGATGTATATTTTAGGTTTCTTAACCATATAATATAAAAATACAAAGAGACATTGTAAAAGTGAAACTAATTAACTAAGAGTTAATACTTAATGATAAGGTTAATATAAGTACCCAAACTAGTCTAAATTCTATTGGTTGAGTGGTTTTCGACCCATACCCACCTTAAACTTTAAATTATCAACTTTTAATCCATTAGAAACCGAATATTAATTTATTATAAATTAATATTTCTAGCTTTTCCAAAGGTGCCCCTCACCCCTCTTATAAAAGGGCACTCCTCCTTCTCATTACTTCACACATTCAAAGCCTTGTGGTTCGTCCAACCCCTGCCCAAATACTCTATCAACTTCCCTAAATACAACTTATAGGCATTATTTTGATCATAAATCCAACCTAAAGAGTCATTTTGATCTAATCAAAAGGAAGAAGCCGAAGAAGAGGTAATGTTTTCACCACACCTTTTCAAGTTTCTTTCTTCTCCCAATTCTTCTTTCTTTGTTATTACCATTCTAAAATAATAACACCAATATATTATATATACTGTGATGTTATTATAAATATGGTACAACCACATTCAGTATTTTATCCACAATTTGAATAAAATGTCACCATATGTGCGTACATACCACTTACCGTCTCCACGTCGTGGTGTAATTGTTATTCAATATATTATTATTTGGATGGGTATAATAATGATGTATAATTCATGTAAATAATAAATATAACATGATAATTATTCTGTATATATAATATACCATCCAATTATATATTATTTGAATATCAAAAGAAATATATTGTCGGTCGTGCATACGTACGGACTACCGTCTCCACGAACGCGATGAGATTCATTCTCCATCGTATTCATTCAAGTATAATTATCATTTGATGCTTTTAAAATAATGTTTAAGGACTTTATATAATTCTGTATATGAATAATATACAACCTATCCATGACAAACATGGCTTGTGTAACAAAACATATAAAATAAAATGAGTCAGTTAACACCCAAAACAACGATAATACTATGATATTGTTAACAAAGCAATGTTAAATGATCATATATTTTATCATATTAATATATATGATTATTGTATAATTTAATAACAATTATTTAACCATTATACAGGATTTTATCCAACCCTCAAGCATGGAAATGTACAAGTTAAGGTTTTACTTCGCAATCTCTTCATTATCCGAGGTTGTTTATACGTATTAATCTACTGGGACTTCTTTATCATCCACATCCATGTTTCTTAAAAATGTATTTCAAATTTTTTTACTATTTACTAGAATATGGTTTAAAGTCATTTATACCCTTTTTGACTTCTTATAAGAGTTTTATAATGGAATCTTTCTATCGTTTTCCAAACAAGGTGCTTTTTAACCTTTTCGATAGAATTAAGGTAAAAATGTTTTTTTTAACTTATACGGCGGGTGTGGCTATTTTCCACTGTTATAAAATCTTTTAAGATTTCATTACAATCTTACAAGAATATTTTAAAAGTAAATGTTTTATTTTATAATTATGTGACCTTTAAATGATTTCAAAATGAATATTTTAAGAATTTGTGAAAGGTACCCTTTATCAAGATCAGAATTTTAAATGTTTTAATGATTTATCTTTCTAAATATTTTTAATTAATGTCCATGTTTTCAAAATGATTTTAAGGATTTTTTTATATGGAAATTAATATTTTAAAATGATATTTCTTTCAAAAGTTTCAAAGTGGTATGGGAGACTTTGATTCAAAAATCTATTTTAAATTACTTCCTTTATAAATTTGTGACTTTTAAATGATTTCAAAAAAAGAGATATTTCTCTCAAATAGTTTTGATTTCATCTATGTCAACATCCTTTGATGGATTTTAAGATTAGTTAATGTTGATTTATTATTATACAAAACTTCCATATTTTATTGAAGGTTTTGTGATATGTTTGACTGTGGATGTGTTATTTTTATACCATTCATGGTTTATGGAGAACGTATTGGCATTTCGTATGCTAGTTTTAATACGAATGTTTATGTTATGTTTAAACATTTTCATATGGGAATGAATTGGACTTAATATGTGATTGGTGGATCCCACTATAGCTCATCAATGCATCGGTAGGTCTCATGAGACAAACTAGTGTCTTGGCACAAGGCCTTGACAAAATCTTATTTGTAGTCTTGGCCCGAGGCCTTGGATATGTGGTTATGATAGTATGGCATTATGCACTCCATCATTATGAAAGTAGTTATTGATATTACATGTGATTATTTGATTAGTAGAATATCCATGTGAATATGTAAATGGCATTATTTCATTTTATTTTTTCCATACTATGTTGAAGTTCAAGTTTAAAAGGAGTTTGTTTTAGTTATACATTGCCTTAAATTTTTATGCTTATTTATGAAAGTTTATGCTGTATTGCTTACCCTTACGGAGTGTTTGAGATCACCCCTTTCTATGTTTTATTTTTCCCAGAATTCCAATATGTTTATTGTGATTGATAAGAACTGTTAAGACAGGGGAATAATGGAATTCATAAAGGATTATTTATGTTGTTTTGTATGTTATGAAGTATAATGTAACATTCATGTATGTAATATATTTTCCAAGACTGCTAAACTAATCGGTCCTTTTGGACTTGATTCCTTGTAATCATGCCAATGTATTAAAATAATGCACCGACTCTGGGTAACTGGGGTCGGGGTGTTACACGCGACTTCTAGGGCTCTAGTACATGTGAACCACTTGCCTTCGGAACAAATAACCTCAAATGAACAGGGATGTGAAGTCGACTATCCAAGATGAAGGATATGAAAATATAGAGTGATAAATAGATGTGATCACAATGTTACGGGATAAGAAATTTGAATTCCTTGGAAGTTAGATCGTGGGTTTTCCATGCGGTTGATAGGTTACACATGATGAGATTATTTTTTATTCAATAGGGAGGTTTCTTAGGATTTTTAGATATTAATTATAGGTTAAAAATATCCTTGAAACGCTTCAAAAGGTTAAAAAGGCCTAAAAGAGTCGTTACGGGAAAGACTGTAGAAGGAAAACCTGACAAGGCTGATTGGTCACACTGATGAGATGTAACCCCTTAGGATCCTAGAATTTGGAAAGGGATGGATCATGAGGTTCTGGGCCATAACCATAGATACCTCTCAAACTATTCTCTCCCTTGAGAATCCAAAACCAGACACGAATGAAAGAGATGCAGAGGGTGAACAACCACCATGGAAGATACCTCTCAGGAGTGAAAATCTCTGTAACATGGACACCCTATCTCCTGAATAATCACGGACATCCTAACACTCATTTCCCTGTGCATCCATGAAAAACAAAAGAAAAAACCATCTGGACGTGTGGGAGAGAGTTTTCCATTCCTCCATGTCATGATACAATCCTCTTTGGGTAGCACTGACTCGCCCGCATAGGTTTAGGAAAATCCACATTAATGCTTCAAAACTAGGAATCATGTCCCCCCTCCCCACATTTCAGGACACTTTACCCACACCCATAGAAAATAAAACCACACATTCCATAGTTGACATGATAAAGCATTATGTCAAAAGAAAGTACTGGCAGAATAGGATAAAAAAATCTCAAAACAACTCTGGGTACTGGGAAAAAATGTATGCTTCCCTCTCCCAGGTACTCTCCTCAATTACACCATGCCTCCATAATACATTAACCAACGGTATGGTTCATCCAAGAAGAACCTTCTCCTCATGACCCTCGATCATCACTAGTCACTCCATGAAGGTTGCATCGTCTTCGATATCTAGCTCCCCCCAGTCAAGGACGTGTGAATCGTCGTGCTAATACCGATGAAGCTAGGACACATCGAAGACATCATGCAAACTATGTAGGTGTGGTGGAAATGCCAACTGATAAGCCACCTCATTAACCCAGTGCAACACCTCGAAGGGTCTGACGAACCTGGGAGAGAGGATACATCCCCGACCAAACCATCATTGCCCATGCTGAGGGGAGGCCTTCAAGAACACGTGTTCCCCGACATCGTGCTCTAAGGGCCATCCCCTATCATCCTCATATGAAATATTCTTGTATTGAGCCACCTTCATCCTCTCCCGTATAATATACACCTTCTCTATTGTGCTCTGCATCACATCCGAGCCAAGAACCCATGCCTCCTCGAGTTCTGTCCAGCACACGTGTTAGCGACACAAACTCCTGTACAAGGATTCGAAAAGATCCATGACAATGGTAGAGTGATATATATTGTTATAGAAAAACTCTACTAGAGGTATGTGTTGCACCAATGATCCTATGATGTCCAGGAAGCATGCTTGTAGCATATACTTCATGGTCTGGATGGTGCGCATTGTCTGCCCATCTGTCTGGGGGTGGAAGTCAGTGGTAAGGCGCAACTGGGTGCCCAAAGCATGCTGCAAACCCCTCCAGACTTGTGAGGTAAATCATGGAACCATATCAGAGACTATAGACCTTGGAACCCCATGAAACCGCCCCACCGAATCCACATACTGCCATGCTAGAGTGTCCACTGCACTCGACTCCTTGATTGCCAGAAAGTGAGTCGATTTCGTCAATCGGTCCACTACTACACAGATGGCGTCACAACCTCCTTGAACCTTGGGTATCCCCATGGAAAAATAAATAGAGATGTCGTCCCACATCCCCTCAGGGACATATAAGGGTTGAAACAAACCACATGGAACATGGTGCTCATCCTTCACCTGCTGACACACTAGGCACTAGGCCACAAACTCTTCCACCACACGCTTCACCACGGGCCACCAAAATTTTCCCCTCAGACCCTGGTACATCTTGGAACCTCCCGAGTGCACTGCTAGGGGAGAGTTGTGGAAATCCCTAAGAACTCTCTCGTGCATTGCCTCTAGAACAAACAGTTTTCCTTGGAAAAGCTCCTGATTTTGACCATCCTCTATCCACCCTTCTGGAGAATCTCCTTGGTTAATCTGGTCATGTATCACTTCACCCTCTGGGAATCCCCACTGAGAATCAACCACATGACGTAACAGAGAAGACTGTATTGTTATCTAATATAGGAAATCCATACCACCTTCCATCATAGCATCCATGTGCAGGGCTGCCAACTCCTCCATCGCTCTCCAAGCGTCTGCCGACTCTCAGACTGCATCCTTCCGTGACTTCTTGCTCAAAGAATTAGACACCATGTTTTATTTTCCAGTGGTGTATGAAATATATAAATCGTAGTCTTGATGAAATTACATCCACCTTCATTATTGTAGGTTTAGGTCCCGCTGGGAGAAGATATTCTTTAAGATTTTGTGGTCTGTGAAGACCACATAGTGCTCTCCGATGAGGTAATTCCACAAAAACATTAGTGCCAAAATTATGGCTGAAATCTCCAGACCGTGGGTGGCATAATTACGCTTGTGGTTGCATAGCTGTCTAGACCCATAAGAGATCACTCTTTGTCATTGGATCAGCATACACCCGAGGCCTTGTCCTGAAGCATCAAAGAATACTTCACATGTTTCCCCTTCTTCTGGAATCCTGAACACTATGGAACTAACCAAATTCTCCTTCAGATAGCTAATGGTCGCCTCGCACTTCTCACTCCACATGAAACCCTAGTTATTTTTGTTCAAGGTTTTCAAAGGTGCTACAACTCGGGAGAAGTTGGATACGAACCTCCGATAGTAACTTGCCAGCCCATGGAAACTTTGACATTCTTCCATGTTCTTGGGTGCTTCCCAAGAATCAACCACCTCAAACTTCGAGGGGTCTACCGCTACTCCCTACTCAGACACTATGTGCCAAAGGAAGT